>CM035406.1:108097246-108697246 GCA_020310875.1 Ceratopteris richardii
TAGGAGTAAAGGTCTTATCAAAATCAATGCCTCTTTCTTGAGCATAACCCCTTGCAACAAGCCTAGCCTTGTACCTATCAATTGCTCCATCAGGTTTATGCTTCAACTTGTATACCCACTTAGTGCCAATGGCCTTCTTGCCAAGAGGCAAGTCACATAAAGACTAGGTACCATTTTTCATGATAGCATCATGTTCAGATTGCATTGCAGCCATCCAATGGTCAAAATTTTGTGCTTCATCAAACTAAACAGGCTCAATCTCATCATAGAGACTAGAGGCAGCCATAGCATAGCAATCTGATGCAAAAGAGGCACTATGAGATCCTGATCGAGTATGATATGACACAGGTGCATCTAATTTGTTGTCACGCAAAGTCTACACTAGCCATTTTGGTATAGTTTTTGCCTTCTCAATATCAGTCCTCTCATCAACAAGTGCATCATACAAATCTACATCAAAAATGGAATGATCTGCATCTTTAGATGAAACTTGTAAAGGCTAAGAAGTTGCCTCATTAGGACCAGCACTAGACTGTCCGCCTATAAAAAGAGGCGACAAAGTATCATACATGTCTTTGGAGCTAACAGATGTCTCCTTCGTACATGAAAGTAAAGGTTGAACAACATCATGGCTAACCAAAATGTGTTTAGTCTGTGGATGATACAGACGATAGCCTTTGCTTTCAGAACTGTACCCAACAAAAATACATTTTACTGCTTTATAATACAATTTGTTGTGATGTTCTTCAAGCACTAATGCATATGCCAGATAGCCAAAAACATGCAGATGAGCAATAGATGGCTTGCGACAATGCCAAGCCTCATATGGAGTGATAGGCTGCGATGCTTTAGTGGGACACTTGTTAAGTACATATGTTGCACACATGACAGCCTCAAGCTAGAAACTATGTGGCAAAAGCCTGACTCTTGACCATACACCTCGTCATCTCCATGACTGACCTGTTCTTTCGTTCAGCAACTCCATTCTGTTGAGGTGTATACGGTACTTTACACTGATGTTTTATCCCACGTTCAGCCAAAAATGCATTAACACTAGTTTGGTACCAAAACAGGACACTTAAGTGTCCTTTTTTGGCAATTTTTCAAAAAATCACACACCTTCTACAAAGAGAATCTGAGAAAATATTTTAACACACATATTAAATATAATTTAAACGTTAATCCAAAAATATAAAACACAATAAATCATGTTTTGTGTTCATGTAAATAGCCTCTCAAGATGCTATGGTAGTGAATGGGATGAAAATTCCTAATCAAATGTATTTTTATCAAAAGCAAAAAATCCATCATATGAAATAAAATATTATTCACATTCCTTGAAACATAGATAAGATAGTATGGACCTCAAATTCACTTAGAAAAATCATTTCAATTCAAATAAAGTCAATTATTTTGACTTTGTACACCAAAAACATCAACTAGTTCTAAAAATGGTTCAAACAAACTTATGGCAATCCATAGAGGTGTACAAATATGCCAACAATCAAACAAGGTATGAAGACAAAAACCAAGGTATACACATATAAAATCGACTGCTATGACTCTAGTCACCAAAAACAAAAAACGAAAGCCTACATATATGACTCAAAAGAATTTATGGACATCATCCAAGGTGTACACATTCAATTAACCAAGTAGAAAATGTGTGATATAACAAACCAAAGCTTACATATATGAGGCTAAATAATTTATTTAAATCCACCAAAATTTTCACGTCTTTGGACACAACGAAGAATCTTTTGTTGTGCGGACATCAACCAAATTCTACAGATACAATCATGAATAGTCTATGGACACATAACAAAGCATGTATAGTTATGAAAGAGATCCAGTTTCTTCACATGAAGAAAGAAAATAAGACATCCAAGGTGTACACATAAGGGAACTACCAATCTCTAAAGTTCAACCAAGTTTTTCAAATCTATGTACACCAAACAAAGTAGATATATGTGTGGACACCAACCAATATATCCACATACAAATATTAACATCCAATTGGAATAATGCCAAATTACAAACATTTAGCTTGATATCCAAGAAAATAAACTAGTTCCTACCAAGAAACAAGAGTCACGTACGTATAAAATCAAAAGAATATATAGTTCTAACATATTTAGTAAACATATATTTTTGATAGTTGTTATATGCATAAACACACAATCCCTTGCGCACATCAGCACACACTAAAAATAATACTCAAAAGTCTTTGATATAATCTTGGGTATCATAAAATGATAAGGATCATTTGAAAATATTTCATTATTTCCATGATGAATGTCATCTTCTTTTTGTCAAATGAAATATGTATGCCAAGGTTTTTCATTCTTATCATAATCACCATTGCGGATCATATATTATTTGATGATATTAAGAATGAAACATGGCACGAAAGCATATTTTGGAAGGTTTAATACTTAGAATAACATTTAAATAATCATTATTTTTCATCATAAGTTTTTATTCCACCTTTGGAGCTATGTTCTTTTCATGAACATAGAATATATGCTTTGCCAATTCAGCATGAAAGTCAGCACCAAATGCAATGGCTACTAATTCAAAGCGGAGGCCTTATAACTTTGAATAAAAATATGCATTCAATTAGTATGAAGCTTATCCATTGATACTTGCCGATTCTCTGCAATCTCACTTACACACAAATTATAGTGAGCCATTCTTTAAAAGGTGCAATAAATGGTAGTGACCTAAAGAAGACAAGTTTTGAGTCCATGTTTATGACTTATGGAAGTGTTCAACCTTCTCCAGAGATCCCTAGACACTTGCTTTACACTACCAAAGTCCATGAATATCTTTCCATTTCCTAAAACATATCCAATTTGTTAAAATGTTTGAATTGTGTTATTTTTCAGTTATGCTAAAAGTCGAGTTTTTAAAAATTCCCATTTTCTTCTTCATTTAATAACCCATGTGAAGTTGTAAAAATGTTAAAGATTATATTTTTCTCTACAAGTACATGATGTGGACTATCAAATCCGAGTGAGTATACCATCAAAACCTCAAGGGTGTCATCAAGAAAATCAATCAATTTGGTGTGAAAGAAGGACACTTAAGTGTCCCAGGACACTCAAGTGTCCTAGTTCAGAACTAGTGTTAAAGTCAGAAGACATATATTCCCTCCCTCAATCAGAACGGAGGGTGTCCATTTTACATGCTGATAGATTTTTAGCCAAAACCAAAAAAAAATTGGAGCACATGAACACTTCGGACTTTGCTTTCAATGGATATGCCCATGCATGCCTGGAACAATCATCAATGAAAGTCACAAAGTAAAGATAGTTCCCAAAAGAGGGTGTCTGCATAGGACCATAGACATCATTGTGAACAAGCTGCAATTTGTGAGTAGCTCAAATTGAACCATCTTTTGGAAAGGAGGAACGCTACATCTTGCCCAAAATGCCGCCTTCAAAAACATGTTTTTCGGGTGCCTCAAAATGCATACACACATTTGATCAGATGGGATCTTCACATTGGATCATATGGGATCTCCACGTACACCTTGGGGAGCGCATGACCATGACGACTGCAAAATATATCACATATGTAATGGAGCTCTAGTCATGGATGCACTCGGGAAGTCAATGCGTCAGCGCATTCGACAACTTTGCTCCATAGAGTTTGGACATTCTGTAATGCTCAAATGGAGCGAACAGGATAGGGATTCCAAAAACTATATCACACAATCGATATATGAAGAGTACTAGCCAGCACCTGGGAATCCTATTGTGAGTTTGGAATGGATTCAGCATACGGCACGTGAGGTGATGTCTCATCGACGGTCGGAAGCTTGCGATGCTTTTAGAGCAGGCTTACCGAAGCCTGTGTGGTTAGATGTTGAAGAGTGGGAATCGATTCAAGATGAGCAGCAACATACTCCTGATCGATATCGTCAACAGAGAGATGCAGCGGCCACACGTTTGGATAAGGTTGGAACGTCGCATTTAGGTAGCGGTGGATATGACAGTATGCGCTACCAATTTGTAAGTATCATGTTAATTATTGAATTTGTTTGTTTTCAGCACATCATGTATGTTCATCTAACATTTTGCATATTTATTATAGGAGTTGGGAGTGGGTCATCCTCCGATGCGAACCGAAGAATCTTATGGAAATCATCATGGATTGGCTGCACTGTTGCAAGACTTAGAGGGATGCGGTGCAATCATTTCATGGGAGAATCTATGATTAGCTAAACTTATAGCTTGATTTCGTATTTCTAGTTGTTGCTTATAAATGTCATGTCAATTTGTCTCATTTTACACATGCTTTGTTGCAGGATTGCAGGTGTAAATGTTTTGATCCCCTTACACATATGTATAATAGTGCTTTGCCTCAATTTTGTATTACACTCCTATGTGGCAATGATGTACCATAATTTTGTATTCGATTCCTATATGGAAGTGCTTTGTCACATTGCCACAATTTTGTATTACACTCCTATGTGGCAATGATGTACCATAATTTTGTATTCGATTCCTATATGGAAGTGCTTTCCCACACTCTTGTACATCCTTCATTTATGGACTATACAACTTTTTGTACATGACACGGACGTCGGGGAAAATTATGCCCGTTGATTTTCCTCGATAGAAGCCTCGGTATACCCTCGATATGTTGTAGTCAGATAGATAGATAGATATATAGATAGATAGATAGATAGATAGATAGATAGATAGATAGATAGATAGATAGATAGATAGATAGATAGATAGATAGATAGATAGATATATAGATAGATAGATAGATAGATAGATAGATAGATAGATAGATAGATAGATACATACATACATAGATACATAGATAGATAGATAGATAGATAGATAGATAGATAGATAGATAGATAGATAGATAGATAGATAGATAGATAGATAGATAGATAGATAGAAATATAGATAGATAGGTAGATAGGTAGATAGATAGATAGATAGATAGATAGATAGATAGATAGATAGATAGATAGATAAATAGCTAGATAGATCGATAAACCGATAGATAGACCGATAGATAGACCGATAGATAGATAGATAGATAAATAGATAGATTGATAGATAGATAGATTGATAGATAGATTGATAGATAGATAGATAGATAGATAGATAGATAGATAGATAGATAGATAGATAGATAGATAGATAGATAGATAGATAGATAGATAGATAGATAGATAGATAGATAGATAGATAGATAGATAGATAGATAGATAGATAGATAGATAGATAGATAGATAGATAGAGCGATAGAGCGATAGATCGCCAGATCGACAGATCGAGAGATCGAGAGATAGATAGACAGATAGACAGATAGACAGATGGACGGATGGACGGATGGACAGATGGACAGATGGACAGATGGACAGATGGACAGATAGACAGATAGACAGATAGATAGATAGATAGATAGATAGATAGATAGATAGATAGATAGATAGATAGATAGATAGATAGATAGATAGATAGATAGATAGATAGATAGATAGATAGATAGATAGATAGATAGATAGATAGATAGAATAGATAGATAGAATAGATAGATAGATAGATAGATAGATAGATAGATAGATAGATAGATAGATAGATAGATAGATAGATAGATAGATAGATAGATAGATAGATAGATAGATAGATAGATAGATAGATAGATAGATAGACAAATAGATAGATAGACAGATAGAGAGATAGAGAGATAGACAGATAGAGAGATAGACAGATAGATAGATGGACAGATAGATGGATAGATAGATAGATAGATAGATAGATAGATAGATAGATAGATAGATAGATAGATAGATAGATAGATAGATAGATAGATAGATAGATAGATAGATAGATAGATAGATAGATAGATAGATAGATAGATAGATAGATAGATAGATAGATAGATAGATAGATACATAGATAGATAGATAGATACATAGATAGATAGATACATAGATAGATACATAGATAGATACATAGATAGATAGATACATAGATACATAGATAATTAGATGGATAAATAGATAGATGGATAGATAGATAGATAGATAGATAGATAGATAGATAGATAGATAGATAGATAGATAGATAGATAGATAGATAGATAGATAGATATATAGATAGGTAGATAGATCGATAGATCGCTACTTGTCACTATCAATTTTCATATCATTTGGTTCATTAGGTTGTGAGATAAGTTCTCTATAAGCAACCTATGTCAGCTCACTGTCATCTTCCTAAAAAGTCGGGATTACACCCCCAACTTCTTAATATCATTTCTCATCATATACTTATAATAAATTAGTGAGATAACTTCTAATAGTGAGCTAAGGAATTCATTTAGATATGTATAAAAGCTCTAAGGTCAATTCTAATTACTGATTGAGCAATAAGTATTTTTTTGAGAGGAACCTAATCCGTAAATATCAAGTTTTTAGAACCATTCAACTCTGAAAGTTATCTGTTTTAATATAATATTTGAGGTTGATGCTCCAAAGTACATAGTGGGTTAAATCTATATTTGGGAAGCTAAAGGTGACTACTAGGGTACTCTAAAGCTACATTGATAGGTGTAGAGCAGGATTTGTGCAGCACCACCTCATCTTTGGAGTGTATCCAACCATCTCCTCATAGTGGTATCAGAGCTATCATCAGGTCAACATGGGAGATGGATTCCCATCATCTATTGACAAATTGGATTGAGGTAATTACTATGCTTGTTCGCTTAGAATGGAAGCATATCTTCAAGATAGAAATCTCTATGGTTGCATATGTGGAGATGAGTTGATGCCAATACTTAGAAGCAAAGGTCAAGAAAGGTTAACACCATGGTGCTCAAAGGATGCTTTAGCCAGGTCTTATATTCTCAACTCAATTTCTGATTTCTTACTTCCACATATTAGGAATTGTAAGACATCACAAGAGACATGGAATGCTCTTGAAGCATTCTTCTCTTCAAGCACCAAAGCAAGGAAGAACCAACTCTGGATGAAATTCATCACACTCAAGAAGATGCCCAAGCAAAGTGTGACTGATTATGTCACCAAAATGAAGGACCTAGCTGACCAACTTGGAAGCACTGGAGAAGTCATTGAAGAGGAGCATATTGTGAGATAAGTGATCAATGGAATCAAAGCAGATGATAAATGGGAAGCATTCACCATAGCAATGGACCTATACATGGATATGCAAGCACTTGACTTCAATACTCTTATAGGGCAATTATTCACTCATGAAGCCAAGCTTGTGAAGAACAATGACAACTCAAAAGGTAACCAATCCTCTGCCCTATACACTGATAGGAATAAGAGTAAGGATAGCAAAGGCAAAGGGAAAAGATCTGATGATGATGCCAGTACCTCCCAAGATAATTTTGCAGGAAGAGGTAGAGGTATAAGAGGAAGAGGCAGAGGAGGTAGACAAGGAAGGGGGAGATTCCAAAGCTCTTCCCCATGTGCCACATGTGGCTTGACTAAGTCTTGGGAGCTCAAGGAGTCATGATCCCCAAGTAAGTACCCTCCAAGTTCCAGTTCTAGTTCTTGTCTTGTGCCTTGTTCTAGTCTTGTCTAGTCTTGTATCTTGCACATCCTATCGTGTCCCATTGTAATATCTTAGTATGAGATCTTGTCGAGTTATTTCTTATATCTAGTTCATCTCCCTTAAGGAAGTCCTTGTAACCTAGATATCTTGCTTCAAACCTATCAGTCCAGGGTTGTGGGATGTCTCGTATCATCTCTGGTCCAATTATTCATATCTATCGGTCCCGTGATGTCATGGACACAAAGGAAACCATCTTGAACCTTAGATTCCATGTCACTTCCTATATCTCATGGTTGGTTCATAATTTGGAGAACCTAATGCTTCCATTGCATTCGAAACGTGCCAAAACCCTAAGACTGATTATCTATTTGTTGAATTTTGACACTCGAAGGTCTTGTTTCCAATTGATTACATCATTAATGACATCGACAACTCGTAACTGCCCTTGAACAGCCCTTGGAAAACCTATATAAGGAGGGGTTGGTCACATTCATTCTTAGTCTTGCCAATACTGTTATCGTTAGTGTCCATGTGAAAGGCCAAATGGCCATTGGACACTTCTTTGTATATGTTCTTTAATAAAACATATAGTGGCCTGGTCAGTCACGGACCTGTAAGTTTGATTGCATTTGTAAGACCTAAGAATTTTGTCTTCGTGCTCCCTATGTACTGTGTTTTTTGTGTATTCTACAGCCTCTGTGCAGAGTACTGTGTGCGGCCTTAGGAGCTCGGTTCTACTCTGAGCGTATCGTCATGGAGCTCTCAAGAAGGAAAGCGCATTATGGTGCATCGCCATCGAAATACTTCACTAATATCAGAGCAGTTCGAGGCAAAAGCTTTGTTCCATTTGTGCGAGCGAAGCGAGCATCCCCCCCCCCCCCGGGCTTTCTCCAAGGCGGCGACTAAGGCGGCGGCCAAGGCATAGACCTTGGCATATCTTGTCATCCGAGTCACCGAAGTCACCGTTGGTGCCGTTGGCTGCGCGCGAGGGAGGACCTCAACGATCAAGGAATATAGAGGTTCCCGATACTTCCCGGGAGGTCACCCATCCCAGTACTGTTCCCCCCAGAGCTCGCTTAACCGTGGCTATCTCTTGCCACTAAGCTACACTCTTGTGGTGTCTTAACAAGGGGAAAGACTAAGGTTGACATTAACTTGAACATGTTTTGGTCCCTGAAAGCTTCATCCTTTGCTTTCAAAGCCTCTTTTGGAAGCATTTTTGGGGTGTCTTTTGGAGCCATTTTTGGAGTACTTCTGCACATAGTTCTCTTCACACAGGTCCAAGAACATCAAGAAGAGTGTTCTTTGTACTTCTCCAACAATAAATATCAACCTTTGGGGCTGTTTTCAGTCACACTCATAAAACTACAGGTTTCTTGAAAGGTTTCAGTTTTGGTGGGAGTAGTTGTTGCAAAATTTATGCAGTTTTTTTTTAGCCTAAAACATCAGAGTTGAAAGACACTTCCAGGTGTTATTGGCTAGCTTTTGGACTGTGTATTCAGCCTTTTAGTGTCATTTTACTACATATATTGAGCACATACACACCATGTACGCTTCTATGGATACCGCTTATGTACTTCCATGTGGTCATTGATATAGCGGTTACGTTCTTTGCATAAAGCCTTTTACGTTTGATAAAGAGGGTCGTGGTGAGGTTTTCTTAATTGGGAGACACCCAGATGTTGGGGTCTCTTCGGTGATGCAAGTGGAAGACTTACCCAGCCTCGTGATAGGAGATGTATGATAGTTGTTCATAGGTGCTTGATAAGCCTAGTTGGCTTCTATTGGGTAAGTGGTTATATGCAGTGGAGTCAGTGTTGTCAGGATCTTGCTCACGCGCATATAGAGATTACGGACGCAGAAAAACACACAGAAAATAGAGACAACAAGAGACGAGACCGAATGCAAGATTGGGTGCAATCTCCCCCCATGCACTCTGTTTCGACAGTCCACAGAGTGCATGTATTTATAGGAATTTTGATTACGTCGAAAAGAGTGGTTACAAGAGGGCGGCTTCGAAAAGCAGGCGTGAAACTAAAAGTTGATAACTTTTACGGAAAGCCATTGCTTTCAATAACAGAAACTACGGTCTTCAATGACCCTTATTTTGACCATTATTTTTCTAACAATAGAACCTTCTATGCAGGTTTATTTACAAGCTAAATAATAATTATTCCGATTATTGATGTTCGCCCTTTCACGCTTTGCACTCTCCTCACGAACCTTTAGCTGCTATATCAAAAACATCAAAAACATATTAATACATTAATAATATAATACTTTAACAATGCATTGTTCAATAATATACAACATGCCTCTCAGTTGACAAGCAACTGACCTCAGTTGATAAAATAATTTAACACTCTAACAATTACAATACATTGTTCAACATATTCCATGTTACTGTTACAATCCAACAATGCATTGGCTAACATATTCTATGTTACAATCCAACAATGCATTGGCTATTCCATATTTCAATCCAACAATGCATTGGCTAACATATTCCATGTTACAATCCAACAATGCATTGTTCAACATATTCCATAAGGTATAACATGCCCCTCAGTTGAACAAGCAACTGACCTCAGGTGATAAAATAATAAACATGGATGGCCAGTCATATGTTTCATCACTGAATAAAGAAAATAGGCATGTGCCATGTAAAAATACATGCATGGAAATGTTCATGGAGCTGGTACATTAATGTGTTTGTGTATGATATGCAGAAATTAAATGGTCATAATGAGGTGTTAATTGTGTTTTATGTATCCATTGACATTCTTCAATAGAGTGATTTTTGTACTTAACCAAATAGCGATGATATTGAGTACCTGTGCGTGTAGTAGTGACATCATGATCAATGATTTTCTCAGGAACTAAGATTTCAGATTGTTCTTCAATCAAAGGAGGGTCATCATGAAGTGGAGCAAGTGGTAAAGTTCCTTTAAAGGGTTTAAGTAAACTAATATGAAAAGAATTATGAATGGTCCAATGGGATGGAATATCTAATCGAAATGAATTATCATTAATTTTTTCTATAATGCGAAACGGTCCATAATAGCGTGGTGCAAGTTTAATTTTAGGATGCTGCAAAATATTTTTGAGACATCTTTTAATGATACGCAACCATACAAAATCATTTTCCTTGAATTCTTTGGCTAATCGTTTAGTATTGATAGTACGTGTATATCGCTCTTGACTTTTCCTAATGTGCTCGTGAACATCATGAAGTATAGAAACGTGATCTTGAGCAATAGAATCAGCCATTGGAATGTCGGTTTGGGTGAGGGACATGGGAGTGGGAAGCTTTTTACCAAAAACTATTTCAAAAGGTGCACGACCAGTAGTGGTGTGTGAAGTGTTATTGTAAGCAAATTGAAGCAATGGCAACTTGTCATCCCAGTTATTAGGATTATCTAATGAATAACAACGCAATAAATCAAGAATAGTACTATTTGTAGCCTCACTCTGTCCATTACTTTCAGGATGAAATGCATAGCTAAAATCTATTTTAGAACCAAAATGTTGAAATAAGGCAACCCAAAAATGATTACAAAACCTAACATCACGATCAGATAACATTACTTTAGGAAATCCATGATGTGGAAAAATGCATTTAATGAATAATTTTGCAGCTTGAGGTGCAGTCTAAGTTTTTCTACATGGAATGAAATATGCATATTTACTAAACCTATCAACTATTGTCCAAATCATATCATTATGTGATGAAGTGATAGGAAGACCTGTGATAAAATCCATAGAGATTTGTTCCCATGGTTCATTTGGAATAGGAAGTGGCATTAATAATCCAAATGGTTTACCATGATGACGTTTGACACGCTGACATACAATGCACTGAGAAACATAATGTGCAATGTCTTTTTCCATGTGTGGCCAAAAGAAGAAATCTTTGCAAACAGAAATAGTGCTCTGTATGCCTCTATGACCCATGTAAGATGGTTCATGCATTTCTTTAATGACAAAATCTTTAAAAGCTTGGGTTATGCACAATCTATGTTGAAAATAGAGAAAACCATTATGAAATGTATAATGTTCATCAGATAAAGATGCAGCATTGTTGAAGTCATGCCATGCACGTGAAAAATACAAATCAGATGCATAAGTGGAAACCATTTCTCGAAAAGAATGAATTTGGATGGCAGAAATATTATTCAAAACAACAGAATGCAAAGGAAAACGGCTAAGAGCATCAGCTACGACATTAGCTTTACCTGGCTGATATTGTATCATGGGTTGGAAATTTTGAATGAATGATGCCCATTTAAGATGCCTATCAGAGATTAAGGGCTGACTTAATAAATGCTTAATAGCCTGTTGATCGGTTTTGATTAATACTTCAGAGCCCATAAGATAGTGTTTCCAAATTCGCAAAGCATGCACAACTGCTAACAGTTCTTTATCATACATACTATAATTCTGTTCTGAGGGCTTAAGCTTTCTACTCTCAAATGCAATGGGATGGTCATTTTGCATTAAAACAGCACCTATTCCTGAACCGCTAGCATCAGTAACAACATGAAAGGGTTGTGAAAAATCAGGTAATTGTAAAACAGGTGCATGTGAAAGTGCATGTTTAAGTTTGTCAAAGGACTGTTGTTGGGTAAGTCCCCATGCAAATTTTATTTTCTTTTTCAACAACAAGGTAAGAGGTAATGCTAAATAAGAAAAATTTCGAACAAACTTCCTATAGAAACTAGCCAACCCAAGAAAATAACGAACATTATTGACTGATTGTGGTGTAGGCCATTCTATGATAACTCTAATCTTTTTCGGATCCACATGCACACCTTCACTTGAAATAATATGTCCTAAATATTCTAGCTTACGCTGAAAGAAATAACTCTTTTCAGGATTAGCATAAAGTGTGTTCTCTCGTAACAAATGAAAAACTGTTTCAAGATGCTTTTCATGTTCACGATCATTCTTACTGTAAACAAGAATGTCATCAAAGAATACAAGAACAAAAGCTTGGTAATCAAGAAAAATATTGTTCATCATTCGCGCAAATGTAGCAGGGGCATTAGTAAGTCCCAAGGGCATTACCATAAATTCATAATGGCCATTTTGAGTTCTAAATGCAGTCTTAAAAATATCACTTTGTGTCATACGAATCTGATGGTAACCCGATTTAAGATCAATTTTACTCAAGACACGAGCTCCTCGTAACTTATCTAAGAGATCATCTATTCGAGGAATAGGGTATCTATTCTTGATTGTGATCTTGTTAAGGGCTCTATAATCAATGCACATTCGATAAGTTTTATTCTTCTTCTCTACTAAGAGAACTGGTGCTCCAAATGGGGAAGAACTAGGCCTTATAAGTCCTTTTTGTAGTAGGTCTTTTACTTGATTTTCTATTTCCTTTTGATGTAGTGGGCCATGTCTATAAGGTGCTTTATGAGGAGGAGAACTACCAAGTACTAAGTCTATGCTATGGTCAAAGGATCCTCGAGATGGTGGTAGTTCAGAGGGATATTCAGACATAAAACAATCCTTATAAGTACTCATGAAAGGTTTATATGCATTTGGAAGTGTATGAGTATAATCATTGATGACATTGACAAAAACAATGCATGAGTTGAATCCTTTCCTAAATGCACGCTTTACTTGAGTGTGACTAATCAATGGAAACGGCTGGAAATCATGCCGTGCAGACAAAGTAATGATTTGACCTTTGAAAACAAACTTAAAGGTATGAGTATGGTAGTCAATACGTGGGTTATAATGGTGACGAAAAGGCATACCTAGTATAACATCATAAGATTGCAAAGGTGCAATTAAAAATGTTCGTGAATCAACATAAGGGCCTATGCTAATCGTAACATCTTGCACTTCTCGTGTTACATTATAACGACTACCTTGAAATGCAGCTTTCACTTTATACAAAGAAGGAAACGTTTGTAATTTAAGTTCTTGTACTAATAAATGTGAAATGAAGTCATGTGAACTACCATCGTCATGTAGAATTTTAACCATTTTGTTATTTATTGTACCCTGCATGCAAAGAAGAGAGTGTAGAGAGATATCGTTACCCAAGGTACTTAAGTCCTTCTCCAGTGATTCCTCTGTCCAAACAGGAGGAATTTCTTCATTATAGACCTCCATGTTATGCAATCGAGCTGTAGCCGATTTCATATGAAGAGGTTGCAATCTGCACCTTATTTTTGTATGTCCAGGTTTACCACAATTCCAGCAAGTGATTCGTGGTCGCTTTTGTTGGGCATTCACTACTGAAGTTTGAAGGGTAGGTGGTTTGGTTGGTTGGAGAGATGAAGCAACGGGTGGAGTTGAGTAATTGGATTGTGGAGGACGAGGAAAACTAGGGTAAGATGGGGCATTAAAATTACGCTTCATAGGAAATGAAGGTTTAACAGGAAATGGTCGTGGACGTGGTTGTTGTAGACGGAGTGACTTGGTTATGGACTGGAATTCTTTTTCTGCATCATAAGCAAAAGATATAGCCTCGTTGAGGGTTGTAGGTCGTAGGGTGTGAAGCTTCGCTTGGATACCGACCTCCAAACCATCTTCGTATTTCTGCTGCAAGATATCCTCTGATACATCTTCAAGCATTCGTACAAGTAGTAAATTTTGCCAGAACCGCTCTGTGTAGGTAGTAACCGTATCACCCTCCTTCCATGTAAGGGTCGTCCATGCACTTCGAACATGCAAATGGTATTGAGGAGGAAGAAATGAATCCTTCACGTTTTCTTGAAAAGCCTTCCAAGTTGTTGGACGCTCCGTACTGTGCCGTAGGACATTCCACCAGAGTTGTGCTTTACCTACTAGATAGTTAGTGGCAAATTTAACTTTTTCACTTTCAGCATACATTTCATCGGTATAAAGATCATCAAACTGCGACAACCAAGAAAGTACTAAAGGCCCATCCTTTCGGCCATCAAATCGTAGAAACTGGTAGTTTCTATTACCAATCTTTGAATGAGTAACATCAGATTGGGCAGACACAATAGCTTTTACTACTCTCGTAAGGTTGTCTTCCTCAGCTTGCATCTTTTGGAGGATTTCATCACGTTGTCGGATCTCGTTCTGAGCTCCTTGAAGCTCATGCCGCAAGAGCTCTAGTTGTTGTTCAAGTGTTGCCGCAGGTAGAGGTGAATCACTGTAATCCTCCATGGTGCTCTTGGATCCTTGCTCTCAACCTTGCTTGGTATCTTGAATACTCAATCAAGTGCCACCCAAGGATTTTGAAGGAATTCACACTTCCAAGTTAACTCATTGGAAAGTTCGTTCCGAGAGCTTTCCAACGGTATATTACACGCCTCAATCCGACCTACGGATTGAAAGTTACACTTGATTCTTTGTTGGGTCCATCCTTGAAATTGTCGCGAGCGCCTTCCACAAGTAAGAGAGAGAGAGAGACTTGAGTACAACTCCAAGAAATGGTGGAGTGGTCAAAGTACTTCCCTTGAAAGTAGGAGGTTGTGGGTTCAAATCCTCCTACCTTAGGGACTCTAAACCTCTCTATTACCACTCAAAAATTAAAATTGCCTCGCGCGTAGCCAACGGTCGCCAAGGGAGCCTTGGGTGCCAATGTTGCCAATGTATTGCCTAAGTTATTGCCTTAGTCGATGCCTTAGTCGACGCCTTGGAGTAAGCCGAAGGTGTAAACGTAGGTGAAGGTGTAAACGTAGGTTTTGGAATAGGAACAGAAGCAGAAACCGAAACCGAAGACGGAGACGGAAACGGAAACGGAAACGGAAATCGGAATCGGAATCGCGAACAGAGAACAGATCTGTATTGACGCGTGCAGAGCTCTGATACCACTGTTGTCAGGATCTTGCTCACGCGCATACAGAGATTACGGATGCAGAAAAACACACAGAAAATAGAGACAACAAGAGACGAGACCGAACGCAAGATTGGGTGCAATCTCCCCCCATGCACTCTGTTTCGACAGTCCACAGAGTGCATGTATTTATAGGAATTTGGATTACGTCGAAAAGAGTGGTTATAAGAGGGCGGCTTCGAAAAGCAGGCGTGAAACTAAAAGTTGATAACTTTTACGGAAAGCCATTGCTTTCAATAACAGAAACTACGGTCTTCAATGACCCTTATTCTGACCATTACTTTTCTAACAATAGAACCTTCTACGCGGGTTTATTTACAAGCTAAATAATAATTATTCCGATTATTGATGTTCGCCCTTTCACGCCTTGCATGCTCCTCACGAACCTTCAGCTGCTATATCAAAAACATCAAAAACATATTAATACATTAATAATATAATACTTTAACAATGCATTGTTCAATAATATACAACAGTCAGTGATTCACTATGCAGGAAAACATGCTAGTACTTGCAATTTTATGATATTTTGAGACTGTTCATATGCTCATTTTGCAGAGGATACTCTGGCAAATTTTTTCCAAATTTTTGGTTTAGTCAACTATACAGTGGTCGATTTACTCCTTGATACACTTATTCGTTGGTGTTCGGACTCTTCTAGCTCCATTATCATTCTATTCAGTTCTCTACCATCATGGCATCAGAGGTCTCATGCACATTCAGCGGATCAGGGTCTAGTGCTAGTGTTCGGAGGAGGAGCTATAACTTGCAGGGCAAAGACCATTTTGAGATCCGAAAAATTGACGGCACAAACTTTGCTCTATTAAAGAATCAGATTAAAGATGTGCTAATTCAAAGGAGGCAACGGAAGCCAGTAAATGGGATTTCAAAGAAGCCTACTGACATGGATGAAGATGATTGGGATGAGTTAGATGAAATGGCTAGGTCTACCATTCGCTTGCACCTGGCAGATAATGTTTACTTTACAATATTAGATTGTGAAAGTGCAGAGGAGCTTTGGAAGAAGTTATGCAATACATATGAAAAAGAGACGGCAACAAATAAAGTGTATTTGATGAGAAAATTATATGACCTTCGCATGAAGGACACAGATAATGTTGTTGCTCATCTAAATGAGTTTGATGCTATATTATCCCAGTTATAGGCTCAAAAAATGGATATGGATAATGAGATGAAAGCAGTATTGCTTCTATGCACCCTTCCATCATCATGGGATACGTTCTGCACAGCTATTAGCAATAGTGCACCTGGTGGTAAACTCGTCTATGATGACATATGTGGAGCACTCTTGAGTGAAAAGATTCGTAGAAAATATATGGTTGGCACTCAGAGTGGAATGGTCAACGGAATAAGAGTAGAAGTAAATCAAGGAAGAGGGATATGGAATGCCATTATTGTCATAAGAAAGGACATATGAAGAAAGATTGTTATGCATTAAAGAATGCTAAAGGTAAAGGACAGAATGTTGATGGACATGTTAAACAGTTACCTGCACCTATGAAGATTGAAGCAATTAATGCTATTTCTGATGATGCTGATGTGCTTACACTTGATAGTACTGTGCCAACTGAGGCACTTATGGCTGATTCTCTTTCCCACACCTGGCTGCTAGATTCTGGTGCTTCTTTCCATGTGACACCACACAGAGAATGGTTCTCTAATTATGCAGCAAAGTCCCTTGGTATCGTGAGACTTGGTGATTCTTACCAGTGTGACGTTTTTGGGGATTGGAGATGTGGTTGTGCAGTTCATTGATGGTTCAAAATTTACTATGCATAATGTACACCATGTACCTCAGTTATCACGCAGCTTGATGTCAGTTGGTCAACTTGATGACCTTGGTTACAAGGTAGTCTTCTATGCTCAGTCCTTTCGTATATCAAAGGGCAATATGGTTATTGCAAAAGGAAGCAAAGTTGGCTCACTTTATCCTTTATTTGTATCCCAGAAAGAACACTTGTTAGCTGTTACTGAACAGCCTATGGCTTGTATTTGGCATGGTCGTTTGGGCCATATATCTCGTAGTGGAATGGAAAATATTTCTCATTCTGGCTACTTACCTGTGTTATCTTTCTCTGATTTTTCATTTTGTGCGCATTGTCAATATGGAAAGCAAACCATAAATGTGCATAGAACACACATTGACTCTTCAATTCAGCCTTTAGATCTCGTCCATACATATGTGTGTGGTCCTATGCCCACTAGGTCCTTATGTGGTTCTCTTTACTTTCTAACTTTCATAGATGATGCTACTAGAAAGGTCTGGGTATATCCTATCAAATCGAAGGATGAGGTATTCCCTACTTTCAGAAAATGGCTTGCTTTAGTTGAGACTGAAAAAGGAACTAAGCTTAAGGCTTTACGTTCAGATAATGGGGGTGAGTATACCTCACATGAATTCATCCTTTTCTGTCAGTCTAGAGGGATTCGTAGAGACTTTACAGCTCCTTATACCCCATTACAGAATGGTGTAGTTGAGAGGATGAATAGAACTATTCAAGATAGAGTAGTCTCTATGTTGCATCATGCACGCATGCATAAAAATGTTGCACATAGGGATGTTCAAGAGAATGTCCATTCAGATCAATCTGCACATGTTGCTGTTCAGCAACCATTGAGACGTTCTGCACGTGTCTCACATCCACCTGATAGATATATTCCAGGTTTGGATTTTGTTATGCTAACAGATGCCAGTGAGCCTTCTTGCTACAAAGAGGCTATGCATAAAGAGGATCATGTCAAGTGGGAGCGTGCCATGAAGAGTGAGTTGGATTCTATTCACAAGAATGGTACTTGGGATTTAGTACCTTTGCCAAATGGCAGGAAAGCTTTACCATGTAAATGGGTATATAAGCTGAAATTCACATCAGATAGTGCTTCTCCAAAGTATAAAGCATGACTTGTTGCAAAGGGTTTTTAGCAACAACATGGTGTTGATTTTGAGGAAATCTTCTCTCCAGTGGTCAAGATGACTACCCTACGCATGTTGCTTGGATTCGCTGCAATGGAGGACTTAGAGTTAGTCCAAATGGATGTGAAAACTGCTTTCTTGCATGGAGATCTTACAGATGAGATCTATATGGAACAACCAAAGGGTTATGTAGTTCCTGGCAAGGAAAGTCTAGTTTGTAAGCTCAAGAAGAGCTTGTATGGACTTAAACAGTCCTAGGTTGTTCGAGAGGAAGCAAGAGAAGAAGATTTCTACTCAAGATCGAGAATACAAATTTATTTAAGTCCCTCAACAACATGTGTTGGAAGAATCTCAACCAGAACCCATGCAGTTGGATAACATCAGAGTCCGGCAACTTACATCAGAGGAAAGAAAACATAAAAAAGACAACATATTATGTTTTTATTGTGGAGATCATGATCATATGGTATTCAAATGTACTAAGAAGAAGAAGCAAATTGGAATTAGGACTTCTACAATCACCATCCCAAATCAAAAGGATCATCATTAGAAGCAAAAGAGGAGTACTTCCCATCATGAGAATCATGCCCTTGATTCTGTACCTAGATATACTACAAACCCTTTCCAGTTCCATCATGGATATCCATCATCTTCATGTTCCAATACAACATATCAAGAACTCTACAAAGAACAAGAGCTATGAGGATTCAAGTCCTGAAAGATCTCAGAGTCACATAACCGCTCCTTGTGGAACTTGTCGCTTGAGGGGGAGGTGATGCCATGGACACAAAGGAAACCATCATGAACCTTAGATTCCATGTCACTTTCTATATCTCATGGTTGGTCCAAAATTTAGAGAAACTAATGATTCCATTGCATTTGAAATATGCCAAAACCCTAAGAACGATTGTGTATTAGCTGAATTTTGACAATAGAATATCTTGTTTCCAATTGATGACATCATAAATGTCATCATCAACTCATAACTGCCCTTGAACAGCCTTTGGAAAACCTATATAAGGAGGGGTTGGCCACATTCATTCTCAGTCTTGCCAATACTAGTCTTGAGAGCTCAAGGAGTCATGACCACCAAGTCAAGGGAGCACTAGATTGTGCTCTCTGACTAGAATAGGCAAGATTTCAGAATTATACTTTCGATTACACGATCACCCATATACGGAAAATAATACAAGAAGATATAACTGATACAAGACATCCCACAACCCAAGACCGATAGGTATGGAAAACTCGACTAGAGATGATATAGGAGATCGCACAACCCAAGACTAAAGGTATGAAACAAGATATCTCAATTACAAGAATTCCCTTCAGGGATATGAACTAGATACAAGAAATAACTAGACAAGATCTCGTACTATGAGATTACAAGAGGACAAGGAGAGATGTCCAAGATACTAGACTAGACAAGACTAGAACAAGGCGCAAGACTAGAAGTGGAACTGAACTTGGAAAGTACTTACTTGGAGATCATGACTCCTCGAGCTCCCAAGACTGGCAAGACTGAGAATGAATGTGGCCAAGCCCTCTGTTGATGTATGAAACACCACAAGAAATGAATTAATGTGACACTAGAACACCTCTATGGTCACCATTAACTCATTGCCACTCCAAACTTTGAGAAATGATAGCCTAAAGTGAGAACTTTGCTTCTACAGAAATTCCTAGTCACCGAAATGACATACCTTCAGTATTTTGCTAATTTCTCCTAGCTTAAGTATTATTTCTCCATGAAACTTTATAGGCTGAAACTAGAAGAGTAGAGCTTTCTAACAAGCTATCATATGCATCAAACGGATCTCTAGAACTCACGTTATGGCCTTCACAACATGACCCTGTATGACCTTCCCAAACTGGAATTTTTGCCTGTTTTAGTATTCCTGGGTGTCTAAAAATAAAAAATTCGATGCCTAGCATCGAATTTCAGTCAAGGTCGATGCCAGGCATCGACTTTGAGTTTTTTTAGGCCCTTTTTCTGCACCAGAAATAGCTTCTTTTACACACACATGAAGAAGACCACTTGTATGCTAGAAGTCGATGACGGGCATCCACTTTATGCTGAAACTCGATGCCAAGCATCGAGTTGCTCCACTAACTTTATGTTTTTAGAAGATTCAACAACAGGTAACACACAGAGAATGAAAACAATGACTTATCAGCCAAGATTCGATGCCAGGCATCGAATTGCTCAGAAAACTTGAACTTTTGAATTCATCACACAGTAGGCAAGCATGGAGATGATGGAGAGAGACTCATACACAGAACTTTACTCAGTTCTTTCTCATAGCTATGAAAACTCAGAAGTTTTACAGATGCTTTCTCACTCAGAGAAGCCCGACTATACACAGTCGTATAAAATGAACTCCTTCTTCTACTTCTTCTTTCTATTCTCTCTCTCTCACGCCGCGTCAGTTGATACAAACTAACTTATATAGATTTTCGTATTCTCGTGATTTTTAAAAAACTTCTAGAACTAAAGTGAACTAACTTTACAAGCATAATACAGTTGTGAATTTGTCCCTTCACATAGGCATGGGGTTTTCTTCCTAAGATTTGACCTTGAAATATATGTCCAATTCGTGAGTGTTCTCCAACAGCTCCCCCTCAATCACTAATTGACATTCCCTGTTTCTTCATATCATCTTCTTTTCTTTTACTCCTGCCATGCTTTTGAATCTACTGGTCTTCACACCATCCAAGCTCTTTGTCATTATGTCTGCTAACTGATCTTTAGTAGAAATGTACTCCACTTCAATCTCCTTCTCCATTACCTTTTCTCAGAGAAAATGATATTGTATCTCTATGTGCTTTGTCCTTGCATGAAAAACTGGATTTGCTGCAAGATAAAGTGAACTCATATTATCTCCATGTATTGTAGGTGTACCTTGATCAATGCCTAAGCTCTTGAACAATGTCTGCATCCATATGACTTCCTTAGCTTCTTCCACAAGTCCTTTGTACTCTGCTTCAGTTGATGATAATGCTACTGTATGTTGTTTCTTTGAACACCAACTTACAAGCTTATCACCAATGTATATCATGTAACCATGAGTTGATCTTCTGTCATCCTGGTTACCTGCCCAATCTGAATCACTATAGGCTCTCAACTTCAAATCTGATGTAAAAGGATAATATAATCCTTCCTTTATAGTTCCTTTGATATATCTGAGAACTCTTTGACCTGCAATCCAATGTGGGTCCTTTGGACAATGCATGAATTGTGACAAAACTCCCACTGCATAACTAAGATCAGGTCTTGTTAGTGTAGCATAAATCAAACTACCCACAAGAGATTGGTACTTCCTCATATCTTTGTAGTCTGCACCATCATATTTACTGAGCTTGTGATTAACTTCAAGTGGAGTCGAAGCTTCTCTGCAATTTTCCATATCAAACTTCTTCAACAAGTTCAGAAGATACCTTTCTTGTGACACATATATGCCATGATCTGTATAAGTAACTTCCATTCCAAGAAAGTATGATAACTTTCCTAGATCACTGATCTTGAATTCTTTTTCAAGTAATCTCTTTACCTCCTTGATTCCTTCATCTGAAGTACCTGTGATTATAATGTCATCTACATAAATACAAATGTAGATTGTACCTTCCTCTGTTCTTTTGATAAGTAGACTTGGGTCTGCTTTTGAACTTTGATATCCAAGATCATTGAGATACTTCACCAGTCTATAGTTCCAAGCTCTTGGAGCTTGCTTCAATCCATACAATGCTCTTCTCAACCTGCAAACAAAATTTGGATACCTGGAATCTATAAACCCTTGAGGTTGTTCCATGTATACCTCATCTGATATGTATCCATTCAAGAATGCATTCTTTATATCCAATTGACTTAGAGTTCATCCTTTTGAAGCTGCAATAGCAATGATTGTCCTTATAGTTGACATCTTAGCTACAAGACTGAATGTCTCATCATAATCTATGCCATAGGTCTGGGCATAGCCTTTCACCACCAGTCTAGCTTTGTATCTGGCTATACTTCCATCTGCAAGCTTCTTCACTTTATAAACCCATTTATTTCCAATTACTTTCTTACCATTTGGTTTAGGAACAAGTTCCCATGTCTTGTTCTCCTCCAGTGCATTGAACTCTTCCTTCATTGCTTCTTCCCATTGCTTCTTACCTTTAGCTTCATCATAGTTCTGAGGTTCTTCATCATCTTTGACCATATATGCATAGTTCTTCTGAGTTATGTAAGAAGTATCATAAGAATACCTTTCTGGTTGTCTCCTTGTCTTGCTTGACCTTCTTGGTTCACATTCTTCATATGTGTCTGGATACACTTCTTCATCAAATATAGGAGCTTCTTCATTTCTTCTTGTTAATCCACTTGTGGATGTACTTGCTTGCATATAGTCTTCATCTCTATTTACCTGCACAATTGATTTTCCTTTCTCACATCTTCTTACCTCTTCTTCAAATTCTTCAGTTGTATGACTTTGATCTGCATACCAACTTTTCTGTTCATCAAATGTAACATCTCTAGAAACAATAAATTGTTTTGTTAGAGGATTCCACAACCTGTAACCCATCTGCTTTTCATCATAACCAATGAACACATATTTTTTTGCCTTTGGTTCAAGTTTATGCCTAAGTTGTGATGACACATAAGCATATGCAATTGATCCAAACACTCTACAATGATCTAGTGTTGGTTTCTTACCCCACCAAGCTTCATATGGAGTCATTCCATTCAGAGCTGCACATGGTAATCTATTCACAAGATATGTAGCTGTATTTACAGCCTCAGCCCAAAGATAATTTGGACAGTTCTTCTCCTTTAGCATAGCTCTAGCAAACTCAACCAAAGTCCTATTCCTTCTTTCTGCTACACCATTTTGTTGTGGTGTATACCTACAAGTTATTTCTCTCTTAATACCTGCATTCCAAAGATAATCATTGAACTCTTGGGAGAAGTATTCTCCCCCTCCATCAGACCTCAGTCTTTTAAGCTTTTGACCTGTGACTCTCTCTGCATATGCATGAAAATGCTTGAAAGCTCCAAACACTTCTGATCTTTCCTTCAAAACATATAATGTTATCCATCTTGTAGCATCATCAATGAAAAGAACATAGTACCTTGAGCCACTGATAGATCCTTCTTTTGTTGGTCCCCATACATCTGTATGAATGAGCTCAAGTACTCCATCATGTTTGAAACCTTTCTTTTGAAATGGTAACCTCTGTGCTTTACCCATTTGACATGCTTCACATTTATAAACCATATGTTGACTTTGCACATTTGGTAATCCTAGTACAGACTGATTAGCAACCATAGCTTTAATTCCTCTTTCATTAAAGTGACCTAATCTCTTATGCCAGAGATCGAGTTCTGTAATCACTCCTTCACCATGTGTGAGCAAAGCTTGACCAATGTTCCCTTGCACTCTTAAAGTAAAGAGTCTACCTTCTTTCTTACCAGAGACAATCTGATTATACCCATTCTCTGGATCTTCCACAAATACTCCTTCATTTGTAAACCTGACTTGAAAACCTTTTTCAACTATCTGTCCCACACTAATCAAGTTTTTAGGTATTGTAGGAACATACAAAACATTGGTTAGCAAATCTGCTCCACCCTTGCATTTCACTTTTCCAATTGAATGTACACTATGTCTTGTATTATCACCAGTTTGAACTGTGTGACTCGAAATACCTTTTTCCAATTCTGACATCAATTCTATGTTTCCTGACAAATGATTAGAACATCCAGAGTCAATGTAAAATACCTTTAGATCTTCTTTATCTGATGTGTTGATTGAGTTCATCATCAATGATGTATGACTTTCATTCTGTGTGTCATTTGCATAGTTGTAGTAGGTGGTGTTGTAGGATTGATTCTGTCCCCAACTTCTTCCTCCACCTCTACCGTAGCCTCCTCTTTGACTTTTTCTACCTCTCTGAAAATTACTTTGATATCTTCCACCTCGGCCTCTACTATTGTTGTTTTGATTCTGGTTTGATCCTTGTTGATTGTGCCAACAGTCATGAGCCAAATGATTACTCAATCCACAGATCCAGCAAGCCTTCTTATTGTTATTTTGATTACCTCTACCTCTTCCAAAACCTCTTGCTCTTCCTCTACCAGTGCCTTTACCTCTTGCATAATAAGCTTGAGAAATAGACTCCTCTTCATCCTTTGCTTTACCTTTATCTCCTTTCTTCTTGTTCTTCATGTACATTGCAGAACTTTGTCCTTTATCTCCATCTCCCTTCAAGTCTTGCTCATATGTGAGCATCAAACCAAGCAACTGGTTCAAATCTGGAACATAATGATTTAATGAAAGTTCTGTTGATAAGACAAAAGGTTTCCACCTTTCATCCCCTCTCAAACCTGCAAGTAATTGAGCAATCAATCTGTGATCTTCAACATCTTCATCTATGGATCCAAGACTATCTGCTAGATCCTTCATCTTAGTGACATAATCACTAATGGTTTGACTTGGCTTCTTCTTGAATGTTGTAAACTCTGACCATAGGCTTGCTTTCCGTGCTTTAGTAGTGCTTTGGAAATGATATTCCAATGCATTCCATATATCTTCAGATGATTCCAATCCTCTAATGTGTGGTAGCAAATGATCTGAGATTGTATTGTAGATGTATGCTTTTGCACTTGCATCCTTCTTCTGCCAATGCTTTAAAGCATCAAGTTCTTCTTTCTTTGGTCGGCTTTCATCTTCAAATACTGGCTTCTCTTCTTCACCTGTTACATATACCATGAGATCCTTACTCATAAGTAAGGCTTCCATTCTCATTACCCATGCGGGGTAATTATCTCTGTCCAGTTTGTCAATGGAAATATGATCTGCCATAGTTCTTTCCTTCTACTGCAACCTGTGAGCTTAAAGGATAAAGGATAATACCTTTTGAAGTTCTTTGTGTATGAGGATACTTTTGAAGTAACCTTTTGATGCCTTGTGTCTTCAAATGCTTCACCTTTCAAACTTTAATGGAAAACTTTACAAAACTTCTCGTACCTTTGTCGTCTTCTGCTCTCGAGAATCTTTCTGCTCTGATACCACTTGTTGATGTATGAAACACCACAAGAAATGAATTAATGTGACACTAGAACACCTCTATGGTCACCATTAACTCATTGCCACTCCAAACTTTGAGAAATGATAGCCTAAAGTGAGAACTTTGCTTCTACAGAAATTCCTAGTCACCGAAATGACATACCTTCAGTATTTTGCTAATTTCTCCTAGCTCAAGTATTATTTCTCCATGAAACTTTATAGGCTGAAATTAGAAGAGTAGAGCTTTCTAACAAGCTATCATATGCATCAAACGGATCTCTAGAACTCAAGTTATGGCCTTCACAAGATGACCCTGTATGACCTTCCCAAACTGGAATTTTTGCCTGTTTTAGTATTCCTGGGTGTCTAAAAATAAAAAATTCGATGCCTAGCATCGAATTTCAGTCAAGGTCGATGCCAGGCATCGACTTTGAGCTTTTTTAGGCCCTTTTTCTGCACCAGAAATAGCTTCTTTTATACACACATGAAGAAGATCACTTGTATGCTAGAAGTCGATGCCGGGCATCCACTTTATGCTGAAACTCGATGCCAGGCATCGAGTTGCTCCACTAACTTTATGTTTTTAGAAGATTCAACAACAGGTAACACATAGAGAATGAAAACAATGACTTATCAGCCAAGATTCGATGCCAGGCATCGAATTGCTCAGAAAACTTGAACTTTTGAATTCATCACACAGTAGGCAAGCATGGAGATGATGGAGAGAGACTCATACACAGAACTTTACTCAGTTCTTTCTCATAGCTATGAAAACTCAGAAGTTTTACAGATGCTTTCTCACTCAGAGAAGCCAGACTATACACAGTCGTATAAAATGAACTCCTTCTTCTACTTCTTCTTTCTATTCTCTCTCTCTCACGCCGCGTCAGTTGATACAAACTAACTTATATAGATTTTCGTATTCTCGTGATTTTTAAGAAACTTCTAGAACTAAAGTGAACTAACTTTACAAGTATAATACAGTTGTGAATTTGTCCCTTCACATAGGCATGGGGTTTTCTTCCTAAGATTTGACCTTGAAATATATGTCCAATTAGTGAGTGTTCTCCAACACCCTCCTTATATAGGTGTTCAAGGGTGGTTATTAAAGGCATTTATAACTTGATGATGTCAGCAATTTGAATAGGGCCTCCAAATGTCAAAATTTTGCAAATAGACAATCGATCTTAGGGCTTTGGCACATTCCAGATGCAATGGAAGCATTGGTTTCTCCAAATTATGAACCAATCATGCGATATAGAAAGTGACATGGAATCTAAGGTTTGGGATGGTTTCCTTCGTGTCCATGACATCACCTCCTCCTCAAGCGACGAGTTCCATGAGGAGTGGTTATGTGACTCTAAGATCTTCTAGGACTTGAATCTTCATAGCTCTTGGTCTTCGTAGAGTTCTTGATATGTGGTATTGGTACAAGATGATGATGGATATCCATGATGAAACTAGAAAGGGTTTGTAGTACATTGAGGTACAAAATCAAGGGCATGATTCTCGTGATGGGTTGTATTCTTCTTTTGACTCTGATGATGGTCCTTTTGATGTGGGATGGTGATTGTGGAAGTTCTAATCCCAAGTTGTTTCTTCTTGTTAAGGCAATTGAATACCATATGATCATGCTCTCCAGAATAACAGCATAATCCATTATGCTTTCGATATTGTCTTTCCTTTGGTGCAAGTCATCTAACCATGATGTGATCCAATTGCATGGGTTCAGGTTGAGTTTCCTTGAGCATATGTTGTTGCGGAATATAGGTAAACTTGTATTTTCGATTTGTAATAGAAGTTCTCTTCTCTTGCTTTCTCTCAAACAACCTATTATCACACTCAATTGCTTGATTCATGAATTCATTCAAAGTATTTACCTTGGGTATGGTTAGCACGAGGTCCTTGACATCATCACATAAACCCCATCGAAATTGGTTGATAAAATAATCCTCATGCCATGTAAGGTCACAAATGATTTTTTTGAATTCTGATGCATAGGTAGATGTAGGCCTATTTCCTTGATGTAGCTTCCTTAGTTTTGTCTCAACAACACATGAACAATTGGTATCTCCAATCGAACAAAGGCCTTGAAATCATACAAAATATCCATGTTCTTCTCTAGGATAGGTGCAAACCATGAAATAGCAGGACCACGTAAAAGAGTTCCTATGAGTCCCACTTGAGAAGCATCATTTGGGTACTTCTCAGGTTGCATTCTTATGAAGAGCTTCACTTGTTGCAGAAATCTTCAAAACTTAGATCTTGTCCCATGAAATTTCTCAGGCATGCTCACTTTTGGACTTTTCTTTATATTGGTTGTCATGGGGGTAAATGAAGCAGATTGATTTACAATGATCTACAACTATTGAATTTGCCTTTTTAGTTCAGTGATTACATCTTGAATATTTTGTTGTTGAATCCTTTGTTGGTTTTCCTGTAACTCTTGGACTTGTTGTTGAATGACTTTAAGTGCAAAAAAAATTCTTCTTGAATAATCTCCATGGTGCTAGTCTTGATGAAGGTAGTCTTGCCATAATGTCAGGGGAGCACTAGATTGTGATCTTTGACTACAGTAGACAAGATTTCAAAAATACAGTTCTGATTACAAGAACACCCATGTAGGGAAAATGATACAAGAATACGTAACTGATACAAGGTGTCCCACAACCCGGGACTGATAGGTATGAATAACTAGACCAGAGATGATACAAGATGTCCCACAACCGAGGACTGATAGGCTTGAAGCAAGATCTCTAGGTTACAAGAACTCCCTTAAGGGAGATGATCTAGATACAAGAAATAACTAGACAAGATCTCGTACTACGCGATTACAAGAGGACAAGGCTAGATGTCCAAGAACTAGACTATACAGGACTAGAATAAGGAACAAGATAGGAACTAGAACTGGACCTTAGAGAGTACTTACTTGGCGGTCATGACTCCTTCAGTTCCCAAGACTAGTATTGGCAAGACTCAGACTGAATGTGGCCAACCCCTCCTTACATAGCTTTTCCAAGGGCTGTTACAAATTGATGATGTCATTGACGATGCCATCATTTCGAAACATGATCTCTGGATGTCAAAATCAAGCAAGAAGACAATCAATCTTAGGGCTCTTGCATGTTCCGGATGTAATGGAAGCATTAGTTTCCCCAAATTTTGAATCAATTACAGAAGTCACATGAAATATGAGGTTTAGAAGATCTCCCTTGTCCATGACAATATGAGTTCGAAGTTGGCCCTTGAAAATGGGAAGATAAAGAGAATCCCTTAGATATGTGAATTGCACTTTCAAATTTAGGCTAATAAAAGAGTAGTAAAAATTTTTACTTAAAAACAAAAAAAAACATTTCAGCTAATGAAAGAGGACTCGAGGATCTATCTCAGTTCTAAGTTGACCTTTGAAAATGGAAAGATAAAGAGGATCCCTTGGATGTGTGAGTTATACTTTTAAATTTCAAGCTAATAAAAGAATAGTAAAAAACATCACTTAAAAACAGAAAAAAAAACACTCAAGCTAATGAAAGAGCACTCGAGGATCTATCTTAAAAAAGAAAAGCAAAAAAACATAGGCAAGAAGATGTCGCTCTTCTCCAAATTATATGCACTTCGTGGACCCAAATTATATGAACTTCCTCGACCCTTGATTTTGAGTTTTTAGGAGACATAGATGAATCTGCATACAATTTCAACCCCCATCCTTGCTCGTCTGTGCTCCGGCATTCCGCTATCAGGCTCTCGGAATCCGACGCTGCTGCTGTTTTTTGGAGAGGGTGACTCCGACCGTTTGGCTTACTTGTATGACCGAGCTACATGGTTGGCGTGATGAGTGGTGGTCGAGGGGCCTTCAGAGAGCAGGTTATGTCCCTCCTCCACGACGCAAAGCTGCAGGAGGACACTGCCGCCAAAATGGATATGATGGGCCGAGTGAAGGACATTCTATTAAGCCGTGACTCCTCACTCCTAGCAGAGTTTGTACCACATATCCTAGAATTTCACTACGACGCTGTCAGTGAAGTCCGAAGCACCGTTGCTGAGTATGCTCTGTTTTGCCCCTTCTTCTTTCTATTTTAATATTTCCTTTTATGTCTGTTTGGTCAATGCTTTTCCTGTCAGCATACCTGCTCTTTTGTGAAAAGCGCCAGCATACACGCTCCAAGTTATGTGTGGACTGACGTGAAAGGGGGATTTTCGTTTTTGTCTGATTCGTGCTTTTTTTGTGATGTCGACCTTCGAATGGGTGTTGATGTTGCTGTGCTTCACTTGTTTTAGGGTAGAAGGAGAGCTATCGGTGTTTAAGACTGGAGTTCTATGAAATGATCTGTTTGATATCTCTTTTTGATTGTGATTGAACTTATTATTAATAGAGGTCACTAGGAAAGAGTAGAATCAGCCTTAAAGTTTGTGATAGTGAACTGAGTGAGAATTGTGCCTGGGCACCTAGTGGGAGAGGATCATTTATGTTTTTATTATTTTATTTCAGTAGGAAAGTGTAGAAGCAGTCTCAAGGTTTGTGATGTTGATCTGAGGGAGAACTTGCCTGTTTATCTAGTAGGGGAGGATCATATACGTTTTTATTATTTTATTATTTTATATTTTCTTTGTTTTTAAATTTTATTTAAAGTTTTTGTGTCTTTTCAAGAATCGAAACTAAGTTTCTTATCTATAGGGAGCAATTTAAAGGCTACATGAACTTCATTCATGAAGGGCCCTATTTATCTCGGAGGGTCCATGAGGTCTCCATATTAGTTTGTTGTAAGTAGCAATAATGTTTGTTTTAGCTTTCATCAAGGCTGATCCAGAAGTTTTGTAATTAGAGTTGTGAATTGTTTCAAAGGAACTGAACACTCATGTTTCTCACGATTTGTGCATTTGCCAAGGTTGAATGCATATTCCCACGTAAAATCACAACAAAACTTTGATTTTTTTGATTTTATGCTTGTAATGTTCAAAGCACGATATCACATACAATAATGCTGTCTTTCTTAGCAAAATCAAATTAAATAAAGCTCTTAGTTTTATAATTTTGTGCAAGCTCCACACTTCTTGAGCTTGCATTTCACTTTTTTATAGAAGAAAATCTATTCGCAAAACTTTTTTTAAGTTCATACTCGGGACGGGATTCCTATGTGGATTTATGGTATGTTGAATCATACATGCTGTTTTGTACTTTTAGGCATGAAACATATTTCAAAAGGTGAACTGCATATTTTGAAGCTATTCAAAAAATTGCTTCTTGTTTTTGTCTTTCATGATGTGATTGCTAGTTTGACTTTAAGATCACATATGGCAAAAATCCTAATCTCGATTCTTACCTAGTGTACTTTTGTGCATGTATATTTTAGAAGTATTACCTCTACAAGGAGTGATTGTACATGGGTTCTCTTAGGTCTTTGGAGTGCATGTGTGAGAGCATGTTTTCATGCTTAGTTCTAAATGGACTATAGGGCATTTATGGTGTTAGTGGAAATGTTTTAGTATTTGGCAATATTATACATGATGCCTCTCGTAATGATATAACCTTGCGATTGATTATTGTGAGCTCGTACTTTCACTTTTCATTTGATAGAGAATTGGGAAAATTCTTGGATTCAATTACACATGTATGTGTGCGTAAGTACGATGTACATCCTCATGTTCTTCTCCTTACTTTTATGCCATTTATGAGCTTTGGTAAAGATTTGTAAGGGCTAAGATTATTAGGGTTTTTGATTTGAAGTTTTTTTATAATGTCTTTTTTTTGAATCTAATTTTTTTTTCCTGACATTAGTATATATATGACATTAGTATATATATGGTAATGCTCATAACATGAAGAGCTTCGTTGAAATGAAAGATTGCAAAAGGTATAAACAGTAATCCATTTGTGGAACATGGCTGCCTCCATGTGATATAGAAAATATCATCAATATAGTATGAACCGAATCTATTAGATATGTAAGGTGTATAGTCACTTAAGATATAGGTCAACCTCCTTCCAAACGTTTTCACAATAGAGGTATATCAAATCTTGTCTTTTCCTAGTGTTTGGAGAGAGAATCAATTGTTTGCTTTTCCACTTGAGCTTGTTGAGTACTTCCCATTACTATTGCCATTACGTCTTTGTGAGAAGTTAGAACTTAGGATCTTGAACATGGAAGCTTTGAACCTTGCAAGTTGCAATGGTCTTGCGAGACTTAAGAGTCATTAATGCAACCTTGAATATTTCCAAACCCTTATCATAATGATGAATTCTTGAGAAAGAGAGCTTAAATAGTGAGAGAGGGGGATAAAGTACACATGAAAATAGAGAAAGTGGATAGAGAGAGGATATGAATTGTGGAGAGAGAGAGGTGTGAAGAAATGGAGATAGGCTCCTTCTTGATGTGAACCCAAAAGGCCTTTTTATACAAATGAGGAGAGAAGCCTTGATTTTTTACAAGAAACTTCTAAAGAATTTTCCAAGGTCTCAAAAGTATGTTTTCTCGAAAAAAAATCGATGGAACTTTTCAGACACCTTTTAAACTATCTTTTTCAAAAATCCACCTTTTAAAATAAAGTTGACTTTTCTTGTTTCAAAAAAGAAAAGTCAACATATTTTTTTTTAAATTTGGTGACAAATTTGACCTTTTTTAAAGCAAAATCTACTCTTATAAAGTTTAAGACTATTCGTTTAAAAATTTAAACCTTAGTGCTACAGATTATTTAAAAGAAGCCCACTAAGCACTTTATCTTGACAATTTGCCACTTAAAGGCCTTTGTAGATGGTTAAGTGGCTTGGAGTGAGCTCTTGTTACTCCCACACGTCCATGCAATGTTCATGCTTAATTTTTCCAAGGCCATTGCAGCATATATGAGGCGTTATCCTTTGTATGAACTTTAGTCAATGTGACATGTTCATCTTCAATAGCTTGTCTAATCAATGTGTTTTGAAGCATCCATGAAACATGGTTTTTTTAGCTAGGGTCCAAATGTATGACACTCTGATTGTCACAATGGACCAATGGTTGTCTCCTTGAGCCACATCTTTATGCCAAGTCTGTCCAACCATACGGCTTCCTTGGAGGACCACCATGGTCACATCACAAAATCCCTCCATGTGTAGAGAGTCTTTTCCATAGCATTCACACTTTTCTTGTGTATCCTAAGCCCTTCAAGTAGGTGAATATGCATTGCACGACTCCCCAATGTTTCTTTTTTATATTCGCCATGTACTTGCTTACAACTTGTATAACATATGCAATATCTTGTCTTGTATCAACCATTGAATACATAAATGAGCCACACGCTGAAGCACAAGGCACTTTCTCCATTTCCTTAGTGGTTAAATTATCCTTTGGGTAATCAATTTTGTGTAGTTTTACATATGTTGTCGATGGAACTCCATGAGGTTTACAATCAACCATGTGAAGCTTATTTAATATCTTATCAATATACTTTTCTTGTGAGAGGTAAGTATTTTTCTACCTCTATACATCATGATGCTCATGCCAAAAATATGTTCAGCTGGTCCCAAATACTTATGGAATTTTTTTGATTTGAATTGTGTTTTCGATTGTGATAATGCATTAGTACTTTTCCATGCTAAAAGCTTGTCATCCAGATATAATACTAAGATTATTAGGTTGCCATTTGTTGGTTGTTTTGTGTACAAGCAGTCGTTAGCTTCAATTTTTCTATAATTAAGTGATATCATGACGGAATTAACCTTTTGTACGTATGTTTGGGTTCTTGCTTTAGTCCATATAAAATTCTCGTTAACTTGCACACATAATCCTTCTTCTCATGCTCGCCAAACTCTTTTGGTTGTTGCATGCAGTGCTCTTCTTCCATATCTCCGTGCAAGAAAGCCATTTTTACATTCAACTTACCTAGCTTAAGATCCTGTGTGGCGACAATTGTGAGCAGCATGCTATGGTATTTATCTTCATTAAAGTGGGCTTCTTGAAAATCTATTCCTTTTGTTTGTGTATATCCGTGGGCTACATCTTGCCTTATGCTTTGTTTTGCCATTCACATTCTTGATCCTACAAACCCACTTGTTTGGATTCACTTTCTTACCTTTGTGTAAAGATACTAAATCTAAAGTGTAGTTTTCTTGTGGGGCTTTCATTTCCTCGTGTATAACAAGCTCCCACTTCTTATGCAATGCACAAGATTGAGCCTCTTGAAAGGTGAGATGCTCTCCTTCATCCGCAAGCATAACATAGTCAAGGGTAGGAGCATCCTTGTCTCGAACTCTCGTGATTCTCATGCATCTTCTTATCCAATTATCTATATGTGCTAGTATTTGTCTATCACATTTGGAATGTTGAGCTCTCCCATAGTACAATAAAATCATCGATTTTTAAATAAAAATCGTTAAAACATTTTTTATGATTTTTTACGATTTTTTTAGAGTTTTCCCTCTTGGACAGCAGCATATATGATCATTGATATTACACACGGCACTACCATGGATGATGGACATGATATTTTGATGCTTGTTTACTTTTATCTACATGTTTGTTTTGTATGATCTTTAATCATTGACATTGTTGGCGGTTGTATTATGTATAGCATGACTCATTGACTTGAGTCATTGACTCATTGGTAGTTGATTATGTCCATTGTTCCATTGTTCACTTTCATGTATGATGTATACAGTATCATGTATATTCATTGTTTACATTTTTGTCTTGATTCTTGACTCCTTTATTTAAAATGCATGTCAAATGATTTTATATGTTATTCATGTCAGGTATATAAAAAAGGTGTTAACTACATAGTCACCAAGGGACGGTGACGTGTCCCGGGGACAGTGACGTCCCGGGGTCGGGGACGGGACCTGTACCGTCTCGGGGACGCCAATCTGGGACGACACTCAAAATATGCTGATTTTAAGGTTAATTTGAAATGGAAACCATTCATAAGGGTTTTGTTAGCTTATAAGAGCACAAATAAACAAGAAAATAGTAAAAAGAAGCCTTTCAAAGTGAAATATATGAAAACATGTGATGTGTTGCTGTCGCGGTGCAGATATACACTGAACACTAACTTATGTTATCTAATTTGATCATTGATTAAGCTATCACTTATATGAGAGACAACATTAAACAAGTTACAAACCATATGATCTCATTGCTCAAGGCTCATACACCATAGACAATATTTAAATTTTAAGGGCCAACGCAATGAAACACATCCATATTACAATGATCGTGTAAAAAAAGATTACATTGATTTAGGATGATTAATAAATAATCATCATATCATATATCAAAAAGAGTACATCTCATAAATAAAACCAAAAAGATACAACCATGGCCCATATGGCATACGGCATAGATGAATCATGATAGATCTAAGATAACTCAAGACTAAAGTGTCAAGGAGAATCCAAGTGGGGAGTTTGTGCTACATCAGTAGAGGTGGTAGCCCATGGTGCAATCTGAATCTCCACTTGCTCAAAGTATTTTGAATCATGTGCCTCTTCTTCATGTTCTTCACCTTGCACCTTGTCCTCCATCTCCCATTGTGTAAAAGGATCTGAAGCCATGCTTTGGGTCTTGCGAAGCATCCTTAAATTTGCACTCACAAAGACAAGATCACTGGCACGTTGCACACCAAGTCTGTTCCTCTTCTTAGAGGCTACATGTCCATAAACACTCCATAGTTGCTCAAGGCAACTCGTAGTGCAAGCTTGGCTAAGTATCCGTATAGCCAATTGTTGCAACTCTGGACCATCAAATCCAAAATCTTCCCACCATAGAGCAGCGTCGACACGAAACCTATCTTCTTGTGCATCTGCACATGAAAATGAAGCATCTTTCATAGTTCTATATTTGCCATTTGGATAATTGATCTCTAATAAGCCTCCTCGATGCATTATCTGGGACAAGTCTCTCCAATATCATCCTCCATCCACTTGCTACCTCCGGATCAGCATATTGTTTCTTATCTTGGAATTGAGGGTCCACCATGAATGCTGCCCCATGGAGTGGGGAGTAATAGGCATTCCATCGTCGAACACATATTGATGAAATTTCTTCATACTTCTCATCCTCTTGCACTAGCTTCTTAAGTGACTCTATGGTTCGATCCATAGCTTCATATACTTTGCCAATGCATGGGTCCATAGAATCCACCACTCTAGCAAGTGGACAAGTGGTCGCACGATATCCACTATGCGGCTAATATTCTCCCACCATGATGCATTATCTGCTAGTTTTCTGAATTCCTTTCCTGCTGTTGTGGAAGCCTCTGGCATTGCTGCAAATTCATCACTCAATAGTAGGCCTCTTAAAACACCACTACACTTCACAACACGGTGTAACATGATGAAGTTATATGCAAATCGTGTTTCAGCATATTTCAACAAAACAAGAGTAGATCTTTTGCTGAACTCGTTCTTCACACGTGTATGATTGTTGATGAAGCTCACTAATGCATTTGCCTCATTGATTGAAGGCAAAATCCAATCCAAAGTGCCAATGTCTTTGAGAATATTATTTAGGCAATGAGCCATGCAAAAACAAACACTGATATGAGGATACGTACTTTCAATGATTTGGGCAGCTGCGCTGTTTGCGGCTTCTCCATCTGCTACAATGGCTACAACATTTGCTGGACCCACAATTTCTATGGCACTTGCCCACTCAGAAGCAAGCACATCGGCCGATTTTCCTGTCTCAGATGCATCGTGGGATGATATGAAGTACATCTCACCTCGGGAGTAAGCGACAACTCCATGGATAGATCGTCGTTGTGTGTCACTCCATCCATCCACGAGCAAGGACACTCCGTTTCTTTCCCATGATTTTCGGATGTTCTCACATGCGGCTTCCACAAGTTTCTTCTCCTTGTCTAATAGAGTCGTACGCAAACTCTCTGAAGTGGGAGGAACATATTGTGGTCCATATTCCCCTACTTTTTTCATCATCTCCTTGAAGTACGGTGATCTATGAACAAAAAGAGAATTTACATTATATAAATTGCAAACAATTAGGTAAATTGAAAATTCAATTATGCCATATGAATTGTGATTACTTACCGGGCTGCATTGAAAGGAATGTGGTCATGATAGAAAAACCTCGCCACCGCCATGTCAACCTCTTCCTTCAATTTGGGATTCCATTTATCATCAAGGGTTTGTTGACGATGAATACGATCGACTCCATATGGTGTGGAGCTTACAGATGGCATATCTATTGGTGTGGAAAGAGGATGAGGTCGAGCCGTGGTTGCCGATGAAGATGCCTCCTTGGAAAGAGAGGTAGAAGTTCTCACAAATGATGCCGGATTGACCGGAGCTTGTGAAGCACGATGGGCATGCACATGGGCATCACTCACAGCAAGCTTGTTGAGAAGTTCTTGCTTTTTCTCCGAAGTAATGGCATTACAAAACTTTACTTCATTGCCACTCTCATGAAGAAGATGGGCACGCACCTTGTCCGCTCCACCGGTCCTTTTGTATCCACATAGTTTGCATGTCCATGGTCTTGAACCCCCTCCTTCTCCGGCGGACATGGGAGAATCCACCTCTTCCCACCATGTCCATTTTGCAATGGCCTTCCTTCTCTTGTATGTGCTTGATGAAGAGGCCATAATGGCTGCGCTTGCGCTCCAAATGAAAGAGAGGAGGAAGGTTTAGAACTCCAATGGGTAAGTTCATGAGCCTTGAGGAGAGGACTCAAGAGAGGGGCTGCTGAAATCACTCTCCTAGAGAGGCCCAAAGGTTAAGAGGATGGGGAGGGCTGCTGAATATGCAAGTGTGCACACCAAGGTAGCTCAAGAGAAAGCTGAAAGCAAGTGTGTTTTGAGGGCAGCAAGGAGCCCTTTTTATGCTTGCATTGAGGCCCCATAAGAAGCTTCTAGAGAGAGAAGCTGGGCGCCACATTTCGAAAATCGAAAACTTCAAAATTTTCGGCAAAAAAAAAGTTCCCTCCAAAAATGGCGTCCCCGTTTGGCGTCATAACAGAAAAATGACCCGGGACGGCGTCCTTGGGACGGATCCTTGTGATGACGGTTTTTTGGGGATGCCAGCCGTCTCGGCTGAGCGTCCCTACACTTATGAAGGAGGGGACGGCGTCCCGGCGTCCCTCGGGCCCGGGGACGCGTCCCCCTGTGACTATGGTTAACTATGCATTGGAACATAGCTTTATGTTTCAAAATATAAAAATCTCTCACAGTGAATAAAAACCCGGATTTTTATTTTGGATTTTATAAACCTCTACGATTCAAACGATTTAAACCTCGATTAAATTCTAGTTTTTAAACCTCTTCTTGTACTATGAGCTCTCCTTTATTTTGGGGCTGAAATTCCTTGTTTTCAGCTTGCTGCCTATGAGCATGGTGTTGATTTTCAGCCCTTAACTTGTCATCAAAAACATCATTTTGCGTTCCATCTTCATTTGGTTAAAATATGACATGTTGATGTTCAATTATTTCTTCGTGTTCAACTATTGTTGGTGGTTGGGATCCAAGCAAGGATGACATTTAATGAGAGAGCCCAAACAATGACAATGAGGCCCTTGTACCGATCTCACTTCCTACATATCTTGCATTATTCTTGATTATGGATTACATCTCTAGGAATTATACATGGAACTCTTCCCAAAATAAGTCTCGTAAACAATCAGGATCATAAAGGGAGATCATAAAGGGAGATATCTTTTTAGCAAAAAGAGTATTGAGGACCTATACTGAGGTACCCAAAAGAGGGCTACGAGGGGAGAGGCCTTGCAAATAGATAGTAGCATAAAGAGACCTCCCCCAAATCTTGAATAGTCAATGAAGACCAAGATTATAGAAAATGATACCTTTGACTATCAAAAGCTAGGCAAGAAATAAATCTTTTACCAATAATAAGATGTTTAAAATACCCAAGATTGAGTAAAAGTAAAAAGCTCAAACACACACACACACACACCCAAAAAAAAAAACTTGCATTATCCTTGATTATGGATTTCATCTCTAGGAATTATATATGGAACTCATACCAATTGCTTCTCTTATTTCATTTTGTAATTAACCTTGAATTTTTGAAGATCGATGTAGTGAAACCTTTTGAGTGAAGTTGATTCATTGAAAGTAGAGTTCTACTATACTTAAGTGACTCTCTCAAGAGTCCATTGTTGACCATACTTTATGACCATCCTCATTTTGTCAACACCTCTAATGTCATATGCATGTATATGATAAATTTGATTGAAGTGACCTACATGTAAAAAGAGAAAGCACTTTGTGAAGGAAGTGACATGATGAAAGGTATATCAAAGTGTAAGATCCAAGTCTTTGAAGGAATGTCCATCATTATGTCATCAAGTGCAAAAATCACTTGTGGTGGAAACCATGCAAAAAGTATCTTTCGAATTTAATAGCTTTTGTGGGTTATCATGTTGGCCTCCATTGATTCCTTATGTGCAACCATTATCATCATGGTCCTTTTTGATGTGCATCAGTTCTTATTTATAGTAGATGTATTTGGTCTTCTTGTGAGCTTTTTGACCAGGCTAAGATCATGCTATTCTTCATCGTCTAACTTTCTCCTTTGCTCTTTAGGACCATTGAGTTTGCACTCCGTTTGGCTATATTGGCCATAGACATGGCCTATCCTTTAGCCTTTCTTTGTATTGCCTCATTATGGGCTTAAAAACCAACAATTGGTATCAACACAAGATAAAATAGTGCACATAGAGAATAGGGAGTCATGTAGAAGAGTGAAATCTTCGGGGCAGATGCAGATCAAGCTCAACTCTATATTAAACAAAAGGAATTAGATGATCCAAATGCAAAAGCGAGTATAAAATAGCATGGATATCAACTCAAAAGGGGCAAATCAACCCTAGAAGATTGCAACAATGATCATCATCAACCGTTCACAACATATGTCATAACAACAAAATATATCTTTTGTGCTGGTTATGCTGGAATTGAAGATGTAGGAGATGAGTTTGCAAAGAATGAAGATTAGTTTGCAAGATTGGAGAGCATTGCTTCCATGTGTACCTTAGGAATGATGTTCAACCTACTAGTCAACCTTTGAAGTGCTTCTTAGGGTTTCTCACTCATCCATGTATGAGGGAGCCATGTTGTTTCTTGATGGGTCAAAAACAAGTAGCCGACTTGACTTTTGACTTCTGATGCCTATTCATAACGGGTAGTTGACGTGAGTATTGCAAAATTTTTTCAGTCAGGTTCTATGACTTGTTGCTAGCCGCACTTTTGTTCCCATATTTACAAATCCTTTGCACTCTCGTGTATAGCCTTCACTACAAGGCTCAAGCCAAGTGTGATCTTCTATTTTCACGTGTCCGAAGGGAATCCTTAGTCCTTTAAGCCTCTCGAGTCTTTGTTGTGTGCTTAGTCACTGGTGAACTCTTCCACTATAGTCAACTAGTCATGAGTGATGAGTGTCATGCTATAGCGTTTAGGCTTGACTGGTGGAAGTTTTGGTCCATACCCTAAGGCTTAAATGATGCTTTATATTTTCTTTTGAAAAGCAAAATCAGTGCTTTATTTGTCCAACGTTATGCACTAGGCATGTATGGTCTTTTTTTTGTCCTCTAAAATTTGCATGATTGTAGTTTGCACATTTTGATTCAAAAACAAATTTTGTTTTCCAATATATGATGATAAAATTTGGTTATGTATTCTTAGCCTTTTGATCAGCATTCAACTTTGCTCATATTTTCTCTACTTTCCTATAAGCTCTTTCTATAAGCTCTTCCATAACCCTTGTACCATTTTGTTTAGTGGGATGTAGTCCTTTGTACTTAGTATTAAAAGAACTTGTCTCTCAAAGAAAAAAACGTATGCATGCATGCAACTTGCACACATGCATGATGGGATGTGCCGTAGACTATGAACTATGTTTGTTTAGTCTTTATTGTCTACTGACTTGAGTTTGGTCTTTATATTGTTTGATAGTTATCTTCTTTAATCTTGACTTCCACTATTTGATGAATCTCCATGAATCATGTTGATGTGGATGTGTTATTGTATTATGTATGGTACTCTAGTGTATGGTTGTGACTTGTGTTTAATGATGAGTGATTAATCTAGTGTTCTTTCATGAATTTGATGTTATGAATCTAATGCTATTAATTCATATATAATACATGGTGTCTTGATTATTTTTTTGAAACCTTTTTGTAAAAAAAGTTTGGAAGCATCAAATAGTGTTAAAAACTTTTTACCTTACCTGTCGGACGTTAGAATCCCGTCCGACGTTAGAAAGAACTATGTGTGGGAGCTTGCATCTTCAACTAGATGGTCATGGAGGAAGACTTATGTGAGCAAAGAGGGCTAATATATCCACACAGAACCTTATGGTGGATATGTTACACCTTCTTGTACGTGTGTCTTTGTTTGTTTGTGTACATGAGAGTATATGGCTTTAATTTGATAGGCTTGGTCAACCTTGATAGGGAGTATGCTTGAGTCTATATTCTATCAAATAAAGAATAGGAATGCATGTAGAAGAGCGATATCTTCATGGTAGATGTAGATCAAGCTGACTCTATATTCAACAAAATGAACCAGGTGATCCAAATGGTCCATCTTTATGCAAAAGTTGAGTGTAGATTAGCAAGGATATCAACTCGAGGAGGGGTGACATCAACCCTAGAAGATTGTAGAAGCAATCATCATCAACCATTTCAGCATATATCATAGCAACAAAATATATCTTATGTGTTGGTTATGTTGGAGTCGAAGATGTGCGAGATGAGCTTATAGAGAATGCATATGAGTTTGCAAGATTGGAGAGCATTGCTTCCATATGTACTTGAGAAGTGATGTTCAACCTACTACTCAACCTTTTAAGTGCTCTTTGCGGTTTGTCACTCATCCATTTATGTGGGAGCAGGCATGTTCAACTTGTTGGAGGAAGACTTATGTGAGAAAAGAGGGGCAATATATATACATTAAGAATGTTATGGTGTACATTTCACACCTTGTGTATGCGTGTGTTTGTTTACCAGTTAAAGAATGTAATTGAAGGTCAATTATAGATTGGCAACATATGGTCAAAGGTTGATCAAATTAGGTTGAAAATGGTCAAAATGTGCATTTTTTCTTTACTATATATTATGAAAGTACTCATCAAGAGCTTAAAGCTTAGGTTTCTAGAACCATATGAAAGTTCAAAAGTCAAACCTTAATTTCATGTTCAACTTGCGAAAAGCAATGAAAAGGTTCTTTTAAGCTTGAAAAGCATACTTTACAAGAGAAAATTATTATATAATATATGATATGGCCAATAATATTAAGATAATAGAAACACCCTAAAATTAGGGTTTCCATAATGTTTGGAATTAGGGTTTTTGAAAGTTGTGGAACCTTGATTTTTTGCTTTTGTACACCATTAAAAACTATGAAAAGCATGTCCTAACAAAAACTATATAAATACATGACCTATAGCTCACAATTCATCAACTTGGAGGTGATGGAGAGCGTGGGAATGTGATCTTCTTCCACTTGTAGAAGGTGGAGTTGTGATTTTTTCATCTTCAACAAGGTGTGTAATTGCTATACAACTTGTTTATTTTTGGAGGAGGTTGTCTTCAGCTATGGAGATTGTGGAGTTATGGGAAGCCTATATCTAACGCATATTCTTCACGCTACCTTGTAATTTCATGTACTTCATCATTGTTATGTATGAAATGTATTTAGAGCTTGGCGCCTTTCACGATCTCATGTACTCTCTATTCTCCATCTTGTCTCTAGTTGGAGAGACAAGCATCTTGTCTCTAGTTGGAGATTGGAGCTTTGCTCTTTTCATCTTTCTCATGTATTGTCTATTCTCCATCTTATCTCTATTTTCTCTATGTCTCTACATTGATTGTGGGCCTAAAAACCAACAATTGGTATCGGAGCAAGAAGAACTATTTGGTTACATGTAAGAAAATCAAGTCTTCATGACAAATGTAGTTCAAGCTCAGTGTTTTATTCAGTTTTGATATGTGAATGATCAATTTTTATGAAGATACTGAATATAGTGTTGAAGAGTTACACACTCGAGGGGTCACATAAGAAAAGAAGAACATGACAAATTGCAGCTTTTATAGCGGCAACATGCCGTTTATATTTGTTGAAATTTTATATATTTGCTAGATTTGCTGGAATCAACAATCAAAGGCAGATTGGAGAGCATTGCTTTCATGTGTACTTGTGACATATTGTTCAAACTACTACTTAACCTTCTAGTGCTTCTTGGGGTTAGTCATTCAACTGTATTTGGGAGTTGGCAAAACATCTCGGTGATCATGGAGGACGACTTATGTGAACGAGGGGTTTTATCTCTACATTTAGAACCTTAGCGTGGAAATTATAACACCTTGTATTTGTGTGTGTGTGTGTTTGTACAAATAGGTGTAGATGAGAGCATATAACCTTGATTTGAAAAGGACTGGCTACCCTTGATAATTTTGGGAGTATGTTTGAGTTCAAGCTCCCGCTCACCTTGAAGTTGATGAAGAAACACACCTCCACCTCCTCCAAGTTGAAGGGACACCACTAGCTCATGAAGAGCTCCACTTGAGTGATGAATTATTTGCCCACTATGGTGTCTTCATATAGACTTTACAAGCCCAAGTAAAAGCTCTACAAAAAATCACCTAAAAAAAAGCTATTAGATTTTTTTAATTTAAAAACTATTGAGCCTTTTTGGATTTGCGATTAGTGCTTTTATGAGGTGCCGCCTTGCTTTTATATTCTGCTACTTGGCACATGGTTGAGTCATTGGATCAATTGCTTTAGATTGTGACATGTCACTTTTGCTTTTCACCTAAAAACTGCTTTTCACACACACTGCAAATTAGGGTTTGATTTTTGACCTTGCTAGAGATGCCAAACACCCAAGTGTTATATATGATTGGATAGCTCTCATTGAGCTCTACCACATTATGTAATAATAACTTTTGATCTTATTCTTTTTACCATTTTCTGACCATTTCCAATAGTTAATCTTATTTATCTTTTAGACCGGCAGGTGGGGACTCTAGTGGAAGGTTGCCCCATTGACATATTTTCTAACAATTTTGAATGTTCATCAATGTATGAAGTATGTATTTATCTTTTATGTAGTTTTTGTGCATCTATTTTTTTGTATCATGCGTGGTTCACAAACGGTGAGTTCAATACAATGGTGTGTTTGGTATGTTTGGTTCAAGTACCATTCATGATTGATGTGAGCACTGATCCAACCATGAAAAGCATGTAAGTCTTGTCTTTGAACTTAATAAATGCTTTTCTCTTTCAGACAACACATCTGTCCTGCGTGTTTGTCAAACTTTCTTATTTATAAGTTGTAACAACTATGTACATCTTCGAGGAACAATATTCTAAGATTACTGCTCAAGACATATGATCAATGTGTGCCCTTTTGCAATTAACACTTCAGAGGCATGGAGTCTGGTTATTTTCAAACAGATCAGTAATGCACAATTTAGCTGATTTCGAGATTTAAACTTAGAAGCTTTCAAACATGTCGTAATCATTTTTATGTGTTGCACCTCATAGAAAATTCAATCTTGTTTTTAGTGGGATGTCCCCATCTTATGGTGTTACTGTTACGGCACAGAATCATGGAGGAGATAGCATTAAAATATCAAGACTCTGTGCCATTGGTGGTTCCGGTGCTCGAGACTTTAATGCAGGATAACATTCCTGCAGTTGTGAGGTGTGCTGTTAGGGTGGGCTCCAACATTTTTTGTAATATATTTAGACAGGTTGCTATGCAGGTATTTCTCCTCTTTTAGATGTTTCCAATGGTACAAACACTGAAACATAAGTTGGCCTAGAATATCTGTAGGCTAATCCTTGTACTGTTTTGGACATGCCAAGGGCATTTTCGTAGGACATGTGGAGAAGTCACTGGAAAGGTCATGGTCTTGTGCTACTAAACTTAAGGACAGCATCTGTTCCATTGGGAAAGAGGTTTGTTATTACATTCGGCATTCTTAAAAGTTTGAACTACAGATCGGTTCAATGTTGAGTTGGGCACTTTTTCACATCATTCAGTTTTTTCATTTTGGTGACAGCATGTTAATGGCGGGGTCAGATTTATGACATTCAAGTTCTTAGAAACAATGATTTTTCTGTTTACACCCGATCCAAACTTGCCTGCGGAATCACCTTTGCAGCAAAACTGGGATGGTTAGTCAAAACTATTTTAGTTTGAGGTTTTGTGTTTTCAGTGACTTATTGGATTAATGGCTTGATGAATAGGGCGTACATTCAATATTTCATGGATAATGCAAGGGCATCCAATTCTGGATACAGAATCACTTGGACAGGAAGCTGATAGATACCTGACTTATTTGTTGGAGCAAGTTTCTGATGAAACTTTTGTTAGGCTTTCTGGTCCTGTTGCTATTGTACTTGTGACCAGGTTATTTGCTCTTCTCTTGAGTATACCCTTTGGGTGATGTGAAAGATCTCTAACTTTACTAATTGCTCACCTTGATCAGTTTGTCTACTATAGCTAAGCAACGGCCAGATATTTACCGGCGAATCACACCTGCTCTGACAAGACTTGGATCCGTCTGTGAGGAAATTAAAGGACCTCAAAGAGCAAGCATTATCCATGCATTGAGGAGTTGCCTTGTCGCTCTTCTTAGATGTGCACATTCAGTAACTGGAAACGTAAGTTGGCTTCATGAAATAGTTACCCTAGCAATTTTTATCGATGTTGACTTTGTTGTTACCTTCTAAAAATATGTTCTTTTCATTGACATGGATATTTATTCAGCAGTGTGGCCAATTCAACCTTGTTATTCTTGTGATAGGGAAAATAGTTCAGTTTGTATCTGGACTTTGCTTGTGCACTTGGTGGTAAATCACAGTTCCCTTTTTTTAGGAGGGTAATCTGAAGTTTAGGAAGTTCATACTAGGTCTGTTTTATTTTCACCCAGTTTTGATATATATATCTCTCTTGTACAAGTGTGCTCTCTTGGTGTGTATACTTGTATCTGTTTTGCTTCTTGGGCTAATACTCCATTGTCTATTTGAACACTATGCATTCTGCTGGCAAGGCTAGCATTTTGTAATCAATCATGTGTTTGTGTTCCATCTTTAGTGATGGGCTTGCCTCTGCATATAAATCACAGATTTATAGAGTGCTAGAAAACTGATACTTTTGTTTAGTTAAAGCATTGCTGAATTCTTGAAGTGTTTTTCCTCCCTCCCTTGGATTTGTATGTTTTCCTGATTGTGTTGAGAACGTGGTTGCAGTGGCGGGAATTGCTTGTCACAGTCTTAAAAGCAATGAATGCAGGAGATCTTGCAGATGCAGCCATTCGACAGACTGATCGAATGCTTCGAAATGCAGAGAGAGAACGTGCTTTTCGTGATTACCACCTTTCAAAGGTTGGTAGTATTTATATACATCTTGGATAGAAAAATGTGCACCTTCTGGATGTTGGAAAAGTTTTTTATCATTCTTTTTGTTTATCCTGAAAACAGAAAGACAAGTTGCATCCTGTAGATTATAAAAGGCCATTGCAAGAGAATGGAAGTGTACCCAGTTTGTTGAATGTGAATTCTGCCAAGCGCTTAAGGGCTACTGCTGAGAACAGTGTAACGTCCTCACAGGACATAAAAATCATTAGTGATGCTGAAGGCACTGGATCAACTCAAAATCCTGTTGGCTTGAACGTTGACAGTAAATTAACACCATTACAGCAAATGATTGCCATGATTGGAGCTTTAGTTGCAAAGGGGGAACGGGCTGCTTCTTCAATAGAGATTTTGATAACAAGTCTTCCACCTGACATGCTTGCCGACGTAGTCATTGAGAATATGAAGAACTTGCCAACTTCGCCACCTGCTCTTCCTTCTGTTGCCAATGTAGCTGGAAGTTCGGATGCACAGGCTAATATGACTGGGTCTCTTAAGGCAGATGAAGCTCCTGCTTTGCCTCCTGTAAATATTGCAGAGTCTCCTAAATCTGTCCAGACAGCAGCAGACCATAGACGAGATCCTCGCAGAGTGAGCGTGCTCTTTAACTCTTTATTTCTGTTCTTGTATTGGTTTGCTTATTATGTGATTCTCATTATATAAAACTTTTATCTTCCCAGGATCCGAGGAGGATGGATCCTCGACGAAGTGCTGTTCCTGTTGGTGGGTCTCGTCAAACAGTCAGTGTTGCAGCTAAATTGGAAGAACCAGTTGTTGAGCCATCCTGCAGTTCAAGTGGCTTAGCATCTACCTTAGTTCTTGCTACTGTTACCCCAGTTCCTGATAGTACTGCACCAGTTCTTGATATACCGTCTGTCCATTTGGAAGTGCCTGAAGTGAGGGAGGAGGTTGTCAGTAGATCGATAACTGTTCAACCTAATGGATCCTCTTGGAGAGAGGCTGAAATTTCTTTGGATCAAAAGGCTTTTGATATTCCTAGTGATTCAAGGAATGAAAATGTAGGTGTATCTGCAGATTCTTCAGGAACCTTGCAACTGGAAAGTGTTGCTTTGCCTGCAGCTAGCTCTTTGGTTGCCGAGCCTAGCTCTATCCCTGGTCCTCTGAATACAGATAGCCAGATCTCTGCAGCCCAGTGTACAGATACTGCAGTTTCTCCAGTTAGTTTTGTTCCTACTGTTCAAGTAGAACCTATTATTTCTGATCAAGTAAGGTCAGAAGCTGTTCACACACTGTCAAGCACCTCAATGGCTGGACCTGCTCCTGCCACTCCTTTTGTACCGCTTAATGACAGTCAACAATTGGCACTGTGGAAGGTTCTTTTTCTGCGAATTTTGGAAAAACATGTAGTTCCAGAGTCTGCTTGCAGTAGCAATTTGCGTTTTAGCCTTTTGCCTCGACTGATTTCCCAGGCAAGTTCTGATATGCAGATCATCTCATGAGTGGTCTGTGTATGGGATCTAATTTCTGGCTTTTTCTTTTCTAGTGTATTGCTGATGAGGAAGCCATCATGATCTTACAAGACTTCATCCTTGCAGACTACCATAATCATAAGGTGCTTAAATTTACATTGGCCATTGCTATGTGGCGAACTATTAATGGCTGCCTGTGTTCTCAAGGTTTGCTCTTTTCGTATTTAGGGCCATGAGCTCACAATGCACATGCTTTATCAATTGTATGGTGACAAAACATCAGGAGATAGAGCTATCGTTGCCTCAAAAGTCTATGATGATTTCCTAATTGCTGTGGTAATCTACAGAAATTCCCCCCTCTGCTCCCCTTTCTTCTTCCCCCCCTTCTTTTCCCCCCTTTTTCTTCCTGTGGGATCCCCTTCATCTTATATTTTATTTCTATTGCAGGCACAAGGTATAAGGGAGACCTTACCGCCAACTGATAAATCATTGAGCAGGCTATTTAGCGAAGCTCCAATGATTCCTGTTGGGGCATTGAAATGGTTAGAGTCCATATGCAATCCTTCTGGAACAGATGTTGTGAATGGTGAGAGAATATTTCAAGGTTTAAGTGCTGTATGGATTCTTATTCTTCTACGGCCTCCTCTACGGGCAGAGTGTTTGGAGATTGCTCTTAAGGTTGTCTCCTTTCCTTTTGTTTCCGTGTCATGTTGGATAGATGGGCAAACATGAGAGACCTAATTTGTTTACACAAAGTTTGTATGAGTGAATGAATCCAACATCATATTTGCAGTGTGCAGTTCATGAAGTTGATGAAGTTCGGACAAAGGCAATTCGTCTGGTCTGTAAATCAACTTCTGAATTTTTTAAAGATGATCTTTGTAACCAGGCTATTCTGTTCTAACATATGATCATGGAATTGTTTCAGGTCGCCAACAAACTTTACCCTCTGCCATACAACTCACAGAGGATTGAAGATTTTGCTATGAGTATGTTATATGATGTTGTGGGAAGAGAGCATAATGAGGAGGGAGTAAAGAGCTTAGGCTGTGAAGCAGTGCCCCAAAGGCAACCCACTTTACAGGTGGGTTTATATTTGTGGTGACTTGTCAGCATTCAGAGAACTTTCATCTATTAACTTTCTAGACAAAGGGGAATGGGGGTCCCTCGAGCCATGTCAAGTGTCTTTCATGGAGGTTTTGCTGGGAGTACCCAATGACGATTCATTTAGTCGGGCTATGCCCTGACATCCTATGTAACTTATGACGTATCTTATATTTGTAAAGTACAATGAGAATGCCAACTTGATAAAATGCTTTTGTTGTGCAAATTTACAACTGTTGTCTCCATTTCCAAATACTTTACATGATTTCGTTCAATTTACCGTTTTAGTACCTCCCCCCCTTACCTTATTTTATAATTGCTTTCTTTTTAAAGTCTAATGCATGCTGCATGTTTACTCTAACGCATCTACTGACTCACTCACTCAAGCAGTAACTCCCAGCCTGTATTTGGATTGGATAAGGAGGAACATATTATTCAGATCCAGTTTGTATGACCTGCTTTTTTGCAATGGATGCGTTTTTCCTCTGGTTATACTTTGAAGGGATTTTCTAAAGTGGTTTGCAGGATCTCAACTGCTTATTTTATGAAGGATAAATATGTGTCGTATAATTATCTAAAATTGGTCCATCAGATGTGTATAGGAAATATAATTTTTCTTAGCAGCAAAGAGTTTAGATATGAAGCCAATAATCATGTGTTAATAGCACATGTAGTGGGAGCTTTTTTCAATCCATGGAGCTGTAATATTTTCAAATGTGCATTATCTACTGTTCATAGCCTGATGTATGTGCAATCACTTATTTACATCTGCATAGTGTTATTTGCACATGAGGGCTTGTACAACTTTGATGGCTGTGATGTTGACGAAGCAAATTAGTCACTTTAAAGCATGGTTGAATGTAGATTTGCCATTTCCAGTGTAGTATGTAGTTTTCACATCTGAGTTGTGATAAACTTCTTTTTCTGAATATTTTAAGGGAATGTAGTTGTAAATGTGTAGATAACGATCAACTATTTTTGAATGTATGATGTGGCAAGAGCTACAGAATTTTAAGTAAATCATACAGGGATACCAGAAGATTCCAGGAATTTATTCTTCAAGAATGATAGCTTCATGAGGAGTGAACTAAATTTTATCCATACACCTTTATAAGAGAGCATTCTATGAGTGCTGAGGAGATGTCTAGTAAAGGTTTGATATGCGATGACAGAACTCATACCACTTCAGGCAATTAAATGGGAGAAAGGAAATCATAACGGATGCTAAAGGTTCATACCATTGAGGATTTTGTGGAATTTAAATGCAAGAATATCAAGTTTTTTTGGAGAGTGTTCATGGAAGCACAGCAAAGATTTATCAATGAATGAAGAACTCTAATATAATAATTGAATGCAATCTTTCTGATGTCAATGGTAACTTTCAAGGTCTTACTATGATTTTTTTCTTTCAATTTCGTACCTACCACCTATTCCTTACCTATTCCTTTATTCTTGGTTTGTGTTCATAGAAATACATTGAACATTTCTGATATTCACTCAAACATTAAGATCCATTCATTTATTGTCGAGTTATGTTCATAGAGATGCGCTGGACATTTCTAAAATTTGCTCAAATGATAAGATCCATTTGACCTCATAGTTGAGGTAGCACCTGCATTTGAATGTTCTCGTGATTTTCAGACATGTTTCAGTTTTTGAAAAAGTTTTTATAGAGCAGTGAAACCAAGATTTGGCCAGTTTTGTCATGTCACTGTGGTCTTCCAGCTCCTTTGTTCCTGTTTGTTAGTGTTTCATATCCGAGTGCTTTGGCAACGTTCTAAATTTTAATGGGATGGGTCTCACCTGTTCTGTTCGCTCAACTTGTGGGCGTTAGGGGGCTTTAGTGTTAGATGATATAGAGATGTCCCTATAAATGATGATGGTTCTTGTTTGATGAGATACCTTATTTCTAGAGACTGCCAATGGTCTTCGCATGCTCATGTAACTTGTCCAAGGAGTTGATTTGTATACGATCTTGTTGATGCCTCCTCCTATGAAATTTGCACTGTTATAGTGGTGAATCAATGCATCTTTATTTGTCCAGATGTTGTTAGTACATGTCCTGTGCTTTTGTTGTAGATCAGTTAATTATTCACCTTTGCTTGTACTTGTATGATTGAAATTACAATCAATATGACTAAGGGATTTTTAACCGTAAGCTATCTGAACATTTGAAAACTATTTCTTGTTGTTTATTTTTATCAATAGTAAACCTGTATCAACCTTTTATCAGGTTGTCAATGATGGAGAGGATTCCTTAGCAACTGCTGATAAACAAGCCATGCATGGGAATAGTGTCCAACAGGATCGGCATCAGGGAGGCAAGGTCAACTTATCTATTGGGGAAGCCCAACGATGCATGTCTTTATATTTTGCACTCTGCACTAAGGTACACTTTTCTGAACAATAAACATTCCTACTCAGCATTTCATGCTGCCTACTTGTAACCAGGAATCATGTTGTCTGTGCAGAAGGTGTCACTCCTTCGGCATCTTTTTGAGATGTATGAAAATGCACCAAAAGCAGTGAAGCAGGTGTGCCTGAATGCCCTTAAAAATCCCTGGATTAGCACGTGGAGTCTTTATTGTTGTCTTTTGAATACAAAACAAAAATTCAAAACAAATTCCTAATTGGCAATGTTGGATCTTACACATGATACCGGAATAACTTTAGACCACAACTGTTATCCATGATAGGCAAAATTGTTGGTTACTGTAGTCGAAATCGCTTGTTCTTATTATTTAATAAACATTTATAGAATTAAGAAGGATTTGAGATTAGCTACAAAGGCATTGATTCCACTATGAAGCAGACTGGTCGTTAAATATTTCGTAAGCTTTCCCATTTTTAATCTTTGGAGGATCTCATGACATTGCCAACAAGCCAGACCCCCTGCCCCCCCTCTCCTTCTTTCTTTTTTTTCTCCTTACTCCTCTTTCTTATGGGAAGTGGGAAGACGGGTCGTCTTTCTTCCATTTTCTTTTTTGAATTTTCCATGAGAATTAGAATCATTTGAAACATTTCAGTGTTTTTATGATTTTTGTGCTCTTCATTTAAGTTGTTTTTTTTTTTTTGAGAGAGAGAGATAGAGAGAGGGAGGCCGAGGGAAGGAGGGAGGCCGAGGGAGGGAGGGAGGCCGAGGGAGGGAGGGAGGCCAAAATTACCAATGAGGCCAAAAAGTTACAGTATGTTGGATTCACTACAATATGTAGGTAAGACAAGGGAGAAAAATGTGCAAAAAATGTAATGAAACCACTAGGGAGCTTGTAGGTGAGGAGTCTCTCTACTAGGTGACCAATGCCAATTTTATTACTAAGAGAGATGATAATGAAATGTTATACAAGCTCTTTTCATGAAATCAAAGAGTTATATGATTGTGAATTTGATGTAAGGTTTGGATAGAACAAAAGAAACTAACCAGATAGGAAACACTACAGAAGCTCTTAGAATTGGGCAACAAGAATGTGAATTGCTCCCTAGATTTAAGATATACGCCAAGTTGATTTTCTTGTACCATATAACATTGCTTTTGAGGATTCTCAAGAAGAATGTCTATTTCTGATTGATGGACTTGGTGAATGCAACCTATGTCATCATTAACCCAAGGAATGCCTATGGCACATCATATGGGTTCAATTGCACATAGAATAATGGAATATGCCGAGGGTAGCTGATTGATGTTCTACTTCATCTTGAGGTGTACAGCAAAAGTGGTTGTGCAAGAAGATGAACATTACATAATTTATAAGGATCCTTATTTTTGAAGGAGAGGGAGAAAGGCTCAAGTTTTACCAAATGGGCCACTTTGGTATTTGGCCCTAAATAATGATGTGAACCCATTCAAAAGGAAGGAAAGGATCAAGGGATATAAGAATGAGTAAGATGTTTCTATCTTAATCATCATTTGGCCAAAAAATGAAGTAAAATTGTGTAAGGGAAGCCTTGAAGAGAATCCTGGGGGGTTGACCTTGCCAAGAGCTTTCAAATTAGCCCGAGCAAGTCTGAAAGCACCAAAATAAAGTGTCAGCACATGAAATTAAAAAGAGGGCAGCAAAAATGGCATGCAAATCCACACAAATACAGAGGAGAAGAAGAAGGTAAATGAATTGTTCTTGTAATTAAAGTATATGGACTTGGGTTTTGTTGAAAATTATATCTTGGTCCCTTGGACAAGCTTGAATTGTTCAAAGTTGCCCATAAATATAAAGAATGGTGAAATGCTTATATGTGCCCTCTACGGATCAAGTAAAAATATTTTTAGAAGCTATCAAAGAGAGCTATAAGCTGGAAGGGACTATCCTGTTGGAAACAATGTCATAATAGTCCAAAACCCTAAATTTTCAGCATCCCTAATTTTCAGTACTTAGCCATCGGAGGTCTAGATTAGGAGAAAACCCTAACCGTAATTTCTGCACAAAATGATTTTTTACCTCATTTGAACCCTCACCTCATATACTTCAAGGAAAGCAAGTTGATTTGTTAAGCTGATGCTCATATAGGCAGATCACATGAGATTTATGTACCGAAAAGTAAAATTGCGATATTAAATTATGAACGTAGTTTTTGGTGAAAGTTTGCCTTTTAGGAGTTTTTCACATGCTTTCTCTAAAATCAATAGCGTGGGTTACAAGACTTATATGAAGAGGGCATAGGGCTCACTTTGAAGAATCATCCAAGACTCAACCTCATCGTTGATCAAGCTCAAGGCTTATCCAAGCTTGGAGGAAGCCTACACACTTGGAGGAGGTGTGCTCTACCTTTGGTGCAGCTTTGGACGAGATTCTATAGCCAACCATCAGCATCCTTGCTGATTTACCATGAGTAGCAAGGTTGTTTTTGTTTCTCACTTGTTAGGTCACTAGTTTTTGATTTAAAGTTTCTAAAACCCTAATTTCAGAATTAGGGTTTGCCGTAAAAACAGTTCTAAACTGTTTATATTCTCTACATTCTCACATACACACACTCTTTATACCTCTTAGGCACTTTACACATAAATTCTTATATCTAGTTCCCTATTTCTGCCTAGATTCAGATTTTGTATCATCTACATACATTGTAATTTGACATTCATATATAAGATAGTGTAGGTAAGCATTCTAGCTTACCGTACACTTTGGAAAAACTTGTCTACTCTCTCTCTCTCTCTCTCTCTATCTCTGCCTCATCTCTTTTTGAGTATTAAGGTGTGTATGCTTAGGTTCATGTGTTGGAAGATCTTATAAACCTGTCATTATTGTTATTATTAAGGCCCACCCCACTTCCAACATTCGGTATCAGAGCATAGTTGACATACACCCTTAACAAGATGAGTGACTGTAGACTTTGAGAATGAAGACAAACTTGAAGGAAGGCATGATGAAATGTCTAACTATCCAATGTGGAGTTTTATGATGATGAATTTGCTAGATTTGGTCATATCAGCTACACCTACACAACTCTCAAGCATATCAAAGATCATGATATGGAGGAAAGTTTGCCTACTTTTGCTTTATGAAATGATGCAGAATCCTGTGAAGGATGTCTTGAAGGAAAGCTTCACAAATTTCCTTTCAAGAAGCATGGATATATCACGGCCACAAGGAAGTTGCAGATCATACATTTAGATGTGAATGGTCGAATGAGAACAGATTCTATTCAAGGTTTCAGGTATTTTGTTACTTTCATTGATATTTCTCAAGATATTCATGGATTTTTGGTCTTAAAGTAAAATTAGAAGTTTTTTCTACTTTCAAGAAGTTCTTAGCTATGGTTGAAAATGGAAGTCAATCAAAAATTCAGATTTTGAGAAGTGATAGAGGGGGAGAATACATGTCAGAAGACTTTAAGTTTTTTCTTGAAGACAAAGGTATTTCTCATCAATTCACTATTGCTTATATGCCAGAACATAATGGTGTTGTAGAGAGAAAGAATAGGATACTTGTTGAGATGTTTCGTAGTATGGTATCATCCAAAAAGCTTTCTCCCAAGTTTTGGTTTGATTCAGTAGATACAACTAATCACATTCTAAATCGGTCTTCCACAAAAGCTTTGAAAGTCATTACACCTTATGAAGCCTATTATGGGAGGAAACCCAATGTGAGTTATTTCTAAGTTTTTGGTTTCCAAGCTTATGTTCACATTGAGAAAAAGGATCGTGGTAAGCTTGATGTAAAAGCCATTAAAGCTGTCTTTATTGATTATGCAATTGAAAGCAAAGGATACATATTCTATATTCCAAATATAGGTGATATCCTACTCTCACGCAATGCATATATTTCAGAAAGTCGATTTATGATAAGAAGTTAGAGATTCAAGATTTTATGTAAGCATATGATTATGCATTTTTTCGAAGGAATTTGGATTCTTACATTCAACCTTACAAGGGGGATGATGAACCTTCTCAAACCCTAAAAGATGGACTTGAAAAAGGTGAAGAGAGAGTTCTGTTACCTACATGAATACCTAGTCCATCATCAGTGCCTCGTGATGTTCCAACTTATGAAGTTGGAGAAGGTTCCAAAGTTCCTAGAGAAAGAGATACTCAAGAACATGATGTATGATGTTTGCAGCTTACTAATCAATGTCATAACTCATTAGTCATGATTCTATGATGGAATGTGTTATAACTCATAAGTTATGCGTGATGATATTGGTTAAAATTTAATGATGAAATCATGAATGATGATGTTTTAGATTATTGTCTAAGGTCAATTTAGGAATTGATGTATGATGTTGTATGATGTAGCATGTATCTTACATGTGATATATATATATATATATATATATATATATATATATATATATATATATATATATATATATATATATATATATATATATATGTATATAATTCGTGAGAATTATATATATACATATATCATTCTCACGAATTAAATCATTTGTTCGTACTATGAATTGGTGTTAACTGGATCTTCAAAATCAAAAGAAAAGAAGATGGTACCATTGACGGGTATAAAGAAAGATTAATTGTCAAAGGTTATGCACAAAAGAAAGGTATTGACTATGATGAGACTTTGCACCTATATCTAGAATGACAATAGTCAGAACTGTACTTTCTCTTGTTGCATTCTTTGGATGGAATGTATACGAATTAGATATCAAAACTGCATTTCTTAATGGTGATCTTCATGAAGATTTCTACATTCAGCAACCACAAGGTTTTGAAGAGACAAGTAAAGAGCATTTAGAATGCAAGTTTATTAAAGCTTTGTATGGACTAAAGCAGGCACCAAGGGCTTGGTATGAGAAGATACATCTCTATCTTCTATCTATTGGTTTTGAATACTCAGATGAAGCTCCCACTCTTTATGTTAAAGCTGAGCAAGATGTTTTGATTATTATTATCATATATGTCGATTATATAATCATGACAGGTCCCAAGCATTCAGAGCTTTAGTATTTTAAAGCAAAACTTAAGCATACATTTGATGTGAATGATTTAGGTATTTTGCATTATTATCTTGGGATTGAGTTTAAGTACAGGAATGAGTGTAGGAATGAGTGTATCTACAGAGGGCAGAAATACACTGAGAAATTATTAGAAAGGTTTGAGATAACAGATTCCAAGCCTATGCAAATACCTATGGATATAAATGTGTCATTATAGGCAAAAGCAGATTCAAAATCTTTTGATGCTACTTTGTATAGTCATTTAGTTGGTTGCTTGATCTATTCATGTAATACATTCAATTTGCAGTTTCTCAAGTATCCAGGTTCATGTATAGTTTGCTCAAGATTTAGCGGAAATCAATTAAGAGATATATTTTCAGAGATCCGAAGTTTTGAAGATATTCTAAGTTTTGCAGGTTATTGAACCTTGTACCATTGTGACATTGAAGGGTGGATTGTTGGAAACCCAAAACCCTAAAATTTCAGCATCCCTAATTTTCAGATCTTAGCCAATTTTTGGTTGCAAAAGGTCAAAATTTTTATTAGCTTATGAGATAGAGCTTGAAGAGAGCTTTCATTTGGTATATAACATTCAATCATCAGATGTTCATATCAGGAAAAAATCATAACCCTAATTTCTGGTCAAAATTGTTTTTTTACCTCCTTTGAACCCTCACCTCATATACTTCAAGGAAAGTAAGTTCATTTGTCAAGCTGATGCAGATATAGACTGATCACATGGGATTTATGTACCGAAAAGCAAAATTGCGATATTAAAATATGAACGTAGTTTTTGGTGAACGTTTTCTTTTTAGGAGTTTTTCACATGCTTTTTCTAAAAGCAATCGCTTGGGTTACAAAACCTATATAAAGAGGGCATAGGGCTCACTTTGAAGCATCATCCAAGACTCACCTCATCATTGATCAAGCTCAAAGCTTATACAAGCTTGGAGGAAGTGTCTACATACTTGGAGGAGGTGTGCTATATCTTTGGTGCAGCTGAGGAGGAGATTCTCTTAGCCAACCATCAGCATCCTTGCTGATTTACTTGTGAGTAGCAAGGCTATTTCTGTTTCTCACTTGCTAGGTCACTAGTTTTTGATATAGGGTTTCTGAAACCCTAATTTCATAATTAGGGTTTGCTTCGAAGCAGGTCTAAACTGTTCATATTCTCTACATTCTCACATACACACACTCTTCTTACCTCTTAGGCACTTAACATACAAATTCTTGTATCTAGTTCCCTATTTCTGCCTAGATTCAGATTTTGTATCATCTACACACATTGTAATTTGACATTCATATATAAGATAGTGTATGTAAGCATTCTAGCTTACCGTACACTTTGGAAAAAACTTGTCTACTCTCTCTCTATCTCTCACTCATCTCTTTTTGATCATTAAGGTGTGTATGCTTAGCTTCATGTGTTGGAAGATCTTGTAAACATGTGATTATCATTGTTATTAAGGCCCATCCTACTTCCAACATACCCTACATTAGAGGAGTCCTTTAGGCCTTTACACCAAACACGAGACCTTTACCACAAACAACCTCCCACTTCAAGGGTTAAAGGAAGCTTCTAAGCTATGTCACTCCCACTATTTTATACATGCTGTTGTGGTGCCTTTTGAGGGGCACTTACTCAGAGCGTTTGATAGAAATGTGATTCCACATGAATATGCTTAGCGTGCCCATGAAATAGGTCATTTGTATCTATACAAATAGTTCTTTAGTTGGCCCAATTTAGGATTGGTATTCTCTTAGGTAAATGAAGCTGATTGCATAGTTATGCTAACCAATGGACTTATTTCAAGGACTTTATGGCTGAATCTAGGTTGTGTGGTGTGGTGCATTACACTTGGTGTGGTTAATGTTTGAGCAGAGAATAACATTTGCAAGTAAGGTGCATAAGGTGCATCATGAGAGAATAAACCTGCATTAGATAAAGGGATTAGTATTAAACCATAACACGTAGTGCAAAACTTACTTGCAAACATTTACATTGGGAAGATAAAATAGAATGTTCTAACTTCCATTATCCATGTTGTAATCACATACATGTTCCATGTGTGCATGCATGTATGTATTCATGGTTTTGTTGGTGGTAAGTTTTTAGAGCTCTTTTTTAAGCTTAAACTTGGAACCAAGCTCGAATCATTAAGTGTGTTTGGTGTGCATGTCATTGCAATGGCCTAAAACATTTTAAATTTGAGGAATTGAAACTGCAATGGACTGAGCTGATTGTAATTTGTCCCTCTAGTGGATAATGTTAGTATCCTTTGAAGTCTAGTGCAATGAAGCATAACTATGAGTGAATTTAAAAGAATCTCCAGTTGTGTACTTACTTTGATCCATGTCATGTGCCATGTTTGAATCACCAAATCTCAACTATTTTAATGAACCTTATCCACTCACAGGCTCTCGAGGCTTTGGGGCCCTTCAAGTATGTGATGATGGACATGACAACATCTCAATGTGATTTGGCAATGTTCTGATGTACATAATCTTACCAAGAATTATAGATGCCTTAGGCTGTCTCATCCATATTTTTTCCACATGTGAACCATATGGCAAACACATACGGGTATGGAAGTATGGAATTTCGTTCAAAATATCATATGCTATATCATGCATCTGACATAAAAAGTACGAAAATCTGAAAATCGTATACATAAACATGTTACAACATAGGTAATACAAAAATAACCATAAAGTGCAGAAAATCAAATTGAAATTTGGATTATGCACCATCAGAAATCTAAAATTTAGATAATATGCATGATGCATCATGCATCATACTACATAGATATGAAATTTCAGATTTCAGATTTCAGATTTCAGATATTAGTCTTTAGATCGTAAACCAGTCAGCATTCATCATAGATAATAGATATAGAATTTCAGATTTCAAAACTCATATTTTAGATGTAACTTGTAAGATCAATCACCGTAGATGTGTCGCAGTACAATTCAGAATCCAAATAATATGCTGCATGCATACTGCATGATAAACAAAAGCCATCTGCAATTAACATTCAGCTTTCAAATTTCAATTTTCACCAATGGCAAGAGAATCTTCTCATCATGCTTATCATCATCAATAACATCATCATCCTCAAGCAAGGCATCATGATTAGGAACTGAAGACGATGTCTCAATATTGCTACTAGGTGTGTCTTTCGTCAATGGTGCATCAAAATTGCTAGATTCATTAGGTTCACCATCTATAGGACCAATTTCAGCTTCTCTCATATTTTGGAAAGCAAGAGAACGATCTTTGTCTTTTTCCTTATTGAGCATTTCCAATGCAATCTCTATTCTGTCAAATCCCCTTCATCTTTTACAATAGCCAAGATAGCAAGCTATTTCGCCTCTTTGTGTGTATAAGTGAATAAGTACGCCAATTCCTCTCACATGAGAAGCACATGGTCCTTGAGATAAAACTCTAATGGCAAGAGACTTCAATTTAGGTGTGCAGCCTCCAAACATCTCCCATCATTTTACACCTTGCATTCTTCTAGGATCACGAACAAGAGGTGAAGCAAATGAACCATAATTAGTCTTGTATTTATCATAATCTTCCATCAAGTCACCCATCGTTGCACATTTCCATTACAATACTTCTCCAAAAATTTTATCCATCCTTCATGCACCTCAACATCATTTTCTTGGTTCTTACCTTTCCAAATGGCATGCAACATATATCCCATTGCATGCAATGGTGTATGCATAAAGTTTTGATTTCTAATAATTTTTATTTATCAACACCATCCATGCATTGCTATTTCTTAACTATATGACTAGTGAGCCGATGACTCATATGTGAGCCCCATGGTTGCACCTTTCCGATCACATAAGAGGTGAATCTTTAGAATTGGTACACATAGTTTGACAATAAAGTTAGCATCATTCCAAAATGCATTAAAGAACACAATATCATACACCTTAGTACATAAGGCTGATGTCGAGCATTTTAATTTTAGAAATTTATGCACAAGCAATTTCCTAAGTCCTTGTAAGCAATGAGCATCTATCATCTTGAAAATTCTCTAACATGATGTAATCGTATGCAAAATGTGCAGGGAAAGGTTTTATCAAGTTCCTTGACCTAACTGATATAAATTATGCTAAAAATTTCTTTTTTCTTGTCACAAAGTTCACAATTTTGCATACACTTTGAATTATTTTGGACACCTACTCCAATTTGTCAATATCTTAGAAAAGAAGATTTAGAAATGACATGCACATTTTGTAAAAAATATATATGGCTATCCATTTTCAACCATTTCTCCTTCCCTTACACGATTTGATGCATTATCTATACAAACTTGAATTACATTTTCACGACAATTTCAATAATGATCTCCTTTAAATATTTGAAAATAGATTCATTTGATTTTTGATAATGTGATGTACCAACAAATTTTAAAAATATGGTGCCATGAATAGAGGAGATAAGAAAGTTGATGATAGGTCTATTATGCCTAGTATTAGACCATCTATCATATTGTGCATCCATATTTTTTCCACTTCTCTTTTATGACATTGAGATAATTTGCAACTTCTTAGATGTTATTATTCAATTCAATTCTTCTTAACGTATAATAAGGAGAAGAAGTAAAAATAGGACTAATATGTCCAATAGTGCAACCATTTCCTTGAAGTAAGTGCTTTTCATTTTCAAAAAAAGTATATCTTCAGCATAAATGAAGCAATGAAGAGCATTTTTTTCCTCTTTTGCAAGCTTCCACATTCCATGCCTTAGATAAGCCTTGTTGGCCTAACCTCCTTTTCTTGGAAGAAGAGGGAAAAATATACTTGCTAGCTTGTCTAGTTTCCTCTAAATTTACATGTGCAAATTGCATATTTTGTCTATCGTTTGATGCATGATCAATGCCAACATCATCCACAATGTGATCTACATTTGGCACATTAGAAGTGCCTACATCAATGTGCCCGGTCAACTTCTTCAGGCTTTCTTTCATATTATTGTGGGCTTTACCATGATTAATACAACAATGCTGGACAATCCAAAAATAGGAGCACAGATATGTGAAGGGCGTTCATCCCATTTATGTGAGCAATATTTGCATTGACAAGTAAATTGCCACTCCCCAAGGCCTTCATTTGGATAACATGATTCTACTCTTGAGGTTTGGTAAGATCCATTTTTTTTTTTTTGAGGAGTATGTTGCTAAGAGACATAAAACGTCAAGATTACTAATTCATCAAGATTTCGCAAATATTATATTTTAACTTTAAGAAAAGCAAATGAAGTAGCTAGTAGCTACTAGCTACCATAGCACGATTACTAATGGTATATTTTGATTGTGAAGTAAGAATAATGCATTATGCAGTATGTAGTGTGCACTGTGCACATTGCCAATCATGTCATCATTGGTGCAATGATTTATGTGTAAAGTGTGACATTATATATTTTGTGCACAATATAAATGGACATTTTGTTGTTTGGGTGTGTAGAGTACCCATCATCTTGTGTGTACAATATGGCATCATTGACATGATAACATAGATGATCATATCTAATATATGATATATCATAGAAAATTGGAATCAGGATAAAGTACGTGTCCGATGGACAATGGATTGTGGACTCATCACCCAAATTTATCATCCATGAACTCGGGAAAAGGGATGGATTGTGTACTGTGCAGTGTGGAGTCATTGTGGACATAATAATCAACAATACATGCAACTTGCAAGGCTTCACACAACACAAATGAATGCCAAATTCGAATGTGTAACTCCTAACTCCTTTGTTGGTTGCCCAATTAGAGTGCAATTGTCTTAGAATTGAGTTTTTTCATAAAAACACCTCGTGATAGACCTTTGAGCTCATAAATACTGCACATGAATTTTTTTATGTTTTATGTCCCAACATACATAGCATATGGAAAATATTGTACACCAATCCAATGTGGGCGCAAATGTATGTTTGGAAAAGATATCCAACACGTACGAAAACAAGAAAGTTTTTCAATTTTTAGAGGTCTTAAATCAGTAGTAGTAGCTAGAGAAAAATGCATACTTAGTGGTCGCCATAGTGCGAAAAATTCGCGAATTTTTAGGTCCAAATAAAATTCAAATTATTCGTTAACGAATTAATTCGTCCTACACGAATTTTATACGTTTTTTTTTTTGGAATTGTTCCAGGTCTTCTTATATTGATCCTCAACATATCATTTAGTTATTTTGAGCATTAAGATGTTCTTATACAAGTACTTTGTTAAGTTATGCAATATATTCATGATTTCATCAATGGAATTAAAGAGATATATATACTTTATATGTTAAAAAATAAAATTCTCTTGAGATGGATAAAGTTCCCGAATTTTATTTTGGGCCTCAACGTACTAAACGAATTAAACGAATAATTCTCAAATTAATTCTCACGAATTAATTCTCTCGTTTGTACTAAACGAATTAAACGAATAATTCTCAAATTAATTCTCACGAATTAATTCTCTCGTTTGTACTATGGTGGTCGCCCAACTTGCTTTTAAGCTCACAAGAATTTACCTACTGTGAATGGAAGAGAATCCGTCGGCAATGAACATAAAGCATTGGAAAGAGTGGTCAAATTTTGTATGGCTCGTCTTACCCATGTAGTTCTTCTATAGCAAGCAAGATCAATTATAATGATATTCAAGCTTTTGTCCTTCATTGACCATTGTATTTCAACATTATAGTGAGGTTGCTTATCAATTACTAGGGGCACGCAATGGTTGTCCAATATCTTCTAGATACAAACAATGTAGTGAGATTATGCACTATCCAAATAACGTGCAAGGTGGTTGGGTGTATTTGGTGTGTTTATTTCAGTGTGGATAAGGTGAGAGTGTTGAATGGTATGCATGGGTGATGTGTATAAGTTGCATCGTTAGATGTCCGATGGGCAACCTTCCACTAGGCACCCCACTTGCATGTTAAAATCGCTTAAAGATTTGGTGGTAAAAAATTGGTCAAAAGAGTAGGTGAAATTGCTAAATGCTTCGAGTTGGGGAGTGAAAGAGCGAAATAAGTCTCATCATTTTACCCCTTCTTACATTCTTTTTTCATTCGTTATAGTTGTATGCATAAACCACCTTCTTGACGTTTCAATTTGTCACACTGATCAAGAACACTGCCTTGCAACTCGGTGGTTCCTTGTGTGTGTCTGATATTATTAGGATATGTCATCGATTCCTTTTGTATTTTCTAACCATTATCTTAATATTTTCCCTTGTCTTACAGCCCACAATGGAGTGTACATCACATTCCAACTTCTGTTTCATAATTCCTCAAATTTCTTGCATTTCGCTATGGCTAACACCTGTAATGTCATTCATGGCGTCAATCTTGTCAACTTCATATAAGGCCCATAGTGGACCCTTCCCTATCTGCTGAATATAATTTCTTTACCAAATGTATGCATAGGTATAAGAATATGAAGATTGCTGTGAAGGGCTAATCTGAAAGATTTAATTATACAGTATAATTAGATTGCGAATGAATCCTCACCTTCTTGTGTAAATCCATGGTTGGATATGTACATCTAGGTCTGACTTCAATAAAGGCATATCATATGAACAAATTTATTTCTGGATCGTGCCACTATAAGGCATTTATCTATTTATGGATTATTTTCAGGCAGCTCACAGGAATATGCCAGTCCTTATTCGAACAATAGGCTCTAATTCATCCGATCTTCTCCAGCTGTTGTCAGATCCTCCTCATGGCAGCAAGAATCTTATTCTTCTGGTATCCCCCCATCAAATGCTTCTGATTTGTGTCTTAATTGTTTTTTAATTTTTCTAAGTAGTTTACTGAATTTAAGTAGTATATTGTTAAGGCCATTATGGGAACTTGGATTTGCTATTGTACAGGTGCTTCACTTACTCACTGAGGCAGATCCTCCTTCCCATGATTTGATCGCGATTGTGAAGCAGCTGTATGAGTCGAAAATTAAGGTATGCATCACTATTCCTGTCAAAGTGCTTAGATGATTTCCAGATAATCTATCCTCGTCAAGTTTCAGGTGTAAAGGTTCATCATTTGTGGTCTGTAGAATAATAAACATTTGTGTGATTGGGCTTTTGTCAAGCTGCAGTAGAATTTAATAATGAGTTATGTCATTCTTGTGGGCGGGCTTTTGTCAGCTGCACTAGAATTTAATGTAAGGAGGATCCCATGGGAGAGTTATCTTGGGATGAGGGGGCAGGACATTGTTTTGAACATAGTTGAGAGTGGGTATTTTTTACTTTAAACAGGATGCCAGGCTTCTCACTCCGATTCTGTCATCTTTATCGAAAGCTGAGGTAAGACAGTCTGCTTCAGGAACAGAAAGAATAAGATTTATCTTTTTGTTGGGCACCTTGATTGAATGTTCCAAATTAACTCCTTGATTGTACAAAGGTTCTTCCTATATTTCCACACCTTGTCGCTCTACCTACCGAGGATTTTAAAGCTGCCTTGGATAGAATACTTCAGGTTCTTTATTGTTTGAGTTGTGCATATTATTCTTTATTGTTCGAGTTGTGCATATTATTTTTAAACTAAGTTTCAATTTGTATTTATCTCCATTGTGCTATGTATCAGGGTTCTGTTCATACTGGCCCTGCATTGACACCAGCTGAAGTTCTTGTTGCAATTCATGCAATTGATCCTGAGCGAGATCACATTCCTTTGGCAATGGTATGCAAATGGGAAACACTCAAATCGTGACTTGAGCCATGCACACATTTTTATTACCCCCCTCCAGCCTGCAAGAAATGGAAGGAAAGAAAAAAGAGAAAAAAATAGTAAATAAAGAGATAAAAGAGAACCTCTTTCACCTCTCCACATGATTCAGCCAGCATTGTACTCATTGATTTTAGGAGTGAAGGAATTCAACTTCATTTTCGTACTTTGCATGTTTGATTTTGAACATAAGGAAATGCGTGCGAATATGTTTTTTGTGTGGTCCATTTTCTGGTTTGCAAAGGTGTCAGGATGTCTCTGTTATGCAAATTCAAAGGCTACTTACTGTACAATGGTATTATTTGTTTAGGTGAAGGATGCTTGTTCAGTCTGTTTCCAGCAACGTACAGTTTTTACACAGCAAGTTTTAGCGAAGGTGCTGAATCAGTTGGTATGTCTTGTTGTTTTGGTCATCATAGTGCCCTATTAAAAACCTAGGTTTAGCTATGATAGTTTTGTCATTTGCTTTACGGAGACTTAGCCAAAACTGGAGAAGGAAAACATACATAATTATATTTGGTAATGAACAATAGGTGGAACAGACACCGATTCCTATGCTTTTTATGCGGACTGTAATTTTAGCTGTGGGCACGTTCCGATCACTGGTAATGTTCCACATAATCTCAAGTATTGTCACGTCCATTTTGATTTAAGTGATCTTTATACAAGATGATCTTGCAGGTGAGCTTTGTCATGGAGATCCTCTCTCGTCTTGTCAGCAAGCAGGTAGGTTGCATATTTTGAAGGCGTTTTCTGAAGTGTATGATGCCTGGTATTTTTGGGGTCTGTCCTGCTATCTTTTTCTTTTGAGTTGCTGAAGTGTCTCTGCAACTTTTAACATTTCCAGTGATTGGAATTGCATTGTAGGCAGTCTTGCACAATTTGCTTGTTATTTTTGGGGGGTGGGCATCTTTTTGTTTTGAGTTGCTGGTGGAGTTACTGTGCAAGTTCAAACATATCTACCCAGTTGAATTGCATTGTAGACACTTTTCGTGGATGTATGTTTTCTGTATGTACGAGTAGTATATGAGCACGTGCTGCTACTTTATTGTGTTCCCTATGCTCATGTATGCTGGAACTTACCCGGGGATGAAATGCTGTTCAGTTGTGGCAAATATTTATCTGTACTCTTGAGTAGTGTTATGATTTGTGTGTTCAGTTTTGGTTATTGGAATTGCACTGGTTATGTCATGGCATTTTATAGCTGCTAAAAATATTGAAGCTTATGTTTGGGGTGATTATTATGGATTTGGAACTTGTTCTATTTATACGTTTTGGATTATCATCCCTTGTTCATAAGATAATTTGTCTGCAAAATTTGACATTATCAGATATGGAAGTGGCCAAATTTATGGATTGGGTTCTTAAAGTGTGCTGATCAGACACAGCCACATTCTTTCCATGTTTTGCTTCAGGTATGCCTCAACTTTTTCCCTCAGGAGGTAGTTTAATGGATAGCATGTTCGCACTTACAAGAAATATTTGTATTTCAATTAAACAGCTACCAGCTGTGCAACTGGATAAAGCATTGCATAAACATCCTAACCTTAGAGCACCATTAACTAATTATGCCAGTAAACCAACTGTTCGATCCAATTTGGCAAGGTATGATCATAGAGGGGATCTCAGTGTCTGAATTCCTTTCTGAATGGAACATATTTCCCAGATTAATTCAATTTGTATATTACAGGCCAGTATTAGTAGTTTTAGGACTAATACAAGATGGAGTCTCTTCAGACCCTGCTTCACACAGTCAGGCAGTTCCAAATGCTACTACCACAATTCTGGAGAATCAAATCAGAGAGACAACAACATCGTGAGGGACAGTGAAGTTCTTAACGGCTTACTTTGTTTATGTCATGTTCTCTGTTGTCGAAGATCAAGCTGGCTCAAAATTGAGCCTCTCCAAGGACGGACGGCAGCCACTCTCAACTCGAATGATGGATCTCGATTTAGTTGTTGCAGTCCATTTCAGCCGTGCTGAGGATCATGAAGAATGATGAATTTTCTACCCAAGGTCTTCATCTGTGTTCTATCGAGGCGCTTGTACAGTTTTTCTTCCCATAAAGCATCCTCTCCTTGCGAGATGCAGGGTTAAGCTGTAACGTTTTTGTATTGCTGTATGTATTATAGTAATGATGGAGAAGAGACCTTAAAGCAGCAGTGAGCAGTGAGCTCGTGGTTAAGGAAATTGAATTTGTTCCTTGTGGCCCCCATTAGGGCCGTTAACGCAGGTGGCCATTTGTATTTTTTATGACATACAACAGCTTGATAGAGATTCACTTGCCCGTGTGTCCCCTTGCTTTTGCTTCATGTAAATACACCAGTAAAAGAAAAGGCCGCAACATCACCGAGACTTTAAAATGCTTGCCAAGGCATAATTATGTGAATCGGCAAGTGGTAAGTACAGTAGGTGGCAAAATTTGAACCTCAATAAAGAGGTTTTTAAGGATTGCGATTCAATGATGATTCCTTACTTTGAAAGGGAAACGATGTTGAAGAGCTTTTGGTGACAAAATAACATGAAAATTCTGTTCCTTATTGGGCTGGTAGCATTGCTTCATGCCGGGGGACTGCGGCTTTCCCGAGCAGGAATGTACATCGTGCCAGTCAAAGGGACGCAAGGAATATGGTTATATTATTCGTATGCAGGTTTCTTTAATGCACCTTACGCTGAGTGTTTTAAGGTTTGAGAATCCATATCACCATGAAATTACAATCTTTTTCTTTCTAATCAAGCATTTGATTGAAAATGTGAGAGGATCCATGATCCATGTTCCTCAATGGAGAGTTTTCCACAAGAGGATTAGAAAGGGATTGCTTTTTTTTCCCCTTTAAAATCTCTAGTGAGTGCCAAAGTTTTGTGACCTTGAACTCCCACTAGTACACGACCAAGAGGTACACTTCTGATTGATATTGTAGTAAATGCCCACTTCTTTATTTATTTTTGGAATGTCTCTAATCTATTATCATTGCTCCATCTCAACTCATTCGGGTGCAAATAATCCTAAACAGGCATCTAAACGAACCTCCACCATATCCCAAACCCGGATATGATTGATCTATAGACACAAGCCATCATAATCCAATTTAAGGCTAGTGCTAATTTTTTCTAGTGTGATCTAGCATCTTGTGATGTTGTTTCATACATATTTCCAATTGTGAAAACCCTTGGGCCAAAGCCTCTTAGCTCTTTGGATATTTTCATATTTGATTGTCTTAAGGACCAAGTGATTTAATAATCTTTGGCAGTGTGTGTTGTACATTCTTAATAGTATCAATATTTAAATAGCAACAATTCAATTCTTATTTGATTGCAAACAATGGTCATATTCATAGATGGGATTAAAGTTTGATACTAGGGAGCCATTGTGCAATCAAACCAATTTCTAAAGATGGAAGCTTCCGATCCTCATGTCAAACTGTTGAGCTATGGAGGCATGTACATCTCAAGGGGTTTGGCAATAACGAGTGATTCTAATACCAAGAGGTTAACAAGGATGTTATAAAATAGATCCATATTTTGCTCCATGGAGATGCATTGAAATCTTGAACATTCATGCCAAAAACATTTGAGCATACATGCATGCATGTTTTTATAAAGTAAGTCTATGGCATGAGCATTTGATCTGTTCAGAAAAACCTGAAATCAAACATCCTTTAGTCATCCTTTTATGACATGAGCATCCGATTGGTTGAGACATATCTCAAATCAGACATTGTTTGGTCATTCTTATGTAAAGTAAAGAATCTTGAGATTAGAATTAATTAACCATAATTTCATGAGTTGTTTAAAACAAGTGATCCACTTAGCTTAGTGGTTAAGTTTCAAGGATAAGGAGGAAGAGATCTTGGGTTCAATCCCCATGGAGACTTATGGGGAGAGAGTTTTGCCCAAACATTTTCTAACTCAAGTTATTTGAGTTAACTTGAATCTAGAGAGACTTAACTCGAGTGGTGAGTAAACCTATCACCAGCGGACTCTAGTGGAAGGTGTTAAAGCAGTGGTGGAGATTGCACATATAGATTAGGAATTTAGTTAATTTTGTGGTCATCATTGATTCAAGGAGCTATATATAGAGACATAAGGTTGGGAGGAGAGTCATCTCTCAAGCATGTGGTGGTCCTAATGCTCTTAGTTCATTACATTGGTACCATAGCCTATTTGAGATCCCATGGAAACCTTGATCGGGCTCTTCATAATCTTCATACACTTTCTTGAGTAGAATGTGAACACACACTCAAATATTTGATTTATGCTCATGCATGTTCGTCATGAGCGATCGCATTTACATATTCCTTTTTTGCATTGCTTTGTGAAGCAAGAGAAAAGTTCTTTTCCTCTATAGTGACGGGTGCATGGCGTAGGGATTGAGCCCATGCATTCATAGAGGCAGTGTACCACTCCAACCAGGAAGCCTCATTATTTGCTTTTGCAACAAATAGTCTTTCTTATCCATGTGTAAATGGATTTTTTTTTTTTTTTTTTTTTTTGGCTTTTGCATCTACAAACAGAATGGAATAGGCTATGTCCAAGGAGTATAAAACTAGAAATGTCAAGGATAAGACAATCGTAATTTACCCATGGCTTCTCATATGTGCTGACCCAAAGATCCTAGTTTATCCTAACTTGAGGCATAGCAATAAGGATAAAATAAGTAGCTATTGTGGTGTTTCAAGTCATAGACCGAGTAGAAGCTTTCAAGTCTGATCGTACTAGCTATTTCATCGCTCGCTTAAGATGCACAAATCTTGACAGGTTTCTAACCTTAAGCATGAATCTTCAAAAATGAGATTCAAATGTGTAAACCTTTATTTGGAGAGGGGATCATTATAGTTGCATTCGAATTAGACATTTGCACTACAAGAAAACACATCATAAAGGAAGGTCCAGTGTAGGGACTGGAATTCGAACACATGTCAACAAGCTGAAATAAAAGCTTGCTAACCACGAAGTCATATATTTTTGATGTATTGATTTTGGGTGAATTATGCTTTCTCTCTCTTTATTTGGATGCACCAAAATCATATAAAAAAGCTAAGGATGGGATTCAAACATTAAATAGCTTGCATGCAGATATTTTTTGGAAGCAAAAGGGTTGATATTGTGGCGAAGGGGATGTTGAGCCCAATATCTTCCACAATAGATGCAAACATTTTATCCAGTGGGCCACACCATAGCTATAGCTAAGCTTTGAAGGTTTGCCTTTTGTAATAAAGTAAGTCTATGTCGTGTGTATGGCCAAAGATCTCGAGACTAGACTTAAACATAAGTCCATGTGCTGTCTTAAACAAGTGATCCACTTAGCCTAGTGGTTAAGTCTCAAGGTTGTGAAGGAAGAGGTCTTGGGTTCAACCCCCATGGGGAGGATGGGGAGAGAGTTTTGCCCAAGACGCGCTAGATCCTTCTAACTAACGTGCTAGAGAGATGATTCTCCTCACAACCTTATGCCTGTATATATAGCTGCTCAAATCAACGAGGACCACAAATGTAACTAAAGTCCACAAGTGCATGTGCAATCTCCTCTTCTTTGATACCCTCCACTAGAGTCCACTAGTGGTAGTTGTACTTGCCACTTGAGTTAAGTCTCTCAAGACTCAAGTTAACTCACATTAACTTGAGTTAGAAGGCTCTAGAGCTTCTTGGGCAAAACTCTCTCCCATGCTCCCCATGGGGGTTGAACCCAAGCCCTCTTCCTTCACAACCTTGAGACTTAACCAGTAGGCTAAGTCGATCACTTGTTTAAGAGAGCATAATGCTTAAGTCTAGTCTCGAGATCTTTGGCCATACACACGAGTGACCAAACCGTGTCCGATTTCAGATTTGTGTGAACTGATCAGACCCTTGGATCATAGACTTACTTCCTCCCTTGGAAAAGATTTTTGTCACATAATCCTAGTAGGAGATGGTTGAACCACGCCCTAAGAGAGAGGATTAGGAAGTAATCCTCAACCATGGCTTTTGGGGCAAGTGGTTAGCCCATCGCACTCCTAACCGGGAGGTTGTGATTTCGATTCCCGACATTGGTATCAGAGCCTAGTTGCGAGATCGGGCTTGGAGATGGCAGCGCGACGTGGCGCGTCTCAGGGTACATATGTCAGGGTACACTTGCCAGGGTACATCCTGCCAGTCCTGCCAGGGTACATCCTGCAAGGGTACACCAGACAGGGTACATCCATGGGCACTTGGAAGAATCACTTATCTGTGGTGAGTGTGAAACTAGTCTTGGATGAAGGCACATGGGCATTTGGGCACCCACGGAGGGTGGGATAGGTCCAAATTTGGTCCATGGGCTGGAGTTTGAGGTTGGTGGAAATGCTCATGCATGGAAAGTGGGTCCAAGAGAGTTAGAAGGTCCACAAGTGAGCATTGAGGGCAATGCTCAGTCTAAGGGGGGAGGAATGTCACATAATCCTAGTAGGAGATGGTTGAACCACGCCCTAAGAGAGAGGATTAAGAAGTAATCCTCAACCATGGCTTTTGGGGCAAGTGGTTAGCCCATCGCACTCCTAACCGGGAGGTTGTGAGTTCGATTCTCGACAATTTTCGTCCTCGAAAATAAAGCTATATATATAACTGTAGGCAACCCCCGAGCCTCATGTTCTTAAACTGGAAGAACATGGTCATGTTCTAAAACATGTCTCATCTCTGTGGTGGGATCCCTGCCCAACTGATTCAAAACACTGTTTGGCTTTGCACTTTGATAAACAGGTCAAAGTACAAAGTAGTGAACAAATAATAAGGGTGTATCTAAGAACATCCCTAGCCATTTCGTTGTGTCTTGATGTGCGATCTAGGCACAAACATATGAAATAGATGGATTCCAATTACTAGTCCATTTTCGGGCATGATTGGTGCATGGACTTTAGTTACTAGGATGGGATTTGTATCCCAATCAAGACTTTGAGAACTCTTGATTCATTTGAATTTGATTTGGAAAACTTAAAGTTTGGTTGATCCAAACATCTGACTTGGATGTTTGTACAATAGTTAACTCCTAACCAACAGTTACTTGATTCCGTTACCTGACTTGAGGACTGCTTGGTCCTAATAGGTTTGAAAATCCTATGTAAACTATAGGAGAAAGTTTTCCATTTACTTTGGATCAACCTTATTATATCTTGAGCAAGTCAAGTTGAAAATGAAAATCGTCCACCTTAAGACATTGTTCTCAAAGACTTTAGCTAAAAGTTCTTGAGAATTGCCAATCTTATGAGCAATTCCTAACTTCCCTGTTCTAGAGTGTATTGAACTCTAGAAAATCATAAGAGGTATGCTAGTAACTGGAAGCAAATCCAAATGAATAAGTCAATCTTGGACTTGTTATCTTTTGAAGATTGAATAAGTTCTTATACAGAACATCTATCTAGGATGTTTAATTTAGTTATCTAGTTCCAATCAGCTGACCCAAGACTTTTGTGAAAGGAATCAGATACTCTATCTGAGTCAATTCCAAAAGATTTGGAAAGCGGAAGGAAATAACTAAAATTCTGTATAACTAATTCAAACTTCTAAGATATAAACGTGCTATGAGCCAAGTACTTGATGACCCAAGACTTTAGCTCAAGACTTCAACTTCTTAATGATCTGTTTCAACAAGCTATTGGAGCATTTATTATTCTATCTTTATGAGAAAGGAACTCTATTCTCAAAAAGATTCATAGAGTAAATCTAAATATCATCCAACCACAAGATACTAGTGTGGTATCCAACATCAGTATCTCGACCCACTCACATTCTAGTGATGAGTATTTACTCAAACAATGCTTCACTTTGAAACTTGATGCTTCACTTAGTCAATTTTATCCTTATTTAAAAGGTCGAGTTCAAAGTCAAAATCTTACTCTTTCAGAAATTTATCAAATATTTTTGAATCATCAATACTTTAGCTTGAAGTGTTTCAAGAAGATCTTGGAAGTTAGTTACTTCGTATCTTATTACGAACTTGATCTTGAAGTATCTTGAGATCATTCTTTTATCCTCCTTGAATTAAAACTTATCCTTGGAAGTTTTAATTCCCATGAAGATCAAATCTAACTTCAAGATTTATTCTAGGACTAAAAGGTAATTATCATCCACGGTCCGACGTCCCATACCATCTTTCTTACATCAATTTGAATATAAAATTTGGTGTCACATACCCCTGTATTTTATATTCATATTGATGTGCGAGTGATACTGCAAGAGAACAAGGATTACGACCACCATGTGCTAGAGAGATGATTCTCCTCCCAACCTTATGCCTGTATACATAGCTGCTTGAATCAACGAGGACCACAAATGTAACTAGAGTCCACAAGTGCATGTGCAGTCTCCTCCACTCCTTTCATACCTTCCACTAGAGTCCACTAGTGGTTGTTGTACTCACCTCTTGAGTTAAGTCTCCCTGGACTCGAGTTGACTCACCTTAACTTGAGTTAGAAGGCTCTAGAGCTCTTAGGGCAAAACTCTCTCCCCATGCTCCCCATGGGAGTTGAACCCAAGACCTCCTCCTTCACAACCATGAGACTTAACCACTAGGCTAAGTGGATCACATGAACTTATGCTTGAGTCTATTCTAAGATCTTTGGCCATACACATGAGTGACCAAACGGTGTCCGATTTCAGATCTGACTTTAACTAAAAGTTCTTGGGAATTGTCCATCTATTAAGCAATTACTAACTTCTTTATTCTAGAGTATAATGGACTCTAAGAAATATTTATGCTATAACTTGAAGCAAAACTTAAATAAATAAGTCAATCTTGGACTTATCATCTTTTGAAGATTAAAAAGGTTCTTGTACAGAACATCTATCTAGGATTGTTCAATTTAGTTATTTAGTTCTAACCAGCTAACCCTGGTCTTTTGCAAAAGAAATCAGATACCATGTCTGAGCCGATTCCAAAAGATTTAGAAAGTTGAAAGAAGTAACTAAAACTCTGTATAACCAATTCATTCTTCGAAGAAGATACATAAACTTGCTATGAGTCAAAGTCTAGATGACTCAAGACTTTAACTTCTCAAAGATCTTGTTTAAACAAGGTATTGAAGCATTTTCTTTATCTTTAAGATAAATAAACTAGATTCTCAAAAAGATTCAAAGCAACTTGAAAACATCAACCAACCACAAGATACTAGTGTGGTAACCAACATCAGTGTGTCGACCCACTGAAGTTGTATTGACGAGTTTAGTATTTGAATAATGCTTCATTTGAGACTAAGTTCAGGTCACATTCAATCTTTCTAACTCCTTAATGGGAATGCAATTCTTGTGCATTTCGTTGAGTCAAAAGAGTGAATTTACCAAGTTACACTAGGAACTTGATGCTTGACTTAGTCAATCAAATCCTTGGTTGAAAAGATCAACTCAAAGTCAAAGTTCAACTTTTTCAGAAATTTATCAAATATTTATGATTGACAATACTTAAGCTTTAAGTGTTTGAAGAAGATCTTAGAAGTTACTTCATATCTTCAATTTCCTTGATCTTGAAGTTATCTTGAAGTATCGTAAGATACTACTTTCATCCTTTACGAATTAAACTTTCCTTGAAGTCTTAATTGTCTTGAGGATCAAACCTAACTCAAAATCCAAACTAGGACTAAATGATAATTATCATCCCACGGTCCGATGTCCCATACCATCTTTCCTACATCAATCTGAGTCTAAAATATGGTGTCCCATACCACCCTATTTTATATTCACATTAATGTGTGGGTGATTCTTATCCTAAAGTCTAAACGTCTCTTGATAGAGTTCCTTCTTGCTTCAATTCTTGACAAGAATTTTGAAGTTTCAGGCATTATCTCTAACTAGATATTCTAGGTTTTGATTCCTACACATGATCATCTCACAATCATGTGCTTTGTTGGAAACTTGAAAACCTCTGAGAGAATATCAATTCTTCTTTGCTAGGGTTTTCAAATAAAAAACTAGTTAGAATTCCAAGTACTTGAGTTTTCTCAAATTCAAGTTCAATTGGTTTATTCTTGACCAATTTTGTAGTGACAAGAGCTTTTGACTTCTTGTCTTTAGATTTCTTTCTTTACTGATGCTTTAGGTACCTACCTTGGGGACTTTAAATAGGAATCTCTCTACTGCTTAAGTCTTAAGCATCCGCTCATGCTTTCTGGATTTGTACCAAAATCCCTTAAGGATAGGCAAACATTAAGTTTTACCTTCTACAGACTTAATTACCATCTTCACGGTTGTAGACTACATACTTGGAATATATACTCTGTTTAAACTTGGAACAACTTACTAATTTGATCGCCAATACTTGGGCAAAATTCACAATAGTTCCAATCGCAATTATCTTGGACAAGCATGGCCAAGATTGATCAAGTCTTGTTGATCATGCGATAATAATAAAGACTTTGTCTTTATCATTAAGATATCTTGAGCTTTTCTAAACTTTTTGGCTTACCTGCAGGATTTTTTAGAGATCTTTTCCTAACTTAAGTCCAAGCATACAATGATGCCTTTTTAGATTCCACAGCTAAGAATCTTTGATATACCTCTTAAGTTATATCACTATTTGGACTTGAGTACCAATACTTGAGGTTTGGGATTGCTAGGGAACTACTTATTGATTAAAGAGTTTGAAGAACTGTATTGGAAGAATGTTATTCTTCAAAGACTTGAGATTCCTTTTGGGGAATCAAATATCTTGAGCAAATGATTCATCTTGGAATCTTTTGCAATGTTGGAAGGATATTTGAAAGAAATTCTTTCAAAAAATATCCAGAAAGTTTACTGATTCAATTGTATTCATTTCTTGAGTATCAAACTAGAGACTAAATATCACCTTTTAGATATGGTTTCCCATGCCACTATGAAAGTTTTAAATTGAACTTTCATTTATGTGATATTGAATCCTATTCTTGAGTTTGGTACAAGGTTCATTTTTATTGGTCAATCTTTAGATGTTACTAGAGTCTTTTAAACATATTTCACAAATCAAAAGTATGTTTGAAGTTCAAGCATCTATTGATGATTGTTCCAATAATAATGCTACTATGAATACATAACTTTTGAACTTTATAGCCTATGTAGGAAAAGTTCACACTTGCTTCAAGTCCTTAGGAACTTATCTTATTTCCTAAAGATTGCTTAGCTAGTTGCATCATTTACCAAAAATGCAACTATAGAACCTAACATCCTCTTATTGACGTCAAAAATCAATTGATTTTGAGGTTCAACCTTTGATTTCCATCACTCCTTGGGATGAGATCAAATGATAACTTATAAAAGCTTCATAGTTTTTTCTTGGCACCTTTATATCTTGGCAAAACATCTATATCCTAAAGAGGTTTTGCCTTCATCATTCCTTGGTCCTATCATATAGTATGAATTTATGTGTATTTTAGGAAGACTTCATGAATCAATTAAGATCCTCTACTTGGAACGTCTGCCTTCCCAAAATAAATTCATCTCGAACATGGTAGGATAATGATCTCACATGGAATAGAAGGCTTGACTATTTCATTATAGTGTTTCTCTTTTAGAAAATATCTCAATTCCTAAAAGTCACTTACGGTGGTTTAATCGTGAGATACGAATCTTGAAACCACAAAGAAACTTCTTAGAACTTTTGATATCTTCTAAATAGAAGAGTGCTCATGGAACTTGGAAACATAGTTGAAGTTATCATCCAAACTTGGGATGCTAATTTCGTAACTAATCAATTGAAGCTTATCTGCATGACTTTCTAAATGTCACTTATACTTAGAGAAATCACTATAAGCTTATCTTCATGACTCCCTAAGTACATCTAGGACTTAGAGTCATCATACATCACAAAAGGTTTGCAAGTAATTAAATTTTTTTGATCATCAAGAAAATTTAATACTTAACTTTCTCCTAGTGCTTAGTTATACCTAAAAAGACATAAAATATACTTATTTGCTATTAAGTATTTATTTTTGATAATGGAGTATCAACTTGGGAGGAATCGACTAATGGCTTGTGCTGCAAACTAGAACTAGCATGTCTTTACAACTAATTGGTCCTCTGTCTTCCCAAATGTCAAACCGTGAGCTTTATAAAGTAAGCTAAATACTAAGAGAGTACATTTTCATATGAACTTATAAACAACATCCTGTTCTATCATGTAAATGCATGTGCCTACATGCAAATGCATATGCTCACATGCGTATGCATGTATGTTCTTTGCATGCCCAAAACATAATGCAACAATCATGCATGAACTTGATGCATGACTTTTTTTTGTACCAAGAATGTATATCATGCAATCTTGATGCATGAATATCCTTTCCTTTGTCCTAATGCACTATGATATAAAAACATACCCTTGAGATGCAAAACTTACTCAATGGAAACGAAACCTGGAATTAAATACCAAAATACATTCTTTGATGCATAAGGATCTTTTTTTTAAAAATCAAATCTTTCCTTAATGCAAACTAATGCTTGGAATGAAAAATGGATTTTTTCATTATCTTAATCTAGAATTAATCAATTGAAATCTTGGATATTTCAATGTTCATCTAGGATTAAGTGTAGAGTAATGAAAACAAGATAAATACAGCATTAAAGCCAAGTAGAAACTGGAAAATACTTAGCTTTGATCATAGCTTTGTCCATCCTCTGATCATTGCGAGGAGCTATTCACTATCCTTCATGGCCTTAGTGAGCATCCGCACACCTCCTTGCCAAATTTGAAAGTGCAACGATATCGGACTTATATTTTTGCTTCTTCTAAAGCAATGCCAAAGTATATATGATACCATTATATCTATCATTCTCCGATGAGGATAGTGAATTGAATCCCATTGATTTTGCAGTAGATCATATCTTTTCCTTTGTTGCTATAGCTTATGCTGCCTGAAAATTAACCCAAGTAATATTAAACCGCACAACCTCTTAACTCGAATGTGTGTAGTACTTTTGGATACGTGAGATCTCTGCCTCGATGCCCACATAGGTTCGAGTCCTGCATACGATCCTCTGAAAAGGACGTCCTACTTTTGTTCATTTCAAAGCTACATCTGGGCTGTCTCTAGAAATAATAATTATTGAACTGCAGGTCTTCGTTGTCATCGGTGCTGTGATCTCCTGGATAGCGCAATGAACTTGATTGCATGCGTCTTGAGATCGATCCCTGTTCTTGCCAATTAATAGAAGGCTACCTTTTGAAACCTCCAAGATTTATACAACAGTACACGCGACATCATAAATTGTTTTGATTCCCACGGATACAGAGCTATCACCTAGAGGTTGACGTAGCGGTTGTTGCATGAACCTCTTAACGAAGTCATACGGGTTCAATCCCTATGCACGTAAGCAAACAACAGCTTGAGATATTTTATCCCTTTTAGATTACTTTGAAGAGCTGCTGCCGCCGAACACACACTATAGTGAACATCTTCTACTGTAGAGGGCACGCAAGCGGTCGGTCTTCTTGGATAAGGGAGCGCAGGCCTTTGGCGCAGGTCATGGATTCAAAACCCGTGCAAGCACTCAGAAGAAGTATTCTTTTGGCAATCTCCTCTCCAATTCGGAATGGTGCTACAGCTCACCCACGAGCAAGAAAGATGATTGCCTACGAGTTTTTAACGACACAACTCACAAGATTGGAGAGTTGATAAAATGAAGATCTACACGTAGAGAGCATGAAGATGATGAAACCCTTCAAGGTCTCCGTGGAAGCTCAAGCTTGAGCTCTGATACCAATGCAAGAGAACAAGGATTACGACCACCATGTGCTAGAGAGATGATTCTCCTCCCAACCTTATGCCTGTATATATAACTGCTTGAATCAATGAGGACCACAAATATAACTAGAGTCCACAAGTGCATGTGCAATCTCCTCCACTCCTTTCATACCTTCCACTAGAGTCCACTAGTGGTTGTTGTACTCACCTCTTGAGTTAAGTCTCCCTGGACTCAAGTTGACTCACCTTAACTTGAGTTAGAAGGCTCTCTCCCCATGCTCCCCATGGGAGTTGAACCCAAGACCTCCTCCTTCACAACCATGAGACTTAACCACTAGGCTAAGTGGATCACTTGAATATGAGAGCACATGAACTTTCTTGAGTCTATTCTAAGATCTTTGGCCATACACATGAGTGACCAAACGCTGTCCGATTTCAGATCTGTCTGAACCGGCCAGACCCTTAGATCATAGGCTTAATTTATTACAGATAGTTATCCTAAACTCTAAACATAGATTACCTTTTCACTTCAACTTTTAAAAAGAATTTTGGAGTTTCAGGCATTATCTCTAACCTCATATTCTAGGTTTTGATTCCTCTACATGGTCGTTTCATGATCTCGTGTTTTTCATAGGAAACTTGAAAACCTTTGATAGAATATCCATTCTTCTTTACTAAGGTTTTCAAAACAAAAACCAATTACCATTCCAAGTTCTTGAATTTATCAGTTTCAAGTCTAATTGGTTATACTTGACCAATTTGTAGCGACAAGAGCTTTTCATTTCTTGTCGTTAGATTCCTTTCTAACAAAAGCTTTTAAGTAGCTACCTCGAGGACTTTATAGGAATCTCTCTATTGCTTAAGTCTAAGCATCCGCTCATGCTTTTCTATTTCACCTTTAAGAAATCCCTTTAAGGATAGGTAAACTTTACGTTTTACTTTCCACAGACTTAATTACGATCGACACGGTTGCAAACTACATTCTTGGAATTTTTATTATGTTCAAACTTGGAACATTTTACTATTTCCATTGCCAATACTTGGGCAAACTTCACAGTAGTTCCAATCCAATTATCTTGGACAAACCTTTCCAAGCTTTGATCAAGTCTTGTTGATCATGCGATAATAATAAAGACTTTATCTTTATTTTTAAGATCTCTTGAACTATGAAAAGCTTCTTTGCTTATCCATGAGCTTTTAGAGATCTTTTCCCTGCTCAAGTCCAATCATATACTAATGTCTTTCAGATTCTAAAGCTTAGAATCTTGAATAGACTTCCAAGTGATATCAACCATTTGAACTTTAAGTACCACTTCTTGCAGTTTGGGACTCTTAGAATCTCATTCTCACTACTTGGGAGAATGTTATTCTTCAAAGACTTGAGATTCATTCTATGGAATCCATTAACTTGAGCAACTGATTCATCTTGGAATCTTTTGCAATGCTGGAAGGATTTTTTGAAAAAGTCTTAAATTTTCAAATAATATCTAGAAGCTTTACTGATTCAATTGTGTCCATTTCTTGAGTATCAAACTAGAGATATTGATTCCTGTTCTTGAGTTTGATACAATATTTATTATTATTGGTTAATCTTTAGATGTTACTAGAGTACTTTAAACATCTTTCAGCAATCAAAATCATGTTTAAAGTCCAAGCATCTATTGACGATTGATCCAATAGTAATGCTACTATGAACACATAACTTTGAACTTTATAGCTTGTTTAGGAAAAGTTCATGGATTGGAAATCCATATCTTGGAACTTTTTTTTCCTAAATGAAAAGTTCACAGTTTGATTCATGTCTTTAGGAGCTTATCTCATTTCTTAAAGATTACTTGCTTTGGTTTCATCTTGAGGCTTCAATTAGCTTGAATGAAACCAAAAGTTAACTCTCTAAAAGAGTTCTTTTCATGTTTCCATGATTGCTTAGCAAGTTGCATTGTTACTAAAAATGCAACTATGGAACCTAACATCCTCCTATTGAACATCAAAGTTCAATTGATATTGAGGTTCAACCTTTGATTTCTATCACTCCTTGGAATGGAAACAATGAGAACTTAAAAAAGTTTCATAGTCTTTCTTAGCACTTTGCATCCTTACCAGGGCTGCTACTTATGGAATATAACAACTATCTTGTGAACTTTAAAAGTTCACCTAGCGTAAGTTTCATTTAGCTTTATTTTGATTTTGATCACATCTTGGGATAAAATGAAAATAAAAGAGGTTATTAGAAAGTGCTCAAGTACCTAAGGGAACTCTTTTCATCCTGCTTGAAGAAACTCTTTCTCAAAGAGACAAGTGAACTCAACCCAGGTTGAAGGTATTTTATGAGTCTCAGAGAGACTCATCCACCACGTATAAGCCTTAGGGCCCAGCGACAAACTAGCCTCTATCACCTGCACATGCTGAGGGCTGTTCTTAAGCTGGTGGACATGATACCACTTCTTTAAGAACGTCAAAACAACATCTTTATTCATATCCTTATCTTCGCCTGAGAAGTAAGGAGGACGCAAATCTTTTCCCAAGGAAAGATCTACTGGATGGCTTTGACCTACTACTTTTCCCAAAGTATTAGCAAACAGTGGAGCGGTAGGAGTCATCAAGCTAAGATGAATCAAGCTATCAGTTAGGGAAAATAGATCTACTTGGGAGATGGATATATCCGGATCCTTGTGTAGCAAAACAGACATTGGCGAAGTTGTAATCGAATCCGTATGGCTACCTAAAGTAACCCTACCTACATCCTTAGGCTTCTGGAGTAACTCCAAAATAGCCTTAAGGTGACTTTGAATTCCGTCAAAAGATTGACGAAGTTTCGCAACTTCTATCGGGACATTAGACAAATATCCAAGGCCCTGCTCTACTCTCAACAACCTACCTTCAAAATCATTCCTCTCGTTTAAGGTGGTGTTGATGTCCCCTCACAATGTGGTTCCCTCAACGTCTAAATTTAATGCTGTCGTAACTACGTTCGATGCATCAATCACATGACTAGGAATTGAAATCGTTTATGTAGATGTATGCAATGCACATGATATTACTGGTGGACTAGTCATGAATGAAGATGTTACTAGAATAGGAATTGAAACATACAACAAAGTGCTGGTACTACTCGTCAACGCAGCGTGGCTCAAAGTCCTCTCCATCGCACACAATCCGTATACAAACTTACTTAGATTCCTAACGTTAGTGGAGTGTGTGATCAAATCAAAAGTACGATGCACAAAATTCACAAGAAAACTTCCCTGATCAGTTTGTGCTTTGAAGTGAACTAGATTCTAGCAGAGAGCGCTAGAATAACGATGTGGCTTCTTCTTCAAGAATGGATGGACTCCACAGTTTGACTTTGATTTGCTTCGTTCTTCTTAAGATCAAATGATGAGGCAGGACTCGGTTATGATTTGGGTTCGGGCCGAGGATAGTTCTCAAGACTAGAATTCGGATTTGAGATAGCTCCAAGGCTCGGATCAGGCAGGGATTATATGAAATTAAGATCACATAATAATCGGTGAGAACTTATGCATTGAAATCCTCCTAGCGTAATAGTTCAACAATGCGGTACTAGAGTAGAGGATTCAGTTTTGAACCTCGTTGGCTTTGCTTTGGAAAGCTTCTTTGCTTTGTCCTAGAGGGTTCTGCAGTGAAAATTATAAGCAATTTTATCCCGCCGATAAAGATTGGGCACAAAGCCGCATAGCACTTGTGGATAGGGAATTGACTGCTCTCCTACATGACACGGGTTCGAATCCCTACTATGAGCTACTTTTGTTTACTAGTATTAGATGGTTGCAAGATCCACAACGTCTTCTCTTCGCTTTCATCAAATGGCCAAATTCTTTGGCATCGCTGACACTTCTGATCTATTGGATAGAGTAGAGTTCTCTCTCTGCGACGTCACGGGTTCAATATCCGCGATGCGAACTGTTGTATTCGACTTCCTTTTGGTTTATAGGGAAGCTTTCAATGCCCAAGATTGAAGTTATATTAGATCTGCAAAAAAAATAAACACTAGAGCGCCTTGCTAAGATGGATAGATCAAAAATCTATGAATGTCCGGGTCATGGTGTTAGAAGAAGTATTTTTTGAAGTATTTTTGATGGAAAATAATTGTGAAATGCCAAAAACTTGTAAAAATATTTATGCAAATGATGTAAAAATAAGGAAGAGTCTTCCTTATGGAGAGTAAAATCATATATATTTTTTCTAGAATTTTTGGAAACTCCTAGATAGCATATGTTTAGATCAGAAGAGGAAAGGACCAAAATTCAAGTGTGAAAAGGGACACTTGAAAATGTATAAAAGAAAATTTCCTCTACTATGAGAGGGTTGGTTATTTGTATTACAGGCTATCCAAGCAAAGAGAGAGAGTTTCCTGCAGAAAATCGTGTTTCTTCCTTTTGTGTGATTTCTTTGATTTGTTGAGTCTATTCTATGTGTATCCATGGAGATTTGCAAGCTTCTATTGTGTATTTCTGATGAATGTGTATGAAGAGAGTTGATTACTGATGTGTTGAGTGAGAAATTGATGAAGAATGGTGCTGTAGATGAAAATCGTATGATTTCACAGAATCGCGATTGTCTCGTCTGAAGGTTATAGGTATCATTTTGGAGTTTTGACTTTATGATTATGTTCTGCTGAGAAAATAACATGCTTTGATACCAAGATTATTGAAAATGATGAAGTATTGCTCAAGATAATCCAAACCCTAGAAATTCCTCTTCATTTTCATTATTTCTCAGAAATCCAGCCAATTTTCTCTTATTTCTTGGATTATAGCATCTAGAAGGGGCTGTGGTCTCATGTATACTTCCAAGATTGACAAAAATAAGATGTATTGTTGATTCTTTATGCTAAATGATTGGAGAGGACAAATCCAAAGGTCTACAACAAACACATGGGTTCGAGTCCGGTGTGTAGTTACTCAGAGTTAAGCAATCTTTTTGCAACCTTCAAGTATGGAGATACACCCATACGTCTGCTGAGAGAGATTTGGAATGAATCTTTGCAATTCGTGCGTGAGTAGTCCGCTAAGAAGATGGCGACACGAGAGCAAGATCAAAAGAAAGAGATCTCTAATAACTGAAATGTAAGAGTTTGCATGAAGATGATGATTCTCACTCCAAGGTCACCATGGAAGCTTTGATACCAATGCAAAGACAGGACGAATAAAATTCAATCTTGGGCACTAAAAGCTTTCCCATAAACCAAAAGGAAGTCGAATACAACAGTTCGCATCGTGGATATTGAACCCATGATGTCGTGGAGAGAGAACTCTACTCTATCCAATAGATCAGAAGTGTCGACGATGCCAAAGAATTTGGCCATTTGATGAAAGCAAAGAGAAGATGCTGCGGACCTTGCAACCATCTAAAGTAAACAAAAGCAGCTCACAACAGGGATTCGAACCCGTGTCGTGTAGGAGAGAAGTCAATTCCCTATCCACAAGTGCTATGCGGATTTGTGCCCAATCTTTATCGAGCGGGATAAAATTGCTTATAATTTTTGCTGCAGAACCCTCTAGAACAGAGAAAAGAAGCTTTCCAAAGCAAAGCCGATGGGGTTCAAAACTAAATCCTCTACTCTAGTCCCGCATCATTCAACCATTATACTAGGAGGATTTCAGTGCATAAGTTCTCACCAATTATTATGCGATCCTAATTTCATATAATCCCTGCCTGATCCGAGCCTTGGAGCTATCTCAAATCCAAATTCTAGTCTTGAGAACTATCCACGGCCCAAACCCGAATCATAATCGAGTTGTGCCTCATCATTTGATCTCAAGAAGAACAAAGCAAATCAAAGTGAAATTGTGGAGTCCATCCATTCGTGAAGAAGAAGCCACATCATTATTCTAGCACTCTCTGTTAGAATCCAGTTCACTTCAAAGCACAAACCGATCAGAGAAGTTTTCTTGTGAATTTTGTGCATTGTACTTTTGATTTGATCACACAATCCACTTACATTAGGAATCTAAGTAACTTTGTATACGGATTGTGTGCGATGGAGGGGGCTTCGAGCCACGCTGCATTGACGAGTAGTACCAGTGCTTTGGTAAATGTTTCAGTTCCTATTCTAGTAGCATCTTCATTCATGACTAGTCCACTAGTAATATCACGTGCATTGCATACATCTGCACGAACTATTTCAATTCCTAGTCATGTGATTGATGCATCGAACGTAGTTACGACGATATTAAATTTAGACGTTGAGTGAACCACGTTGCAAAGGCACATCAACACCACCTTAATAGATCTTTCCTTGGGAAAAGATCTGCGTCCTTCTTACTTCTTGGGCAAAGATAAGGATATGAATAAAGATGCTGTTTTGATGTTCTTAGAGAAGTGGGATGATGTCCACCAACTTAAGAACACCCCTGAGCATGTGCGAGTGGTAGAGGCCAGTTTGTCACTGGGCCCTAAGGCTTATACATGGTGGATGAGTCTCTCTGAGACTTATAAAAAACCTTCAACCTAGGTTGAGTTCACTTGTCTCTTTGAGAAAGAGTTTCTTTAAGCAGGATGAAAAGAGTTCCCTTAGGTACTTGAGCACTTTCTAATAACCTCTTTTATTTTGATTTTATCCCAAGATATAATCAAAATCAAAATAAAGCTAAATGAAATTTACACTAGGTGAACTTTTAAAGTTCACAAGATAGTTGTTATATTCCATAAGTAGCGACCCTGGTAAGGATGCAAAGTGCTAAGAAAAACTATGAAATTTTTGTAAGTTCTCATTTTTTTCCATTCCAAGGAGTAATGGAAATCAAAGGTTGAACCTTAATATCAATTGAACTTTGATATTGAATAGGAGGATGTTAGGTTCCATAGTTGCATTTTTAGTAACAATGCAACTTGCTAAGCAATCATGGAAACATGAAAAGAAGTCTTTTAGAGAGTTAGCTTTTGGTTTCATTCAAGCTAATTGAAGCTTCAAGATGAAATCAAAGCAAGTAATCTTTAAGAAATGAGATAACTCCTAAAGACATGAATCAAACTGTGAACTTTTCATTTAGGAAAACAAAGTTCCAAGATATGGATTTTCAATCCATGAACTTTTCCTAAACAAGCTATAAAGTTCAAAGTTATGTGTTCATAGTAGCATTACTATTGGATCAATCATCAATAAATTCTTGGAATTTAAACATAATTTTGATTGCTGAAAGATGTTTAAAGTACTCTAGTAACATCTAAAGATTGACCAATAATAATAATTATTGTATCAAACTCAAGAACATGAATAATATCACATAGATGAAAGTTCAAGTCAAACTTTCATAGTGGAATGGGAAACCATATCCTAATAGTGATATTTATTCTCTAGTTTGATACTCAAGAAATGAACACAATTGAATTAGTAAAGCTTCTAGATATTATTTGAAAATCTAAGAATTTTTTTCAAAAAATCCTTCCAGCATTGCAAAAGATTCCAAGATGAATCATTTTCTCAAGTTAATGGATTCCATAAATGAATCTCAAGTCTTTGAAGAATAACATTCTCCCAAGTAGTGAGAATGAAATTCTTCATACTCTTTAGTCAATAAGTAGTTCCCTAGGAGTCCCAAACTGCAATAAGTGGTACTTAAAGTCCAAATGGTTGATATCACCAGAAGTGTATTCGAGATTCTTAGCTTTATAATATGAAAGACATTAGTATATGATTGTACTTGAGTAGGGGAAAAATCTCTAAAAGCCCATGGATAAGCAAAGAAGCTTTTGATAGTTCAACAGATCTTAAAAATAAAGATAAAGTCTTTATTATTATCGCATGATCAATAAGACTTGATCAAAGCTTGGAAAGGTTTGTCCAAGATAATTGGATTGGAACCACTGTGAAGTTTGCCCAAGTATTGGCAATGGAAATAGTAAAATGTTCCAAGTTTGAACAGAATAAAAATTCCAAGAATGTAGTTTGCAACCGTGTCGATCGTAATTAAGTCCGTGGAAAGTAAAACGTAAAGTTTACCTAACCTTAAAGGGATTTCTTAAAGGTGGAATACAAAAGCATGAGCGGATGCTTAGACTTAAGCAATAGAGAGATTCCTATAAAGTCCTCGAGGTAGCTACTTAAAAGCTTTTGTTAGAAAGGAATGTAAAGACAAGAAATGAAAAGCTCTTGTCGCTACAAATTGGTCAAGTATAACCAATTAGACCTGAAATTGATAAATTCAAGAACTTGGAATGAAATTTGGTTTTTGTTTTCAAAACATTAGTAAAGAAGAATGGATATTCTATCAAAGGTTTTCAAGTTTCCTATGAAAAACACGAGATTGTGAAACGATCATGTAGAGGAATCAAAACCTAGAATATGAAGTTAGAGGTAATGCTTGAAACTTCAAAATTCTTTTTAAAAGTTGAAGTGAAAAGGTAATCTATGTTTAGTAATCTATGTTTAGAATTTAGGATAAGTATCACTCACACATCAATATGAATATAAAATACGGTGGTATGGGACACCATACTTTATATTCAGATTGATGTAGGAAAGATGGTATGGGATGTCGGACCATGGATGATAATTACCTTTTAGTCCTAGAATAAATATTGAAGTTAGATTTGATCTTCATGGGAATTAAAACTTCCAAGGATAAGTTTTAATTCAAGGAGGATAAAAGAATGATCTCAAGATACTTCAAGATCAAGTTCATAAGAAGATACAAAGTAACTAACTTCCAAGATCTTCTTGAAACACTTTAAGCTAAAGTGTTGATGATTCAGAAATATTTGATAAATTTTTGAATGAGTAAGATTTTGACTTTGAACTGAACCTTTTAAATAAGGATAAAATTGGCTAAGTGAAGCATGGAGTTCCAAGTGTAACTTGGTAAAATTCAACCTTTGGGCTTAAAAAATGCACAAGAATTGAATTCCCAATAAGGAGTCATAAAGATTGAATAAAGGCATGAACTTAGTCTCAAGTGAAGTGAAGCATTGTTTGAGTAAAACCTCATCACTAGAATGTTAGTGGGTCGAGATACTGATGTTGGATACCACTCTAGTATCTTGTGGTTGGATGATGTTTAGATTTACTCTATGAATCTTTTTAAGAATCGAGTTCCTTTCTCATAAAGGTAGAATAATAAATGCTTCAATACCTTGTTGAAACAGATAACTAAAAAGTTAAAGTCTTGGGTCATCAAGTACTTGACTCATAGCAAGTTTATATCTTAGAAGTTTGAATTAGTTATACAGAGTTTTAGTTATTTGCTTCCGCTTTCCAAATTTTTTGGAATTGACTCAGATAGAGTATCTGATTCCTTTCGCAAAAGTCTTGGGTCAGCTGATCGGAAATAGATAACTAAATTAAACATCCTAGATAGATGTTCTGTATAAGAACATATTCAATCTTCAAAAGATAACAAGTCCAAGATTGACTTATTCATTTGGATTTGCTTCCAGTTACTAGCATACCTCTTATGATTTTCTAAAGTTTAGTACACTCTAGAATAGGGAAGTTAGGAATTGCTCATAAGATTGACAATTCTCAAGAACTTTTAGCTAAAGTCTTTGAGAACAATGTCCTAAGTTGGACGATTTTTATTTTGAACTTGACTTGGTCAAGATATAGTAAGGTTGATCCAAAGTAAATGGAAAACTTTCTCCTACAATTTACATAGGATTTTCAAACCTATTAGGACCAAGTAGTCCTCAAGTCAGGTGACGAAATCTTGTAATTGTTGGTTGGGAGTTAACTATTGTACAAACATCCAAGTTAGATGTTTGGATCAACAAAACTTCAAGTTTTCCAAATCAAATTCAAATGAATCAAGAGTTCTCAAAGTCTTGATTGGGATACAAATCCCATCCTAGTTACTAAAGTCCATGCACCAGTCATGCCCAAAAATGGACTAGTAATTGGAATCCATCTATTTCATATGTTTGTGCCTAGATCGCATATCAAGACACAATGAAATGGCTAGGGATCTTTTTAGATCCACCTATTCATTCACTACTTTGTACTTTGACCAGTTTATCAAAGTGCAAAGCCAGACAATGTTTTGAATCATTTGGGCAGGGATCCCACCACAGAGATGAGACATGTTTTAGAACATGACCATGTTCTTTCGGTTTAAGAAGATGAGGCTTGGGGGTTGCCTACATTTATATATATAGCTTTATTTTTGAGGACGAAAATATTTTCCAAGGGGGGAAGAATGTAATAAAGTAAGTCTATGATCCAAGGGTATGTCGGTTCAGACGGATCTGAAATTGGACACCGTTTGGTCACTCGTGTGTATGGCCAAAGATCTGGAGACTAGACTTAAGCATAAGTCCATGTGCTCTCTTAAACAAGTGATCCACTTAGCCTAAAGATTAAGTCTCAAGGTTGTGAATGAAGAGGTCTTGGGTTCAACCCCCATGGGGAGCATGGGGAGAGAGTTTTGCCCAAGAAGCCCTAGAGCCTTCTAACTCAAGTTAACGTGAGTTAACTTGAGTCTTGAGAGACTTAACTCGTGTGGCGAGTACAACTACCACTAGTGGACTCTAGTGGAGGGTATGAAAGGAGTGGAGGAGATTGCACATGCACTTGTGGACTTTAGTTACATTTGTGGTCCTCGTTGATTCGAGAAGCTATATATACAAGCATAAGGTTTGGATGATAGTCATCTCTCTAGCACGTGGTGGTTGTAATCCTTAGGTTGTTGCACCTTTGCATTGAGAGCTCTTTTCTAAATCTGATAAAAGGTTTGCCACACCTAGCACTTTTGGATTCCTTTCCCATACCTCCCACATATGAAGACAAGAATATAGGATTAGTTTTTCTCTTATCCTCTCTAAATCTCTCACTCCAAGAGAAGATTCCATTGAAGAGAAAGACTCTTCATCAATTGTTTGGAGAAGACACACTTGGGAGCATCACAAGAAAGGCTATTCAAGGAAGCAAGGGAAGAGAAAATTGCTCAAGAAGGAAGGAGAAGACTCCTCTTGTCCTAGGTATTCTTTCATTTCCACATGCCTTCATGGAGAATGAATTCAAAGGAAAAGAGTATGTTGGAGTTAGATGTCTGCGAAAGCACGCGAACATCACAAGGAAGAAGAAGAAGCTTGGAGCACAACTCACAATACTGAATGTATTACTAGAGAATGTACAAAGATACATAGCCCATTAGGGCAATAGGCGTATATACAAGCGGGGGGAGAAAACCTCCTAAAGAGGGAAAAAAGTGCCCCGACGGTCCTAGTGTGTTCTCACACATCACTAGCTAAATATATCAACAAATCCCCCCTAGGAGTGATGCGGTGAACAAGGAGATGGCACTCATGTATAAGGAAGTGCCAAGCTATGTGGAAATCACTCCACAAAAGGAAGTAAGCCCAAAGCTTTGTGGAAAGCTTCAAACTTCTCCCTAGGCAAAGTCTTCGTGAAAAGGTCTGCAATGTTCTCCTGCGTGGGCACATATGCCAAGCTGATCTCCCCAGCTTCCTGACATAGTGATAATGCACCTCAATGTGCTTAGTGCGAGCATGGAACACAGGGTTCCTCGCAATTGCCAATGCGCTATGGCTGTCAGTGAAGATGGTGGTGGCAGAAGACTGACCAACACCCAAATCAGCCATAAGGTGTCTGAGCCACACACACTCAACAATTGCTGTGAAAGCTGCCCTATACTAAGCGTCACAACTGGAAGTGGTCGTAGTAGGCTGCTTCTTGCTCAACCAAGATATACATGAGCTACCAAGCATGAAGCAAAAGGTACTAGTGGACCTACGAGTGTCATACCAACCAGTGCAATCAGATTAAGAGAAAGCATGCAAATCTGGTGGCAGTGATCCCACGTTGGGATAGAACAACCCAAGTGGCCGAGTACCACTCAAGTAGCGAAAGATGCACTTAATCGCCTGCCAATGCTTGACTCCTGGGCGATGCATAAACCTGTTCATCTGTGAGACAACAAACTGAATATCTGGCCGAGTAATGCATAAGTGAATCAAGCATCCAACAGCCTACTGATAGAGAACAACATCAAATGCATCTCCAACATCATGAAGACTCAATCATAAACCTGTCTCCATAGGAGTGGCAATAGGCTTACAGTCTTCAAGGCCAAAATGCTACAATAATGTGTCAATATATTTCGTTTGACACAAAGCCATTCCACCATCAACTTGCATAAATTGAATGCCCAAATAGTGATGCAAATGCCCCAAATTAGACATCTCAAATGAGGCATGCAAAATCGGCCTTAAAATCAGCAATATGCTTCTCAGTAGGACCAGTGAGTAGCATGTTGTCAACATAGACAATAATGATGAGAAGCACATCATTATCATGCTTAACATATAAGGTGCTTTTAGTTGGACTGTTCCCAAAACCATGTGCAATCAGATAGGCATGTATCTTCTCATACCAAGCATGTGGTGCTTGGTTTAAACCATATAATGCCTTCTTTAACTTGCACACCTGGTTTTCATGCCATTTTTGCACAAAGCCACGGGGCTAGAAAACATACACTTCTTCATGCAAGGTACCATTCACAGATGTACTTTTAATGTCCAACTGATGTACATTCCAACCATGATGGGCTGCAAGTGCACAGATGCTCTGAACAGTAGTCATACGGCATGTAGGTGCAAAGGTCTCATCAAAATCAATGCCTCTTTCCTGTGCATAACCCTTTGCGACAAGCCTAGCCTTGTACCTGTCAACTATTCCATCACGCTTATGCTTCAGCTTGTAAACCCACTTAGTGCCTATGGCCTTCTTGCCAGGAGGCAAGTCACATAAAGACCAAGTACCATTCTCCATTATAGCATCATATTCAGATTGCATGGCAGCCATCCAATTTTTTGAATTTTGTGCTTCATCAAACGAAACAGGCTCATTCTCATTACAAAGACTAGATGTAGCCATAGCATAAAAATCTAGTGCAAAAGAGGCACTATGCGAGCCTGAATGAGTACGATATGATAGAGGTGCATCTAATTTGCTGTCACGCAAAGTCTGCGCTAGCCATTTTGGCATAGTTTTTGCCTGCTCAATATCAGCTCTCTCATCAACTAGTGCATCATGTAAATCTGCATCAGAAATGGAATGATTTGCATCATCACATGAAACTTGCAAAGGCTGAGAAGTTGCCTCATTGGGACAAGCACTAGACTGTCCACTTGTAAAAAGAGGAAGCAAAATATCATACATGTCTTTGGAGCTAACAAATGTCTCCTTAATACATGAAAGCAATGGCTGAATAGCATCTTCCACAAAAACAACATCATGCCTAACTAGAATGCGTTTAGTTTGTGGATGATACAGACGATAGCCTTTACTTTCAGAACTGTACCCAACAAAAATACATTTTACTGCTTTATCATCCAATTTTCTGCAATGTTTTTCAGGCACTAATGCATATGCCAAACAACCAAAAACACGCAGATGAGCAACATATGGCTTGCGATCATGCCAAGACTCATATGGAGTGATAGACTGCAGCGCTTTAGTGGGACACCTGTTAAGTACATATGCTGCACACATGACAGCCTCAAGCCAGAAACTATGTGGTAAAGCGTGACTCTTGACCATACACCTTGCCATCTCCATGAGTGACCTGTTCTTTCGTTTAGCAACTCCATTCTGTTGAGGTGTATATGGTACTATACACTGGTGTTTTATCCCACGTTAAGCCAGAAATGCATTAAAATCAGAAGATATATATTCCCCCTCTCGATCTGAACGGAGGGTGCCCATTTTACATGCTGATAGATTTTCAGCCAAAACCAAAAACTGTTTGAAGCACATGAACACTCCGGACTTTGCCTTCAATGGATATACCCATGCATGCCTGAAAAAATCATCAATGAAAGTCATGAAGTAAAGATAATTTCCAAAAGAAGATGTCTGCATAGGACCACAAACATCACTATGTACAAGATGCAATTTCTGAGTAGCCTGAACTGAACGCTCTTTTGGAAATGAGGAACGCTGCACTTTGCCCAAAATACAACCTTCACAAACATGTTTTCTAGGTGCCTCAAGCTTGGGCAAAGAGGACACCATTTCAGATTTCTACAGGCATAACAAACTAGCAAAATTCAGATGACCAAAGCATGCATGCCAAAGCTTTGCATCTGACATAGCCTGCAAATCATGTACTGCACATGCGGAATCATTCATAGATCTTTCATAGTCTATGAGCTTATACATCCCACGACATAAAATGCCAGAAGCAATAATCACATCGCCATTTGAAAGATCATGAACTATACACCTGTCATCAATAAATTTCACAACCAAGCCAATCTCGACTAATGCAGAAACTGATAACAGGTTCTTCTTGATCCCTGGCACAAATAAAGCATCTGACAAAGTGAAAGAACTACCATCAGCAGTAGTTAAAATGATCTTACCAACTCAAATAACAAGATAAGAGGAGTTGTTGGCGCATGTAATAGTATTCCTTGTAGGGGCAGGCACGAGTGAAGAGAAGAAACTGTGCTGTGAGGTAATATGTTTGGTCGCCCTAGTGTCAAAATACCAAACATCTGAGTCTACTGCAGACATGCACTGCTCATGAGAAGATGGGTCAAAACTGTAGACAATAGTAAACATCCATTCTTCTTCCTGGACAATTTTAACAGACTCTGTTTTTGGCGTAGAGGCCTCTGTAACAACCATTCCAGCCTCTTTCTTCTTTGCCTCTTTAGTAGCCAGTTTTGGACAGTTCTTTATGATATTATCATTTCCTTTGTAGTACTTGCAAACCAATTTCTACTTTTTTGGATTTCTTTTCATCTTTGTCTTCCCTCTTTGTTAGAAAACTGTCCATAGAGTCACCTTCATTCATGTGCTCACTCTCCAACTTTTTTCGGAGGTAAGCAACACGAGCCTCATTCCTAGCTTGGTACAAAAGTGTATCCCAAGCATCCTTAGCTGTTCTGCAAGAGCGAATGTGAGGAATAATGGCATGTTTGACAGAAAAAGCTATCAATGCATGTGCCTGGGCATCTCTGCCATCCCAACAAATTTGCTCTGCAATAGGTGCAGTAGAAAGCGTAGCACGAACAGAAATATGCAAAATATGATAATCTTCGACACCTTCTACCTTAGCTTCTGTACCTGCAGTTGTAATAATTCCAGGTGTGATAGGACATTTTTCAACACCCTGCACAATGCTCCACAATCCTTTTGCAACCAATACATGTCGCATCATATAAGCCCATAACGGGTAGTTGGTACCATCCAACTTATCCTCAACAACCAACATACAAAATACATCACTGCTTTCAGCCATGGCCGGTGACTAAAATACCTTGATGCAGAATATTGACTGTATCTCAAAAAGTTGAACAGAACTGCCCATACGAATTCTGCTAGACCTGTAGCAAACTTTGAGACGCTTATACTAGCGAATAGAAACTGGTATATACCTTTGGCACAAAAAGACGAACTAGCCTACACAAGCACTTCGATAGTGCATTCGGAGGCCTAAACGAGCTGCAATTCTGAGATTGCAATCGGAGGAGTGTCGATGGCGCCCTAGATGAAGCAACGACCTTCTCTGATACCAATTTTTGGAGTTAGATGTCTGCAAAAGCACGCAAACAACACAAGGAAGAAGAAGAAGCTTGGAGCACAACACACAATATTGAATGTATTACTAGAGAATGTACAAAGATACATAGCCCATTAGGGCAATAGGCGTATATACAAGCCGAGGGAAAAAACCTCCTAAAGAGGAAAAAAAGTGCCCCGGCGGTCCTAGTGTGTTCACACACATCACTACCTAATATATCAATAGAGTACCCAAATTAAAAAGTGCAAAGCTTGCAAGATAGCATTTTCAATCAGGTTTTAAAGGTATCATATGACATCTATTTTTTTTTATCTCATATGTTTATGATTACTCTAAGTAAAGGAGATACTTAGAGATTCATAAAGATAATTTTTTAGAATGAGACTCATGCTTTAATGTGTAACTTCTCATGTATCCAAATAGAATGATAACTTAAGATAGTTTCATAAGTTCCATGAGCACTTTGAAATGCAAACTTTCACTTGAATCCATCCAAAAGTGATGGTAATAAAATAAAAGTGATTGAACTTTAACATAAATTGAACTTTTGAGTTCAATAGATGCATATAGGTTCCGTCGTTGCATCTATAAGAACGATGTAGAGTGCCAATAAAAAACATGGAAACTTTGAAAGAACTCTTCTTCTTAGCAGATTAGAGAGTTGCTTTGTGGTTTCATTTAAGAGCTTTGTAATCTCAAGTTGAAAGCTAGATAAGCGATCTTTAGGAAATGAGGCTGATCCTAAATATAAGAACTTAAAAAGTAGCATAGTTTTCTATTTCATAAATGATACAGGTTTAATAGAGCTCGATAGGATAGTTCTATTCAAATTTTTGAGATACAATCATTTTTCTACATTAGGGTAGTTTAGTAAGTGGCCACGGGTGAAAGCAATACTGTATTTCATATGTTGGCTATTGATGATAAGTTAGATGGTACCAATTATCCATCATGGACATATATGATGCATCATGTATTGGTTGCAAAAGGACTATGGAATATTGTGCAGGGTGTTGAAAAATGACCTACTACACCTGCAAATATAATTATTGAAGGTGATGCAGATGGTGTTGAAGATGATGATCTTCAAATTCTTGTTCATGCTGTGGTTCCTATTGTGCCTACTATAGAGCAACTTTGTTGGGATGGCAGAGGTGCTCAGGCACATGCATTGATAGATTTGTCTATCAAACATGTCATTATCCCTCATATCTGCTCTTGCAAAATAGCAAAGGATGCTTGGGATACACTTACCACTTTGTACAAGGCAAGAAATGAGGCTCGTGTTGCTTACCTCCCCAAACAATTGGATAGTGAGTAGATGAATGAAAAAGTTTGTATGGATATTTATTTGACAAAGATAAAAGATTTGAAGGAACAATTGATTTTTGTTGATGAAGTCTTTCTAGATAGTTCACTTGTGTAGACTGTTTTGAATGATCTTTCAAATTCATATAAGGGTTTTCCTTCTACTCTTCAGTTGATGATTAAAGGAAATCCAAATGCCTTAACATTTGAGGAGTTAGTCTTTGTTTTGTTGCAAGAAGATGAGTCCAAGCAAAACAGGTCCATCATGCATGTAGCAAATCAAGATTTCTTAGCTAGTGAGAAGGGCAAAGGTAAATGGAGCTCATTTAATATTAAGCACAAAGTTGCTAATTCTGCATAGTCAAAGAAGAAAGACAAAAACGAGAAAAAAAATAGAAAAGCAAAAATTGTTTTGCAAATATTGTAAAGGAAATGATCATGTCATAAAGAGTTGTCAAAAACTAGCTGCAAAAGAGGCAAAGATGAAAGAGGTTGGGATGGTTGTTGCAGATGCCTCTACACCAAAATAGAGTCTGCTAATCTTGTGCAAAATGAAGAATGGGAATTTACTATTGTTTGTAGTCATGAAACATCTTCTCATGAACAATGTATGTCAACACTAGACTCGCATGTTGGTACTTTGATAGTTGGGCAACCAAACATATTACCTTGCAGTGCCGTTTCTTCCGTTCACTTGAGCCTACCTGTACAGGGAATCTTGCCACATGCACCAACAACTCCTCTTATCCAATCATGGGAGCTGGTAAGATCATTCTGAATACTGCTGATGGTAGTTCTTTCACATTGTCAGATGGTTTATTTGTGCCAGGGATCAGGAAAAATCTTCTTGGTTGTCAAATTTGTTGATGATAGATGTACAATTCATGATCTATCAAATATCGATGCCATTATTGCTTCTGACATTTTATGTCATGGGCTGTATAAGCTCATATATTATGAAAAATCTATGAATGATTCAACATATTCAAATCAAGATTGTCAGGCTATGTTAGATGCAAAGCTTTGGCGTGCACACTGTTGGAACATCAAGCTTACACTATGCTTGAGGTGGATTTGTCTACATCAAAATCTATGGCTTGGATTATAGCGAAAGAATATCCGTTGGAGAGTTGTTTTACTTATGCTCACTTATTGTATTTTTTCAAAAGATGTTTTATGGATCTTTTACCATTGTAAAAGCCTTGAGCTTTACACATGTAAAAGTACAAAAAGAGAGCTAATCTTCCACAAATTTGTGGTGGTTGAGTTGCAATGAATGAATCAATCAATCACCTAAAAGTAGATCAAACTAGATCTTCACTTTTCCTAGATTGTAGGAAAGTTAATTGATTTCCTCCAATAATCTTTACTTCCTTCATTTGAATTCAAAATCCACTTGTAGAAGTCATGGAGCACTTGACAAGCAAGTCTATATAAAGACTTTAAATCACTGGTACATTACATGGAAGCAATATAAATACACTTGTGGCCATCTTTGTCTTGCTCTATTTTTTTGCATCATCTTCTTCAACAATAGTAAGCTTACAGAGGCTGTTGCTCTCTCTCGATAGAGGTCAAAATTAGATGAGAGATGATGCATTGGAAAGGATTAACGTCTAGTTTTTGCCTGTAAATTTCCAAAGCATTTGGTTTTGTAGATCAGGAGAAATCTCATTTTTTTTGTCTCGGGGTCAATCTCTACGTATTCCTGGAAAATAGGAGATACCACTGTTGAGTGTGTGGTTCATTCTAAAAGCATATTTTGCTTATTCTTTATGCACTTATGCATTTTATACACTCAAACCTTTGTGTATCACTCCTTTAAAAGGGATTTTTCTAATTTTAATCACGTTGTTGTGAAGATCATTTGAAGTTGATTGTCTCATCCAAAGATAATAAGTTTTTTGAGCTAATCAATGCACAAAGCTATTTGTTTTGTATCAACTCTTTCTCCTTGATGCTCCAAAGTACATAGTGCATTTTATTGCACTTATCGCATGCCTATAAAGTCTATTTGAGTCTCCATAAGCTCAAGGGCTGGTCTTGTGCCGGTTGGCTGGACCAAACTTCGTCGCTTCGAAACTCAATTTTCTACCTCCTACAATCTTCTCCAAGTTCTTTCACACACTTTGGTCATCTGAATTTTGCTAGTTTGCTACTCTTGTAGAAAGATGAAATGGTTTCCTCTTTGCCCAAAGTTGAGGCCCATAGTAAACATGCCCATGGAGACTATATTTTGGGCAAAATACAGCATTCTCCTTCCCAAAAGATGGTTCAGTTTGAGCTACTCAGAAATTGCAGCTTTGTTTAGAGCGATGTCTATATTCCCATTTAGACACCTTCTTTTGGGAACTACCTTTACTTTGTGACTTTCATCGATGATTTTCTAGGCATGCATAGGTGTATCCATTGAAAGAAAAGTCCAAAGTGTTTATGTGCTTCAAACAGTTTTTAGTTTTGGCTCAAAATATGTCAGCATGTAAAATTATCTCCCTCCATTGTGATAGAGGGAGGGAATACATGTCTTCTAATTTTAATTCATTTTTGGTTGAACGTGGGATAAGACATTAGGGTACAATGCCATATACACCTCAATAGAATGAAGTTGCTGAAAGTAAGAATAGGTCACTCATGGAGATGGCAAGGTGTATGGTCAAGAGTGAGACTTACCACATAGATTTTGCTTGAGGATATTATTTGTGAAGCATATGTACTTAATAGGTGTCCCACTAAAGCATTGAAGTCTATCACTCCATATGAGACTTGACATGGGTGCAAGTCATCTGTTGCTCATTTGCGTGTCTTTGGTTGTCTGGCATATGCATTAGTGCTTGAACAACAACACTACTACCAACACATCCCCTCTCTCGCGTGTGTCATCTCTGACAGACCCTTGTTGTAGGGAGTGTTTGATGTAATATTCAATGATATTGGTTGCGAGGTGATGTTCTTGTATGCACAATCCTCTTGTCTGATTTTTCATCATCTGATCCCAATCAAGTGGACCTCAAACTTTTGGATGTGGTAGGTGTAGCTGATCGGCATGTATGGGGTCAACTACTTCTTGAGATCTGTGCATTCTGATTCCAACTTTTCATATGAGTCTAAAAAGTTAGCATGTTCCTCGAGTAATATCTTGATGTCTGTTGAGGGAACAACTTGATACTTCATAGGACTAATCTTTGCACCTGGGGTCCCTTCCATAGCAGCTTCAAGATTATCTTGGTTCTATTGTTGTATTCACTTATTCTCTTCCAATTCTATAGATATGTGCTTCCTGAGAAGCCCTAGGTTTCTTTGTAGGTTTGCATTAGTGAGATCTTGCTTGTGAAGCATTGTCACCAAGTTCTTGATGGCTTGAGCATCCATATTTGATGTCCTTGCCTCGAGTTCTATATGAGCTTGCTATAAGGTGAGGTATTATGCTTGAAGTGCTTCATCGTCAGCTTCCAAAGCTATGAATCTTGCTTGCAATCTTTGCGATTCAGCCTAGAAGGCAACATTCCTATCTTCCAATCTGTGGTAATCATGTTGTAGTTGTGATACACATTGAATTATTGTATTGAATGTATTATGTACAATATGAGATGCAAGGGAGACGAGGTGGAGTGCAGGGGGAATGGGGATGGGAATGATGGATGTTGTGTCGAACAAAGAGGTTGGTGCAGGTGAAGTTGGTGGTAGGGGGATGGGGGAATGGTGGAATCATGGGGGGAGGGGGAGGTGCGATAGATGGTGAAATGTCCATAGGGTCGAACATTATGGTACGTGCTGGAGCTACCATGTAAGTGGGGATGATAGATGAAGTGATTGTGGTGTGTGTGTGTGCTGAAGTGGAAGTGAGTGTTTGTGGGCCTAACATGTGTGGGGTGGGAACACAGATGAAAATTTCCATAAAATATACGTAATGGGGTGGGGAAATGGTCAAGATTGAAGTGTAGGGAAAGATGGAGGAGGCAAACAAGAAGTATGGATCAAGGGGAAGAGGAATGTGTGAATGGGGGTATGTTGGGATACCTAAACTACCTGCGGTCAGTCTTGGGTGTCCTTCTATGCTAGGTATAAGGGGGTGTCCAATGATGGGCTTGATATATAAAAATGGAAAAGTAAAAAGAGGGTTGGTTATAGAAGAAAAGAGTGTGGACTAAGAGGCTGGTTCACGGAAGGAAAAGGATATTGATGAGGTTGGGGTTTGGGTAATGGTTGTTATTACTACAATGGCTTCATCAGTGGTCGGTGGCAGGGGTGGGGGTGATAGAGGAGATGGGGGTGCTAGGGTGAGATCAGTGATGTTTGTACAAATATCTCCGCAGTAAGAACTTTGGTGGCCATGGAGGAAGCCATTGGTTTGATGGTTGCTTCTGATTTAGATATTAGTATCCGTATGTTTTTCCTTGCCCAATGCCTTATATTCACTCTGCATTTGTCGTACCGGATGGGTTGTCGGACTGCTATGTGCACAATCTCTTGAACTTCCAACTACTCATTGGTGAGGTCTCCCAAATGTACCCCTCGAGGGAACTCAAGGTCTATGGGGATTGGTGGAAATATCAAGTTTGGACCTTCAGTGCTGCATCTCGGGAGGCATAGTGTAAATGGGTGTACCCGTCAAGGTGGGGCAGTGACATCTAGGATTAAGGTGGCTCCTCATGGTTGAGCACATGGTACTACTCCTCATATCCTCTTTGAAGGGGGTGTTATGGATTTTTGTCCCTTGAATTGATGTACTTTATTCCATATCAGCGCTCTTTGGATTGGAATGTCATAAGCCAAACATCTATAACTGATCCTAGTCAATGCACAACTTCCATACAAGATTGACTTGCGCAACCATCGCTTTTGTGCCAAGTGTATCTGATCAATGATCTAGTGAGGTAGGTTAATGGTTAGTTTTTGCTTCTCAGCAAGGTTTAAATTGAACCAAATCTTCTTAGGTGGCATAGTGAATTTGTCTTGGGCGGGGAAGGCAAAGCGCTACGTGCACATTCTTAGGTGAACTGTAATATTAGGCATCATAGCCACCATATCTTTGAGTTTAGTAAGGTTTCGATTCTTCATGCTATCTGGTACTAGAACCTCGTTCTCAGTGGGTATATGCATTCCTTTCATATCCAGAGCCTTCCGCACTATGTTATTGGTTAACTTAAACCTCTTCAACTCATTTCTGCTTGTTAGCGATGGGAGCACAAACATGCTTGAAGCTTGGGGATGCTTGCTAGGAGTCAAGGTGTTGATAAGATAATAGCATAGCATGAAGTCAGGTTTGGGTAGATGAGCATTGAAATATGCATCCAATCCTACTTTCTGCCACACTAGGCATAGTGCTTCCACATTCTATAGCTTTTCAAACTCCCTTGTGGAGAAATGGTACTTGCCCACCTCATAAATGTCAATCTATGGAGACATGAGGACTGCTATGATAACCAACAACAAGTGATGGCACAAGCACATGAGTGAGAAGCACACTAACATGCACACACATACACACATAGGTGCACACAAGGCAAGAACAAAGAGAGCAACAATGGAGTGCTTTTAATTATCCAAGATCTCTTTTACATAAGTTCTATTCTCTTACAATCTCCCCTCAAAAATGAGCTCTCTAGCTCTTTTTATAGATTTTGACTAGCTTTGGCCTTGTCTAGACCTAGTGTCTAGCCTACTTAAAAATTAGACTCCATGGCTTATTTGAGGGCTCAAATAGAGTCTAAAAGAATGAAAACTGATAGGTAGGTACTTCTAATACTCATCAAGCTTGGGGAATCCTCAACTTGAACAAAATGGAGTCTAATCTACCAAAAACGATATGTACAATGTTGGTGTTGTGATAAAAATCACTTTTGAAAAGGATTTATCTTTTTAAAAAAATTGGATAGGCCTAGTTGTCGAATCTTCTTTGACTGCTTTGCCTACTTGGTCTTGCTTGATTGTCCTTCTACTCTAACTCTTTGCGATGCCTCCCCTATCTTGTAATGCCCTGACTTCTGTGGTTGCTGCCAACATACTACTTGTAGTGTTTTTGCAATGTTGTGATTTGTTGCAGAAATGACAAACAAAGATGGAATGAGTCACCTTATGATCAATAAGCTGGACAAGAACAACTTCCATGCTTGGAGATTCAGAATGAAAAATTTCTTGATGGGAAAAGGCTACTAGAAGTACATCAAAGGAGAGAATGAATATGCTCCACATTTACTAGAGAGGAATTGAACTACGAACAAGTTAAGAGCATATGAGGAATGGAATCAAGGAGCATGAAAGGTAATGTATTGACTATCTATAAGCATACAAGATAGCATGATTGGGCACATATATGATGCCAAGACTCTAAAAGAGTCTTGGAATAGTTTGGTCACATTGCATGAGACCAATACAAAGGCACATAAATTGCAACTCAAGAACAAGCTACATACATTGGAGAAAAAGGGAATGTTGATAAGTGACTACACCCTGAAAATCAAAAGCATATGTGAGTCACTTGCATCTATTGGCGTGAGTGTAGATGATGATGATAAGGTGTAAGTGTGTCGTCGTGGTTTAGGAGCTGCATATAAGTAGTTCAAAACTTCTATACAGACCAGGGAAAATATTTCAAATTTTGTTGATCTGGTGTCCATGTTGATTATTGAAGAAAAGAATCTTGGTGAGGACTCAAAATCCCAAGGAAAACCTAGTTCTAAGTAGGTATTCTACTATGGCAGAGGAAGAGGTAGAGGTAGAGGTTTCAGAAGTGGAAGAGGAAACAATAACCAAGACCAAGGTCAACTTAAAATCATGCAAGAGGAAGAGGATAGTTTCAAGGCAAGGGGAGCCAAAGAGGCTGCAAAAATTTCCAAAGAAATGATGTAGGTAATGATAGTAAAGGATGCCCTCACCACCTTGCATGGAAGCAAGAAGGAAGGCTCAAGAATGACTCTCCTTTCATCCACCCCAACCTCCAACATGTTCAAGCCATTGGCCATCAACCGGAAGCTATGCCACATGCTTGAAAACATGGAGAGAAGGGAGTCAAGGATCCTAGTCACATATGTAAAATACAAGAAAGTTGCAACACTCTACTTACACACATAGGAAATACAAGCATGCATACACACCTCACTCTCTCACATTCTAAGACTAAATACACATATGCACAAAGCCTTAAGAGAAAAGAGAGTTCTTCCATTCAAAGGATATTACATGAGAGCATGTTGACCAAAAGCTCTGTTCTTTACAAAAATGAGCCTCTATATACAGGTTAAGCACAATTCCCCATGTGTTCCTTTTGAAAAGTAAAAAAGGGAACATGTGCTCATATCTTTCGAAATCTTGCAAATATTCCTTCTAACAACCCACTCTAAGAAAATATAGGCGTGGGGAATTCTTCTACGTGGGATTTTGTATATGTGTGCAAAAAGGACTTTTATTGAGAGGCTGCAATACCATAGCCTAAGGGAAATATCAAAAAGAGCTTAGGAGAGTGTTCATATGGGCACAACTTCTAAATACAAGAAAAGGGTATTTTTATGAGTACTATAGGGTGCCATTACATAAGAGAAATTGTGACCAACCCTCATAACCAACAGGATTCAAAATCCCAAGGAAAACCTAGTTCTGAGTAGGTATTCTACTCTGGAAGAGGAAGAGGAAGAGGAAGAGGTAGAGGCTTCAGAAGTGGAAGAGGACACAATAACCAAGAACAAGGACAACAACATAACCATGCAAGAGGAAGAGGACAATTTCGAGGTAGGGGGAGCTAAAGAGTTCACAAAGATTTCCAAAGAAATGATTCAGGTAATGACAGTAAAGGATGTTGGAATTGTGGTAAACCTGGACACTTTGAACATGATTGCAAGTTGAAGAATCAGAATAACAGAAGGCAACAAAACAACTATGCATCCACAAGTGTAGATGATTCTGAGAAGCTATTCATGGTTCAACATCACATGATGAATACGATGTCTGTTGGTATTTCAAAATTGAATGATAATGTCTTGTATATTGATTTAGGTGCTTCAAATCACATGACCAGTCATGCGAAATGGTTTAGTAGTCTGGAAAAATTGCCAGTTCCTGGATATGGTGAAACAGGTGATGACACATCACACCCTATCAAGCATGTTGATATATTTAGGTAGTGATGTGTGTGAACACTCTAGGACCGTCGAGGCACTTTTTTCCCTCTTTAGGAGGTTTTTTTTTCCCAGGCTTGTATATATGCCTATTGCCCTAATGGGCTACTTATCTTTGTACATTCTCTAGTAATACATTATGTATTGTGTGTTGTGCTCCAAGCTTCTTCTTCTTCCTTGTGCTGTTCGCGTGCTTCCGCAGACGTCTAACTCCAACAATTAGTATCAGAGCAGGTCGTCGCTTCATCTAGGGCGCAATCGACACTCCTCCGTTTGTAGTCTCAAAATCGCACAAATTTTGGTGAGCATACTCAGCATGTTTTTGAGATCAAAACTGCTTTGCTTTGTGCTGCCAAAATCATGAGCTGAGCTCCTTTCGGCATCCGAATGCACTATCGCAGTGCTTGTGCATGCTATTTCGTCTTTTTGTGCCAAAGGTATATACCAGTTTCTGCTCGCTAGTATAAGCGTCTCAAAGTCTGCTACAGGTCTAACAAAATTCATCTTGGCAGTTTTGTTCAACTTTTTGAGATACAGTTAATTTTCTGCATCAAGGTATTTTAGTCACCGGCCATGGTTGAAGGCAGTGATGTATTCCGTATGTTGGCTATTGAGGATAAGTTGGATGGTACCAACTACCCATTATGGGCTTATATGATGCGACATGTATTGGTCGCAAAAGGATGATGGAACATTGTGCAGGGTGTAGAAAGATGTCCTGTTACACCTGTGACTACAGGTACTGCAAATACAAGTGCTGGAGCTGATGGAGATGGTGTTGAAGATGATATTCTGCAGATTCCTGTTGGTGCTGTAGTTTCTGCTGCACCTACTACAGAGTAGATTTGTTGGGATGGCAGAGATGCCCAGGCACATGCATTGATAGCTTTGTCTATCAAACGTGCCATTATTCCTCACATACGCTCTTGCAGAATAGCTAAGGATGCTTGGGATACACTCACTACATTGTATCAAGCTAGGAATGAGGCTCGTGTTGCTTACCTCCGAAAACAATTAGAGAGTGAGCATATGAATGAAGGTGACTCTATGGACAATTTTCTAAGAAAGATCAAAGACTTGAAGGAACGATTGATTTCTGATGATGAGGTTATACCAGATAGCTCACTTGTGCAGACCGTTCTGAATGGTCTTCTTGATTCATATAAGAGTTTTGCATCTACTCTTTGGTTGATGATGAAAGGCAATCCAAATGCCTTGTCATTTGAGGAGTTAGTCTCTGTTCTGTTGCAAGAAGATCAATCGAGGCATAACACGTCCATTATGCATGTTGCAGATCAAGCTTTCCTGTCTAGTCAGAAGGGCAAAGGAAAATGGAGCTCTTCTACTAGTAATCAGAAATCTGCAAATGCTGCACATTCAAAGAACCAAGATAAAGATGAGAAGAAATCAGAAAAGCAGAAATTGTTTTGCAAGTACTGTAAAGGGAATGATCATATCATAAAGAACTATCCAAAACTGGTTGCGAAAGAGGCAAAGAAGAAAGAGGGTGGAATGGTTGTTGCAGAGGCCTCTACACCAAAAACAAAGTCTGCTAATCTTGTGCAGGAAGAAGAATGGGGGTTCACTACTGTCTGCAGTTTTGACCCATCTTCTCATGAGCAGTGCATGTCTGCAGTAAACTCAAATGTTTGGTACTTTGACAGTGGGGCAACCAAACATATTACCTCGCAGCATAGTTTGTTCTCCTCACTCGAGCCTACCCCTACAGGGAATACTATCACACGTGCCAACAACTCCTCTTATCCTCTTATGGGAGTTGGTAAGATCATTTTGACTACTGCTAATGGTAGTTCTTTAACTTTGTCAGATGCTTTGTTTGTGCCAGGGATCAAGAAAAATATGTTATCAGTTTCTGCATTAGCCAAGATTGGCTTGGTTGTGAAATTTGTTGATGACAGATATACAGTTCATGATCTGTCAAATGGCGATGTTATTATTGCTTCTGGCATTTTATGTCGTGGGATATATAAGCTCATAGACTATGAAAGATCTGTAAATGATTTGGCATGTGCAGTTCATGATTCTCAGGCTATGTCAGATGCAAAGCTTTGGCATGCACGCTTTGGTCATATGAATTTTGCTAGTTTGCTACACTTGCAGAAATTTGATATGGTGTCTTCTTTGCCCAAGCTTGAGGCACCTGGAAAACATGGATGTGAAGGCTGTATTTTGGGCAAAATGCAACATTCCGCCTTTCCAAAAGATGGTTTAGTTCGGGCTACGCAGAAATTGCAGCATGTACATAGTGATGTCTGTGGTCCTATGCAGACACCCTCTTTTGGAAATTACCTTTACTTCGTGACTTTCATTGATGATTTTTCCAGGCATGCATGGGTATATCCACTCAAAGAAAAGTCTGAAGTGTTCATGTGCTTCAAACAGTTTTTGGTTTTGGCTAAAAATCTGTCAGCATGTAAAATGGGCACCCTTCATTCTGATCGGGGGGGGAATATATGTCTTTTGATTTAATGCATTTTTGGCTGAACTTGGGATAAAAAACCAATGTACAATGCCATATACACCTCAATAGAATGGAGTTGCTGAACGAAAGAACAGGTCACTTATGGAGATGGCATAGTTTCTGGCTTGAGGCTGGCATGTGTGCAACATATGTACTGAACAGGTGTCCCACTGAAGCACTTCAATCTATCACTCCATATGAGGCTTGGCATGATCATAAGCCATCTATTGCTCATCTGCATGTTTTTGGTTGTTTGGCATATGCATTAGTGCCTGAACAACATCGCAGAAAATTGGATGATAAAGCAGTAAAATGTATTTTTGTTGGGTATAGTTCTGAAAGTAAAGGCTATCGTCTGTCTCATCCACAGACTAAACACATTCTGGTTAGCTATGATGTTGTTTTTGTGGAAGATGCTATTCAGCCATTACTTTTATGTACTAAGGAGACATCTGTTAGCTCCAAAGACATGTATGATACTTTGATGCCTCTTTTTACAGGTGGACAGTCTACTGCTGGTCCTAATGGGGAAACTTCTCAGCCTTTGCAAGTTTCATGTGATGATGCATATCATCCCATTTGTGATGCAAATTTACATGATGCACTTGTTGATGAGAGAGCTGATATCGAGGAGGCAAAAACTATGCCAAAATGGCTGGTGCAGACTTTGCGTGACATCAAATTAGATGCACCTCTGTCATATCGTACTCGATCAGGCTCTCATAGTGCCTCTTTTGCATCAGATTGCTATGCTATGGCTGCATCTAGTCTCTCTGATGAGAATGAGCCTGTTTCATTTGATGAAGCACAAAATTCAAAAAATTGGATGGCTGCTATGCAATCTGAATATGATGCTATAATGAAGAATGGTACATGGTCTTTATGTGACTTGCCTGGCAACAAGGCAATAGGCACAAAGTGGGTATACAAGTTGAGGCATAAGCCTTATGGAACAATTGACATGTATAAGGCTAGGCTTGTTGCAAAGGGTTATGCACAGGAAAGAGGCATTGATTTTGATGAGACCTTTGCACCTACATGCTGTATGACTACTGTTTGGAGCATCTGTGCACTTGCAGCTCATCATGGTTGGAATGTACATCAGTTGGACATTAAAACTGCATTTCTAAATGGTGACTTGCACGAAGAAGTGTATGTATTTCAGCCCTGTGGCTTTGCGCAGAAAGGGCATGAAAACCAGGTGTGCAGGTTAAAGAAGGCATTAAGTGGTTTAAAGCAAGCACCACATGCTTGGTATGAGAAGATACATGCCTATCTGATTGCACATGGTTTTGAGAACAGTCCAACTGTAAGCACCTTATATGTTAAGCGTGCTAATGGTGTGCTTCTGATCATTGTTGTCTATGTTGATGACATACTGCTCACTAGTCCTATTGAGAAGCATATTGCTAATTTTAAGGCTGGTCTGCATGCCTCATTTGAGATGTCTGATTTGGGGCATTTGTATCACTATTTGGGCATTCAGTTTATGTAACTTGATGGTGGAATGGCTTTGTGTCAAACGAAATATATTGACACATTATTGCAACGTTTTGGCCTTGAAGACTGTAAGCCTATTGCCACTCCTATGGAGACAGGTTTACGATTGAGTCTTCATGATGCTGGAGATGCATTTGATGCTGTTCTCTATCAGCAGGCTGTTGGATGCTTGATTTACTTATGCATTACGTGGCCAGATATTCAGTTTGCTATCTCATAGATGAGCAGGTTTATGCATTTCCCAGGAGTCAAGCATTGGTAGGCGGTTAAGCGCATCTTTCGCTACTTCAGTGGTACTCGGCTACTTGGGTTGTTTTATCCCAAGGGGGGATCACTACCGCCATATTTGCATGCTTTTTTTGACTCTGATTGGGCTGGTTGCTATGACACTCGTGTGTCCACTAGTGGTTTTTGCTTCATGCTTGGTAGCTCATGTATACCTTGGTTGAGCAAGAAGCAGTCTACTGTGGCCACTTCCAATTGTGAGGCTGAGTATAGGGCAACTTTCACAGCTACTGTTGAGTGTGTGTGGCTCAGACGCCTTATGGCTGATTTGGGTGTTGGTCAGTCTTCTACCACCACCATCTTCACTGAGAGTCAGAGCGCATTGGCAGTTGCGAGGAACCCTGTGTTCCATGCTCGCACTAAGCACATTGAGGTGCATTATCATTATGTCAGGGAGAGGTTCTCTGCTGGGGACATCAGCTTGGCATATGTGCCCACATAGGAGAACATTGCAGACCTTTTCACGAAGGCTCTGCCTAGGGAGAAGTTTGAAGCTTTCCGCAAAGCTTTGGGCTTACATCGTTTCGTGGAGTGATTTCCACATAGCTTGGGATTTCCTTATACATGAGTGCTAGCTACTTGTTCACCGCATCACTCCTAGGGGGGATTTGTTGATATATTTAGGTAGTGATGTGTGTGAACACTCTAGGACCATCGGGGACTTTTTCCCTCTTTAGGAGGTTTTTTTCCCCCCCTTGTATATACGCCTATTGCCCTAATGGACTACTTATCTTTGTACATTCTCTAGTAATACATTCTGTATTGTGTGTTATGCTCCAAGCTTCTTCTTCTTCCTTGTGCTGTTTGCGTGCTTCCGCAGATGTCTAACTCCACCAGAGCATACAAGAAACATAGCACTACCTATGGAGGACAGAAAGGTAAACCATCTTGCTAATGTGTTGCATGTTCCAAATATAACAAAGAATCTAGTTTCTATTGGACAAATGGTTGACCAAGGATTACAAGTTAGGTTCAATGCTGATGGGTTATATATAGAAGAGTACAAACATGATGGACAATTGATTGCCAAAGGAAACAAAGTGGGTAAGATGTTCACCCTAAATGTGAGAATTCCTGAAATGAATGCAGCCATATTTGCAAAAGGTGCAGGAGTAATTGTTGATATAGAGATCTGGCACAAACGGATCGAACATGCAAACTTACAGAGGCTGAAATCGATGCAGTCAAAGGAGATTTTCCATGGACTACCAAATTTCAAGGTTGCGGAGATGCAAAAGGTATGTGTAGCATGTCAATTTGGTAAACAGTCAAGATCATTATTTTTGCATGACAAGCATGTTAGTGAGAATGTGCTAGAAATAGTACATACATATGTTTGGGGTCCTGCAAAGACCACATCTATGGGCAGTTGCAGGTTTTATGTTACTTTCATTGATGACCATACACGAAAAGTGTGGGTATATTTCATGAAAGAGAAGAGTGAGGTGTTCACTCACTTCTAGAATTTTAAAGTTATGGTGGAAAAGCAAACAGGGAAGTATATTCAGACATTAAGATATGATGGAGGATGTCAATACATGTCAAATGAGTTAAGAAATTTTCTAAAAAATCATGGAATTCGACATCAGTTTCATGCAGGTACACAACACAACAGAATGGCATTGCTGAACACAAAAATAGACATATTGCAGAAATAGCAAGAGCCTTGATGGTGAAGAAGAATATGCCTGATTGTTATTGGGTAAAAACTATGCATACGGCTGTATACATCATGAAAAGAACTCCAACTACTATTGTACATCAAGTTACACTTGAAGAGAAGTTCACAGGTAAAAATCCAAACTTATCACATATGAAAGTTTTTGGCTGTATTGCATATGTACATGTTCCAGATGAGTTGAGGATGAAGCATGATCCGAAAGAAGAAAAATGTGTCTTCATTGGATACTTCCTTGAGAAAAAGGATATAAATGTTATAACCCACTCATACGATAGGTGAAGGTGAGTAGAGATGTGCTATTTGATGAAATGTCAAGCTTCTATGCAGATGCCAAACATGGACTTAATCTTGAATCAAATGACAAAGATAATGCTGAAAAACCAAGTGTAGAATCTCAAGTTCTGAGTGGACTTGATGAATCACCAAGAAATAGTTCCAACTCAAATCCATGGAGTGGAAGATTGCATGGAAATATTAGTCCAACAATTACATCAAATACATCCAAGAAAGGTAAAGAAAAGCTTTTTGTTGGTAGTAAAACATGTGCAGGTTTTGAAGACGTTGATGGATATTCAAGCAGTTCAGAAAAGAGTCTTGATGAGGAACTTGGATTGCCCTCTGTGAAGAATCCAAGAGTAAGAAAGGCACAAGCAGATGATACAAGGAAAAATGACCAAGGTCGAAGAAGATTTGGGAGGATGCGGAATTCAGTGCAATGATTGATGTATGACAATTCTATGGCCTGCCATTGTGCCTACATGGCCAAGGTAATACAAGATGCTGAGCCTTCTTGTTTTGAAGATGCAATTGGAAATGTAGATTGGGAAAAGCCTATGGATGAGGAGATGGTTGCTGTTTGTCCATTGCTTGCCTTAAGACTAACAATATACAAAGAATAAGTTCGGGAACGAGGATTCACATATATTTCTATTTGTAAATATGCGTTTTTGTTCCATCGCTTCGATATGACTTAGTGCAGACAAACAATTCATAGACAACTCGAAATCTTAATTACATAGAGCAAAAATTATCGGATTCAGAAATAAATATGGTATTTCATTATAGCATTGTAGTTACAAGTGTCTCCGCTTTGTATCTTCCACTTCCTGCATTACATTGCGTATCTTCGTTTCTGTAATCGTCGAGTCGGGAATCCGGGAGAACCCGTTGAAGACCCATCTCCACATATCCTAAAGAAAGTAGGAATGAATTTCACACCATTCCAAACCTCCGTATTTCGAAAACCCTTGACATCTCCATTATTACAAAGTAGAAATTACAAAGAATAGTCCGTCCATACCGGCTGCTAGCATTGGCACGCACGGTGGATCCGAACCCACTAAGTACAAAATTACACAGAATTTATAGATCATCATCTTGATTCTGTAATTTCGGAAACATTATTCTCTTGATATCATAACATAATTCATTAAACATATCCCTAAGGTTTTCTTCAACTAAGAGCATTTTTGCTTCAAAAAACTGCTTACTTTCTAAGGCTTGTTGACTAAGGCTTTTATAGCTAACTACTGCAACTTCTAATTCTGAAAATTTCTGTTGAAATCCTTTTATTAATTTATCAAAAGCTAAGATAGCCTCCGTTAGTTTAGTCTAAATCTCTACAATATCCTTCGTTGCTTCTTCTACTTTAGCCTCACAAGAGATTTCCAAAATTTTAGCCTCCTTCCAAAGCTTGTCTACCTCCGCTTCTTTATCTGCTAACACTAAGTTAGCATCCGCACAGTGCTGCTTCCATTGGGCTACTTGCTTCTCTAACTCAGAGATTCCCGCAACTTGAGCCTGTACTGTATCCAAAGCCTCTTGAACTGTTTGTAATTTTTCTTCCAATGCTGTGAACTCTGAATTCTGAATTGCCAGCCGTTCCTCCACTTCTATAGTCGAAATGCTTTGCCTTTTTAGTTCACCACTCTGATCGTTAACCTTGGTTTTTAATCTTTGTGCTTCCTGCTCAGCTTTCTGCAACTTTGTATTTAGTTCTTTATTACCTTTCTTTAACTTCTGGCTGAATTTCTGCACTTGACTGATTTCTGCTTGCAATCGAGCTATAATTTTGGACTTCTCCTCCACAGTAACTTTCAGAGTATTATTTTCTGTTAAAGTATCATTTAATTCTTCAACCATCTGCTCATCCACAAGATTGTCATGACCTCTGTTCTCAACCCTGGGTGCTTCTAACTCTTCTTACAGTTGAGTGATCTGGGCTGTTATCTGCTCCTTCTTTGTAACCCAACTGTCTTTTTCCATTATCATGGCATTATACTTATTCTGGAAATCTTCCAGCTTTACCGAACTCTAGGCTAAACCACAAGCTAAATCTCCAAGTATTTTCGATCGAATAGTCTCCTTATTATACATCCATGGGTATATCACATCGATAGATCTAAGTGCGGGTAACTTCACTGTGCCTTCGGAAGTTTTCCATTTGCCGATTAGGCCACATTCCCAAAATGTATGTAAGACAGGTATTCTACAGGAAGTCTCCCCCGAATGTCCACCTTGTTCCTGTTGTTGTTTTCGGGACTGTTCTTCTTCAACCGCCTTTCGTGCTGCCTCTCCCTTGTTTCATGCTGCCTCTTCCTCATTCTGTGCTACCTCTTCCTCATCGTCCCTGGCCTTCCTCTCGCCTTCTTCCCTGGCCTTCCTCTTGGCTTCTTCCTTGGCCTTCCTCTCGACTTCGGCCTGAGCTCTCCTCTCTTCCACCTGGAGCCTTCTAGATTCCTCGTCTTCATCCATCTTAGTATCCACTTGATCCTAAGAAGCGTTACCTCCCGAGCTCCGCTCTGCCACTCGTTTCTTCAACAGTTGTAAAACACTTTCGTCGAGCATACTGTGTATTCCCGAGGTAAGTATTCTAGAGTTGAAAAAAGTAACGAGAAGATCACTCCCACTTTGGAGTCTAGTACTATGTTAAGTGCCCTTCCAGTCCATCGGAATAATCTCCGGACTTCTTTCTTTAAATTTCGAAATATAATTTTCGCCCAGTTTACTTGGGTCTTCATCGCTTCCTTCACCAACACGAAGAGCTGCTGGGAAACTCCATAGTGTTTAGCCTGCAAATTAATTACCATGGTCATTAATAATATTTCCCACTTCAGTGGGTTATGTTGGAGCAAGTCTATGACAAGCCTAAGTATTGGCTTGAGTCTCACAAAGTCTTAGAAGAAGCTTTAAAAAGAAGACTATGTAAAGTTCACTTGTGAACTACCTCTTGTAATTTTTTGAAGAGTTTACTTAATGTAAAAGTAAGAGAATCTTAAGTGGTTGAGTCCACATGATCAAAAAGGGAAAGAGGAGCCACGAATTTGTGATTTGTGGTAGGTAGAGAATCAAATCAATCATTGATTGATTGGAGAGTGATTGAGGCAAGTTAGCCTCCCAAACTCAACTATAAATAGATGGCAGTTTTAGTCGTGGTTAGATAGACCTATGTGAAGACCTCCAAGAGCTGAGCTTTATGCCATATCAAGGTGTGATTACAAGGCACACATATGTATCAGTAAGTCATTGTATTGTACAAGCAATATACTTTCATTTTCATGATTATTTGAGTTCATCTTTCCATGTTCTTGTGAAGTGTACTACTCACTGCCATTACTCTCAGTTTTCTCAGTCAGCTTGCAGAGATGTTTTCTCTGAGCTTGGTGCATCATTTTCAGTGATTTAACTTGGTAAAGTTAGCTCTATAAATCTACTATATGCTCACAAATTTTCATGTCATTTGGATGTTGCAATCTTCAGTTATGTTCATTTGAAGTCAACAGGGTCTGTTCATCTTCACTTCTCTGTCAGGTACCCGACTTTTTCACTCACATTGTCAGAGCCATTTCTCAGTGGTTAATCATTCAAATTCAGTGATTTAAAGCTTTTTGGATTCAGCTTACTGTCTAGTATAACCATACAAATTTTCATAATCATTAGATTCCTACATTTTGAGTTATGTTGATTTTTCTACTCACTGGTCTCAAACTGTAGCAGCCCGTGAAAATCGGGATGATGTCATCACTTGTTAAAACTCATTCTCAGTGTGTGGTTTATTATTTGTTATGAGATTACTCTTGAAAGTTAGCTCTTTAAGCTACCTAGACTTCCCCAAGAGGAATTAAGCTAATTGCTGCTGTGCTCAGAGAATTATGTAAAACACTAGACAGGTGTATGAACCAAGAATAGCAAGTTTTTACCTCTGAGCTAACTCCAACTTATTTGTTTTGATCTATCTTTTTGAGAGTGATCTTCCAAGGTACACAGGGTGTCTAATACATCCATTGGCAAGCTAAAAGGGCCCACCATATACTCCTGGAGTTCATTTGGCTGGTGTAGATCAAGGATTTTGCAACACCTCTTCATCTTCAAGCACATACCTATCCATCTCTTCACAGTGGTATCAGAGCAAGGTTGGACAACATGGCAGATGGATTTCCTTCATCAATTGACAAATTGGATAGAGGTAACTACTCAGCTTGGTCATTAAGAATGGAAGCCTATCTCCAAGGTAGAAGTTTATATGGTTATGTGGCTGGAGATGAAGTTATGCCAAGTTTCACGAACAAAAGTCAACCAACACAAGAAGAGCAAGAAAGATTGAGCACATGGTGCTCCAAGGATGCACTTGCAAGGTCTTATCTCCTCAACTCTATCTCAGATTTTTTGTTGCCTCACATTAGAAGTTGTAAGACATCTCAGGAAGTGTGGGATGCACTTGAAGATTTCTTTTCTTCAAGTACTAAAGCTAGGAAGCATCAACTATGGTTGGATTTCACAACTCTCAAGAAGGCTCCCAAACAAAATGTGACTGATTTTGTCACAAAGCTCAAGGACATAGCGGATCAGTTGGGAAGCATTGGAGAGGTAATAGATGAAGAGCAAATTGTAGGGCAGGTCATCAATGGCTTGAAGGCAGATGACAAGTGGGAAGCATTCACCACAGCTATGGATTTGTACATGGACATGCATGTACCTGATTTCAACACACTCATTGGACAACTACTTACTCAAGAGGCAAAGCTTATCAAAAATGGAGAAAGCTCTAAAGGTAATCAATCTTCATTTTTATACACGGATAAAAGCAAGTCTAAAGATAACAAAGGAAAGGCAAAGAAAGTGGATGATGAAGCAGGTACATATCAAGCTAACTATGCAGGTAGAGGAAGACATGGCAGAGGTAGAGGAAGAGGAGGTAGACAAGGCAGGGGGACATCCCGAGACTCCAACTCATGTTTTATTTGTGGATTAACTAATCATACAACTGAAAATTGCTTTAGGAATTCCAGGAATCAAAGAGGCAGAGGATACAATAGAGGAAGTTATGGCTACTCAAGAGGAAGGTTCAACAACTACCATGGAAACTACAACAACTACAATCATTCAAACTATCAAGGAGGCTACAAAGGAAGGAGAGACTACAATAACTACACAGAAGACTCAAACAAAGAGGATTCATTATTGATCATGAACATGGCTATGCCACAAGGTAAATCTGATGAGCATGTTTTCTACATAGACTCAGGTTGTTCAAATCATGTGGCAGGAAATGTGGCACTCCTATCAGATTTAGAAGATCCAAGGAATAAGCATGAGGTACAAACAGGAGATGATACAAAACATCCTGTGGAGAAAATAGGCAATGTCAAAGCACCTGATGGAAACATCAACCTACTCAGTAAGGTACTCTATGTCCCTACCATTACAAAGAATTTGATAAGTGTTGGGCAGATAGTAGAGAAAGGGTTGCAAGTTAGGTTCACAAAAGCAGGAGCATTTGTTGAAGATCCAAGTCAAGGATTCAGAAGAATTGCAAAAGGTGAAAAGACAGGTAGATTGTTCACATTTGAATTACGGCACACTAGAAACATTGCTCTCTTTAATTATGGTAGTCAGACACTCACAGAATTGGAAGTATGGCACAAAAGGTTAGCACATATTGCTGAAAGGTCATTAAAGCAAATTTGCAGGGACCAAAGTGTACTTGGACTCCCTAATTTGTCAAAACAACATATGATTTATAAGTGTAGTGCATGTCAATTTGGAAAGTCTCACAGGTTACCATTCATGAAGAAAGGTTATATGCATGGAGATCTCTTGGAGTTGGTTCATACAGATGTATGGGGACCTAGCAAGGAAGCTTCAATATCTGGATCAAGGTATTATGTTTCCTTTATTGATGATTGCAGCAGATGGACTATCCTATTCTTTATGAAACACAAAGATGAAGTTTTTTCATGTTTCAAAAGATATTTGGCTCTTGTGGAGAATCAAACAGGTAAATGACTAAAAAGGCTAAGGTCAGATGGAGGGGGAGAATACTTCTCCCATGAGTTTGATTCTTTTCTTCAAGAAAGAGGAATCAAAAGAGAGGTAACTACAAGGTACACTCCTGAGCAAAATGGAGTGGCAGAAAGGAGGAATAGGACAATTGCTGAAGCTGCAAGGTCTATGTTAAATGAAAAGCATTTACCTAATTATTTATGGGCTGAGGCTCTATCTACAGCCACTTACTTGATTAACAGGTTGCCTTCAAAATCCCTTGATGGGATGACTCCATATGAGGCTTGGAATGGAAGAAGACCAAGCTTAGATCATTGTAAAATTTTTGGATGTATTGCTTTTGCTCATGTTCCTTCACAGGTTAGAGGCAAGATGGATCCAAAGGCAGAAAGGTGTGTATTTATTGGATATGACAACAATCAAAAGGGCTACAGGTTATACAACCCTACCAACAAAGGATTCTTGGTAAGCAGAGATGTAGTTTTTGATGAGAACAATTCATGGTATGAAGATTCATGCAGGAAGGTCAATTTACCATATAATCTTGAAGAAGATTTTCCAAAGCTTGGTAGAGAACAACCGAAGATTGAAGAACAAGACACCTCAGAGGATGATGAAGAATCTCAGATGGAAAAGATCAAAGCATTGAAGTCTAAAGGTAAAGCAAAATTGCAGGAACTTGGACATGAGGCAGAATCATCACATCATGGCCTAAGAAGATCTATGAGGGAAAAGAAAAAACCAGAAAGGTATGGGTTTGACACCTCATTAGTAACTAAACACTCTATCTACATAGCACATGATATAAACCAAGAGGAGCCATCATCATTTGAAGAGGCCAAAGCAAAATCAGAATGGAAGCATGCAATGAAGGAAGAGATTGAAGCACTTGAGGAAAACAACACTTGGGATTTGGTGCCCAAGACTTCATCCATGAAGGTAATAGGCTCAAGATGGGTCTATAAACTCAAGAAGAATTCTGATGGTTCAATTAACAGGTATAAGGCAAGGCTTGTAGCAAAAGGCTTTGCACAAACTCAGGGAATTGATTATGAGGAGACCTTCTCTCCTGTGGCAAAGATGCCTACTATTAGGGTTTGGCTTAGTATTGCCTCTTCCAAGAATTGGAAGATACTTCAACTAGATGTAAAGAATGCATTCTTGAATGGTTGGATAACAGAAGAGGTATATATGGCACAACCACCTGGTTTTGAGAACCAAGTTTATCCTGATTATGTGTGTAAACTTAACAAAGCATTGTATGGTCTCAAGCAAGCTCCAAGAGCTTGGAATTTTAGGCTTGTTTCATTCTTGCAGGACAAAGGCTTTCAACCAAGCAAGGCAGATCCTTCACTCTTTATTAAAAAGAGTAATTCCGAGGTCATCTACCTATGTGTATATGTAGATGATATTATATTGACAGGAAATGATGCAGATGGTATGAAGAAGATCAAAGATCAGATGAGAGAAGAGTTCAAGATAAGTGATTTGGGTTCACTTACCTACTTCCTAGGTTTGGAAGTTGTCTACAAAGATCATGGTTTGTTTCTCACTCAAAGGAAGTACATTAAGGACATGTTGGAAAAATTCAAGATGCAAGATTGTAAGATTGCAGGTACTCCAATGGAGGTCAATCACAAATTGAGCTCACATGAAGGTGAAATCATAGAGGACATCACATCATATCAAAGTCTAGTGGGTAGTCTCAACTATGCCACATTGACAAGAGTAGATATATGTTACAGTGTGAGTGTGCTAAGCCAATTTATGCACACACCAAGGAAAACACATATGGATGCTGCCAAAAGGATTCTCAAGTATCTCAAAGGAACCATAAATGAAGGACTTTATTATCCTTATGTATCTGATTTAGGTTTGAAGCTATTTTCTGATGCAGATTGGGCTGGCTCCAAGGAAGATAGAAGGAGCACTTCAGGTTATCTTACCTTTGCAGGTTCAAAGCTTATTTCATGGTCATCCAAGAAGCAACCCACAGTTGCTCTCTCTTCTACTGAAGCTGAATATAGAGGTCTTGCCATAGCTACACAAGAAGCTATGTGGATGAAGACATTATTCAAAGATCTTGGATTGGAGTTTGGAACTCCAACTATTTTTGGTGACAATATGAGTTCTATTCATTTGGCTGCTAATCCTATTTTTCATGCAAGGACTAAACATATTGAAGTTCATTATCACTATGTACGAGAGAAGGTTCTAAGCAAAGAGATTCAAATATTGTATGTGTCCACTCATCAACAATGTGCAGATATTCTAACCAAAGCATTGGATGGTACAAAGCTTTGCAAATTCAAGGCTATGATTGGTTTGCAGGTAATCTTGGAAGATTGAAGACCTCAAGCATACTTGGCTTGAGGGGGAGCTGTTGGAGCAAGTCTATGACAAGACTAAGTATTGGCTTGAGTCTCAAAAAGTCTTAGAAGAAGCTTTAAAAAGAAGACTATGTAAAGTTCACTTGTGAACTACCTCTTGTAATTTTTTGAAGAGTTTACTTAATGTAAAAGTAAGAGAATCTTAAGTGGTTGAGTCCACATGATAAAAAAGGGAAAGAGGAGCCACGAATTCGTGATTTGTGGTAGGTAGAGAATCAAATCAATCATTGATTGATTGGAGAGTGATTGAGGGAAGTTAGCCTCCCAAACTCAACTATAAATAGATGGCAGTTTTAGTCGTGGTTAGATAGACCTATGTGAAGACCTCCAAGAGCTGAGCTTTATGCCATATCAAGGTGTGATTACAAGGCACACATATGTATCAATAAGTCATTGTATTGTACAAGCAATATACTTTCATTTTCATGATTATTTGAGTTCATCTTTCCATGTTCTTGTGAAGTGTATTACTCACTGCCATTACTCTCAGTTTTCTCAGTCAGCTTGCAGAGATGTTTTCTCTGAGCTTGGTGCATCATTTTCAGTGATTTAACTTGGTAAAGTTAACTCTATAAATCTTCTATATGCTCACAAATTTTCATGTCATTTGGATGTTGCAATCTTCAGTTATGTTCATTTGAAGTCAACAGGGTCTGTTCATCTTCACTTCTCTGTCAGGTACCCGACTTTTTCACTCACATTGTCAGAGCTATTTCTCAGTGGTTACTCATTCAAATTCAGTGATTTAAAGCTTTTTGGATTCAGCTTACTGTCTAGTATAACCATACAAATTTTCATAATCATTGGATTCCTACATTTTGAGTTATGTTGATTTTTCTGCTCACTAGTCTCAAACTGTAGCAGTCCGTGAAAATCGGGATGATATCATCACTTGTTAAAACTCATTCTCAGTGTGTGGTTTATTATTTTTTATGAGATTACTCTTGAAAGTTAGCTCTTTAAGTTACCTAGACTTCCCCAAGAGTAATTAAGCTAATTGCTGCTGTGCTCAGAGAATTATGTAAAACATTGGACAGGTGTATGAACCAAGAATAGCAAGTTTTCACCTCTGAGCTAACTCCAACTTATCTGTTTTGATCTATCTTTTTGAGAGTGATCTTCCAAGGTACATAGGATGTCTAATACATCCATTGGCAAGCTAAAAGGGCCGACCATATACTCCTGGAGTTCATTTGGCTGGTGTAGATCAAGGATTTTGCAACACCTCTTCATCTTCAAGCACATACCTATCCATCTCTTCACAGGTTATCGTCTGGTAGTTGGGCAAAGCGATATTCACATGAGCAGGGTTTGCCGAGCAATGCGTAGGTTTCTGTAGCATCTACAGCCTTTGTACTCGCCATGATACCCTCCTTGGCGACGCAAAATCTCTCTACTATCAAATCCACGGTTAAATGTACTTCTTCTTGGCCTATTTGGATACTAATGTCTTGAACGTTAATGTCGTTTCCCTCTTTTTGTCGGACGATCTCCATCGCTATTTCTTTTGCTTGAGGGTGAGGCTTAATGGTTCACCAATCGATCATGGCACATTTTAGGAGTCCTTGACATTCAAACCACTCCTTCTGCTCCTATGAGATCTTCTCGGGGATGTACAGAAGGTGGCAATCAGAGAAGGTCACTACCATCTTACTGCGACTTGCTTGTTTTGTTATTCTCGCGCACGACACTCGCTGTATTCGCTCTGCACGCTATATTCGCTCTACTTGCAAACTCGACAAATAAGCCGAATTTGCTAGAGTTCGCAACCTTTTATGCCCCACCTTCTTGTGTAACAAATTGCGAGTATTCATCATGATGGTTGATCACGGGATCATCACTCCTGAATCTACACTGATTACTGGCTCTCGAAATAAGAAACACATCCTGATAATGAGCCAGGGATCATAACTCTCGGTACGTTTGCATGAAAAATAGTTACTGTGCACCCTGCATGCAAAACAGTTACTGTGCATCCTGCATGAGATCCCGATCGCGCGAATTTATGATTTCTTTTTATCAAAAGCATTGATAGGGTCGGAGTTTAGACCCATTGATGATCGTCGGTAGAACTTCTCTTGTGAGTGTAGCAAGCCAGAATGTACCCGGTCCGCACAGTTCATGAATCCGGAACAGACCAGTTGTTAGAGGAAGCATTTCTTGGAGGGAAATTATTTGTAATTTGTCAAAATTTGTAGATATATTTATGCAAATGATGTAAAAATTGGGAAGAGTCTTCCTCATGTAAAGTAGGATCATATGTATTTTTCTTAGAATTTTTGGAAGCTCTTTGATAGCATATTTTTAGATTAGAAGAAAAAAAGGATCAAATTTCAAGTGTGAAAAGTGTTGGAACACAACAATCACAAATTGATGATTACAAAGAGCTTAGATTGAAGTTCAAGAAGTCACTTGAGAAAGTGAAGAGATCTCAGAAGTGAAGTTTGTATACATATGTACATTACAGTTGGAAATTCTTGTAATATGAGTATAGATAATCCTTATGATGATAAAGAGTAATGTAATAGACGCGGGATAAGTCTAGAACCATATGTATATAAGTCAATGATGTAAAGAAATACATGTGAGAGTCATTAGAAGACAAGTGTCATAGAGATAGATGTAAAGAGAGTCATCTTCAGAAAATAGCGACAAGTATTTCGTAGATTTCTCTCAGTCTGATCATGTGGATCAGAAATCCTTTTGTACACATCTGATCTAAAAGCTAATGAAGCTATGTTCAAAGTTTCATGATCTAATTCTTCTTCTACTGTGAGTATGATCAATAGGAACATGTGTATGTAAAGTCTGCAGATGATCTCTCAGAGTCGCACACTTTTTCGTGCCAATGTTTTGCTTAGATCTCAGTGCATAGTGTAAATTTTTTGATGAGTGAGCATTCAAAATCTAAGTTAGAAGGTAAGGAAGCTATGTCTAAAATCATTTAGTAAAACGAGATTTGTGCTATGAGAAATCAATCTTAGAAGTTACCTATGTCAAAGTCGCTTGTTCAGAAAAACAGTTTTTGACATACTTTTGATCTTAAGGATCAAATTAAAGTTTTAATGATCCTTTTGATGAACTATTGGTTGATATGATTGTGCAAAGGTAGTTTGAAGATATGTGCATCATTGGTTTGAAGAAATTTGAAGATATGTGTAGGAAATAAAGTCAATTTCTAAAGCAGACTTTTTGAAGAAGGAATTTCTTTACTCAGAGAAGTGTTAGTGAAAGTTTTGATAAAAGAAGACAATATTTGTGTAAATTTTGATCCTCAATTGATATAGAAGTGTTCTTAGATCAGTATATATCAGACCTTTGGAGATTAAGAAGTCTCCAACAGTGGTATGAGAGCTGAAGGTGCAATACAAGTGAAGTAAAGAGCATTGGAAGTCCCGACTGTTGCAGGTATTGAAGTTCTTTCAAATTAAATGAACACATGATCAAATTTTGAAAGAAAACCTGAAGGAGAATCAAGTACGAGTTCAAAGGATCAAGAAAGATTAAAGCTTCATATCAAAGGTACACTTTATCATCATAAATCATAGTAATAGCAGACACAAAAGATCAAAGATGGGAGAAAGCTTGCAGATTGATAAGGTAGATAGGGAGAACTATCCAGCTTGGTCCATGAGGATGGAGGCACACCTCATGAGCAAAGATTTGATGGCATTCATTATAGGAGAAGAAGAAAAGCCTGAGTTTGAAGATCCTAGTGTTCCAACTAGGGAAGAACTTGCAGGTTTGAAGAATTGGATGAGAAAGGATACTCAAGCTAGGAGCATCATTTACATGGCTGTAAATGATTATCTTCTACCTCACATCAGAGGATTAGAAACTGCAACAGATGTGTGGAATGCTTTGGAAGAGCATTTCCAAAACATAACCAAGTCTAGGAAGTCCTCATTATGGGCAGAATTCACAACTTTCAAGAAGAAGAGCTCACAATCAATTTCTGATTATGTGGCAAGAATGAAGGATATTGCAGATAGCTTGTGAGCAGTAGATGAAGATATTGAAGAGGATAAGTTGGTAAGGCAAATACTCATAGGTCTGAGAGGAGATGATAAGTGGAAGCCTTTCATATTGTCCATAGAATTGTCACTTGATCACTTTACTCTTGATCTTAATCAATTGCTAGGACATTAAGGGAGACAATGATAGGAGTGCAAGCCAAGCTATGTACTCCAAGGACAAGAAAAAGAATGGCAAAGGGAAGCAGTCAACTGATGATGAAGGAACTTCAATTCAAGCTAACTTTACAAAAGGAAAGATGAACTTCAGAGGTAAAGGAAGAGGAGGTAAGAACAAAGATAATACTAAAGCTTGTTGGATTTGTGGCAGAACCAATCATTTGGCAAATGATTGTTGGTATAACAATCAAAATGGAGGAAATAATAATCAGAGTTTTAATCAAAGAGGTAGAGGAGGCAGAAACCAAAGAGGCAACTTCAGAGGAAGAGGTGGTAGGATATCATATGCTAGAGGAGGTGGAAGAAGTTTTCAACCTCAGTCCTACAACAAGAATGATTATAATTATGCATCAGATCAGAAGGATGATATGACTCTCATTTTGAATGCAACTCATGAATCAGTAGGAGAAGATCAAAGGGTGTTTTATATTGACTCAGGATGTAGCAATCATTTGAGTGACAATATATCACTGATGACTGATATGGAAGCAAAGGTGAATGGACATACAGTTCAAACAGGTGACAACACCAAGCATAAGGTGGAAAGCATTGGATCAGTGAAGACAAAGAATGGAAGTACACTCTTGAGCAAGGTACTTTATGTTCCTACTATTCCTAAAAACTTGATAAGTGTAGGGAAAATTGTGGAGAAGGGATATGAAGTCAGATTCACAAATGATGGTGTCTATGTGCAAGATCCAAATCAGGGATATAGAAACATTATTGCAGGTAAAAAGGAAGGAAGGCTCTTTACTCTCAAAGTCCAAGGTAATGTGGGACATGCTCTATTTACTTATGGAAGTCAAAATATGTCTGAGTTAGACCTATGGCATAAAAGGCTAGGTCATTTCAATGAGAGATCCATAAAGGAAATGTCAAGGAATGATGTGGTGCTTGGTTTGCCAAAAGTTGAAGGGCAACACATGGTGTACAAGTGTGAAGCTTGTCAATTAGGTAAAGCACACAAAAGTTCATACAATAAATCAGGGTACAAGTATTCAAATATGCTTGAATTATACAGATGTGTGGGGTCCTTCAAGGGATTATAGCATAAATGGATCCAGATATTATGTGTTGTTTGTGATGCAACCAGATGGATTACTTTATATGTAATCAAGGACAAATCAGAAGTCTTCAAGACATTCAAGCATTATCATGCTTATGCAGAAAGGATTACAAGACAAAGGCTCAAGAGGTTGAGATCAGATGGAGGGGGAGAGTATTTCTCTAAAGAGTTTGATGATTATTTGTGGAATGCAGGTATAAAGAGAAAAGTAACTTGCAGGTACTCTCCTCAACAGAATGGAATTGCAGAAAGAAGAAATAGAACTCTTGTAGAGTTTGCAAGAGCAATGATGAAGGAAAAGAATTGTCCAAACGACTTATGGGCAAAAGCTATCAACATTACAACATACCTTGTGAATAGGTTACCTTGTAAAGCTTTGGATGGAAGAACTCCTTATGAAGCATGGTGGGGTAAGAAACCTACTCTTGATCATTGTAAAGTATTTGGATGTTTAGCATATGCTTATGTTCCTTCACAATTGAGACATAAGCTAGAACCCAAAGCAGAGAAGTATGTGTTTATTGGGTATGATGAAAGGCAGATGGGTTACAGATTGTGGAGTCCATCCACAAAGAAATTTCTTGTTACCAAAGATGTTACATTTGATGAGCAAAGCACATGGTATGCAGGGTCAACAAATGATTATGCAGGTGTTGGAAAAATACAAAGGAAAGGGAAGACAAAAGTAAGTGTGTATGAAGAAGATATTGATGATGTTGATTATAAAAGTAAATTGCAGGACAATGTTGAAGATGGGCCAAGATTTGATCCAGAATCAAATGTAGCTGAAACTTCAAGAAAAGTGCAGAGGTCAGAAGATCCTTAAGAGAAAGGAAAGAGCCTATCAGGTATAGCTATGGTACATCTTTCCTAACAACAAAAGATTATGCTTACATTGTGAAGACAGAAGAGGATCCAATCACATATGAAGAAGCTAAAGGTAAACAGAATTGGGAGAAGGCAATGCAAGAAGAGTATGATGCTCTACTTGAAAATGAAACATGGGAGTTGGTGCCAAGACCAAAGAATTAGAAAGTCATTGGATGTAAGTGGGTGTATAAAACAAAAAGGTTTGCAGATGGTAAGGTGTCTAGATACAAGTCTAGACTTGTGGTCAAAGGTTATGCTCAAACTTATGGGGTAGATTATGATGAAATCTTTAGTCCTTTTGCTAAGATGTCTACAATTAGATCATTGATTGCTATTGTTGCTTATAAAGGATGGAAGTTATCACAATTAGATGTGAAGAATGCATTCCTGTAATGGATACATTGCAGATGAAGTATATATGGAGCAACCAAAAGGCTTCATGGATTCAATTGGATCAGATTATGTGTGTAAGCTCAAGAGAGCTTTGTATGGCCTGAAGCAAGCCCCAAGAGCATGGAATTATAGGCTTGTTAAGTTCTTGAATGAATGTGGATTTCAGGCATCAAAGGCAGATAGTAGCTTGCTAGTGAAGGCAAGTGAAAATGGATACATATAGATGTGTATTTATGTTGATGATATTATTGTCACAGGTACAAATGCTCAAGGAATCAATGAGCTTAAGAAACAAATAGAGGAGTTTAAGATAAGTGATTTGGGAAAATTATCTTATTTCTTAGGAATGCAGATTGTATATACTCAACATGGAGTATATGTTACACAAGAGAGATACTTGAAGAATCTTCTGATCAAGTTCAACATGGAGGATTGCAAGTCTTCAAGCACACCATTAGAGGTAAATCATAAATTGAACAGGTATGGAGGTGAAGAATTTAATGACATGAAGAAATATCAGAGTTTGGTAGGTAGTTTAATCTATGCTACCTTGACAAGGCCAGATCTATCATATGCAGTAGGTGTGTTATCAATATTCATGCATTGTCCAAAGAAGACTCATTGGATTGCAGCTCAAAGGGTACTGAAATATATCAAAGAAACCCTAAGTGGTTTGTATTATGGATTTACTTCTGATACAAGAATCAAAGTGTTTAGTGATGTAGATTGGGCAGGTGATGTAGATGATAAAAGGTCTACTCATGGGTATCTCTGTTATATTGGAGATAAACTAGTTTCTTGGTGCTCGAAGAAGCAACATACAGTTGCTTTGTCATCTACAAAAGCTGAGTATAAAGGAATGGTAGAGGCTGCAACAGAAGTGATATGGTTAAAGACCTTATTGAAGAGTTTTGGAACTGATCAGAGTAGTCCAATTATTTTTGGAGACAATATGAGTTCATTGTATTTGGCAGCTAACCCTATTTTTCATGCCAAGACTAAGCATATAGAGATTCAATATCATTTCTTGAGAGAAAAGGTACTTGATAAAGAGATTGAAGTGATGTATACTCCAACAAAAGAACAAGTTGCAGATATGTTAACAAAAAGCTTGGATGGACCTAAGCTACAAAGAATCAAGGAGATAGCAGGAGTAAAGAAGAATGGAATAATCACAATTAGTGATTGATGGGGGGCTGTTGGAACACAGGAATCACAAATTGATGATTACAAAGAGCTTGAAGCATGTCAAAGATCAGATTGAAGTTCAAGAAGTCACTTGAGAAAGTGAAGAGATCTCAGAAGTGAAGTTTGTATACATATGTACATTACAGTTGGAAATTCTTGTAATATGAGTATAGATAATCCTTAGGATGATAAGGAGTAATGTAATAAACATGGGATAAGTCTAGAACCATATGTATATAAGTCAATGATGTAAAGAAATACATGTGAGAGTCATTAGAAGACAAGTGTCATAGAGATAGATGTAAAGAGAGTCATCTTCAGAAAATAACGACGAGTATTTCGTAGATTTCTCTCAGTCTGATCATGTGGATCAGAAATCCTTTTGTACACATCTAATCTAAAAGCTAACAAAGCTATGTTCAAAGTTTCATGATCTAATTCTTCTTCTGCTGTGAGTATGATCAATAGGAACATGTGTATGTAAAGTCTGCAGATGATCTCTCAGAGTCGTGCACTTTTTTGTGCCAATGTTTTGCTTAGATCTCAGTGCACAGTGTAAAGTTTTTGATGAGTGAGCATTCAAAATCTAAGTTAGAAGGTAACGAAGCTATGGCTAAAAGAATTTAGTAAAACGGGATTTGTGCTGTGAGAAATCAATCTTAGAAGTTACCTATGTCAAAGTCGCTTGTTTAGAAAAACAATTTTTGACATACTTTTGATCTTAAGGATCAAATTAAAGTTTTAATGATCCTTTTGATGTAATGGTCGATATGATTGCACAAAGGTAGTCTGAAGATATGTGCATCATTGATTTGAAGAAATCATGTAGGAGATAAAGTCAATTTCTAAAGCAGACTTTCTGAAGAAGGAATTTCTTTACTCAGAGAAGTGTTAGTGAAAGTTTTGATAAAAGAAGACAATATTTGTGTAAAGTTTGATCCATAACTGATATAGAAGTGTTCTTAGATCAGTATAGATCAGACCTTTGGAGACTAAGAAGTCTCCAACAAAAAGGGACACTTGAAAAAGTATAAAAATAATTTCTTCTATTTTGAAGAGGTTGGTTGTATTCTTTTGATGCTATCCAAGTAATTTGAAGAGCTTTCCTGCAGAAAATCATGTTTCTCCTTCCATGATCAATTTCTGGATTTGTTGAGTCTTCTCATTGTGTGATCCATGGAATTTGTGAACTTTTCTTGTGTATTTCTGAGTGAGATGAATGAAGATAGATGAATCTTATTGTATTGAGCAAGATAGTGCAGAAGATCAAAACTGGAATTAGAAATTCTCAGTTTTTATAGAATCACGATTGTCTCCTCCATGTGATACAGGTACTGTTTTGGAAATTTGACTTCATATTTCTATTCTACTGTGAAAATGGCACACTTTAGGCACAAAGATCATTGAAAATGCTGTTGTAGAACTCAAGATAATCAAAACCCTAGTTATTTCCTTTCTTCTTCATAAATCTCTTAGAAAAACAGTCATGTCAACTCTTATTCTTTGATTCCATTAACTAGAAGGGGCTGTGGTCTTTGCATACTTCCCGGATTGACAATTTAAAGATGTGTGGTTGATCTTTTGTGCTATAATGATTGGAGAGGACAACTCCAAAGGTTAACAACAAACACCAGTCCACCGTAATTTCAACTTGCCCATATTTCATTTCATCTTTGAATGAAAATACAAAACTAAATCTCCAAGGTGAAAAATCCAAGTCTGCAAATTCTGGTCATGCCATTGCTTCTGTCGCTGTTGTACTTCCTACAGAAAAAGAAAACTTGTATAGCGAACTTCATCCAATTGGTGCAGCTGATCCATGTGATACGCAAAAGATTCGTCCGGTATCAGACGCTTTTGTACTGCTATTCGAAAACTTGGGCCCGCAAGTTCAAAAAGAAGAATAGCCTCCTACCCATACAACAACTTAAAGGGTGTGCTTCCCACCGAAACTTTGTAAGAGGTGCGATAGGCCTAGAGCACCGTGGGAATAATAATCTCCCATTGATTAGTAGTATCCAATAGCATTTTTTGGAGCATCTGTAGCAGCACCTTGTTCGTGCTTTCGGCTAAACCATTAGGTCCGAGGGTAATATGGGGAACTAAACCGATGTTTAATACGAAATCTTGTTGTGAGCTCCACAATCAATTGATTCAGAAAATGCATGGTACGGTCTGAAAATAATTCCAACGAAAGACCCTACCGCAGAAATATGTCATTTTGGAGCTTCTTGGCCACAAGGGCTGCAGTGGCTTGTTTAGTTGCCCATGCTTCTGCCCATCGGGTGCAATAGTCCATACAGGTAAGGATACAAAGGGCACCGGTATTCGCCACTAGGGGTTTAATCGGTCCAATGAAATCTAGTCGCCACTTTTGAAAAGTCAAATTATTGTCATATGTCTAGTTGATGGAACCTAGGAACATAGAGTAGTGTGTGCACATGTGTATAGACATAGAGGATAACTTGGGTGATGAGTTAGAGCTTTCAAAGATTTACAAAGACTCAGAGAGTGCTACTAGTCTCACTTCTAAACCATCTACTTCAATAAATGACTTGGCAGAGAAAGTAGCTCAGAAACTAGGAGTCTCAAGCAAGCATATCCTTAGGATGGGCTCAGTGAGACGATGCTACAACTATGGAGGAGACCACATGGCCAACATTTTCCTAATCATGAATCAATCTCAAGGAAACCCTAATACCCAATACATCACCATTGAGAGGAGATACACTAACCACATTGCACAAGATTGCCTTGAAAACAAGAACGTGACTAGGCAGAATTAGTCACAACCATATCAACAACAAAGGGGATACCAAAATCTGTATAAACCACAATAATACTATTGGCCCCAACAAACATATCAACCTCCATACCAAACTCAACAAAGACCTCAACCCGTGTTAGGCCAAACCGCCACCCCCAACCAATGTGATCCTAGTCAAGTATACATCAACTGAGGACATTTGAGTAGATCCCTAGTGTCTGCTCCCCCATTGATTTCAAAAAGTGATCCAAATGCTCAAAGATTTGACTCAACATGTAGATAGTCCACCGACTTAACACATGGATTCACTAGAGCACACTAAGATTTACATGAAATCCCTAATGAACCTAGTTTGAATCTTGAATATTCGAATGTGATTTACAAAAATCCTAACCCTAGACCCCAGCCAAGGCATATAAGACCCCAAGCACTTAGAGGTCCATGCTATAGGTGCCAAGGAGATCACTTCATTCAAGATTTTCTGATCCTTACATGAAGACAACCCCAATCAGTGACCATTCAAAGTTATTTTCCAGATTTTGGTAAGGAACACCTCCTAAGGGATTGCCCTAAGAATCCAATCAATGTACAGAAAATTACTTTGATGAATGTTATTGGCTTGGTTGTAGACTCTAGTGGGATTATGATCACTAAAGACCCAATGCAAGTAGTAACTAGAGCTCTGGAGCTACAACAAAGCCAAGGGATAGGTAAAAGGAAGAGCCCAAAAAACAATGAGAATGAGAGCATAACTAAGAAGAAATTGAGAGCATGGAAAGATAGTCATGAATGGATGAAGAGACAATGGACAAAGAAGATGAGTGAACTTGAAGAGATCTTAAGGGAAACTAAAGCTAAATTGATAGACATCGCATATCACATGCAACCTCATGAGCCACCACCCTCATTACACTGAAACCATCCCATTGAACCACCACCACCCAACATAGGATCGGTCCTAGCAGATACTACTCAAAGATCTTGACATGATGTTGAAGACGTGAGGCCAAAATTCAAGAAGGATCAAATGTGGTAGAGTTAGATCAATGTTATCCTAGAGCCAACTTAGAAGTTGAAAGGACTAAGCTTTGTGCGAAAATGGTAGAATTGGCTCAAATTATGTTAGAGGTCAACATCTTTTCAATTTCACTAACTCAGCCAAGACACAATTATACTTTGATGGACTGCTAGAGAGACTGGAGAGGATGATAGCCATATATGGGAAGTCAGTGATGAAACTCAACACGCAATTGAGCATGTTGGAGACATCAAGCTTGGAGATAAGAAGGTATTGGCTGATGTTCTTCATGTTCTTACTATTGCAAAGAATTTGATTTTAGTAGGAAAAATGGTAGAGAAAGGATATCATGTTATCGTCAATGAAGAAGGTTGCTTTATAAAGAATCCAAAAGAAGGATTCAAGGTCATTTCTCACAGAAGGAAAGAAGGAAGGATGTTCACTTTGGACATTCAACAACCACATGGAAAGGTGATGTATATTCAGTTTGGAAATAAGAGGATTGCTGAAATCGATTTGTGGCACAAAAGGTTTGGACATATCAACATTCCCAAGCTCAAGGAGATGAGAAACCATGAAGTGGTAAGAGGTCTTCCAAGATTCAATGATGTTGGACTACATGAGTTTTGTGAAGCATGCCAACTAGGAAAGCAAACTCGACAACCATTCAAGAAGAGCAACTATGTGGCAAGGAATGTCCTCGACTTGATACACACGGATGTATGGGGACCATCACAACAACCATCGATGTTGGTAATAGATATTTTGTCACTTTTATTGATGATCATTCAAGAAAAGTATGGATGTTTTGCATAAAACAAAAATCAGATGTGTTCTCCATGTTCAAGAGATTTAAAGCATAGGTAGAAAAGGAAATAGGATGCTACATAAAGACCTTGAGGTCTGATGGAGGAGGAGAATATTTCTCCAAAGAATTTTCATATTTTCTTTATGAAAATGGCATCAAGAGACAATTTACATGTAGGTACATACCTCAACAAAATGGAATAGCTGAAAGGAAAAATCGACATATCATAGAAGTTGCAAGATGCATGCTCAACGAGATGAAGATGCCACTAAACTATTGGGCTGAAGCAACTAGTACGGCTGTTTATTTGATGAACAAGTGCACAATGGCTAGAGTGCATAATCTAACTCCCGAGGAGGTTTATTCTGGTAAGAAACCTGACCTTACACATCTCAAAGTTTTTGGATGTGTGTGTGATGTTCACATCCCTCAAGAACTAAGGACAAAGATGGAGGCAAAGTCAAAAAAATGTATTTCCATTGGATATTCATCGAAGCAAAAGGGATACAGGTGCTACAATCCGGTGACAAAGGAGCTACGAGTCTCACGAGATGTGGTATTTGATGAGCTAAGACCATGGTTTGGAGACAAAGGGAAAGAGAAGATTCTTGAAGAAGATTGCGCAGATGATGGAGGTGTTTTCTAAGAAGAATTTTAGTAAACAAGCACCCAAATGTCAGGTCTAGAAGCTTCTACATCACTTGGAGAAAGCTCAACATGGAAGGGGAGACTAAGGAGTCATTCCTCATCACCAACATCAGGTTATGAAAGATTTGAAGCTGAAAGTGCTGCCCAAAATAGTGATTCAAATGCAGGTGAAGAAGAGTATAAAGAGGTGATTACACCAAAGGTAAAGTTGAACTAGTTGAAGAAGCAATATTCAAAAGGAAATGAAAGGAGGTCTTCAAGAGCAAGGTATCCAATTGAAATGCTGAGCTATGATAGTTTTATTGCAAAGCATTTTGCATATATGACACAGGTGGTCAAAGACAAAGAACCGGATGCATATGAAGAAGCATATACACAAAAAGAATGGAAAGAAGCTATGCAAGAAGAGATAAAAGCTCTCAAGGACAATCACACATGGGAGCTAGTTCCAAAGGCTGAAGGTATGAAGATTGTTCCAAATAAATGGGTGTTTAAAATAAAGAGAAATGATGATGGTTCTTTAGCAAGGCATAAAGCTAGACTAGTAGCAAAAGGATTCAAGCAAACTCATGGCATCGACTATGAAGAGACTTTCAGCCCGGTTGCAAAGATGGGAACAATTAGAACCTTGATTGTAGTGAGTGCAGCAAGGAGATGGCCATTGTACCAACTTGACATAAAAAGTGCTTTCCTCAATGGTGAACTTCAAGAAGAGGTATACATGAGTCAACCGATTGGATTTGAAGATAGAAAGCATCTAGATTTTGTTTGTAGATTGAAGAAAGCTTTGTATGGGCTGAAGCAAGCACCACGTGCTTCCAATCAAAGATTGGTCGAGTAGCTCACAAGGTGTAGGTATAGTCCAAGTAGTGCAGATCCCTCTCTCTACATGAAGAAAGAAGAAGGCAAGCAGGTATATATTTGCATATACATTGATGATCTCATCATAACAGGAAGTAATGTTGCAGGAATACAAGAGATAAAAAGAAAACTCGGTAAGGAATTTAAAATTTCAGATCTTGGTGAGCTGAAATACTTTTTAGGCATTGAGATAGTCTATGGGAAAGATGGCATCTACTTGATGCAAAGAAAGTACTTTTTGGATGTTCTTTTCAGATTTGGAATGAGTGAATGCAAACCACTCACTCAACCTATGGACACAAATGTTAAGCTATGCTCAAATGATGGAGAGAAGTTACATGATGTAACTACATACAAGAGTATTATAGGTTCATTGATCTATGCTACGATCACAAGACCAGATTTGTGTTATATTGTTGGAGTTCTTTCTCAATTTATGCAAGCTCCAACAAGTGAACATTTAAATTCAGCCAAACGAGTGCTAAGATATGTGAAGCACACAGTCAATCATAACTTGTTTTATAGATATGCTGAAGAATTGCAGGTAAAGGGCTTCAGTGATGCTGATTGGGTTGGTTCAAAGGAAGATAGAAGATCCACTTCAGGTTATATGTTCATGATAGGTAGCAAACCTATCACATGGAGCTCAAAGAAACAACCTACTATTGCACTATCACCTACACAAGCTGAATATAGAGGATTAGCCTTTGCAACTTGTGAAGCTATGTGGATTAAGAAACTCTTGGATGATCTTGATGTGCGGGTGGAGACCATTCCAATTTATGGTGACAACATGTCAAGCATTCACTTGACAAACAATCCAATGTTTCATGCACGAAGCAAGCACATAGAAGTGCATTATCATTATGTTCGAGAAAAAGTTTTGAGCAAGGATGTAAATATAAAGTTCATTGGAACTAATGACCAGGTTGCAGATATGTTTACAAAGTCCTTAGATGCTTCTAAGCTAAAGAGGTTCAAGGATGAAATCAACTTGCAGGATATGGCTGAATGTGCAAGCTCACATGTGAGCTTGAGGGGGAGTGTTAAAAATAAAGAAATAAGGTCGTATATATTTTTTCAAAAAGGATTTTCTTCTGGAAAATACAAAAATGAAAAATGGAAGCATTTACTTCAGCAAGTAGTGGAGGCCAAAAGAGAATCATTCAAAAGAGAATCAAATCCAAAAACTGAACTGTAAGAGGAGTGGTTGTCCAAAGTAGTGGAGAAGTTATGGAGAAGAGCTCTCAAACTCATGATGAGAGATTTTGGTCACTTGGCTATAAAAGAGGCAAGGGAGGACACTCAAGAATAGAGGAAGAAGGCATGGAAGTCCCCTTATAGCTAGTTCATTTGGTTTGATTCATTTCATTCTCTTCACTCTCATAGACTGTCCAGCTGCATACCCATTTTTGGGTAGTCTACTTGTGAGAGCCATATCTCCCAATATATGTATCCAATTTTAGGAAGGGCAAGAATGGCAAAGGGAGGAACAACCCTCATCAAGGTAAAACATGTTTTATATGTGGTAAGCAGAATCATATTTCTTCAAATTGCTAGTTCAAGGGTGACAAAGGCAAGAAGAAGAAAGAGAAAGGGAACTATGCTAACAACTCCAAGAAGGATGATGGGAAAAAGACCCTCCTAGCAATGAGACATGGCTACACTAGTGATCCCAAGGACACAAAGTGGTACATAGACTCTGTATGCTCTAATCACATGTCATGTATGGAGGAATCTTTTATTCATATGTAGGTCCAAGCTCAAAAGGTTGTGTGGAGATAGGAGATAACATTGAGCATCCCATTACACATGTGGAAGATGTGAAGCTAGGTGAAGGTAAATCTGTCAAGACTCTTAAAGATGTGTTCCATGTTCCACCTATTTCCAAGAACCTTATCTCTATAGGACAGATGGTAGAGAGAGGTATGCAGGTTATATTTGATGTAAAAGGATGCATGGTGAAGCAAGGAGGCAAGGTCATTGCCAAGGAAAGGAAAGAAGGTAGATTGTTCACACTAGATGTTGCTCCTACACACAACAAGGTATGTTATATGATAATTGGTAACAAAAGGATTGTAGAGATTGATCTTTGGCACAAGAGGATAGGACATACAATATTGCCAAGTTAGAACGCATGTACAAATCAGGTTTAGTGCAGGGACTACCAAATCTTCAAGTCCAAGATCAACATGAGTTTTGTGATGCTTGTTAGCTAGGTAAGCAAACAAGGATGCCAGTTCCAAAGAGTAAGTATAGATCCTCTAAGCTCCTAGAGCTTATACACTCAGATGTATGGGACCCTAGTAGAGAGGATTCATTGGGAGGAGCTAGGTACTTTATCACCTTCATTGATGACCACTCAAGAAAGGTATGGCAATATATTATCAAGCAAAAATGAAAAGTGTTTTCATGCTTTCAAAAGTTTCAGTCCCTTGTTGAGAAAGAATGTGATGCACACATCAAGAGACTAAGGTCAGATAGAGGGAGAGAGTATTTCTCCAAGTAATTCACAAAGTACTTGCAGGACAATGGCATAAAGATGCACTTTACATGTAGGCACATCCCTCAACAAAATGGTCTTGCAGAGAGGAAGAATAGGCATTTGGTTGAGATAGCTAGATGTCTCATAAATGAAGGTAACTTACCATTCTCTTATTGGGTTGAGGTTGTGAATACAACTTATTATTTGTAAAGAGGGTTCCAATAGGTGGTGTTCACAACTTGACTCCACACAAAGTCTATCATGTCAAGAAACCAACCATGGAGCACCTCAAGGTATTTGGATGTGTATGCTTTGTTCATGTTCCTAGTGAAGTGAGAACAAAGTTAGAGCCCAAGAGTGAGAAATGTGTCTTCATTGGCTACTCAAATGAGCGAAAAGGCTAGAGGTGCTACAACCCTCTCTCAAAGAAGCTATATGTGTTAAGAGATGTTGTGTTTGATGAGTCAAGGTCATGATATGGAGACAAGGGCAAGGCAAAGTTGGATGAAGAGGATCAAGAGGAGTATGTAGACTGGTCTTGTTGAAAAAGAAGAGACGTAAATAGGTTTACTCTTGATGCATAGTAATTTTTCCTTCTCTCATACCGATCATCAATTGGTCTTGTATGGTTTCTTTGTGGAACAAAATGTCTCTCTGATAGAACACTATATGTATATCATGTACAAGTTTTTTTTTTGTGTTGTTATTTTTGGTAGAAGAACCCCATTCGAACTTATTTACACATCTTAGAAAACATTCAAAAAAACACACAAAAACCCAAAACAAATTCTAAAAACTCCTAAAATACCAAACAAATATTAAAAAACACTCAAAAAACCAAAAATTGTTTTAACAAAACATGGGTAAGAAAAAGGCAAAAGAAAGAAGGAAGGGGGAGAAGGTTGCACAAAAGAAAGAAGAAAAAGGTGAAATGCATGCATTAATCACACACGATCAAGGTGAAACAAATAGAGAAAATTTGCAAGGGGTTGAGGAAATTGGAGGAATGTCTAAAGGGGTGGGGTCCATTGTTGCAAACAAGGAATATAGTAACACTTTTGTGGATGTACTAATTGGTCATGAACATAGAAATATGAGTGCTTTTATTAACCCTCATTGTGAGTGGAATTTAATTCATATTGATTTAGTGACAATTATTTTGGATAACATTCAATTAACCACTCATTCCTCTATCCTCATGAATGGTGAAAATTATGATTGCATGGGTCAAGTTGTGTTGCCTATTGTGGTGAATGGTATGGAATTTTTTGAAACATTTTTTGTTATGGAAGGTATAGACAAAGACTTAGTCATAGGCACTCAAAGGTTTTTTGAACATCAGGGGTTTGAAGCATCTTGTCCATCTACTATGTCCATCCCCACTAGTGAGTCTTTTGGAAATCCTAATAATTATCCTCATTGTAAGGATTGTGGATATGATCATTTATTCAAAGATTGTGCTTTAAATCCACAAAATTATCTTTCCACTCATGCTTTTGTATCTAATCTTTCTTTGAGTAAGCCGCAGGAAACCTTGGCAAATGGAAAAATGGAGGACTCCAAGTGCTTGGGGGATATGGAAGGGCCCTCCCTTCCTCTAAGTTTGGAATCTTCTCACGAATTTTGTATGAGTTCTATGGAAGATAAAGTGATCTCTAGAGATTCTATGTGTAACACAAATAAATCCATTGCTGAATCTCTAGATCCATCTCAAACCACACAACCTTATGATCCATCACATGAGCATGATATATGTAAAGAAACCCAACCTTTGTTGAACTCCCCATGTAAAGATGCGTTTTTTCTAAAGACTCACATAGAAGGCCCAAAAGACCCATACATCAAGAAGAAGTCACATTTCCCTTGTAATGTAAAGCAAATTTGGGTGGCCAAGAACTTACTTAGTGCCCAAACAAATCGCACATTGATATGGGTACCAAAGAAAGCTCTTACACAAACTCAACCCTCTCACACTAAACTTCATAATCTTCGGTCTAGATTCACCATGCCTTATCATCAAGAACGACCACTTTTGACCAAGGGATCCAAAGCAATAAAGCCAACACTTAGAAGGGATCCAAGGAGAAACCCCAAGGCTAAGACCAACAAAGCGAAGACATATTGGCGGCCTAAAACCTCTTCGTGGAGCATCCATGGGTGTCGGACCCAACCTTGCCCAATGCACAGCATATGTTTAAGATGCACATCAAGTATGCACATGAATAGGGCCTCATCCAAAGGCCAAGCATTAGGCACACTTAGTTTAACCCAGACACAAAGAGGGCACATGTACATAGATTTCAAAAATTTGCTTTTTATTTTTCTTTTTTCAGGATGGTGGACAAAGGTATCATCCATTTCAAATGGGTGATGGAAAAGAGAATGTTCTTGGTGTTGGAGATTTGGAGGAAGCCTCATCATCACCTAAACCCTTGAGCACTTTGCTCAAGATCCATCATTTTTGCACCATTGTTTTTTGTATGCATTTTTAGAGTATGCATAAGATAGGGTCACATTACAAGACCGTGCATAGACACTTTTTTGTTTTCCGCCCATGCACCCTTAGTCCCCACTCATGCATAGGGACTAAGAAGAGATGAATTAAATTCATCTATTTGTATATATCATCTTCATTTTGTCGTATCATTCTCATACATCATCCATCCATTACCGAAAAAAAATAAAAAATTAAAAAAAAAATCTAGCATATTCATTCCCATCTATATGAGGCAAACGCACCAAGTTAAGGCACTCAACTCCAAACAAAAAGCAAGATGACGAAAAGCAATAAAGCAAAGCACTCCAATGGTGCAAAGATCATGCAAATCGAAAGGAACTCCTACACGCTCTTCCACAAAAGCTCCATACTTGCAAAAGCTTTGTCGAGGATGACAAAGTCAAGGAGGGGGGGAGTGTTGAAGATACAACATGTATTTCTTGGATCCACTTCATTTTCATCATCGTTTGTACCTTTTTCTACCTTTCATTCAGTTAATAAAGCACTCTTGTATAGGTGTGTGTGAGTGCCACACTAGAGAATAAGTGGGATTCATTCTCCTTTCAGTTGAGAAATCCCACATAGCATGCTTTTTTGCTATTTTGTATATAAAGAGGTCTCCACCTCTTCTTTGGGGAGAGCTCTTTGGGGAAGTAATGAGATTATGCTAGTTTGTAAATAGACTCTTGCTCTCTCATCGTCATGATGTGCATGCATGCTTGTTCTCTTCTTGTCTAACGCTTGTGACACGTTGATGTATGATTACGTCGTTATTATACTTGTGATTACGATTAGGTGTATCATTCGTGATGCTTATGTTGTATCTTCTTGTTGATAACGTTGTTAATCATATGTTGACGAAGCGCCATTACGTCTGCTGAGTGCTTCTACGCAAACATTTGGGTCTCATGAGATGCTTCCTGGTTTGACAAGTATGAGTTGTGATGCTACAACGTCAACATCTTCCTTGATGTCGTATGACCTCCTTCTCAAGCTTTGCCTTCAAGCTTTCACCTTTTGAACCTTCAGATATTAAATTCTTTGTGTCTGTAGCAGTCGGGGTCCTCTTTCCTTCAATTCTGATGCTTCCTGCTCTGATACCACTGATGGAGAGTGTTAATCTCCAAAAGAACAAGTTACTGTTGCAATTAGAGCACCTCTATAACAAGAATAACTCAAACCTTCTCCAAATTTAGAGGATCAATGATCAATTATAAAGATTTTGAAAAATCTGTGAAGAAGATGACTACACAGAAAGTCTGCTGCACATATCTCTCTCATTACCTTATCAATTGTGTAAAGTTTTTGATGAAACTTTGCACAACGTGTTGCCTACAGTTTGTGCACCTTCTCCAAGTTGAATCACTTCAAAAGATTCAGTATATCTTGAGAAATGATCTCAACAAGTTACCTATGTCTAAAACTGCTGTTCTGAGAAGTTGATTTAGACACCTATAACTTTTAACACTTGGTTATCTCAATCTAGAACCCATTTATGAAAAGGCTTTTGGCCACAGATAGCTTACCTTCCAACTTAAAGATTGAGTGCTTGCTTGCTCAAGACTTTACACTGTGGAAGGAGAATCGACCAAAACATTAACATCAAATTTTGCACCTGTTTCAAGAACTAGTGAACACTTCTTCACATATGAATGTTCCTACACTTAATTCTCACAGCCTGTTTACAATTAGGCTCTCAAAATCTAACCATAGACTTATTAACTATGGACTTAGACATCTACAAAAGGATTCTTGAAATGATCAAGCACAGAAGGAGAATGCACAGAAACATCGAGTGCAATTTTTCTTCCATTTTTGAAGAAATTTACAACTAAGTGATGAGAGAGACTCAACTCACTTCCAAGATGTCTAATGACTCATACAACTACTGATCACTCTATTCTCATGCTCTCTCATATTTGCCCCGATGTTTTCCTTGTATATATAGGCAAATATTTACAATATCATGACTATACAAAAGTATAAGTGAACTATCTCTGAATTAATGTACATATGTGTACACATCTTCATCCTCTGAATATGCACTTCCTCCATGCTTCATAATTTGAACTTTCCTTCAATCTTTGACTTCCAAATCTTCATTAAAACTTCAATTGTTGATTGCCCTGCACCAACAGGATCTCTATAAAGAATGTTTGTGATGAGGGTCTTCCACTTTTCTTCACTCCTCAAGCCATTGAGGGCTATTTGGACGATGTCTTCCTCTTCTATCTTGCATCCAACTAATGCTAGCTGATCTCGAAGCTCCTTGATCCTCAATGTATACTCACTAATGCTTTGGTTTGAGCTTTTCTTCATGTTGTTGAGCTTGTCCTCCGAGACCTTGTTGAGGTAGCATACACCTTCTCCAATGCTTCCCAAACCTCCTTGGTTGTTTTTAAGCTTTGAACATGACCAATCATAGTGTTAGAAATAACTTGTGAAATGAGGAACGTCACCTTTTGATTCCTCTCTTCCCAATCAGCAAATTGTCTGCTTTGTGCCGGAGTTATGTTGGGATCTTGAAGGTCCACCGATTGTGGATCATCTCCACTAACTAGACTCCATAAACCTTTACCTTTAAGGTAATTTGTCATTCTATACCTCCAAGACTGAAAATTATCTTTGTCTAACTTCTCAACTTGTTGTCCTAAATCAACCGTTGAAAACTTCTAAGATTGAAGTTTATCTCAAATATGTTGTGGTGCTCTTCCTTGACTTTACGAAGATCCCCCTTGATTTGTAGCTTCTCCTTTGCTTCACTTCAGATCCAATGCTTTGCCTCTTCAAACTCCAATGCTCTGATACCAATTGTTGGAGAATTCCTCTCCTATTCGCAGCGGAAAGTGTAGAAGACCTTCTTATTATCAAGACTTTTGCCCATAGTTGAACATTCAAATGAAAATTGGTAAATGAACTTGAAACTTTGGTCACTCAAACTAGACACTTATAGCTTTCCAATAGCTATTAAACACTCAATTTGTTGTAGTTTTGGGTTGGCAACTCTTTGCCTCAAGACAGGCTACCTGTTCACTCAGTTAGGCTGAAAACTGGACTTCACTAAAAACTGAATAACTCACAGAGCAGAAGAATTTGATAAAACTATTCTAAACAAAGGAATCAAGATAAGCTTTCCAATGAATTTTAAACTCTAAAATTGGATACATATATTGGGAGATATGACTCTCACAAGTAGACTACCCAGAAATGGGTATGCAGCTGGACATAGTCTATGAGAGTGAAGAGAATGAAATGAATCAAACCAAATGAACTAGCTACAAGGGGACTTCCATGCCTTCTTCCTCTATTCTTGAGTGTCCTCCCTTGCCTCTTTTATAGCCAAGTGACCAAAAACTCTCATGATGAGTTTGAGAGCTCTTCTCCATAGCTTCTCCACTACTTTGGACAACCACTCCTCTTACAGTTTAGTTTTTGGATTTGATTCTCTTTTGAATGATTCTCTTTTGGCCTCCACTACTTGCTGAAGTAAATGTTTCCATTTTTCATATTTGTATTTTCCTTGTATTTGAAGAAAATCCTTTTTGCAAAAATATATACGACCTTACTTCTTTATGTTTAACAATAATTTCATCCTATGCATTTATACTAGCTTGGAATACTTTTCTTTAGCTCCTTGAGCCTTGGATGACTCTCTCCTTGAGCCTCCTTGAGTATATGTCTCTTAGTCTTCAATGACCTACAAGACTTCCATACATTTGGTGTCTCTTCACATCCTTCTATAGCTTTTGGATGCCTGTCTTGACTTTTCCACTACCTTAGGACTGCCTTGCCTGACCTTTCTCGACTTTGAGATTACCCTAAGTGATTTGAGTCGTGAATTTTGTCCATATTAAGATATTTTGGCCTCTTTATCCACCTAAAACTTGCATAGTTCACACTTTCAACAATTAGATGACATGAAGTCAGTGTAATCCATAGGATTGGGATCCTCTTGGATGCACGAAGATACCCACTTATAGATATGTAAAGTTGTAGTGGAAGAAGAGAGAAGAGCAACCACTAGAGATGTAGGTGTTAAGGAGAGTCCTAGAACAATTCAAGACCCAGCCTATGCATTGATGGTTTTCACTAATGAAGAATTTTAACCCCATGGTTGGGTGAAAATTGTAGCCACCATGGACATAGCAGTCAATGCAGAACAGTGGACTTGCCATTGTGATAAGGATGGCTATGACATTTAGTTTTCACGATAGAACCAATCATGTGTGATTTGGTTATTGAAGAGTGTCAATCTAATATGAGTGAATACAAGGAAGATATTGACGAAGATGAAGAGTCCATCCTAATGGAGCCTTTCAATGCTTCAGAAGAAGAGTAACTCTTTTTAATAGAAGCCATAACTTAGGAGGAGAAAAGATCAAAAGAATAAGAATGATTGATATTGAGTAAGACGAATAAAAGAGAGAAACCTATGACCAATCCAGTAGAGGAAGAAAACCCCTTTGAAGTCGTACAAAACTTCAAGATATATGAAATAGAAGATCAAAAGGTCATGATCTAGATGCCTAATAGAGAATCACTCATAGGAGTGGCATATGACAAGAAAGAGAAAACTAAAACATTTTTTGTGACCATAGAAGATAATGAAGAACGATTTAGGTAAAATAGGACATGATTTGACCCAAAAAGAAGAGGATTTGGTTGCATTTTTAAGAGAATATAGATATGTGTTTGCATGGATCTACAAAGAATTGAAAGAAGTAGACTTGGACATATGTTCTCATTGAATTCCAATGTCCTCATAAGCCAAGCCAATGAAAAAACAATAGAAAGACAATTATGTAGTGAAGATCAAAGAGGAATAGATCACTTGATAGAAGTTGGATTTATCTATGAAACTAAGCATATCAAATGGGTATCCCCCATTGTGGTAGTGCCCAAAAAGAATGGAAAGTTAAATTTGTGCATTTACTTGAAGAAAGTTAATGCAACCACAATCAAGGATGGCTATCTGCTTATTATCAAACATTTCTTAAAACATGTAGGAGGCAAGGAAGTCTACAACTTCCTTGATGGATTTTCTAGCTACAAACAAATAGCCATTGCCCTAGAATACCAACGTTAGATGGCTTTTGCCATAGAGTGGGGTATTTTTGCATTTTGTGTGATGCCTTTTGGGCTCACCAATGGTCTTGCTACATTTCAAAGGCTGATATTTCATGTGTTCAAGGAGTTCTTGTGAAAGAATTTAGAGGTCTATGTTGATGATTTATGTGCTCATTTGAGCATTAGACAGACACATATTCTTGAATTGAGATCTATCTTTGACAAATGTAGAGAATATCAAGTCTGCTCGAACCCAAAAAAGTGTGTTTTCATGGTTAGGCAAGGCGAGATTCTAGGACACATAGTGTCAAAGAATGGCATATCGATAGATGAAGATAAAGTTAGAGCCATTACCAAACTATGTAGACCAAATAATGTCAAGGAATTGTAGGCTTTCATGGGAAATTGTGGTTATTACCAACATTTTATCCACATGGATGCAATCATTGCAAAGCCTTTGTAAAACCTTCTACTAACTTCGAGTGGATGGATGAATGCGATAACTATTTTAATGAGCTCAAGCAATGCTTGTGTTCAACACCAATATTGACTACAATGGTTGGAATAAGCCATTCCATGCTCATGTGCATGCATCCAATTATGCTATTGGGTGCATGCTAGCACAACCTATTGGTGAGGGCAGCATTGAATGTCCAATTGCTTATGCAAGTAGGCAGTTGAATGCGACCGAGAAAAATTATACCATGATAGAAGGAGAAGGATTAGGCATGGTCTACGTGATTAAAAAGTTTAGACATTATTAATAAACCACCTGACCCAATTGTGTAAATTCCCTTGCATGAGGATAAATGCATTTTGCATACATTGCACATCCCAAGTATGCATCTAGGAATATCAACTAGCCTCCTAACATACACTCACATTCATATTACATCACTTTACCAAATCACTAACAATCACCGATATCATGTTGTATTGCAAGAGGAACAAGGTCTCAACTCTTCTAAGATGCAATACTAATGTGATTTTATTCTTTTGGCATATCCAAAAGCATGAGTCACCACCATCAATTATGGCTGAGGCATCACACACTGGCTCTCATGCAAGATCAAGTCAGCAAACAATAGATATTGAGAGCTTGCCTATAATAGAGGCACCCACAGAGCAACTTGAGGCTTTGCACCACCTCTAAGTGATTCCAATTCAGGACCCCCATGGTAGGGCCCCTTGGAGAAGGAACTTACATGTGGGAGGCTGAAATTTAATATAGTCACAATGTTTGGGGGAAATATCACTTTTTCACCAGAGAGTTCAAATTTTCACAAAATGTAGAGGAGCTTTAGCTAGTATGGCACAAAGTGGGTTTGGTAGAATATTACAGTGCCAAGCTTCTCAAGCCAAATTTCATGAGATGCTATTACCTCATTAACACTCTACAACCCAACAAGGATCCTACAATACCCAACATCTTTGTCATACCATCCTTAATGTGAAAAAATGAGTTGAAAATATTTAGATTAACCAATAATGTAGTGAGAAAAGCTTTGGACATGTATGATATGCACATCCTAACAAAAAAGGATCAATTAGTCCCTTAAAACATGAAAAATAGGAATCTGAACAAGATTTAAGACATGGTAGAAATGACCCTTGATGTAGTTGTCCACCTTTGCATGTGCATGCAACACTTCACCTTCCCTGGATAGGATTGGTTCAATATGCCCCATAAGAAAGTGTGGTTTAGCTTATACTTGATAGATACTTAGAATTTGACTATTAACATTCCAAGACACATTGTGCGAGAGAATGGAATCTCTATAGATGATGAAAAAGTTCGAGTGATTGCAGAGCTACCTAGGCCAAAAAACACTGTTAAGGAAGTTCAAGCTTTCATGGGCCATTGTGGTTACTGTCGAAAAATGTGAGAAATCATTTAATGAACTTAAACAATGCTTGTGTTCAACACCAATTTTGATGACACCGAATTGGAGTATGACATTCCATGTACATGTGGATGCATCCAAATATGCTATTGAGGGTGTGCTTAGTGAGGGAAATATAGACCTTCCTATAGCATACATAAGAAGGCAGTTGAATGCATTTGAGAGAAACTACACCACCATTGAGAGAGAAGGATTAGGAATGGTTTACATACTAAAGAAATTCAGACATTAGTTATTGGCAAACAAATTCAAGTTCTTTACAAACCATCAAGCATTGTTATACCTAGTCAACAAGCCTTGTAACATGGGAAGATTTGTACGTTGGTTTCTACTACTAATGGAGCATGATTTTGAAGTGGTGTTGACAAAAGGGAAGAACCATCTTAGAGTCAATCATCTCTCACGACTGACTATGGGAGAATCTCCTCATGGGATAATCGATGATTTAAAATATGCATATTTTTTCAATCTTGAAATGGTGCATGAATGGGCCAAGCCAATTGTCCCTATTCTCACATTTGGACCCAAGAACCCTCAAATCAGGATCAAGGAAAGGGAGGTAACTAAGTTTTGTTGGTGCACATGAATTCAAGCCTACATACTTGGACAATTAGCATTCACTCCATATAGTCATTTAAAGTCACATATTGTCATGGACAAGGAAACCATCTTAGACCTTAGATTCTATGTGACTTTCCATATCGCATGATTGGCTCAGATTTTGGAGAAACCAATGCTTCCATTGCATCCGAAATGTGCCAAAACCTTAAGATCGACTGGTTACTTGCTCGATTCTGATATTCAAAGGTCCCATTTTGGATTAATGATATCATGATGACATCATCATTACCTAACAGCCATAGATCACCGCCTTTGAAAACCTAGAAAAGGAGGGCTTCACCACATTCATTCTTAGTCTTGCCAATACCAGTCCTGGGAGCTCAAGGAGTCATGACCGCCAAGTAAGTACTCTCCAAGTTCCAGTTCCAATTCTTGTCTTCTTCATTGTTCCAGTTTTGTCTAGTCTAGTTCTTGGACATCCTACCTTGTCCTGTTGTAATCTCGTAGTAGGAGATCTTGTTGAGTTCTTTCTTGTATATAGTTCATCTCCTGGAAGGGAGTTCTTGTAATCGAGGTATCTTGTTCCATACCTATAATCCCGGGTTGTGGGATCTCCTATATCATCTCTAGTCCAGTTTTCCATCCCTATCGGTCCCAGGTTGTGGGATGTCTTGTATCCATTACGTATTCTTGTATCATTTTCCCTATGAGGGTGTTCTTGTAATCAGAAGTGTATTTTTGAAATCTTGTCTACTATAGTCAGAGGGCACAATCTAGTGCTCCCCTGACATTTTGGCAAGACTATCTTCATCAAGACCAAGCACCATGGATTCCCTATGCAAGGAGATACAATCTACCATAAAGGACTTGATCGAACACGTCCAACATATGAAAAGATTGCTACGACAAGATGATCGATCAGTTTCATGCTATGCCTTGAATATCAAGATGTTGTTTCGTGGAACTACATATCAAGAAGACTACATGGTTAATTAGTTTCGAAGTGGCCTCAATCCTGAAGTCAAAGATCTCTTGCTATCCCTGCCTCAAGCAAATACCTTGGAGGATGTTATCAATCAGGCAGTTCAATGTGAGAATCAATTATTCAAAGAAAGCCAAGTCCAAGAGCTAGAAGTTTTGAATAATCAAGACACTATTCCTCACGAATCCGAATCAAGAATCTTTGAAGCCCAAGAAGTCATTTCAGATGATATGGAACATACAAATTATGAAGATAACAAGAAGATAAAGGACAAGGAGGAGTTCATGTTCAATCAAGGAGGTGTGCTTACTCAAGGCACTCCATCAAAGATCTTGGAAACACTACAATGCACCACTAAAAGTTCAAAGGATCTATCTTGTAATGAACCTAAGGAAGCTCAAGGGAGACCCAATCCTTCACCACCTTTCAAGATTAAAGATCATGAAGAATTCAAGGTTGAGCATGTTTTGATTCATCTCCTGAGGAAGATTGAAATACCTTATTCATTGGAAGGGGTATGATGTCAACGATCGTACTTGGGAACTTACAAAAAATATTCAGAGAGCAAAAATCAAGGTTCGTGAATTCCATAGGAAGAATCCAATGAAACCCAAGTTAGAGAACATGGCCGCTCCTCGTGGAACTCGTCGCTTGAGGGGGATGTGATGTCATGGATAAGGAAACCATCTTAAACCTTAGATTCTATGTGACTTTCCATATCTCATGATTGGCTCAGATTTTGGAGAAACCAATATGTGCCAAAACCCTAAGATCGATTGTTTACTTGCTCGATTCTGATATTCAAAGGTCCCATTTTGGATTGATGACATCATGATGACATCATCATTTCGTAACCACCATAGATCACCACCTTTAAAAACCTATAAAAGGAGGGCTTCAACACATTCATTCTCAGTCTTGCCAATACTAGTCCTAGGAGCTCAAGGAGTCATGACCGCCAAGTAAGTACTCTCCAAGTTCCAGTTCCAATTATTGTCTTGTTCATTGTTCGAGTCTTGTCTAGTCTAGTTCTTGGACATCCTACCTTGTCTTCTTGTAATCTCGTAGTAGGAGATCTTGTTGATTTCTTTCTTGTATATAGTTCATCTCCTGGAAGGGAGTTCTTCTAATCAAGATATCTTGTTCCATACCTATGATCCCGGGTTGTGGGATCTCCTATATCATCTCGAGTCTAGTTTTCCATCCCTATCGATCCCGGGTTGTGGGACGTCTTGTATCGATTACGTATTCTTGTATCATTTTCCCTGTGAGGGTGTTCTTGTAATTAGAAGTGTATTTCTGAAATCTTGTCTTCTGTTGTCAGAGGGCACAATCTAGTGCTCCCCTGACACATATGACTATTCCCTTGTAAAACGCATTTACTTTTATCCTTGTAAAAGTGCATATGTTAATTGCACTTACTCTCACGTGGAGTTATGAGGAATCGAATCATGAATCACTTGGTAGATGATTGATGAGAAAACAAGTCCTAAAGTTTAGAATCACTTTATGGTAAGAGCTTGAATTTGAATTCAAAAAATGGCTCCAACTCTAGCTATAAAAGATGGATCAAAATCTCGCGTGCTAAGGCCCGATTTTGGAGATCATGTGAGAGGGATGTATAGTGCTTAGTGAGCTCATCCTATAGCTCCATCACTACCCTCCCATTGTGCATTTATATATTGCCAATGTCCTTGTAAATCTATGTGATTTAATACATATACATTGATCACACCTTATTCTCTCTTCTTTGTTATGCTCATCTTAGAACAATGAACTTCTCAGACTTGGTTCTCAGTGCATACTTGATCCTTTGATCTGATTTAAAGTGGTATATATTTAACATAGTGTCTATTTTGTTGTTACAAAGTTTCATTGTCATTGTGTTAGTCAATCTTGAGATATATTCAAAACTCTGCTCACTCATTTGCATACTGTTGAACCTCGAAATTGTCGCGATGTACCCTTAGCTTGCTAAGCATAATTCTCAGAGGACACTAGATTGTTTCAAGTGAAATAACTTGTGATTGGTAGCTATCTAAGTCCACTAGATACTCCCAAAAGTAATTTTATTAATTGCTAGTATGTTGAGAGCACTGTTCATTTTACTAAGCATGTCTATCAATCAAAATAGCAAGTTTTAGCTCATAGTTGAATCTCCTACTTATCTATTTTGATCCATTGATTATAGGATCATACTTCAAAGAACTTAGGTAATTATTTGTGGTTCTTGGGAAGCTCAAGGGGTCTACTCTACACTCCACAACTTGTTTTTTGGCTGGTGTGAAGCAGGGATTTGCAGCACCACTTCATTTCTGGAATCTATCCACCATCTCCTCCGATAGTGGCATCAGAGCAACATCAAAGAAAAATGGGAGATGGATTTCCATCATTGGAGAAACCTTGAAGAAGAAACCAAAGCAAAGTGCAGCTGACTATGTGACCAAGATGAAGGATATAATTGACCAACTTGGGAGCATTGGAGAATAAATAGAAGAGCAAATAGTAAGGTAGATCATAAATGGCATCAAGGCTGATGACAAATGGGAGTCCTTCACCACATCAATGGACCTATATATGGACATGCAGATACTTGACCTAAACACATTGATGGGGCAACTCTTCACACATGAGACAAAGGTCAACAAGAATGGAGATAACTCTAGAGGTAATCAATCTTTTGCACTTTATATAGATAGATCTTGATCGTAGTGCCTTGTCTTAGCATAACTATAATGAATGGTCTCCTATCCACTATGCTAGGATAAGCAGTTGACTTTGTTTGACACATTGCCATAAGATATCTCGGGGCTTCTATGTTGATACAGGAGGTTACTTGGAGGCCTTCTAATTGATTATAGTGTTTCCTCCCTAGTCCTTGTCTTCTTAATTTCATATGTCGGCCTCTGCTTGAGCTTCTTCTCTTATTCTTTTCTCTTCCTCCTTGTGCTCCCTTGCCAGCATGAATCATCTTAGCATGTCCTTGGTGAGAGGTCCTTGATAATTTTTTACTCTACAACCACTAATATAATTAGGCATTATCTCCCCTTCTAGAGTGGCTAATTGTACCACCCCACTCATTGAAAGCCGGTTTATAATCATTGGTCCATAACCACATTTCTGTGACCTCCTGCATGTTGTCTTAGCATGTAGATGAGGACTAAATCTCCTTCTTTCAAGCCTTTGTCCTTTACATGTGCATCAAAATAGTCTTTTTGTCTGTTCTTGGTTGCATATATTCCTATTGCTGCTCTTAACCTAGTCTCTCCTAATCATTCTAAGAGACCAAAAACCATCTGACTTGTTTGTCCTAATCTGAACATTTGTTGTTTACAAGTTTATTCAGCACATTGCAAAGGATCTTGTTAGTACTTTCTGCTTGTCCATTGGCCTGGGGATGATATGGTGTAGACTTCTTATGAATCACCATAAAAGCTTGTTACAAATATTCAATGACTTTGTTTAGAAAGTGAGTCCCTCTATTGCTCACCGGTTCTATAGGTAATCCATACATTGTAAAGACATTCCAAAATAAGAATTTTGGTTTCATGTGTGCATCATTCTTTTTGGTATCCTTAGCCTCTCCCCATTTGGTGAGATAGTTTGTCACTACAATGTTGTATTCATCATGAGTGCCTTTAGCAAAGGGGTTAATGGGTCCAACAAAGTCTATACCCCACTTAGAGAATGCATGTCCTCCCATCATGGGTTTCAATGGCATCTTATCTCTGCGTGTTGGAAACTGAGCTCTTTGGCAAACATCACGATACAAGCTCCAATTCTTTGAAGCAGCAATACTTACTAAAACCCTGATTGTTAGCATCTTAGCCACAGGTGAGAAGGTCTCCTCATAATCCACTCCATGGGTTTGAGCAAACCCCTTTGCTGCTAGTCTTGTTTTATACCTATTGATTGAACTATTTGAATTCTTCTTTACTTTATAAATCCACTTTGATCTTGTTACCTTCATGCTTGGTTTCTTGGGGACCAAATTCCAAGTATTGTTCTCGTGAAGTGCTTCAATTTCTTCCTGCATAGCTTCTCTCCATTTGTCCTTCTTATTTGCTTCTTCAAATGAAGAAGTCTCTTCTAACATAGAATCTTTAGCCATATATATAGTATGCTTGGTGACTAGTGATGTGTCATAGCCATACCTTATGGGTTTCTTACTCTTCCTTTGAGATCTTTTAAGTGCTACTTGCTAGCATATAATCTTCATCTCCATTCACCTGCACACTTGATTTTCCTTTCTCACATCTTCTTACCTTTTCTTCAAATTCTTCAACTGTATGACTTTGATCTGCATACCAAATTTTCTGTTCATCAAATGTAACATCTCTAGAAATAAGAAATTGTTTGGTTAGAGGATTCCACAACGTGTAACCCATTTGATTTTCATCATAACCAATGAACACATATTTTTTTGCCTTTGGTTCACTTTACGTCTAAGTTGTGATGGCACATAAGCATATGCAAATGATCCAAACACTTTACAATGATCTAGTGTTGGTTTCTTACCCCACCAAGCTTTATATGGAGTCATTCCATTTAGAGCTATACATGCTAATCTATTCACAAGATATGTAGCTTTATTTACAGCCTTAGCCCAAGGATAATTTGGAAAATTCTTCTCCTTTAGCATAGCTCTAACAAACTCAAGCAAAGTTCTGTTTCTTCTTTTTGCCACACCATTTTGTTGTGGTGTATACTTGCAGGTTATTTCTCTCTTAATACCTGCATTCCAAAGATAATCATTGAACTTTTGGAAGAAGTATTCTCCCCCTCCATCAAACCTTAGTCTCTTAAGCTTTTGACCTGTGACTCTCTCTGCATATGCATGAAAGTGCTTGAAAGCTCCAAACACTTCTGATCTTTCCTTCAAAACATACAGAGTTATCCATCTTGTAGCATCATCAATGAAAAGAACATAATACCTTGAGCCACTGATAGATCCTTCTTTTGTTGGCCCCTATACATCTGTATGAATGAGCTCTAATACTCCATCATGTTTGAATCCTTTGTTTTGAAATGGTAACCAGTGTGCTTTTCCCATCTGATATGCTTCACATTGATAAATCATATGTTGACTCTGCACATTTGGTAATCCTAGTACAGACTGATTTGCAACCATAGCTTTAATTCGTCTTTCATTGAAATGACCTAATCTCTTATGCCAGAGATCAAGTTCTGTAATCACTCCTTCACCATGTGTGAGCAAAGCTTGACCAATGTTACCTTGCACTCTTAAACTAAAGAGTCTACCTTCTTTCTTACCACAAACAATCTGATTATATCCATTCTCTAGATCTTTAGCAAATACTCCTTCATTTGTAAATCTGACTTCAAAAACTTTTTCAACTATCTGTCCCACACTAATCAAGTTTTTAGGTATTGTGGGAACATACAAAACATTGGTTAGAAAATCTGCTCCACTCTTGCATTTAACTTTTCCAATTGAATGTACATTATATTTTGTATTATCACCTGTTTGAATTATATGACTAGAAATGCCTTTTTCCAATTTCGACATCAATTCTATGTTTCTTGAAAAATGATTAGAACATCCAGAGTCAATGTAAAATACCTTTAGATATTCTTTATCTGATGTGTTGATTGAATTCATCATCAATGATGTATGACTTTCACTCTGAGTGTCATTTGCATAATTATAGTACGTGGTATTGTAGGATTGATTATGTCCCCAACTTCTTCCTCCACCTCTACCATAACCTCCTCTTTGATTTTGTCTACCTCTCTGAGAATAACTTTGATATCTTCCACCTTTGCCTCTACTATTCTTATTATGATTTTGATTTGATCCTTGCTGATTATGCCAACAATCATAAGCCAAATGATTAATCAGTCCAAAGATCCAACAAGCCTTCTTATTGTTATTCTGATTACCTCTTACTCTTCCTTTGCCAATGCTTCTACCTCTTGCATAACAAACTTGAGAACTAGATTCCTCTTCATCCTTTGCTTTACCTTTATTACATTTCTTCTTGTTCTTCATGTATATTGTAGAGCTTTGTCCTTTATCTCCATCTCCCTTCAAGTCTTGCTCAGATGTGAGCATCAAACCAAGCAATTGATTCAAATCTGCAACATAATGATCCAAAGAAAGTTTTTTTGACAAGTGTTGACACTTGAGGTTAAGGACAAAGCATGGAAGCGCATCAAGGAAGTGAACACACAAGAAGAAGGAGCATGTAGGGAGCTTTGAGAAGCACATATCAAATGTTTAGAAGAAATCCCTATAAAAATAGTGATTTTTATCACTAAAAACCATTGTAAATACGATTTTCTATTTTTGTAACTCCATTTTGTTCAAGCCGAGGAGTTCTCGAGCATGAGGAGTACTAGAAGTACCATCCTACCAATTTTCATAATTTTTAGACTCCGTTTGAGCCCTCAAATAAGCCCTAGAACCTAATTTTTAATTAGGCCGGATACTAGGTCTGGACAGGACCAAAACCACTCAAAAAAATATAAAAAGGGTTGGAGAGGTCATTTTTGGGGCTAGCTTGTTAGAGATTTGAACTCTTGTAAGATATTTCTTTTGTAATCGAAGTTTTTCCATTGTTCCACTCTTTGCTCTTACCTTGTGCGCGTGTGTGTATGTGTGTGCATGCTTGTGTGCTTTCACTCATGCACTTGTGCCATCACTTGCTCATAGTCTTCATACTAGTCCTCCTGTCTCTGTGGATTGACATTTATGAGGTGAATCTCATCACATTGGTACTTGCCATTGTGCTAGAGTGACACAAAATTTGGCACCGTTGTCGAGGAGAAAACTTGGAGGAAGAGCGTCTGACAGTAAGACATAGAGTAGCGACGTTGGAAGGTAAAAAAATCACCATTTTCAGTTCAGTTTCTGAGTTTTTCTTCTCCTTCATCATCATCATCACCGTCATCATCATCATCATCATCGTCATCATCATCTTCTCCCATCTTCATCTTCTCTGATTTTTTCATGTTTCGACCGTACATTCACTTCGTTTTCACTTTTGTTTGTGAGAAAGAAACTTAGAGAGGGTGCATAACTCAAATGCTAAAGAAATACACCTCAATATACCCAAAAATTGAGTGAACTATCTCGAACGTGACACGACCTACGCCAAGTATCATGAGTGCAATGTCGCAGGTTTGGAGGGAGATTTTGCATCTACAGACACATAACACTAACAAGGAGGACATAAGGTACACATATTTGCAAAAAATTTTGAATTTGGACTCCAAAAAATCCAAGTGTTGTGACCGATTGAGTTCAAGTATCGCGATACTTGAATTCTCGTGTGTCACGATATTTGGTAGATATCTAGGTGTCGCTGATATCCAAGTGTCACCAATATCTAGGTGTCGCTGATATCCAGGTGTCATCGATATCCAGGTGTTGTCGATATCCAAGGATCACGATATCCAAATGTCGCGATATCCAGGTGTCATGTGTCGTGACCAACCAGGTGTCGTGTGTCAAGTGACGCGACATCCAAGTGTCGCTAAGGGTCAAGTGTCATGATATCTAAGGATTGTGATATCCAAGTGTCGTGATATCCAAGTGTCACGATACTCAGGTGTCGTGTGTCATGACCACCAAGTGTTGCGACACCCAAGTGTCATGCTCAGGGCCAAGTGTCCCGATCTCTAGGTGTCGCATATCACCGACACTCAGGTGTCGTGTGTCATGTTGCTCGTGTATCGTGATACCTCTTAAGTATCCTGTATCGTTTGGTCCCAAGTATCATCGATACTTCTTAAGTGTCGTGTATCACCTGTTCTGAAGCAATCCCAGAGAGATCATGTTTCCATGTTTTAAACCAAGGGGACTCTAAGAGATTTTGGGCAATACAAAGGGGAAATTTTGAACTAGAAGACAAAGCTTATGAACCTAAGATCTGGTAGACACTTAGGCAAGAATAGGCAAAGCATTAGATCATATGAGGCTAGTGTCAACCATACAGCTAAGTCTTGGGCACAACAACTAAGTGGTCATCCCTACGTGCTAAGTTCCAACACAAGTGACTCATAAATGTCCTTCCACATAGAGATACCCACATGTACCTCACATACTGCTTATTTACAGACACCAAAAGGCCCCTATAAGACCCAATTGGAGTATATCAGGACCAACCAATTAGGTGCATGCATCTATGAGGATGGCCTGAGGCGGTTAGTGGTCTAGCTCAAAAATCCAGATCAACCTGTTGGACTTGAACACCCAATGGTCAAGTTCAAAGAGGGGTCATACATTGATAAGGAAGGAACCATGTATGTGGTAACTAACCTCCTAGATAGGACAGATGAGTTTGGAAATATCATTCCTCAGAATGAGATAAGAGACCTAGAGCAAGGAGACCTAGGAGGAGAACCCAAGACTCCTAGAGGTAAGTGAGTCTTGACTAGAGTAATCACTCCAGATTAGATCCCTCAAGACAACAAAAGAATAGAACTATTCGTGAATAGAGAAATGGAGGAAGCCTTTTGGAGATTCAAGCTAGGTCAACCTAGCCCAATAGTCACCATCTATGAGTTCAAAGATCCCGAGATGCCAAGAAAAGTTGTCTATTGATAACACATCTGAGAAAATGTTTTTGGTAATAGAGCATGATAGGCATGCATAAACTTGGCAAGAAGAATTAGTTTTTCCTCCACCACGATCTAATATTTCTCATGGCCACCAAGGTGTAGGTTCTTCCCAGGCTCATGAGGCACAACGAGAACGAATAAGAGAGAGACCGGAGGTAAGTTTTGCACACACTGTGGGCAGAGAGAGATCAAGACTTGAAGGAGAAAGAGCTGAAAGGGAGAGATAGAGAGCACATAGACATCAAAGAGATGAACATGAGTGTCCATTGCCTAGAACCCGAGAGCACACAAGAACCCTTAGACCCTCTCAAGTGGTGAAGGCAATGAAGAACTATTTTGATGGGTTCAGAGATCCTTACAATCATGTGGCCGAGTTCAAACAAGTGTTAAGAGCTGAACAGGTTGAAGAATTGTTCACCTAGTTTGAGGCATTTGGTTTGACTCTCAAGGGTATTGCCTTAGCTTGGTTTCAACCTCTGAACAGTCGCAATTATTGGAACATAGGTCAACTTCTGGAGAAATTCATTGTAGAATTTTCCAAGAGTGGTATCAAGCATAAAACATCATCCTTGATCCAAAACTTCAAGCAGACACCCCAAGAAAGAGTGCAACTTGCGGGAAGAAGGTTTAGACAGTACATAAAAAGATTCCCTATGCCAGAGTTACCCACACCAGCCAAACAAGTGGCTTTGTTCTTAGATGGCTTATTGAGCACCAAGTTAAGATCATATGTGTACTTGAAAGAGCCTAGATCCATAGAAGAGTGTGTGCGGATGTGTATTGACATAGAAGACAACTTAGGTGAGGAGTTAGAACTGTCCAAAATCTATAAGGACTCTGACAGTTCTACTATTCATACCTCCAGAACCTCCACTAAGATACATGAGATAGCTGAGCAGGTTGCCAAGAATCTAGGAGTTCAAAATAGGCAAACATCAAGGGTCATCTCATTGAGGCAATGTTACAATTGTGGAGGAGACCACATGGCTAATGTCACCGATGATGGCTCAACCCCAAGGAAACTCTAATGCTCTATATTGCACTATTGAGAGAAAATATACAAACCACACGGCTCAAGTAAAACAGGCAAGCTGTCAGACAAAATTATCAGCTACCTTATCCACAGGGTAGATATCATAATCAATACCAATAGCCACATTTTAGGCCACAAGAGCAATATCAGGCACCATATAGGCCACAACCAGTCCTAGGAAATCAACCACCAACTCCTAGCAATGTGATTCTAGTCAAGTATGCAGTGGTAGAGGAAAACCCTAATAGAGCCTTGGTGCCCCTAACCTCGTTGGTCTCAGAAAATGACTCTCATGCTCATAGTTCAGATTACTCCCATGAAGATAGTTCACAAGCTTATTACACAGAGTTGCCAGAGCATAGTGAGGCTTATTCCTATCCATACAAGACACCACTTGTGGAATAAAATTGGGAGCCAGAATACTCCAATGTCATGTACACGAATCCAAACCCCAGGCCCCAATCGAGACAAGTAAGACCACAAGACCGTAGAGGACCATGTTTTTAGATGTCAAGGCGATCATTTCATTCGTGAATGTCCCCACTCACTCACTCCAGGACAAGGACAAAACATCACAATACAAGGCTTTTGTCTTGAGTGCGGCAAGGAACATCTTTCAAGAGAGTGTCCCAGGAATCCCTCTAGCGCACCCAAGGTTACACCCATTAATGTGGTAGGCTTAGTGGTGGATTCCAATGCAAGTAGCAGTAATGTGGCTCCTATACACGAAATCACTAGGGCACAAGCCTTAAAACAGGATAAGCCAGCTGAACAATCAGAGTCAAGTGAATCAAGAGAGCCTAGTAAGAGGAAAACAAGAACTTGGAAGGATACCAGAGAGAAAGCTAATCACAAGTGGAATAAAAATTTATCTAAACTAGAAGAAAGACTGAACGACACAAAAGCAAAAATAGAAGACATTGCATCTCAAAGCCCCTCAAATGCCGAAACGCCATCCACTCCACCTCATCCCACGCCACTAGCCATTGTAAATAAACCACATCCAGGGTCTGTTCTAGTAGATCGAACCCCAGAAGGCTTGGACATGATGTTCAAGGCCTACCAGGCTCAACTTCAAGAAGGAACAAGAGCTACAAACTTAGACAAGAGTTACCCTAGAGCAGATTCAGAGATTGAACAAACCAAAATGTGCATGAAAATGGTAGAACTAGCTCAAGCTATGCTGAAGACTAGTCAGAAGCTCAATCAGACAAACTCTATCAAACCGGATTTGCGTTTCCAGGGCTTACTAGAGATATTAGAGTAGTTGGTAAACAAGTCGTAGGTTTCTTTACCTCCACAGGCTCAAACAATGGTTGAAAGAGAAAGCTTACCACCAATGAAAGCTTATGTTCCTGATTTCGTGGATGATGGAACACCGCTTTCAATTCAGCTATACTCTCAAGAGTTCTTGCGAGAAACACAAGAAGAAAAATGGGCCAAGGAGAAGGGCAATCACCCTCTTATTCTTGAAATTGATCATCGTCATGATCAATTTCCCCAAGGCATTCCATCAATCTTTGGAGATCAAGCAGAGCAACAAGAAAATGAAAGGTTAGATTTAGAATCTAATTCTTTACAAGAGTTGCCACAATTCACTAGCTCATGGGAGTTTGAATCTCTCCATATCAGAGCTCCCACAATACTGGTAAGAAACAAAGACTCAGTGGTTCCAAGGAACACTGATGTCGTGAAGAACAGCAAGGTTCAATATCATCTTATCGTCGAAGAATTGCTAAAAGTAAAACCCGAGCTATGGAATCATGTGAAGAATCAGGTCCCAAAACTTGATTCCAATATGCCAAAAGTAATCTCTAAGCAAAAAGTTCCAGAGATACCTCTCGATAAAATAGGGGACATGAGTGAAGGTGAAGAAGGTAATACTTATCTTCTGATCACCTATCAAGGTTACACAACCAAAGCGATCATAGATTCAGGTGCTAGTGTTGCAATTGCAACCACCTCCTTGTGGAAGCAATGGGGCAAACCCACATTAAGACCAACTAGAATGAAGCTTCAAATGGTAGACGGCCATGTTGAAAGACCCCTAGGATTGCTTGAAGGGATAACTCTAACTACTTGTGGTGTAGAGTTTGAACACACATTCGCTATATGTGACTTTGAGAAACATAATGTCTATGAGATGGTCCTAGGAAGACCTTTCCTACGACAATTACAAATAGTACAGGATTGGGGAACCAACTCCTTGTACTTGCAAAACTTAGGGGTCACCACCAAGGTCAATCTAAAATGCTATACATTCAGAGATGTACCACCCCTACAGTGGAATCCTATCCACAAAGCAAAAGAAGATTCTACCTCTGTGTATTCGGGAAGTTCACCTGATCCATCTTGGATGCATGAGGATACTCATTTGTGGATGTGCAAGGTCGCAGAGGAAGAGGAAAGATGCCTAAAAGCACGAGAGGAAGGAACTTCTCAAGAAGATAGACCGGTTAAAGACCCAGCCTATACACCGATGATCTTTTCAGATGGGGAATTTGAGCCTCATGGCTGGCAGCTATGATGGACATTGCGGTCAATGAAGAACAATGGACGCCTCATTGTGATGAGGAGGGTTATGATATTTCAGTGTTCATGTGTCAGGCCTTGTTGGAAGAATGTGACCCTACTGATGTCATAGAAGAAGAAGAAAACGATGATGATCTAGAGTCCATTGTAATGGATAGTTGCTTTAATTCAAAAAAGCACTATCTAGAAAACGTAGGAGTATTTAACCAAAAAGAAGAAGAGCCTCTCACAAGCATCAAAATGGTAAATTCAAAGGATGGAAGTGAAGGAGGTCAAAAGAAAAAGAAAAGGAAAGCAGTAAAACAAGAAGAGTAGGAATCATTGTTTGAAGTACTAGAAAATTTCAAGAAATACGAAGTGGAAGACCGAAAAATTTTGGTACGAATGCCTAAGAGAGAGGCCATCATAGGAGAAGCATACGATAACAAAGAAAAGACCAAAAAAGTTGTAGTAACCATTGAAGAGAACAAAGAGCAATGTACATACATAGGAGATGACCTAAGTGCAAAAGAAGAAGCAGAGCTTGTAGCTCTATTAAGGGAATATAGGGATGTGTTTGCATGGCACTATAGAGATTTGAAGGGAGTAGATCCAAAAATTTGCTCTCATATGATCCTCATGACCGCTGATGCCAAGCCCACCAAACAAAAGCCCTACACATATAATCACTTATGCACCTGAAATAAAAGAAGAAATTGATAGACTCATTGAAGCTAGATTCATCTACGAGATTGAGCATACTATTGGAAAGTTGCGAGTGTGCATTAACCTTAAAAAAGTTAATGCTGCTACGATTAGAGATAGCTATCTGCTTCCAATCATTGAACATCTATTGGAGCATGTTACAGGCAAGGAAGTTTATAGCTTCCTTGATGGATTTTCAGGTTACAATCAAGTAGCCATTGCCCTAGAAGATCAACACAAAACAACTTTTGCCACAGAGTGGGGAATCTTTGCATTCCGCGTGATGCCATTTGGGCTCACCAATGCACTTGAAACATTCCAAAGGCTCACGTGTCATGTCTTCAAAGAGTTCTTGCGAAAGAACTTAGAAATATATGTGGATGATTTATGTGCCCATTCCCAAGAAAGCAAATACCACATCCCTGAGCTCAAATAGATCTTCAACAAGTGTAGAGAATATCGAGTGTGTCTGAACCCATAGAAGTGTGTGTTCATGGTACGACAAGGTAAAATCTTAGGCATTGTTTCAAAGATTGGAATATCAACAGAGGAGGACAAAGTAAGAGCCATAGCGGAGCTGCCTAGGGCAAGGAATGTTGAAGAGGTACAAGGCTTTATGGGCCATTGTGAATATTATCGCAGGTTCATCCACATGTATGCAATCATAGCCAAACCTCTTTATGCCTTGCTAACAAACTTTGAGTGGAATGATGAATGCGAGAATTCGTTCACTGAGTTGAAGAGATGTTTGTGCATAGCACCAATACTGACCACTCCTGATTGGAATAAACCATTTGATGTTCACATCACAACCAATAGGTGAAGGAAATTTAGATTTGCCTATAGCATATGCTAGGAGACGACTGAATGCAGCTGACCGAAACTATACAACAACAGAAAGAGAAGGATTAGGCATGGTATATGTTGTGAAGAAGTTTAGAAACTATCTATTGGCCGACAAGTTCAAGTTTTTCACTAATCATCAAGCTTTATTGTATTTCATCAATAAACCTTGTCATATAGGACACTTAGTAAGATGGTTTCTCTTACTAATGGAATATGACTTTTAAGTGGTTGTTAGGAAAGGTAGAACCCACCTCAAGGCAGGTCATCTTTCTCACATCACTTCAAGAGAGTTAAACCGCAAGGAGTGTCTGATGAATTGCTCGATGCTTATTTGTTCAATTTAGAAGTTGTTCCTAAATGGGCAAATAAATTGGTACCTATCCTAACCTTTGCACCTGCAAATAAGAACATAAAAACAAACAAGGAAGAAATTGTGCGGTCACAAAAATATCAAATATTGGGAGGAAGTATGTACAAACAAGATGCAAAGGGCATATTAGCTTGTTGTGTCAAGGACAATGAACATAGTAGTTGGTTGCAACAAGCGCATGAAGGAATGCAAGGAAATCACTATTCTAAACAACGAACATTGCAGAATCTAAAATATTTAGGAGTGTATTGGCCTAGCATGGACAAAGAAATACATGAGTGGATTAAGAATTGTCTAGTGTGCCAGGAGAGACCCCCAGTGGAGCATGCAGCTCTTTATCATGTAGCATTCATTCTAGAATGCAACACTCCATTGGTGGAATTCATGAGATCGAGAACATTACCCAATGAGGCTAGTCTAGCAAGAAAACGGAACATGGAGCAAGAGGATCAAGACTATGCCTTAGTAGGAGACAACCTATATCAGACACGCAAAGATGGATACTTAAGACTGTGTGTTCATGAATCAGAGTACTTGAAAGTCTTAGAAATTGCACACAACAGTGTTGCATGTGGACACTTTGGGCCTGATAGACTAATCAAGACCATTCTATTCTCAGGACTTTGGTGGTCCACTCTTCATACGGATGCACATACTTATGTGAAGAAATGTGAAACATGCCAACGTGGATAATATCGGATAAGAAAAGATGAGATGCCTTTGAGACCAATGATGGGAGGACGTGCATTCTTGAAGTGGGGTATAGACTTTGTAGGTCCTATTAACCCTGCAACTAGAAACTCCCATGCAGAATACATTATTGTAGCCACAAATTACCTTACAAAGTGGGTAAAAGTAAAAGCCACGACAAAGAATGATGCTCAAACGATGGCTAAGTTCTTATTTGAGAACGTGTTCACCAGATATGGGTTACCAATAGAGTTACTAAGTGATAGAGGCACACAGTTCTTGAACAAGGTCATTGAAAACCTTCTCCAAGAATTCTTGGTGATACATAAGAAGTCAACCCCCTATCATCCACAAGCTAACGGACAAGTCGAGAGCACAAATAGGTCCTATGCAATGTATTGACCAAACTGATAAATAATAAATGCTTTGAGTGGGACAAACATCTCCATCATGGTGTTTGGGCTTATCGAGTTGCCTACAAAATGGTACTCAATGCCACCCCATTTCAGATGGTCTTTGGACAGAATGTTGTGATACCATTAGACTTCTTGATCCCAGCTTTAAGAGTAGCACAAGAGCATGAATGGAATGGACACGAGTTGTCTTCCAGGATCTTGGATCTAGAATGCTTAGGTGAGACGAGGCTACGAGTGGCAGCAGGCATCTATGCTGCAAAGAAAAGGCAAGGCATACTTTGATGCACACATCAAGGATAAAGGATTGAAAGAAGGAGATCTCGTCCTGGTGTATACATTAAAATAGCATGCACCTATATTGGAAAATAGAGGATATGGACCCGTGATCATTAATAGAATTTCCACTAGTGGTGCGGTTCAATTGGACACTCTAGAAGGTGACATCTTGCCAAGCTATATTAGTGGGTGCCGAGTCAAGCTATATCAAGAACCTCTTACAGAGGATATGTTAAGGCGACTCAAATGGCTAAGAAACGAAAAGAAGAAGAGTTGAGAGTTAGAGAAGAAGCACAGGAAGAGGCTAGGGAGCGCATTAGGCAAAATAATTTAAGGCGATTAGGACTAGATGTCAACCTGAAAGCCCCAAAATATCACATGGACATGTGCCAAAAATCGGGCATAATTACTTCTCGTATAATCGATCGACACCCCTTTGTGACTGTGGAGGTAGGACAAGGAAAGAGTGTAAGGACTGTGAGAGCCTTGGTTGACTCAGGTGCAACAACTAGTGCAGTTAAACTTTCATACTCTCGAGACCTAAGATTGAACATCAAGCCCATAGAAGCCTATCTCATAGGTTTGGGAGGTGTGGAAACCATTGTTTGGGTGAGGTGGAACTTCCCATCTACCTTCAAGATGTTCCAATGAAAGTCAAAATGGAAGAACAATTGCAAAGGCAAGCAAACCTTCCTTCTTTTTCGAAGAGTAAAGCATCCACAATAGTTCAACCTCAGAAGCAAGCAAAACAGTACAAGAAAACCGGTATATCAAATAGACAAAGAGCCTTTAAAAGTAAAGTAGTTCCGGGCATAAAGCAGATCTGGGTACAAATACGAGAGCAACCACAAGTCATGCCAACACAATTCCCACCCACTGAATCCAACCATGGGAAGAAAAGAACCAAGCAACCAAGACCAAATCAACCAAAAGGTCTCCAAAAACTTTGGGTGCCTAAGAAATTAGTTGCAGCTCACCAATGGCAATTACACATGTGGGTTCCCAAAAGACTCTTATATGCACAAGGCCTATGCTCTCCATCATGCAAAAGGTCTCAACAAAGAAGCCAAAGAGAGAAAAGAGTAAGAACCAAGCAGAAAGACATCAAGAAGATAAACTCAACTCTCCGGAAATAGTAAGAAGGCAAGCAACAAGGATATAGGTTTGGAAGACAAAAGCATTTGTAGCACCCCCAAACCAGAGAGCCAACCACAAGGGATAAAAAATTCAAGCAAACACCCAAAGATGGAGAAGTCAGTTGTCATTTAACAATCGACTGATCACATCATTTCCAGATCCAATGGATACCACCAACAAAGGCTGCATCAACATCTGAAAACCAAAAAGCCTCAACGTGCAACAACCATGTGCCTTTGGCATAACCTTGTCTTTTGCACCATTCGAGTCATGAATTTCCAAAGTATGCAGTATTATAGGGCCACATTACAAGGCCCTGCATAGACACAATTGAGAAATCCCAAGCACATGAGACACACTTTCCACATGTAATATATTTTCTTGATACTAACCTCTTTCTTCTTGTTTTATGCCATTGTCCCAAAAAAAAGGGGGATAAAGAAAGAGAGAAGAAGAAACAAGACCAGGCCCTCGAAGAATCCCATCAATGAATGATCAACAAGGACATCTATCAACACTGAAAAAGACAAGGCAATGGTCAATCACTGTGATGGGAGTACACAAAGAATGAAGATCCATGGACCCTTCACCATGGTAAGATTTCCTACTTTAACAACACTATAACCATGGTAGATTAGGAAACCTATTCATCAGAATACCCTTGAGCACTTCGCTCAAGACCCAATTTCTGGCACCATACTTCTTCCCATGCATTTTCCAAGTACGCATACATAGGGCCACATTACAAATCCGTGCACAAGGCACATAATGTTTTCAACCCATGCACTAATACACTTACCCATCCTTCATTATGGGTCACGAGTACTTGGCATGAAAACTATGTTGGTGCATATCAAGCCTACACACATTGGCTTGGAACTTTGGAACCATGAAAGATTAGCTTGGACAAAGCTTCATCAAGACTTCACTTGAATCAAGGCTCATATGAACATATGCTTAGATGTTCTTACCTTTTTACCCCTTTGTAAAAGTCTATATGACTTGGCATTTATTTGTAATCACTTGAAGTCACTCACCTACCTCATTAGTCTTGAAAAAGAGAATAGTTTAGTGGAGAGAATATCTCCCTACTTTTAGAGGAGATATTCTAGGGAGCCTACATTTGAATTTCAAATTCAAATGTTCTCTCAACTCATATAAAATAAAGGGAAAAAAACTCGCGGCTAGTTCACTCAATTTCAGCTCACTCCCCGAGGCATATTGTCATTGTAACTAAGTGTGTGTTAGTGCTACACCATAGCCTACACCACCACACCTCAATTAGCTATGCTTGTCATGCTATTGAGCTTGTACAATCTTATCAATCAATAGATATATACACATTTATCATTTCTGGTTCTCTGTGTTATCTTCTCCAAGTTTGTCAACTTCAAAGGAGCATATCTCAGGATCTACTGAACCAAATCAAGAGATCTATAGCTCATTGGAACCAGCTCAAAGTCTTCTACAAGCATACAAAATCTCAAAAGATTTCATTCAGCCATTTGGGAGAAATCCGCTTCGAAGTGCACACTGGTCTGTGTCTGCAGAGTTCCTAAAAAGTCGGGGGTAATTAGAATTTTGCTAAACTTATTTCTCAGTACATAGTTTATCAATTTGAGTGATTCCACTTGTGATTGGTAGCTTGTTAAGTTACTTTAATACTCCCAAAAAGAATTGTTCCAATTTTAAGTGTGCTGGTCACACTGAGCATAACACTGAGCAGGTATCATTACAGAAATAGTAAGTTTTTTGGATTTGTGAAGGAACCAAGTTATCTGTTTTGGTTTGATCATTACCCAAACCATTTGCAAAGTACATATATGGTTTCTTGGTACCATTTGAAAGCTCAAGGAGTCTACTAAGCATATCTGGAACCAAAGGAGGGCAGGTGTGAAGCAGGTTTTGCAGCATCAACTCATTTCTTGAAGTGCATCCAACCATCACTCCCAACAGTGGTATCAGAGCAAAGAAGGTAAATATGGGTGATGGTTTCCCTTCCTTCATTGACAAATTGGACAGAAACAATTATCAGGCTTGGTCATTGAGAATGAAGACCTATCTACAAGGGAGAAGCTTATTTGGATACATATCAGGAGATGAGGAATTGCCCTCATTCAAGACTAGAGGACTACCCACAAAGGATGAACATGAAAGGCTCAACCAATGGTGTGCAAAGGATGCTTTGGCAAGGTCTTATCTCTTAAACTCTATATCTGACTTTCTTTTACCTCATGTAAGGAATTGTAAGACTTCCCAAGAGACTTGGGAAACCTTGTCAAACTATTTTTCTTCCAACACAAGGGCTAGGAAGAATCAATTATGGATTGAGTTCACAACCCTTAGGAAGCAGCCCAAGCAATCAGTCTCAGAGTATGTGACAAAGATCAAAGATGTGGCAGACCAACTAGCAAGCATTGGAGAGGAAATTGAAGAGGAGCAAATAGTCAGACAAGTAACAAATGGACTCAAGGCAGATGATAAGTGGGAAAGTTTCACCACTGCAATGGACCTCTATATGGACATGCATACTCCTGATCTCACAACACTCATGGGCCAACTATTTACACATGAAGCAAAGTTTACAAAGGCTGGAGATCAATCAAAAGGTAATAACCCCTCTGCTCTCTATACTGATAAGAAAGTTAAAGATAAAGGTAAAGGGAAGAAACAGGATGAAGAAGGTTCTACCTCTCAAGCTAATTATGCAGGGAGAGGTAGGTCATCTAGAGGAAGAGGCAGAGGAGCTAAGTCAGGTAGGGGGAGACCCTACAACTCATCACCATGCAACATTTGTGGATTGTCTAATCATACCACAGATGAATGCTACAAGAATTACAAGAATCAGAGAGGAAGAGGCTACTCAAGAGGTGGATACTCTCAAGGGAGAGGCAGATTCAATCAACACCAAAGCTACAATGGATACAACAACAATTACAACAACAATCACAATGGTAATTACCAAGGTGGATATAGAAATAGAAGAGACTACAACAACTATACAGAGGAGCAAGATGACTCCCTATTGATCATGAATATGACCTCCAAGGCAGGTACAAATGATGATCATTTATTTTACATTGACTCAGGATGTTCTAACCATGTAGCTGGCAATGTGGCACTACTTTCTGATTTGGAAGAACTCAAGGGCAAACATCAGGTACAAACAGGTGATGATACTAAACATTCTGTTGTTAAGATTGGAAATGTGAAGACATGTGATGGTAACCAGAACCTATTGAGCAGGGTACTCTATGTACCAACCATCACTAAGAATCTAATGAGTGTTGGTCAGATTGTGGAGAAAGGTTTGCAGGTCAGATTTACACAACATGGAGCATATGTGGAGGACCCAAGACATGGATTCAGAAGGATAGCCAAAGGGGAGAAATCAGGTAGATTATTTACATTTGAGCTAGAAGATACCAAGAACATTGCTTTGTATAATTACAAGGATCAGACACTTTCAGAGTTAGAAATATGGCACAAGAGATTAGGGCACATAGGAGAAAGAACTCTAAAGCAAATGTGCAGGGATCAATGTGTGCTTGGGATACCTAATGTGTCCAAGCAACACATGATTTACAAGTGTGGATCATGCCAATTTGGTAAGTCTCACAGATTACCCTATTCAAGGAAAGGTTTCATGCATAAAGACTACCTAGATTTGGTACACACAGATGTTTGGGGACCTAGCAAGGACCCTTCCATTTCTGGTTCAAGGTATTATGTGTCCTTCATTGATGATTATAGCAGGTGGACCATTTTATACTTTATGAAGCATAAAGATGAAGTGTTTAATTGTTTCAAGAGGTATCTTGCACTTGTTGAAAATCAAACAGGAAGAAGCTTGAAGAGGCTAAGGTCAGATGGTGGAGGAGAGTACTTCTCCAATGAGTTTGAAGATTTCTTGCAGGAAAGAGGCATCAAAAGGGAGATTACTACAAGGTACTCACCTGAACAAAATGGGGTAGCTGAAAGAAGGAATAGACTCATTGTGGAAACAGCTAGGTCTATGCACAATGAAAAAAAGTTGCCAAATTATCTTTGGGCAGAGAGTGTATCCACTGCCACTTATCTCATCAATAGGTTGCCATCCAAATCACTTGATGGCATGACACCATATGAAGCTTGGCATGGTAAGAGACCCTCTCTGGATCATTGTAAAATCTTTGGTTGTGTAGCATATCTGCATATTCCCTCACAGGTAAGAGGAAAGCTAGACCCCAAGGCTGAAAAATGTATCTTCATTGGTTATGATTTGAACCAAAAGGGATAGAGATTCTACAACCCCACAAACAAAGGCTTCAAGGTAAGCAGAGATGTCATCTTTGATGAGAATGACTCATGGTATGAGAATGAATGCAGGAAAGTGAGTCTACCCTATGACATGGAAGAAGATTTTCCAAAGCTTACTAAGGAAGAACCAACTCAGCAAGAAGATTCAAGCTCAGATAATGATGATACAATAAACCTTGAAGAGTTCAAAGCTTGGAAGTCCAAAGGAAAGATGAAGATGAAGCAATTAGAAGATAAACCAGAAACTTCAACTCAAGCAATGAGGAGGTCTCAGAGAGAAAAGAAGAAGCCTATCAGATTTGGGTATGACACATCACTTGTAACTAAACATTCTATATATCTTGCAAAGGACTTGTTGAATGAAGAACCAGGTACCTATGAAGAAGCAATTACCAAACCAGAATGGAGAGAAGCCATGGATGAAGAGATGGAAGCTCTCAAGGAAAGTGATACTTGGGACTTGGTACCCAAGAAAGACTCTATGAAGGTAATAGGATCCAGATGGATCTACAAACTAAAAAAGAATTCAGATGGAACAATAAACAGGTACAAAGCTAGGTTGGTAGCCAAGGGTTTTGCACAAACCCAAGGCATTGATTATGAGGAGACATTTTCTCCTGTGGCTAAGATGCCAACTATCAGAATTTTGGTGGGTGTAGCTGCATCCAAGAATTGGAATATGTACCAATTAGATGTCAAGAATGCCTTCTTGAATGGATGGATATCTGAAGAAGTCTACATGTCACAACCACCTGGCTATGAAGATCCAAAAAAGGTACATTATGTTTGTAAATTGAAGAAGGCTCTGTATGGTTTAAAGTAGGCACCTAGAGCATGGAATTACAGGTTGACAACCTATCTCCAAGACCAAGGATTTGTAATGAGTAAGGCAGACACTTCTCTATTCATAAAGAGAAGTAGTACAGAGGTAATATATCTATGTGTCTATGTTGATGACATCATTATTACAGGAAATGATGTACAGGGAATTAGACATATCAAAGGACAGATGATGAAAGAATTCAAGATTAGTGATCTTGGATTATTAAAGTACTTCCTAGGTCTTGAATTGGTCTATACAAATTCAGGTATCTACATTACTCAAAAGAAGTATGTGCAGGATATGGTCAAGAAGTTTGGCTTGCAGGATGCTAAGGTGTCTACTACTCCAATGGAGGTCAATCTAAAGCTAAGTGCTCATGAAGGAGAAGAAGTCAAAGACATTACAGGATACCAAAGTATGGTAGGTAGTTTGAACTATGCTACTTTGACAAGAATTGACATAGCATATGGAGTTAGTGTGCTTAGTCAATTCATGCACAAACCAAGGATTCCTCACCTAGAGGCAGCAAAGAAGATCTTGAAGTATCTGAAGGGAACACAAAGTCATGGTTTGTACTTTCCTTATACATCAGATATTGACATTAAAGTTTACTCAGATGCAGATTGGGCAGGATGCAAGGATGATAGGAGAAGCACCTCAGGATATATTTGTTTTGCAGGAGATAAGCCTATCTCTTGGTCAGCCAAGAAGCAACCTACAGTGGCATTGTCATCCACTGAGGCAGAGTATAGAGGGCTTGCCAATGCCACTCAAGAAGCTATCTGGTTGAAGCTTCTATATACAGAGTTAGGTCTGTATACAAGACCACCAATCATATTTGGAGACAACACTAGCTCTCTTCACCTTGCAGCTAATCCAATTTATCATGCCAGAACCAAACACATAGAGGTTCATTACCACTATGTGAGAGAGAAGTTGCTAAGTAAAGATATACAATTGACTTATGTATCTACTAATATGCAATGTGCAGATTTACTTACAAAGGCATTGGATGGAAACAAGTTATGCAGATTTAAATCCATGATTGGATTGCAGGATGTGATTGAAGACTAAAGATGAAGAAGATGAAGACTTGAGCCAAAGTGTTTGGCTTGAGGGGGAGCTGTTGGTGCATATCAAGCCTACACACATTGGCTTGGAACTTTGGAACCATGAAAGATTAGCTTGGACAAAGCTTCATCAAGACTTCACTTGAAGCAAGGCTCATATGAACATATGCTTAGATGTTCTTACCTTTTTACCCCTTTGTAAAAGTCTATATGACTTGGCATTTATTTGTAATCACTTGAAGTCACTCACCTACCTCATTAGTCGTGAAAAAGAGAATAGTTTAGTGGAGAGAATATCTCCCTACTTTTAGAGGAGATATTCTAGGGAGCCTACATTTGAATTTCAAATTCAAATGTTCTCTCAACTCATATAAAATAAAGGGGAAAAAAACTCGCGGCTAGTTCACTCAATTTCAGCTCACTCCCCGAGGCATATTGTCATTGTAACTAAGTGTGTGTTAGTGCTACACCATAGCCTACACCACCACACCTCAATTAGCTATGCTTGTCATGCTATTGAGCTTGTACAATCTTATCAATCAATAGATATATACACATTTATCATTTCTGGTTCTCTGTGTTATCTTCTCCAAGTCTGTCAACTTCAAAGGAGCATATCTCAGGAGCTACTGAACCAAATCAAGAGATCTATAGCTCATTGGAACCAGCTCAAAGTCTTCTACAAGCATACAAAATCTCAGAAGATTTCATTCAGCCAATTGGGAGAAATCCGCTTCGAAGTGCACACTGGTCTGTGTCTGCAGAGTTCCTAAAAAGTCGAGGGTAATTAGAATTTTGCTAAACTTATTTCTCAGTACATAGTTTATCAATTTGAGTGATTCCACTTGTGATTGGTAGCTTGTTAAGTTACTTTAATACTCCCAAAAAGAATTGTTCCAATTTTAAGTGTGCTGGTCACGCTGAGCATAACACTGAGCAGGTATCATTACAGAAATAGTAAGTTTTTTGGATTTGTGAAGGAACCAAGTTATCTGTTTTGGTTTGATCATTACCCAAACCATTTGCAAAGTACATATATGGTTTCTTGGTACCATTTGAAAGCTCAAGGAGTCTACTAAGCATATCTGGAACCAAAGGAGGGCAGGTGTGAAGCAGGTTTTGCAGCATCAACTCATTTCTTGAAGTGCATCCAACCATCACTCCCAACAAACTATGAAAGCCATCTTTGAAAGGGCCAGAGGACATCAAGGTGACAATCGTGAGAGCAAGGAAGCAAGTGCCAAGAGCTACTCACAATCAACCGTGATAACCTCTTTTGAGCAGCTCACAATTTTTGAAAGCTCAAAAGTACACTCTCAAGCTGGAATCAAGGAAGAAGTATATACAAAGGGACTAAAAATAAAAAAGTGGACAACTGACCCTGCTACATGTGGACGACAGACCGCTTTTGTGGAGACATGATGAACACTACCTCTGAAAGTACTACAACAAACAACCACTCCAACAAGGGTGTGTCAAGGATGACAGACTCTAGAGGGGGGGAGTGTTGACACTCGAGGTTAAGCACAAAGCATGGAAGTGCAACAAAGAAGTGGACACACAAGAAGAAGGAGCATGTAGGGAGCTTTGAGAAGCACATATCAAATTTTTAGAAGAAATCCCTATAAAAATAGTGATTTTTATCACTAAAAACCACTATAAATACAATTTTCTATTTTTGTAACTCCATTTTGTTCAATCCGAGGAGTCCTCAAGCCTGATGAGTATAAGAAGTACCATCCTACCAGTTTTCATAATTTTTAGACTCCGTTTGAACCCTCGAATAAGCCCTGGAACCTAATTTTTAACTACGCCGGACTCTAGGTGTGGACAGGACCAAAACCACTCAAAAACTATAAAAAGGGCTGGAGAGCTCATTTTGGGGCTAGCTTGTTAGAGATTTGAACTCTTGCAAGAGATTTCTTTTGTAATCAAAGTTCCTCCATTGTTCCACTCTTTGCTCTTACCTTGTGCACGTGCGTGTGTATGTGTGTGCATGCTTCTGTGCTTTCACTCACGCACTTGTGCCATCACTTGCTCATAGTCTTCATACTAGTCCTCACGTCTCTGCGGATTGACATTTATGAGGTGAATCTCCTCACGTTGGTACTTGTCATTGTGCTAGAGTGACAACAAGACAAAATGTTTCCACCTTTCATCTCCTCTCAAACCTACAAGAAATTTAGCAATCAATCTGTGACCTTTAATATCTTCATCTATGGATCCAAGACTATATTCTAGATCCTTCATCTTAGTGACATAATCACTAATACTTTGACTTGGCTTCTTCTTGAATGTAGTAAACTTTGATCATAGACTTGCTTTCCTTGCTTTGGTAGTACTTTGGAAATGATATTCCAATGCATTCCATATATCTTCAGCTGATTCCAATCCTCTGATGTATGGTAGAAAATGATCTAAAATTGTATTATAGATGTAGGCCTTTGCACTTGCATCCTTGTTCTACCAATGTTTTAAAGCATCAAGTTCCTCTTTCTTTGATAAATAATCATATATGATGTTTGGAACATGATCCACTAATCAATGGATCAAAAGAGATAGGTAGGAAATTAATCCAAGACCAAAACTTGCTATTCTTGTCTCTACACCTGTTTAGTGTTTTCAACAGTTCTCTAAGCACAGTAGCAATTAGCCTAATTCCTTTAGAGGATATCTAATTAGCTTAGAAAGCTACCAATCATGAGTGATTTCATAAAAAATGATAAACTACACACTGAGTATGATGTTCAACAAATCATAGGACATACCCACATTTTCGCGGTGCATCAATGAACAGACCGGAGAGCAAAGATATGTTAATATCTCATGATTCAGAGAAGCAATGATATTGAAATTTTGTAGTTATATACTAGATAGTATGTTGAATCTATCATGACTCAAACCATGACAAAAGGTCAATCATACATTGAGAAAAAGCTCTAAGAAGGTCACTGTATTGATGTAGTCATGATAGAGAAGTGAACTAAAGATATAATGCAATGTATGTATTAAATCATGTACAAATACAATGTCATTGGCAATAATCAATTGCTCAATGTGAGAAGTATGAATGAGCTATAGAGTGAGCTCTTCAAACTACAAGGTATCCTTTCTAAATGATCTCATGGAGTCGAGATAGCACGCGGGTCTTTTGATCCTCCTTTTATACTTGAGTTTGGAGTCAACCTTTTGAACTCAAATTCAAAAGTTGTCCTAAAAGTGAATCCTAAAGTGTAGGATATATTCTCTCATCAATCAATTATGATATTTGATTCTTCCTAACTTCCTCATGGTTGTAGGACACTTTTACAAGGATAAATGTAAATGATTTTTACAAGAGGTTGATCATATAAGGTTCCATAAGAGATATGCTAATCAACCAAGTATGTGGGCTTGGTTTCTATTGCACCAACAGCTCCCCTTCAAGCCCATCATGCTTGGTATTCATTCTTCCTTGATATCCTACAAACCAATCATCAATTTGAATCTGTTCATCTTGGTTCCATCCAAAGACTTTGTGAGTATATCTGCACTTTGTAAATGAGTTGATAGATAGGATAGTTGAATATCCTTGCTAAACAATTTCTCCCTTACATAATGATAGTGCACTTCAATGTGCTTAGTCCTTGCATGATATATAGGATTAGCATCCAAATGAAGTAAGCTTGTGTTGTCTCCAAAGATTATTGGAGTGAAAAAGTGTAACCCCTAATCTGCATAGAGTTGCTTGAGACACATAGCTTCTTGTGGTGTATTTGCTACGCCTCAATATTCTGATTCTGTAGATGATAAGGCTACTGTTGGTTGCTTTTTAGATGGCCATGATATAAGCTTTCAACTTGCAAAAGATAGATACCCTGAGGTGCTCCTCTATCATCCTTGGAGCCAGCCCAATCTGCATCAAAATACATCTTTATGTCTAAGTCAGAAGTGAAGGGATAAAACAACCCTTCATTCATGGTACCCTTTAGATACTTTAGCACCCTCTTGGTAGCTTCCATGTGAGGCTTCCTTGGTGCATGCATAAATTGACTTAATGTACTTACTCCATAAGCAATGTCTACTCTTGTTAGGGTAGCATAGTTGAGGCTCCCTATAGGTTTTTGGTAACTTGTAACATCCTCAAGAATGCATGGGACACATACAACCTTATACTAGGATAGAAATGAGGCTCATGTTTCTTACCTCCAAAAACACTTGGAGAGTAAGCATACGAATGAAGAAGATTGTATGGAGAGTTTCTTAAAAAAGATCAAACATTTGAAGGAACATTTGATTTCTACTGATTTCATGAGAACTAAGCTTATGGATGAGTTCCATGGGAGTACCTACAATCAGGGCCTAAAATTGACAGGAATTTTGCATGTCATTGGCCATTTTTCTTGTCAAAATAGATGTTTATTGAAACTCCTGTCAAATGACAAGCTTTGATTGGTAATTTGCCATTCATTTTTTGTAGATTTGTATATATTTTATATGTATATGCCTTGTATAAAGATGTCATAATTTCTCTTATGAAAGGGAGAAGCAAAATTTTTCCTGTCATATGACATTTTTTCTTGGCCGTGAAATTTAGGCCCTGCCTGCAATTTTGGTGTTATCCATCTTTAATTTCACCATCATATCCTGAATATACTTTCTTTGAGTAATAAATATACCAGAATCTATATACACAAGCTCTATGCCAAGAAAGTATGTCAACAAACCAAGATCACTGATTTTAAATTCTTCCATTAGTTGAGCTTTAACCTCCTTGATGTCATTCGCATCATTCCCTGTAATGATAATGTCATCCACATAGACACATAAGTAGATAACTTTTGAATTGGTCTTCTTTATAAATAAAGAAGAATCTACCTTGCTTGCCACAAAACCTTGGTCCAACAAATAAGTAACAAGCCTATGGTTCCAAGCTCTAGGAGCTTGCTTTAGGCCATAAAGTGCCTTCCTTAGCTTGCATACATAACCTAATTTAGCTTTCTCTCCAAACCATGGTGGTTGTGCCATATACACTTCTTCTAATATCCATCCATTTAAGAATGCATTGTTGACATCTAAGTGATATAGGTTCCAATTCTTGGAAGAAGCAACACTTACCAAAACCCTAATTGTTGGCATCTTTACCACAGGTGAAAAGGTTTCTTCATAGTCCACTCCATGGATTTGAGCAAACCCCTTTGCCACTAGCCTTGCCTTGTACGTGTTTATAGAACCATCTGAATTCTTTTTGATTTTATATATCCCCCTTGATCCTATTACCTTCATGCTTGGCTTCTTGGGAACTAGGTCCCAAGTATGGTTTTCATGAAGTGCTTCTACTTCTTCTGGCATGCCTTATCTCCATTCTTTCCTCTTACTAGCCTCTTCAAATGAAGAAGGTTCCTCTGTTATAGAGTCTTTCGTGATATACACAGAATGCTTGGTGACTAATGATGTGTCATAGACATACCTTATGAGCTTTTTACTCTCCGTTTGAGATATCCTAAGTGGTTATTTGGAGGACTCTAGAATGTCTTCCAATTGCTTAACTTTGGCCTTGCCTTTTGACTTCCAAGCCTTGAAATCCATTTGATCTTCATCCTCTGAATTGATATCTTTTGGTAATTGTTGATCTTCTTGAGTGAGAGTTGGAAAATTACTTTCCAAATCATAAGGTAACTTGCTCTTCCTACAACCATCTTCAAACCATGAATTATTTTCATCAAATACTACATCCCTTCTAACTATAAATCCTTTGTTACTGGGATTGTATAGCCTATAACCCTTCTGGTTTTGGTCATACCCAATGAATATACACTTTTCAGCTTTAGGGTCAAGCACCCTCTAATATGTGAGGGAATGTGTGCATAAGCAATGCACCGAAATATTTTGCAATGGTCCAATGAGGATCTCCTACCATTCCATGCTTCATAGGGTGTCATTCCATCCAAGGATTTGGATGGGAGCCTGTTGACCAAGTAAGTGGCTCTGGAAACAACCTCTACCCATAGGTAATTAGGTAGCTTCTTCTCATTCAACATTGACCTTGCAGCTTCAACTATCAACTTGTTCCTTCTCTCTGCCACTCCATTTAATTTAGGAGTATATATTGTTGTTACTTCCCTCTTTATGCCTCTGTCCTGTAGAAATGAATCAAATTCATGTGAAAAATACTCAACGTCCTAAGATCTGATCCTCTTCAAACTTCTACCTGTTTGGCTCTCATCTAATGCCAAATACTTTTTGAAACATGTAAATACTTCATCCTTATGCTTCATGAAGTAAAGGATTGTCCATCTACTATAATCATCTATAAATGAAACATAGTACCTTGAAACTGATACTGATGGATCTTTGCTCGGACCCCACACATCAATGTGTACAAGCTCCAAGTAGTCTTCATACATGTACCCCTTGCTGTTGAACAATTGCCTGTGAGCTTTACCAAATTGGCATGCTCCACATTTTTATATCATGTGTTGCTTTGACACATTGGGGATGCCAAGCACACTCTGATCCTTGCATATTTGTTTTAGTGTTGTTTCTCCTACGTGTCCTAGCCTTTTTGTTGTATCTCTAAACTCATATAGGGTTTGATCTTTATAATTGAAGAGTGCTATGTTTCTAGTGTCTCCAATATCAAATGTAAATAATCTACTAGATTTCTCACCTTTAGCAATCCTTTTGAAGCCTTGTTGAGGGTCTTCCACATAATACGCTCCATGCCTAGTGAATCTGACCTGTAAGCATTTCTCAACAATCTGTCCAACACTAATTAGGTTTTTAGTTATAGATGACACATACAAAACCTTACTTAAGAAGTTTATGTTACCATCAGAAGACTTGACATTTCCAATTTGCTTGACTGAGTGTTTAGTGTCATCACCTATCTGTACTTCATGCTTCCTTTTGGGTTCTTCAAGATCAAATAGTGATGCTACATTTCCAGCCACATGATTGGAACATCTTGAATCAATATACAAAAGATGCTCATCATCTTTACCTTGCTTGGATGTCATGTTCATGACTCGAGTAGAGAATCCTATTGGTCTTCTATGTAGTTGTAATCTCTTATTCCTCTGAAATGTCCTTGATAATTGTTGTTGTACCCTTGATTATAGTTATGATTGTAGTTGCTTCCTCCATTGTTGTACTTGCCTCTGGATTTTCCATAGCTACCTCTATGGAAGCCTTTTTCCCTTTGATTCCTTGTGTTCTTGAAGCATTTATGTGGTGTGGTTCATAAGGGCACAAATGTTGCAAGGTGGAGTGTTGTAGGATCTCCCCCTGCCCTGATTTCCTACTCTACACCTTTCTCTAGCACCTCTTCCTCTACCTGTGTAGTTAGCTTGAGAGGTACTAGTCTCTTCTTCATTCTTCTTGCTTTTACCTTTATCCTTACTTTTAGTCTTATCTATATAAAGGGAAAAAGCGTGGTTACCTCTAGATTTGTCACCATTCTTGTTGAGCTTTGTCTTGTGGGTGGAGCTGCCCCATCAAGGAGTTGAGGTTAGGTATTTGCATATCCATGTAAAGGTCCATTGTTGTGGTGAAGGACTCCCACTTATCATCAGATTTGATGCCATTAATGATCTGCCTTACTATGTGTTCTTCTTCTATCTCCTCTCCAATGCTTGCAAGCTAGTCAGCCACATCCTTCATCTTGGTTACATAATCAGCCACATCCTTCATCTTGGTTACATAATCAACCACACTTTGTTTTGGTTGCTTCTTTAGGGTTGTGAACTCCATTCATAGCTGATTCTTTCTAGCCCTTGTATTTGATGAGAGTACTTCCCAAGTCTTTTGGGAGGCCTTGCAATTCCTAATATGAGGCAATAAGAAATCAGATATTGAGTCTAGTAGATAAGACCTGGCAAGAGCATCCTTTGCACACTATGTGGTCAGCCTTTCTTTCTCTTCCTTTGTGGGATGATGTTTGCTCTTGAGTATTGGCATCTCTTTATCTCCTGAGATGTATCCATATATTCTCCCTTGAAGGTAGGCTTGCATCCTTAGTGACCATGTTGAGTAGTTTCTTCTGTCCAATTCGTCAGTGAAGGATGGAAATCCATCTCCCATCTTGTTTGTTGTTGCTCTGATACCACTGTTGGAGGAGATGGTGGATAATCTTTAGAGATGAAGTGGTGTTGCTTAATCCTACTTCACACCTGCCAAGAATAATTGTTGGAGAATGTAGTGGGCCTCTTTAGCTGGCTAATGATCATAAATAATCATATATGATGTTTGGAACATGATCCACTAATCAATGGATCAAAAACCAAAACTTGCTATTCTTGTCTCTACACCTGTTTAATGTTTTGAACAATTCTCTATGCATAGTAGAAATCAGCCTAATTCCTTTCAAGGATATCTACTTAACTTAGACATCTACCAATCGTGAGTGGTTTCACGAAAAATGATAAACGACATGCTGAGTATGATGTTTAGCAAATCATAGGACATACGTGACATTTTCAGGATGCATCAATGAGCAGACCAGAGAGTAAAGTTATGTTAATATCTCACGACTTAGAGAAGCAATGATAATGAGATTTTGTAGTTATATACTAGACAATATGTTGAATCTATCATGCTTTAAATCATGATAAAATATTAATCATACACTGACAACAAGCTCTGAGAAGATCACTATACTGATGTAGTCATGGCAGAGAAGTGAAGTGAAGATATAATGCAATGTATGTATTAAATCATGTACAAATACAATGTCATTGGCAATAATCAATTGGTCAATGTGAGAAGTATGAATGAGCTATAGAGTGAGCTCTTCAAACTACAAGGTATCCTTTCTAAATGATATCACGGAGTTGAGATATCACGCGGGTCTTTTGATTCTCCTTTTATGGTTGAGTTTGGAGCCAACCTTTTGAATTCAAATTCAAAAGTTCACCTAAAAGAGAATCCTAAAGTGTAGGATATATTCTCTCATCAATGAATTATGAGATTTGATACTTCCTAACTTCCTCATGGTTGTAGGACACTTTTACAAGGATAAATGTAAATGCTTTTTACAAGAGGTTGAGCATATAAGGTTCCATAAGAGATATGTTAATCAACCAAGTATGTGGGCTTCTTTTCTATTGCACCAACATCAGGTACCTAGTATTGATGGAGATGCACCAAAAAGGTATGGTTGCTCACCTGCATTTGGTTGCAGAGATGAAAGAACGATGTGAAGCTTGCATGATGGGCAAGCAGCAAAGGAAGGCATTTCCACAAGTAAGCAAGAATAGAGCAAGTGATCATCTAGACTTCATGCATGCTGACTTGTGTGGAAGAATGCCTTCATAGGCCTTGGGAGGATATTCCTAGTTCCTGTTACTCGTCGATGACTATAGCAGGAAGGTGTGTGTGTATTTTCTTCGTGATAAGGCTCAAGCTTTTGGTAAGTTTAAAGAATGGCTTCAACTTGTTGAAACTAAAATTGGGAAGAAGATGAGGAAGCTCAGGACGAATGGTGGTGGTGAGTTCACGTCAACAGAGTTTGATGATTTATGCAAGGCCAAAGGAATCAAGCAAGAAATCACAGTAGTGCATAACCCTCAAAAGAATAGTGTTGCTGAATGCTAAAATTGAACCATCATGGAAATGGAAAGGTGCATGTTGAAGGGAAAAGGATTGCCTAATCATTTTTGGGAATAGGCTGTCAACACTACAATTTACATCTTGAATCAAAGCTATGCTAAGGCACTTGATGGAAAGACTCTAGAAGAGGCCTACACTGGTAGAAAGCCTTCTGTTTCCCATTTCCAAGTATTTGGAATGAGTGTTATGTACACACTTTAGATAAAGAGAGGAACAAGCTTCAATAAAAAAACACCAAATGTATCTTCTAATGTTAACTTGAGTTAGAAGGCTCTAAAGCTTCTTGGGCAAAGTTCTCTTCCCATGCTCCCCGTGGGGTTTGAACCCAAGACCACAATCTTGAGGCTTAACCACTAGGCTAAGTGGATTACTTGTTTATGAGAGCACATGAACTTATACTTGAGTCTATTCTTGAGATCTTTGGTCCTACACATGAGTGACCAAACGATGTCTGATTTCAGATCTATCTGAAGCAACCAAACTCTTAGACTGTAGACTTACTTTATTACATTCTTCCCCCCTTGGGAGAATTTTTCATCCTTAAAAATAAAGCTATATATAGTATTCGTAGGCAACCCCTGAGCCTCATGTTCTAATACCGAAAGAACATGAGCATTCATTTGATCCGTTATCCACTTAGATCTTGAAAGTAGAAAATCTTTATCTATTGTTGATCAGCTTAAAATTGGAAAGTTAGAAAATGTCATTGGATTGTAGAAAGTTTGTCCCATGTTGAGTTTTCTTTAGTTCCATCCTTCCATTTTACTAAGCACTCTTCATACAAGTGACTTCTTGTACGTTTATCTCAAGTGTGAAGTATCCTTTCAAGTTCATGAGGAACTGTTTCACTTACTGGAAGTGGAAGAATAACCTATTGTCCAACCAGATTATCTAAATTTGTTAGACTCTTCCTAAATCGGCTAACATGGAACACTGGATGAATCCAACTATCTTCTGGAAGTTGTAATTCATAAGCCCATAAGCCAACTTTCTTCGTGATTGGAAAAGGACGCAATATCTAGGCAACAACTTGGCACATTGACCGGTCTTAAACTTTTCTGACTTTTTAGGAACACCAAGATAAACTTGATTGCCAACCTTAAAAGTAACATCTCTTTGATTAGGATTGGCATAAGCTTTTGCTCCATCTTGAGCTTTCTTTAAGTTTTCTTTAGCTGTCTTTAACTTAAAGTTCATGTCTTGAAGGAATTCTTGAGCTGCTTGAACTCATTCATGTTGAAGTTCCACTACATATGGAGACCTAGGTTGGGACCCATACATCAACATGAATGGACTAAACATTAGGGGAAAAAATGAACCCTCCTTGGGCCTTTTAGATTAAGGGGTGATTAGCAATGGACCAATGAGGAGAGGGTGGTGGCCATAGTCTACTCCCTTAATCATCTAGACTAGGCTTCCCTTGTTTTTGAGTGATCAAAAAGACAAAACCACTTAGAACTAGTGGGTTTTCTTGTCAGAATGGTTTTAGGAAGCTCAACAATCAATTATACCCATTGGATTTATATGATCTTCAATGGCTAAGATGTGTTTCTTCAGAAAAAATGTGCGATGGAGTATGAGCCATCAGATTGGGTACTCAATCGGACGATGTCGTTTGAAAGAGAGTTGGATTTAGCGCCTAAAATGCTCACCATTGGATCTCCATATGATCTAATGGTTGAGGATAATTGAGCACAAGAGGAAAGCGCCTTTTGACATGTCCCATTGGATGCAAAACTCATCGAATGGCTAATATTAAACTTCAAAAGCATCTCAACATCAAATACGCTCGTCCGTCGGATTCAACGTCGATCGCGTGGCTCCAAATGCATGCGAAAATGAGCCGAGCCCCATTCACGCATGGCTGTTGGATGGAGGAGTGATCTTGTGGCTCTTAATGACTAAAGAAGTTGTGCTCAGCCCCATTTCCGATAAGCCGTTAGATACTCCAAGATCTAACGGTCCAAAATTTTGCAGAGCCTTCGCTAACAAATCCTGTGAGATTCTCCTAGATCCATGCATGCAAGAGACTCTCTCTCTAGAATTATATCGTTTTCAATTTTATCCATTGGATTGCAGCATCCGAAGGTCAGAAAACATTCACTTTTTGAATTCAAAAAGAAAGTGCTATCAAATATTATTTTATTACACAAAACCACTAGCTGTTTTCTCTAGCCACTTAATCCCCTAGATTAAGATTTTTAATCCCTAAAAATTAGGAATCCTTACAAGGCCCATGCAGGGCTCATTTTTTCCTCTAATGATTCAATTGATGAATTATTGGCATTGTTATAGGCAAACTCAACTAAAGGTAGTCTTCCCAATCAATCTGTTTGGAAGTAACCTAAGCTCTGAGTATGTCTTCCAAAATTTGATTGACTTTCTCGGTCTGTTCATCCATCAGGGGATGTTCAGCCATACTTAAACTTAGTTTAGTTTCAGGTCTACTAAAGACTTCTCGCCAAAAATGACTTGTAAATCAAGCATCTCGATCAGAAAATATGTCAACTAGAAGACCATAGAGTCTGTAAAGCTGATTTACAAATATCTTTGCAAGTGTAAGGTCGCTGGAATTGGATTGTATTTTTCATATATTGCACACACCAAAAAGGCATAGCGAATAGATGTAACTTTTACCCTTTAATGAAAAGGCATTACGGTGATTCTTCGACAAGGAGAGACAGGTTCGCCAGACTCTCTGTCTGGGCAACCGTGTGGAGAAGATCGTGTGCAGATTTACCGAATTACTGAGTACTGTATTATGTTCGTTGAATTTCTGCATTAAGTATTAACACAGTAATGTTACATCCACAGTAATAAGTCTGTGTGACTGTGTGATTGTTAACTCGCACGATAAGTTTACTGTGTAAAAATAATCATAACCGAAAAATAGTAACTGTGTAGCGGAAGTTGTTGCTTTGAAAGTATATTTACTGCTTAGTTGAATAGTTAATTTGGGAAAATTAAATAAAGGGCCTCTGCACTATCAGACCCCTAACCATCCCCAAGAACTCGAAACGAGATTAAAAGCACCTTGACAGAAGTGATTTTAACACTGACACCGTTTGTGGGAAAAGCCTGTGCGTGTCAGTGTAAGGTCGCCGGAATTGGATTGTATTTTTCATATACCGCATGCACCGAAAAGGCGTAGCGAATAGATGCAACTTTTACCCTTTAATGAAAAGGCATTATGGTGATTCTTCGACAAGGAGAGACGGGTTTGCCAGACTATCTGTCTGGGCGACCGTGCGGAGAAGATCGTGTGCAGATTTACCAAATTATTGAGTACTGTATTATGTTCGTTGAATTGCCACATTAAGTATTAACATAGTAATGTTACATCCACAATAATAAGTCTGTGTGACTGTGTGATTGTTAACTCGCACAATAAGTTTACTATGAAAAAATAATCGTAACCGAAAAATAGTAACTGTGTAGCGGAAGTTGCTGCTTTGAAAGTATATTTACTGCTTAGTTGAATAATTAATTTGGGAAAATTAAATAAAGGGCCTCTGCACTGTCAGACCCCTAACCATCCCCAAGAACCCGAAACGAGATTAAAAGCGACTTTACAGAAGTGCTTTTAACACAAGTTCTCAAGTCTTATATGTAGACTTGACCAGAATAAACTGAGCAAATTTAGTCAATCTATCAACTATAACCTAGACCGAATCAAAGCCTATCTGAGTGTGGGGTAACCCTGAAATGAAATCCATGGAGATACTTTCCAATTTACCTTTAACAGTCTCCAAAGGATGTAGCAATCCTCCAACTTTAAGTTGTTCAAACGTATTGACTTGACATTTATGGCACTTTGATACATAGATTTGCACATCTCGATATAAGTTAGGCCAATAAAAATGTCGTTTAACTAACTCATAGGTTCGGTTAATACCAAGATGTCCAGCACTTGGAGCATTGTCCCTCAGAAGTACTTGCTTCATTTTGTTGCACTTGTTTAGTTGCTTTCCATGCTTGACTTAGTTTACTTTTCACTCATTTTTCTTTTCCCACTATTCTGCATCAATGTTCCTGTCCCTTCTACGTGCTTTCGATTGATCGATTGACCATAATCTTTTTGTTTTCTTACTTAACCATGATTAGTAGCTGCCTTTGGTATCTCCGAGTCTGTTAATGCATGCATGTCTCCATTATATCTGTATATTTCCAACACTCCATGATGATTATGTTTCTTTCCGCCTGATTCCTTCAGTGTTTCTACTTAATCCTGTTCTTCACACTGTTATTTGCTATTGTGTCCTTGTGTGCTTGCGACCTTTGTATTCCCTGTGTTCTTGTGTGCTCTCAGTGTGCCATGGAAGCTCTAGCGAATATCGTTACCTTCCGTGCTAGTCTCGCCCCGGAAGTGCACGAGTTCTTGCGTGCTCGAGGTCTTCTCGCCTTCACTGCATTGCCTTGGCATTCGGTGGAGTGTCATCCCTTCTGTGCGCAGATAATCTCTGACATAGCTGCCACGCCTGCTACAGAACAATGTTGGCCGCTGGCATGTTTGAACCCCCGTGTCGTTGTTACACTCAGTACAGTCGCTGAGGGATTCTATCTCCCTCAGGCGGGGTTGGTCGATGGCCCTCTTCTTCCTATGGCGACAATGAAGGAACTGTTCCCCCGGCACTCGTCTAACAAGTTTGCCATTTTATGTCGTCTAGAACTAGAGTGCACCATCCTCCGATTCCTAGTAGCTGCCCTAAATCTCCAAAAATGCACTTATGGTATCTGACGTCCTTTCTACTCGATGATTGACACTGCATCACGAGAGGCAGTCAACTTTCCTTCATTCTTTTTTAGGTGCATTCACCGTGAATGCCAAGCCGTTTCTAAACAATTAGCCAAGAATGAGATCCCTCAGACTTGATTGCCACACCTTCTCACCTTTCTCCTTCCGGTGATTCAAGCAAAGCAACCACCCCCCGTGAATACTCTGCTCTTACATGAAGAGTCTACACAAATGCTGGAGGATGATGATGATGAAGATCTTCTCCACTTCTTCCAGCGCAAGCGACGTCGCATCAACCCATCTCACAGTCAAGTGCAGGAATCTACCATTGTCCAAGAGGTTGAAGTTTTTCATGATACAGCCACTTCCTTACAGGTAGAATCTGCCCACTCTTCTCCAATTAAGTAGCAGGAGTCTGATATTATCATGGAAGACATGGCTGAATCTTCTCGATGGGATGAAGCAGAATCCCTGGATGACATGGCTGTGAAGGATACAGAGGCTGATAGCACTGCCATTATGTGTCATCCATCCTCCTCACAAGTAGCAGATAATGAAGCAGACATGGCAAAGCAACCGCAAAGTCCTGAAGAGGCCGTTACCGAAGTTTCCACTGTTTCGTCTTTGCTTCAAAACGAAATAGGCATTGTGCTCGTCCAGACACCTCATCTGTCTCTTCCTCCTCCAACCACACTTCTTGACGCTGCTGCTGCTTCTCCCTGCTCGACTCCAGCCGCAATCCGTGAGGTCCCGACCAAAGTTGCTTCTTCTCCCGACTACTCTCCACCTTCCTTGCCACACCTCCTTTCTTCTCAACCATCGGAGCCTACACCTTCTATTCCCACCCTGGTTATGTTTACCGAATTGGCGTCCATGGGCCAGTTTTTAATCTAGTTATCACAACAATTACCCCTTAAACTGCAAACGACACAACAGATTATTCGTCAGGAGCTGCAAACTAAAGTAGACCTCTTGGAGGCAGATATAGCACCTCTCCAAGAAGAACTCTTTGAGGCAAAAACAGATATTCGTTCCCTGCAAACTCACATTCAACAACTGCAAGAACAATTGACTGCAAAAGATATTATTATTGCCAAACAGGACGCAGAGATTAACGGGTTCAAGCAAGAAATTGCAGATAAACAAGATGCCATGACTGCATTAGACAACGAACTCCATGAAACGAGGGGTAAGCTTAGCATTTTAGAAGAAGCTTCATAGACGCTCGCCGCCAATGTCATTAAAGCTGAAGCTGAATTACATAAAGTTACTGAGCAGCTGTTCCAAAAAGATCAAGAACTTTCTATAGAAATTTCCAAGACTCTCTAGTTAAAGAAGGAAATCGCAGTTGTTCAAAAAGAGAGAGAAGATTTTTACAAGACAATGCAGTTTCAGTATGAAGAACTCGAACGCAGGGAAAAGCAATTAGGCATTCAAGCTGACAGATTATCCAGAATCGATGTTGACATTGCAGAATTGAAGTTGCGAAGAGATGCTGCTCGCAAATGATTTTTATTTATAAGAAGCATTTTTGCAGACCCAGGCTGAGTCTTTAATAAGTCAGGTACTAGCTGCCAGTTCGGTCAGGACTGATGCACAGCTTATTGAACCCGAAATCTTGAAGGATATGTTAGATTCTTGAAAATAGAAGATCGCACAAACCTTTTAGTTAGCCCGCTCCATGTATGTACAGGGTATCATAGATGAATCTTGAACTTTGTAATTACCTTTTGGGTTCGAGTCCACCGTGCGTGCCAGTGTGAGTGGCCGAAATGTAATTCTGAAAAAATTCGCATGTATACCGAAAGGGCGTAGTGCAACAGTTGTAACTTTTTATTAATAAAAGAAGCGTACGTGCACAGAGGGTAGGTGGTCGCCGGACTGTGAGTCTAGGCGAATGCCTGAAGTGGAGCGTGCATTACGGATATATGGTGTACCCTGAGTAGTCTGCATCTCTGTCTCTCTGTAATTAAGTTCAGTAATGTATTAAGGATTGATGAAGTATTAAGTTAAGTGATATTATGGTGGAGTGATGAAATTGTGCAGTTAATTGTCTCGTGTTGAAGTATGTTGTAATGTGCATGTAGATAAGTAGTTGAAGAATAATTTCATTCAGCACGTTAAGTCGGTATAGTAGTATAAGTAGAATCTGTAGAATTTGGGAAAATACAAACAAGGCCTCTGTTTTACAGACTCCTAACCATCCCAAGAACCCAGATTTGATAAATAGATTAAACATTAGTATTACAGATCTTGTTTGCAACTTCCTTTCAACGTTGAAATAAATTTAATTTTAATTTGTACAAAACTTAGATTGTTCAGCATAGGCATCCAACTTAAGGCATTTGCCACTCCATTGAACTTTCCTTTCTTGTACCTTAGTTCATAATTAAATTCTTGTAACTATTTGGCCCATCTAGCTTTTCTACCTCTCAAGTCCGGTTGGTTTGCAAACCACTTGATAATCTCTTGATCAAAGACTATGGTTAACTTTGATCCATATCGGTAATGATGCCATTTCTTCATAGCATTTATTATAGTGAACATCTCTCGCTCATAGATAGAATAGTTTTGTTAATGAGGACTTAACTTTCTACTTGGCAAGACTTAGCTCTAATACAATGCAATATAGTTTCCACAATGCCAACTTACAAATGAATGACTTACTCACCTCCCAACCATATGCCTCTATATATAGCTGCTTGAATCAATGAGGACCACAAATGTAACTAAAGTCCAAAAGTGCATGTGCAATCTCCTCCACTCCTTTGATACCTTCCACTAGAGTCCACTAGTGGTTGGAGTGATCTTTTCCACTACTTTAGTACCTTCCACTAGAGTCCACTAGTGGTGATTGTACTCTCCATTTGAGTTAAGCCTCTCTAGACTCAAGTTAACTCACGTTAACTTGAGTTAGAAGGCCCTAGAGCTTCTTGGGCAAAAGTCTCTCCCCATGCTCCCCATGGGGTTTGAACCCAAGACCTCCTCCTTCACAACCTTGAGGCTTAACCACTAGGCTAAGTGGATTGCTTGTTTATGAGAGCACATGAACTTATGCTTGAGTCTATTCTTGAGATCTTTGATCCTACACAAGAGTGACCAAACAGTGTCCGATTTCAGATCTATCTAAAGCGGCAAGACCCTTAGACCATATAGTTACTTTATTACATAGGAAGAGGCCCATATTGTAAACTCAACATTGATGGCTCATATTATCGACAAACAAGCAAAGGAGCCAACCACTATGGAAGAAACACTCCACGGTCCAAATTGGAGAACTGCTATGCAATCATAATACAAGCCTAATAGTACTTTGGAGAAGTACAAGGCTAGACTTGTTACACAGGGCTATTCCCAAGTCAAAGGCATTGATTTTAGTGAATCATTTTCCCAAACAACAAGGATGACCACTATTCAACTAGTACTAGTTGTGGCTATACATAAACAATGGGCGAGGGTCCCCATTTAGAGAACAAAATATGTAAGCTAAAAAGGGCATTATATGGGTTGAAACAAGCCCCGAGAGCATGGTACCAGTGGATAGATAGGTATCTTTTGGATATAGGATTTAAAAGATCTGCTTTTAATGCTAATTTGTATGCTCTAAAGCTAGGAGGGAAGACAATTCTGCTTCTACTCTATGTAGACGACCTTGTGATTACCAAAAACAACAATGCACTTCTTAAACAAACGAAAGATGCCCTGAGTTCAAAATTTGAAATGACAGATTTGGGCTTAATGCATTATTGCTTAGGCCTTGAAGTCCAGCAAGAACCAGGGAAGATCTTTATTTTGCAACAAAAGTATGTGAGGCAGGTGTTGAAGGCATTTGACATGGAGGATTGCAAGGAAATCTCTACATCGATGAAGATCAACATAAAATTATCTATTGGACATATTTCACCTCCGGTGGATACAGGAGATTAGTTGGAAGTTTCATCTACTTGTGTAATAGCAGACCGAATATCTCTTATGTTGTTGGTGTGGTAAGCAGGTTCTCTAATAAGCCATGCATAACTCATTGGAATGCATGCATACAAATACTAAACTATGTCAAAGAAACCATTGAATATGGTATTCTTAATGGAGAAGGATCATCTCTGAGTGGATACTATGACTCAGATTGGGTAGGAGATATTGATTCTAGAAAATCAATTTCTAGATATTTTTCTTCATTGGGTTTGGGGATTCTTTCTTGGATGAGTAAGAAGCAACTGACTGTAGTGTTATCTTCTACTGAAGCAGTGTACAAAGCAACATGTGATGCTGCATGTGAAGCAGAATGGTTGAGGAGGATCCTATGGCATATAGGAATTCAAGATCAGAAGCCTACAAGGTTGAATTGCGACAACCAAAGTTGGATAGCCATCGCCAAGAATCTTTTTTGTCATGCATGTAATAAGCACATAGAAACCCAATATCACTATGTGTGAGAGTTGATCGAGGACAAAGGCATGGAGTTGAGCTATTGTCGAATAGATGAAAATGGGGCAGACATTTTCACCAAGAATCTGGGGAGAGAGCAAAATATTGGCATTGGAACAAGAAGATAGTTCACCATAGGTGGACATTGAGGGGAGGTGTTGGATATACTCAATACTCCACCCGCACGTGATAGCAAATGATCCATGGTACTCTAAGTAGTATGACCCCAATTATAAGGAGAAGCCATTATGAGAGTTTGGACATTTGTGATGAGGTCTGCACGAGACCAGCAAAGGTAGTATATGATCTATGTGAGTCTAGTCAATAGACTAGGTAGGGCATATACTTTTGTCACATCGGAATTCCAAATGACAGTTGGGTAGTCAACTAGTGTGGAATTAAGGTGTGGTGGTGACTCCGGAATTATGGTGACTAGGTAGTCCGGTGGTTTAGTCCAGTAGTCTGGTGGTTTGAGCTCAGTGGTTTATCTAGTCTAGTAGTTAGATAATTCAGTATGTTTCGAATTATAGATGATCTCGAGAGTTATGCCTAGATTAATGTATGAGGCGATCAAGGGATTAGGTTCCCCAATTACTATCACAAAATCTCGACCGTGCGTACTATAAAGCCCTTCATCTAGAGACTGTCTAAAGTGCGATTGAAGCTCCATAGTGGGAGCACACGGGTGGACAATATCATCGTTGTACATTATTGTTGACAATTTGAGAACCTGAGTTCTCTATCTCTCTTTGTGTTTATATTTTTGTTAATGTATTTTGCTTCTCACAAATCTACCTATTGGTCTTATTCCATTGCGCCACGATTCTTGATCATTTCTTACAATACACTTTGGACTCTAATAATGCATTTGTTAGTTTCTATAGAAATTATCCTTTCACATACATGCTTTCCTCAAACTTTATGAGATGTAGAGATCTATAGGTCTCCGTTGTTTAAATATTAATCATTAGACTTGGAACTTTCTTATATATTATGACCTTCATATAAAAGAATGCTACATTGTGAATTTTATGACATAAATTATGTGATAGAGATGCTACATTGTGAATTTTATGACATAAATGATGTGATAGAGATCTGCATAGGAGTGATCTACAGGTATATAGAGAGAGTGGTTGAAGTCCCAAAAAAGAAAAATTATACTGAAGAATACACCAGATAAAAAAGATCTGAGGGTAATTTTTTACATGTTTTAAACAATTTTCAATCTTTCTAATTTTCTCTCATGCGAGCTCCGCGTCTTGGCAGCATATCCTTGCATCAACTCCTCCTCCTGGAAAACTCCTATATAAACTGACCGAACGACTGATGAAGTGTCCGCCTCATTAACCTCTCCGCGCGAAGTGTTCTCCTCAATCCTGATTTACGCTCTCACCAGTCTTCTCCGCGCTCTCCTCGATCCTGATTTACACCGTCTTCAATCTTCTGTGATTTACACTGTCCTCAAGCTTCTGTGCATTACAGAAACACAAATGGGCAGACGCTAGACTAATTGAACCATCCAATAAACGCCCACATATCTGTGGAATGAACGTCAAAGATGAAGCACTTTGTTCGCTCAGAAGCACATACATGCATACACACGTACGTACATACATATATTTGTATCTCTCTCTATCCATCGCCAATAACTGCAACATATGAGGTGAATGAAATTCATCGACAATAGTTGCACCGCATGAGGTGAATGAAACGGATAAGAAGAGCTCTTCTACGGTGCGGCTATGACGGTTAAGATGCTGGCGTTTAAGAAACTTTTGGAAGAACGAGGTTCGCGCGGCCATGGCGGTCTAGAGGCAGCGCTCTTGCAGCGTTGAAGGAATCGTTCGCCTTTCTCTCTCTCTCTCTCTGGTTTTCTTCAGGAAATCGCTGGTTTTCGGACGTTCTTCATGGATTTCGCGCTAAGATCATGCTTGCTCCGACAGGGTCGATTTCAACTCAAACCGTTAGTTTGATCGTAAATCCTTTACACTGTTAGTTTGATCTTAAGCCTTCTGTATCCAATTCTTTCATTTTTCTTAGTTCCTTTTTTACTCTTCGTTTGATCATAAATCCTTCTCTATCCAGTTTTTACTGATAGTTTGATCTTAAGCCTTCTGTATTCGATTCTTTCATTTCTCGTGGGTGCTATGCATTCTACCCCTCCTTGTGTGGAATTTGGAAGGTCCCATAGATATTATGAATTTCACATTGTACTTTCAATTAATTGTCAAGCATTAAAAAGAGTGAGTAAGTAAATTGTTAGATCGAATTTTCTTTAAAAAAAAGTCATTTTTTTGTTAACTGTTCATTGTTTTATAGTTTTCTTTGTTTTTTACTTAAACTTTTCTTTTTTCTTTTTTAAATGGAGGTGAAGTCGAGGCCGAAACTATTTTTTTAATTTTTCTTAGTCATTGGGGAGTTGAAATTTAGGAATAAAAAAAAGAGGAATTAAAAAGATTTTTTAAACAACAAAGGAGAAAAAAAAGAGAAGTAGAAAAAAAGGAAAAAAAAGAGAAAGAGAAAGAGAAAAAAAGAGTAAGAAGTGGAAAAAATAAAAAAGAGGAAGAAAACAGAAGTCAATATGCTAACTTTTTTCCCCTTCTCTCTTTATTTTTCTTCTCTTTCTCTTTCTCTCTCTACATCTCTCCCATTCTGTTGTATAATCTCTCTCTCTCTCTCCTCTTCTCTCTCTCTCTACCTCTCTCTCTCTACCTCTCTCTCCCCTCTTTTCTCTCTCTACCTCTCTCTCTATCTCTACCTCTCTCTCCCCTCTTCTCTCTCTCTCCCCTCTTCTCTCTCTCTACCTCTCTCTCTTTCTCTCTTTCTCTCTTTCTCTACCTCTCTCTCTCTCTCTCTCCCTCTTCCCTCTCTCTCTCTCTCCTCTTCTCTCTCTCCTCTTCTCTCTCTCTCTACCTCTCTCTCTCTCTACCTCTCTCTCCCCTCTTTTCTCTCTCTACCTCTCTCTCTATCTCTACCTCTCTCTCCCCTCTTCTCTCTCTCTCTCTCTCCCCTCTTCTCTCTCTCTACCTCTCTCTCTTTCTCTCTTTCTCTACCTCTCTCTCTCTCCCTCTTCCCTCTCTCTCTCTCTCTCTCCTCTCTCTCTCTCTCTCTCTCTCTTTCTCTCTCTCTCTCTCTCTCTCTCTCTATCTCTCTCCCTCTCTCTCTCTCTCCCCCCTCTTCTCTCTTTCTCTACCTCTCTCCCGTTTTGTTGTATACTCTCTCTCTCTCTCTCTATCTATCTATCTATCTATCTATCTATCTCTCTCCCTCTCTCTCTCTCCCCCTCTTCTCTCTTTCTCTACCTCTCTCCCGTTCTGTTGTATACTCTCTCTCTCTCTCTCTCTTTCTCTACCTCTCTCCTGTTTTGTTGTATAATCTCTCTCTCTCTATCTCTCTCCCATTATGTTGTATAATCATGAGTTCAAGAGGCTGGTTGCATAGGTTTAAAGGTTCAAAAACTCTTGGAGAACCCGTTGGGTTTTATTTATAAACCCTTGGCAAAGTATCATCAATTGAATGGTTTGAACCTTAAGTATGGCTTGGACCCTTGATCTTTAAGAAGAATTCAATATTAGGCACGTTGAAGGTGTACATGAAAGTGAAGGACTTTTAATTTGGAAACCCATGTGATCTCTATTGGAACATCAAGCTTATGTGGAGAATGAGTTCTCCTATGCACAATGAACACGTGTAGTGAACCCTTGTATATCCAGCACTTGGATAAATAGCTACACCTTAGATAGCTTACTGCTCTCAATACAAAACTCAAATGGATATGTGCCTTTCGTCAACCAAATTAGACAGAGAGAGCTTTCTAACAAGCTATAAATGACTTAATTTCGACAAGTTTTGATTAGGAAATGCAACTCACAAAGATGAAGTACTTGTCCACACAAGTATGCTGAAGAATTGGACTTCACTCTCCGACTGATAGTGTAATATTATTTAGCCTATGGGTGTGAACCACCCCTTAAGTAAGGAGGCTGATAGAATAATCATGCCACTTGTCATGATTAGAGGAGGATTCCTCATATGGTAGAAGAGAGGAGAAACCATGGGAGTGATGGGACTCCGTTGAGATCCAGAGAGTGGTTCGGACGTTGGCTAGGTGGAAATATGTCGAATCTCTGTGTGTGTTAGGCTGCTTGACGAGCTCATCACGAGGATGGCTATTGGCACAGATTGAATAAGATAGCAAAGAGTTTTATGCATCACTGGTATCAGAGCCAACACTATTTCTTCCCTTTCATCTATGCTCTGTCTGACTTCCGATGTCGTAGAGCTTCCATTACCGTTTCTCAGCAATTAATCTTGCGCTAGCATTCTTCAACTCCTTTGTCCTTAGAGAAGCTACGCTGTATGGTTTTCGAACCATTCAGCCTCTTTCATGCTCTCTACACTTGTTTACAGAAACCAACGGGGATGCGAGCTTTCTGATTGATGCTGGCCTATGTTGCTTCTTCCCTAGTGGTGGATCAAGCCCAGTGAACGTGAATAGATTATAAGGGCAGGTCCATCTTTTCTGGATTCTAAATTATGCACATCAGGCCTTGATACACTCTATAGAAGATTCTATAGCAAGGTCATAGATTTGTCACGTTGGGAGTTTTGACACTCATTCCAAACCTTGTCTCAGTGGACAAACTTACTCCCTCAGGAATGTGCCGCCATGCATGAAAGCTTTGTACCCTTGCAGAGAAGTCGATCCAGGTGTTCCTCGTAATGGTGGGGAAGGACTCGTTTTTATATTGCAAGTATCTGAATCAGAGATAGTTGCATGTGTGAAGCTTCGTATACAGGAAAGGAGAGGTGTCTTCGTGGATCAACAAAGATTGGTGTATGCAGAATTATCAGAACAGTTCGATTGTATATAAGGTCTGGCAATCAAAGGACTCATAGGATGTGTGCAAACTCATCTGCACAGGGCGGATGATTCATCAAATGAACTTCCTGTTCTGAGTTTAAAAGCAGAACATCTAGAAAGTTTAGGCATTGTAGAAAAATCATCGGTGAAAGGAGAGTGTTTGTTATTTCTGCGGGTGCATCAGCCTAGATTGCCTAGCAGATTAATTGATTCAAATGAAGTAGAGCTTGCAATCAGCTCTGCAGATGGAGTAGCACCTCTGTTTTCTACAGTGGTTGTCAGATCGCCTAAAAATGCTCAATATGATGAACAATCAGGTGCCAAGAATGGCTTGCAACACCTGGAAGCAGATAGTGAAGATAAATGTTGAAGATATGGCTTGGGACCTCCAGCCAAGCTATTGTTTCGGTCTAAATATCCCTTTAGTTTTGATCTTCCTAACTCTATGAAGAAACGACTATCTGATGTGAGGACGGGTTTGAATGCATCCACATTGCTTCTTGAGTATCTATAGTAAGACCTCTATATTCAGCTTCAGTAGAAGAGAGAGCAACGGTGGGTTGCTTCTTAGATGACCATGAGACAAGTTTTGTCCCTGTAAAGGTAAGGTATCCTGAGGTGCTTCTCCTATCTTCCTTGGAGCCAGCCCAATCTGCATCAGAGAACAACTTTAGACTTAAATTAGATACATAGGGATAGTATAACCCTTCATTCATGGTCCTTTTAGATATCTGAGTATTCTCTTCGTAGCATTCATGTGAGGTTTCCTAGGTGTGTGCATACATTGACTTAGTGCACTCACACTATAACATATATCTACCCTTGTCAACGTGGCATAGTTCAAACTACCCACAAGACTTTGATAAACCTGTGATATCTTCAATGAGTTCACCTTCATGTGATCTCAATTTATGATTAACCTCCATTGGAGTACCTGCAATCCTACAATCTTGCATTTTGAACTTTGTCAACAGGTCTTTAATGTATTTCCTTTGAGTAAGGAATAGACCATGATCTTTGTGTACTAATTCCAATCCTAAGAAGTATGTTAGTGAACCCAAGTCACTTATCTTGAACTCTTCTTGCATCTGCTCCTTAATCTTCTTTATCCCATATGCATCATTGATTGTAAGTATAATATCATCCACATACACACACAAATAGATGACTTCAGGATTACTCTTTTTAATGAAGAGTGATGGATCTGCCTTGCTAGGTTGAAATCCTTTATCCTGCAATAATGAACCAAGCCTATGATTCCAAGCCCTTGGGGCTTGTTTGAGTCCATATAGAGCTTTATTAAGTTTACACACATAATCAAGATGTATTTGATTCTCAAAGCCAGGTGGTTGTGCGATATACACCTTTTCTACTAACCATCCATTAAGAAATGCATTTTTTACATCCAATTGAAGTATCTTTCAATTCTTGGAAGAAGTAATACTGAGTAGGACTCTAATTGTAGGCATCTTTGCCACAGGAGAGAAAGCCTCCCCATAATCAATTCCCTCAGTTTGTGCAAAGCCTTTTGCCACAAGCCTTGCCTTATACCTATTAATGGATCCATATGAGTTCTTCTTCGATTTGTAGATCCATCTCGAGCCTATCATTTTCATTGATGAAGACTTGGGAACTAATTCCCAAGTGTTATTTTCCTCAAGAGCTTCAATTTCTTCTTCCATTGCATGCCTCCACTCTGATTTCTTCTTTGCCTCCTCAAATGTTGAGGGTTCCTCTTGATTTATGTCATGTGCTTGATAGATTGAATGTTTAGTAAGTAGATAAGTATCAAAGCTATACCTCTTTGGTTTTCTTTTCTCCCTCATGGACCTTCTAAGGCCATGATGTGATGATTCTGCCTCTTGTCCAAGTTCTTGCATTTTAGCTTTACCTTTAGACTTCCACAATTTGAGTTTTTCAATCTGAATTGCTTCATCATCTTTTGAGGTATCCTGTTCTTCAATTTTAGAAGCGTTATCCTTGACAAGCTTTGGAAAATATTCTTCAACATCATAAGGTAATTTGATCTCATTGCATGAGTCTTCATACCAAGAACTATTCTCATCAAATACTACATCTCTACTCACCAAGAACCTTTGGTTGATGGGTTGTGTAGCCTGTAGCCTTTTTAGTTGTTTTCATATCCAATGAACATGCATCTTTCAGCTTTTGGATCCGTCTTTCCTCTAACCTATGAAGGAACATGAGCATAAGTAATACATCCAAAAATCTTACAATGATCCTAGCTTGGTCTTCTTCCATTCCAAGCCTCATATGGTTTCATGCCATCAAGTGATTTTGAAGGTAACATGTTAATCAAATAAGTGGTTGTGGATACAGCCTCAACCCATAAATAATTCGGCAAGTGTTTTTCATTTAGCATAGACCTTGCAGCTTCAACAATTGTCCTATTCCTTCTCTCTGCCACTCCATTTTGCTCAGGAGTGTACCTTGTAGCTCTCTTTTGATTCCCCTCTCTTGAAGAAAGGACTCAAATTCATGAGCGAAGTACTCTCCCCCTCCATCTGACCTTAGCATTTTTAGTGTTTTACCTGTTTGATTCTCCACAAGAGCTAAATATCTTTTGAAGTATGAAAAGACTTCATCCTTGTCTTTCATAAAGTATAGCATAGTCCATCTACTGCAATCATCAATGAAGGAGACATAATACCTTGATCCAGATATTGAAGCATCCTTGCTTGGTCCCCATACATTTGTATGAACCAAATCCAAGAGGTCTCCATGCATATATCCTTTCTTCATGAATGTTAACCTATGAGACTTTCCAAATTGACATGCACTACACTTATAAATCATGTGTTGCTTTGATAGATTAGGGAGTCCAAGTACATTTTGGTCCTTGAAAATTTTCTTTAATGATCTTTCACCAATATGTGCTAACCGTTTGTGCCATACTTCCAATTATGTGAGTGTTTGACTACCATAATTAAAGAGGGCAATGTTTCTATTGTCTTGCAATTCAAATGTAAATAATCTACATGCCTTTTCACCCTTTGCAATTCTCTTGAATCCTTGACTTGGATCTTCAACAAATGCTCCTCCTTTTGTGAACCTAACTTATAGGACTTTCTCCACAATCTGTCCTACACTTATCAAACTCTTTGTGATGGTAGGGACATAGAGTACCTTGCTGAGTAGGTTGATGTTTCCATCAGGAGCTTTTACATTTCCTATTTTCTCCAGCAGATGCTTTGTACCATCACCTGTTTGCACTTCATGCTTGTTACTTGGATCTTCTAAATCTGATAGGAGGGCCACATTTCCTGCCACATGATTTGAGCAACCTGAATCTATGTAGAAAACATGCTCATCGACATCTTCATATTCATGAGAAGTAGAGAGTCTTCTTGATTTGAGTCTTCTGTGCAATTGTTGTAATCTCTTCTCCCTTTGTATCCTCCTTGGTAGGTTGAATTGATGTAGTTGTTGTGGTTGCCATTGAAATTGTTGAACCTTCCACTTGAGTAGACATAACCTCCTCTATTATAGCTTCTCCCTCTTTGATTCTTGGAATTCCTAAAGCAATTCTCAGTTGTATGATTATTTAATCCACAAATAGAACAAGGATTAGAGCCTTGGGGTCTCCCCCTGCCTTGTCTTCCTCCTCTACCTCTACCTCTACCATGTCTTCCTCTACCTGCATAGTTATCTTGGTGTGTACGTGCTTCATCATCCACTTTCTTTCCTCTTCCTTTGTTATCTTTGGATTTACTTTTATCAGTATATAAAGCAAAAGATTGATTACCTTTGGAACCTTCTCCATTCTTCATGATCTTGGCCTCTTGAGTAAGTAGTTTTCCCATAAGTGTATTGAAATCTGGTACATGCATATCCATGTATAGGTCCATTGTTGTGGTGAATGCTTCCCACTTGTCATCTGCTTTCAGGCCATTGATTACTTGCCTTAAAATTTGTTCTTTATCTATCACTTCTCCAATGCTTCCTAGTTGATTAGCAATATCTTTGATCTTTGTGACAAAATTAGTCACATTTTTCTTGGAAGATTTCTTGAGTGTTGTGAAGTCCAACCCTAGTTGGTTCTTTCTAGCCTTTGTGCTTAAAGAGAAGAAGGCTTCAGGTGCATTCCACACTTCTTGTGATGTTTTACAACTTCTAATATGAGGCAACAAAAAATATGTGATAGATTTAAGGAGATAAGACCTTGCAAGTGCATCCTTGGAGCAACATGTGCTCAATCTTTCTTGCTCTTCTTGTGTAGGTTGACCTTTATTCCTGAAACTTGGCATAAATTCATCTCCAACTATATAACCATATAGATTCCTACCTTGAAGACAAGCTTCCATCCTTAAAGACCAGGTTGAGTAGTTACCTCTATCCAACTTATCAATTGATGAAGGAAATCCATCTGCCATGTTGTCCAACCTTAATCTGATACCACTATGAGGATGGATCTACATTGATGAAGATGAGGTGGTGCTACAAAATCTTTGCACTACACCAGCCAAATGAACTCTAGAGATATGTAGTGGGCCCTTTTAGCTTGCCAAAGAATGTACTAAAGACCCTATGTACCTTGTAAGATATGAATCAATACGGATATGTTGGAGTTGATCCAAGAACAAAAAAACTTGCTATTTTTGTTCGTACACATGTTTAGTGTTTAAAGAAATCTCTAAGCACAACCGCAATTAGCTTAATTCCTTTTGGGGAACTCTAATTAACTTAGTAAGCTAACAATCATGAGTGATCACATCAAAATTTATGGACTACATGCTGAGAAACGTATTTAGCAAATCATATCTCCATCCCGACATTCAGGGGCTGCTATAGTCATCAGACCAGTGAGAAAAGATATGCCAATATCTGATGACCCCAAGAAGCAATGCTAATGAAACTTTGTAGGATTATAGTAGACAGTATTCTAATTCTATCATGCTTTAAATCATGGCAAATGATAAACTATACACTGAGAACAAGCTCTAAGAAGATCATTATTCTGATGGAGTTATGACAGAGAAATAAAATGACAATATAATGATCATATATATATTAAACATGTACAAATACAATGTCATTGGCAATCAAGCATTGCTCAATGTGTGAGAGCTGAAAGAGCTATGAGGTGAGCTCTCACTTCACAATGAAAGTACTACAAAATGATCACTCTAATGTGATATACACGTGGATCTTCTTGATCCTCTTCTTATAGTTGAACTTGGTGCCAAAGTTTGAATTCAAATTCAAGTTTCTACCTAAAAAGTGAATGCTAACATATAGGATAGATTCTCTCATTGTTCAACAACCAAGTGATACGTGATTTAGAGCTTCCTAAATCCTCGTGGGTGTAATCTACTTTTACAAGGATAAATGTGAAGTATTTTTACAAGAGATTGATCATATGAGGTCCTTCATGGGTTATGCCAATAAGTTAAGCATAAGTGAATTGATCAACCATGTGGGCTTGGGTATATTTGCACCAACAATGTGTCTGTTGATCCTTTGGATGCCATTTAGATCATCACATGTTATAATTGGTGTAGACTAGGACTAGGTCTCCTGCGTTCAAGCCCTTATCCTTCACATGTGCATCAAAATATGCTTTTTGTCTTTTCTTGGCTGCATAAATTCCTGCTGCAGCTCTTAATCTTGTTTCACCTAGTCGTTCAAGGTCAAAGATTTTGGAGGAGAGTTCATGGCCTATCCAATCATGCTCTTGTGCTACTTTCAATGTAGGTATCAAGAAGTCCAATGGTAGCCTTGCATTTTGGCCAAATACCATCTAAAAGGGTGTGGCTTGGAGTACCATTTTATAGGCAACTCTTTATGCCCAAACAGCATGGTGTACCTATTTTTCCTAATCAGAGCATTTATTATTCACTAATTTGGTCAGCACATTGCATAGAATCTTATTTGTGCTTTCGGCTTGCCCATTAGCTTGTGGATGATAGGGGACAGACTTCTTGTGTATCACCAAGAACTCTTGAAGAAGATTTTCAATGACTTCATTCAAGAAGTGAGTGCCTCTATCACTTACTAGCTCTATAGGTAGCCCGTATCTTGTGAACACATTCTCAAATAGAAACTCAGCTATCGTTTGAGCATTGTTCTTCATTGCTACTTTTACTTCTACCCACTTGGTTAGATAATATGTGGCCACAATGATGTACTCCGCATGGGAACTCTTAGCTGGGGGATTAATAGGACCTACAAAGTCTATTCCCCACTTAGAGAATGCACGTCCACCCATCATAGGTTTCAAAGGCATCTCATCTTTGCGTATAAGATACTGAGTTTGCTGACACACATCACACCTCTTCACATAGGTATGTGCATCCATGTGAAGCATGGGCCACCAAAAACGTGCAAATAGTATTGCCTTGATCACCCGATCTGGACCAAAGTGTCCTCCTGCTACACCTTGGTGAGCAGTTTCCAAGATCTTAAGATATTCATCCTCATGGACACATAATCTGAGGTAAACATCTTTACCACACTTGTATAAGTTATCTCCAATGAGTGAGTAATCTAGGGCTTCTTGTTCTAAACTTCTTTGCCTAGCCACTGTCATCTCTTGAGGGAATGTATTTGTCCTCAGGAAGGCTACTAATGGTTCACTCCAATCTGGTACTAGAGACACTTGGTACAGATTAGCGTGTTCCACAGGTGCTCTAATACAACAGACTGGGCATTCCTTACACAACTTATGTACATCTGCTTCCATAGTAGGCCAATGCACTCCGAGTCTCCTTAGTGTCTGTAAAGTTCTTTGCTTCGAGTAGTGTTGCTGTAATGCACCTACATGTGCCAATTGCAACCATTTAGCGTGCTCATCCTCTTCCACACAACAAGCTAGTATCTCGTGATCTGTATGTTTCTACATACTCCTTGCCATGATATGGTACTTTTGGGCTTTTACTACCTCTCGATCTTGAGTGTGTATTACTCGGTGGTTAGGCCCCTATGTCAATACTGGCACCAATGTCTTAGCCCATTGAGGTACAACTTCCAAGTTAAACAAGTAAGCATCAGGAAGGTCATCTGCTACTCCTTGTGGGGCCTCTCCAGATGTGAGCCTAGAGAGATGGTCTTCTCTCAAGTGAGTTTTGCCTTTCCTCACCACTACCTCAAAGTCATATTCCATTAGTAAGAGAAACCATCGTACTAATCTACCTATATTGCATGTCTTGTTTACCAAGTACAACAGTGCTTGGTGATCAGTAAAAAAATTAAACTTATTTGCAAGCAAATAGTGCCTAAACTTTTTAACCGCATATACCATGCCTAATCCTTCTCATTCAATGGTCTAGTTTTGTTCAACTGCATTCAACTATCTACTAGCATAGGCAATTGGAAGATCCATATTACCTTTGCCTGTAGGTTGTGCTAGCACACATCCAATAGCATAGTTGGATGCATCCACATGCACATGAAAGGGCTTGTTCCAATCTGGTGTCGTCAAGATTGGTGCTGAACATAATCGTCATTTAAGCTCATTGAAAGAGTTCTCACATTCATCAATCCACTCAAAATTGGTCAAAATTCCATACAGAGGCTTTGCAATGATGGCATACATGTGTATAAAACGTTGGTAATAGCCACAATGCCCCATGAAAGCTTGCACCTCCTTGACATTCTTTGGCCTAGGTAGTTTTGCGATAGCTCTCACTTTCTCTTCATCAACGGATATGATGTTCTTCGACACTATTTGTCCTAGAATCATGCCTTGCCTGACCATGACTCAATGCACTTTTTTGGGTTCAGGCAGACTTGATATTCTCTACATTTGTCAAAGATTTGCCTGAGTTCAGGTATATGTGTCTGTCTAATGTTGGAATGAGCACAAAGACCATCAACATAGACTTCTAAATTCTTCCTCAGGAATTCTTTAAATACATGACACATCAGTCTCTGGAAGGTTGCGGGCGCATTGGTAAGCCCAAATGGCATTACTCTAAAGGCGAATATGCCCCACTCTGTGGAAAAAGCCATCTTGTGTTGATCTTCTGGAGCAATGGCCACTTGATTGTAGCCAGAAAATCCATCAAGGAAGTTGTACACTTCATTACCTGCTACTCTTTCTAGGAGATGCTTCATGATAGGAAGCGGATAGTTATCTCGAATAGTGGCTGCATTAACCTTCTTCAGGTTAATGCACACATGTAGCTTTTCGTTCTTCTTGGGCACTACTACGATGGGGGATACCCACTCAGTGTGCTCAATTTCATAGATGAATCCAGCTTCAACCAAGCGATCTATCTCTTCTTTGATTTTGGCAGCATAATTATCATTATATGTGTATGGCTTTTGTTTAGAGGGTCATGGGGATAGTGTGTGAGCATATGTCAGGATCTACACCTTTCAAATTCTTTTAGCTCCAAGTGAATACATCCCTGTACTCTCTTAGCAAAGCTATCAACTCTTGCTCTTCTTCTTCTGTCAGCTCATGTCCTATGTAGGTGCATCTTTCTTCTCCTTCTTCTATGGCTACGACTATTTTCTTGGTGGTTTCTTTGTTATCATATGCCTCCCCTGATTGCACCTCATGTTTAGGCATTCTTATCATGACTCTCCTATCATCTATTTCATACTTCTCAAAGTTTTCAGGGACCTCAAACAAAGATTCTTCCTCCTTCGGTGTGACTTCTCTCTTCTTCCTTTTTCTGCCTTCACTCTTGGTGGTCACTTGTGTGGTTAACCTCACATCATTTGTAAGTTCATGCTTCTGAGGGTGAACTTCCACTTCGTAGAAATATTCCTCATCTGATGCAAAAGGCGGGTCCATAATGATTGACTCTAGATCAGAGTCACTTGCATCCTCGAATGCATCAGTGCTAGGTTCACATTCTTCAATAATTGGATCACACATGATTGGCTCTATTGTGAAGACTAAAATGTCATAGCCATCCTCATCACAGTGGGGTGTCCATTGTTCTTCATTGATGGCTACATCCATTGTTGCTAAAATTTCCGCCCAACCATGGGGTTCAAATTCTTCATCAAGAAATACTACAGGTGCATAGGCTGGGTCTTGAATGGATCTATGTGTTTCCTTTGCACCTAACTCTCTGGTGTGTTCTCTTTTCTCTTCCTCTACTTCTACTTTGCACATCCATAAGCATGTGTCTTCATGCATCCATGAGGATCCTGATCCTATGGAATGCACTGACTATGTGTCATCCTTAGCTCTATGGATGGGATTCCATTGAATAGGCAATACGTCTCTATGAGAGTAATCCTTGAGGTTGACTTTGGTTGTAACACCTAAGTGTTGAAAATACAAAGCATTGGTTCCCCCATCTTGTACCACTTGCAACTACCGCATAAATGGTCTTCCCAAAATCATCTCGTAGGCTTGATTTTTGCTCAAGTCACATATAGCAAAAGTATGCTCGAACTCAACACCACATGTAGTGAGAGTTATTCCTTCTAGCAATCCTATGCGTCTCTCAATGTGACCATCGGCCATCTGCAATTTCATTCTTGTTGGCTTGAGTGTTGGTTTGCCCCAGTGCTTCCATAGGGAAGTGGTGGCAATTGCAACTCCTACATTTGAGTCCAAAATTGCCTTGCTTGTGTATCCTTGATGGGTAATGGGAAGATAGGTGTTCCCTTCTTCGCCTTCACTCATGTCTCCTATCTTGTCCAAGGGTATTTTAGGCACTGTTCTATGAGATCCTACCTGCGAACGAGGTTTTGCTACTTCTGGCACTTGATTAGCTACGTGTTTCCACAGTTTTGGCCTAACCTTGAGTAGCTCCTCTAAAGTGAGGTTGCATTGCACTATAGTTTTTTTCACTACCTCCGTGTTCCTGGGTATGACTGAGTCTTTGTTTCTTATCATGACCATGGGTGCTCTCATACAAGTAGACTTAGCTTCCCATGGGCCTATGAAATGGGGTAGTTCCTGTAAGGAATTAGACTCAAAGTCTAATCTCTCATGGGATTGGGCACTCTCCTGCTCCTCATAAATAGAAGGAATGTCCTGTGGGAATTGATCATGTGTATCATCCACAAGTTCAATGGGAGGAGGGACTTCGCTCTCTTTTAGCCCATTTATCTTCTTGAATCTCTCGCAGGAACTCTGTTGAATACCTATTCATAGAAGAAGATGTGTCTGGTTCGGTGGAGTTAGGCACATAACCTTCCTAGGGGGAATGCTTATTCTTTTACTTGTCTTATCTCTTCCTTGGGAGTTTCCTTCCTTGGTAGATCTTGCACTTATGCTCTCTAACTTCTCTAACAGTCCATCAAAGTGCAATTGTGCCTTAGTTGAGCAAGAGTAGTTGAAGAGGTGACTGGCTTCAAACATGGTATGAGCCAACGTGACCATTTTAGCACAAAACTTGGTTCTTTCTATCTCTAGATCAGCTCTAGTGTAGCATTTGTCATGATGTATCACATTTGGCCCTTCTTGGATTCTAGCCTAATATGCTTTAAGCATCATGTCTATGTCCTTAAGAGTGGGGTCAGCTAATACTGACCCTACTCTAGGTGGTGGTGGAATTGTAGGAGGTGGGATGGAAGGTGGTGGATTAAGGTGTGATAGGGATGGAGGTGGTGGTGTTATGTGAGAGTTTGTTTGAGAGGTGAGTTCAACAATTTTGGCTTTTGTTTTTCGTATGCTTTCTTCTAGTTCGCTCATCTTCTTAGAAAATTGTCTTTTCATCCTTTCTCGGCTATCTTTCCAGTCTCTTGTCCATTTTTTAGTTATGCTCTTAGTCTCACTAACCTCGGAAGTCTTTTCTTGGCCTAAGCCTTGGTTGTGCTGCAAAGCCTGAGCTCTGGTAACCACTTGCACTGGTGCAATGGAAGTTACACTTCCTATAGAGTCTACGACTAATCCAATAATGTTGATGGGCGTGATTTTCAGCGTATTGTTAGGGTTCTTAGGACAATCTCGCAAGAGATGCTCTTTCCCACAATCAAGACAAAAACCTTGAATTGTCATAGATTGGGTTTGCGTAGGTGCAGGCATAGGGGAGTCACAAATGAGGTGATCTCCTTAACATCAATAGCACAGTCCTCTAGGAAATGGGGGTCTTACCTGCCTAGGCTGAGGCCTAGAGTTGGGATTTGTGTACATGACATTTGCATACTCTGGCTCCCAACTGGGTTCACTAGGGTCTTCATAGTAATATGACTCATTATGCTCAGGTGACTGCATGTAGTAAGCCTGTGGGCTATCAATGTGAGTAGAGTCAAAAATATGATCACTAGGGTTGCTTTCTGAAAGCAATGATGTTACTGGCACTATGGCTCTATTCAAATTCTCTTCTGCACCTGCGTACTTCACTGGGATCACATTGGATGGGGTTGGGGGCTACTGAGCTAACACCGGCTGAGGTTTTTGTTGGTTTTGGTAGGGTTGCTGATAAGGTTGTTGTGGTGTGCCATATTATTGTGGTGGGTACTAGTTCGGCTATCTTCCTTGTTGAGGGTATGGTTGTGGATAAGTTTGCCTAAATTTTTGCTTATTGTATGGGCAATCTTGCGCAGTGTGGTTGGTGTATCTTCTCTCTATGGTGCAGTATTGGCTGTTAGGGTTCACTTGGGGTTGAGCCATAATGGGACATACATTCGCCATATGATCACCTCCACAAGTATAGAATCTTTTTAGTGGGGCAGACCTTGGTATTTGTTTTCTTGATACACCTAACTTCTAAGCTATTTTCTCCGCAAGTTCCTCAATAGATGTGGATTGCGTGGAAGTGAGGCTAGTAGAACTATCTGAATCTTTCTAGATTTTTGAAAGCTCTAATTCCTCTCCTAGGTTATCCTCAATGTCAATGCACATGCATACACACTCTTCTATGGTTCTAGGGTCCTTCAGGTACACATATGATCTGAGTTTGGTACTTAGCAATCCATCCAAGAATAGAGCCACTTGTTTGGCTAGTGTGGGTAACTCAAGAACATGACATCTCTCTAGGTATTGCCTAAACCTTCTTCCTGCAAGTCTAACGGTCTCTTGAGGTGTCTGCTTGAGGCTATGAATCAGTGAGGATGTATTGTGCCTTATGCCACTCTTAGAGAATTCAGAAATGAAAGCCTCTAGAAGTTGGTCTATGTTCCTGAACTGTCTCTCATGTAGTGGTTGAAACCATGTAAGGGCTATGTTCCTAAGGGTTAGACCAAAAGCATTGTACTCTGTGAATAGGTCCTCAACTTGTTCAGCTCTCAAGACTTGCCTAAACTCAGCCACATGATCGTATGGGTCTCCAGTGCCATCGAAGTAATTATTCATGGAATTAACCAGCTGAGTTGGCCTCAAGGTTCTAGTGTGTTCTCTAGGCCTTGGCAAGGGAAAATCATCAGCATTTCTTTGGTTTCTTGGTTCTCTAGGTCTCTCAGTTTCCACTCTATCCATCTCTGTTCTCATCCTTTCTCTTCCCATGGGGTGGGCAAAACTTACCTTTGGCCTATCTCTACTTCTGTCCCTTTAAGCTCCATGAGCTTGGGATGTTCCAGCTCCTTGGTGGCCATAAGAGACATTAGATCTTGGTTGGGGAAAAATAAATTCACCCTTCCAAGTGTAGGCATGCCTACCATGCTCTGTGACAAAAAAGATCCTCTCTGAAGTATTGTCTAAATATGTCACTTTGCCTAGGCTATCAAGATCTTTGAACTCATAGATTATGATCGTTCCTACCTCCAAAAGGCCTCATCGGTCTCTCGGTTTAAGAGTAGATCTATGCTCTTACTGTCCTGGGGAACCCACTCTGGCGTGATAATTCTAGTGAGAATTGATTTGCCTCGAGGGGTTCTAGGCTCTCCACCTATGTTCCCTTGCTCTAGGTCACCTATGTCCGTTTCTGGGATCACATTACCAAATTCATCTGTCCTATCTGGGTAGGTGGTGACCACATACATGGTTCCTTCTTTGTCCAGGTATGCTCCATTTTCAAACTTGACTGTTGGATGTTTGAGTCCGATGGGTTGGTCAAGGTTTCTAATTTCGACCATGGCTCTTCTTAGGCGGTCCTCATAGATGCACGCACCTAATCGGTTGATCCTAAGGTATTCCAGTTGAGACTTGTAGGGACCTTCAACCTTTTGCAAGTAAGCCACTCATGAACTTCCTGTGGGTCACTCCATACCTTGAGACATCTCTGATTTGCTAGTTTCAGAGTTAGGGTACTGTGAATAAATACTCAACTTCTGGGCCCAAGACCTAGCAGTGTGATTGACACTAGCCTTTGAAGACCTAAGGCTTTGTCGATCTCTCCCTAGGTGTCGTCCTGATCTAAGGTTCATACGCTTGAATGAACAATCCCAATTTTTACCCAAAGTACAACCTCGTTGCTGATTCTTTCTTATTAACCACTGAATTCTTTTTAGTTTGTTAGTGTGTTTATAATCTTGTCTGATTTTGCATCATCAAGAATATTTGAGTGATTTTCCGCACTTTAAGTTGATCGCACTGCCTTAAATTCTTTTCCTTTAAAGTTATCGATCACAAAGAGATTATGTTTCAGGTTGAACTTGAGTGCTTAGGTAATCTTCAACTTGATAGATGCCTATCGTCACCCTATCTTACTTATAGACCAACTCGCACTTAGCCTAATCTAGGAATTGACAAAGAGAGTTGAGAATAATCCGACCTGACTTGCTGATCCCTTGCTCTTTGGTGCTCAAGAACCCCGTTCTCAAGCTTGCAGAATTCCCTTGCTTTGGATGCCCTCTAGTGCTTTCAATGGACCTGTAAGAGTACCAAAGTTAGCTCAACATTTAACTTCAAATGACATAACGATTCATTTTCAATAATTTACTTCAGAGCCCAAATTGCCCTTGTCTTTATGGCCAACAATCCTAGAGATCCCTCATTTTTCTTCCCCCTGAGTATGGTCAACTTCAAAATACCCTATCTATAACTCCTTGTATTAGTTTTACAAAACCAACAAGACCAAAATCACTAAAAACGGAGTTCGTATGAGGAAGTTATGTCTATTCAGGACTCTAGGGCTAAAACAGGATCAAAACAGGCTAACAAGCAAGTAGGAATAACTCACAATGTGTTCTAGGGCTTGGCTATGTTCTAATGACCCTTAATGTTTCCCAAATTCTGGCCTAAAATAGACCCAATATCTTTTGCCCTTAAAAAATAGTTGAATTTGCCCATCAATCACGATCGAGTGGTCTGTCAATCGGGATTGATGTGTCAATCGCGATCGATGTGTCGATCGCAATCGAGAGGTCCATCGTGGCTGTCAGTCGTGCTTGATGGGTCAATCGTGATTGACACATGGCCCAAAATTTTAGTCAATTGTGGTCAAATAATCATTGACTTTCTCGATCACGATTGATAGATCCGTCGGGACTGTCAATCGTGATTGATGGGCCAATCGCGATTGATGGGTCAATCGCGATTGACATGTGGCACGTGTAGAATGTGTCAGTTGTGGTCAGTCAGTCGTTGAATCTTTCAATTGCGATCGACGTGTCGGTCGCGATTGACGAGTCTGTCGGCAGGTGTCCGTCGTCGTTTATCAGTCGCAATTAGCAAAAAACTGAGGCATATCAAAATTTTAAACACATATTTAAGATGTTCTAGGCCTAGACATCACATTTATGGACTTAGTTTGGCAAGTTGATCAATTTTTTTGTCAGTCTTGATTGACAGGGGTCAATGCCTCGGGATTTGCACAGTAAAAAATTTGTACCCGTTGAAGCTGGTGCAGCTGCTGGGGATGCTGATTCCTGTAGAAAATCTCAAAAAACACACAAAAGCACAAGCACACAAACACTCTCTCACTCTCTCTCACAAGTGAAATGAGGAGAAATGGTATAGGAAGGGTGATATGACCAAAAAACTGAAAATGTCGTGATGATGGAGATGGAGGTGGGAGATGGTGATGATGTTGATGGTGATGAAGAGGGTGAAGAAAACAAGAGAAAATAGATAAAAGTGGGGAAAATACCTATAACTCCAACGTCTCAACTCTACTTCTTACCATCACATGCTCGTCCTCGAAGCTCGATCCTTGGCAACGGCACCAAAATTTGGTGTAGCTCAGTGATGAGTAGCACCTCCATTAATGTCAATCCGGGAAGACGTGAGGATGGTATGAAGAACTCGAACAAGTGATGGCACAAGTGTGTGAGTGAGAAGCACACAAACAAGTGATGGCACAAGTGTGTGAGTGAGAAGCACACAAACATGCACACGCATACACACACACGCGCACACAAGGCAAGAACAAAGAGAGAGGCAATGGAGTAACTTCTATTCCAAAAGAGTTCTCATATAAGTTCAAATCTACAACAAGCTAACCTCAAAAATGATCTCTCTAGCTCTTTTTATAGTTTTTGACTAGCTTTGGTCTTGTCCAGACCTAGTGTTTGGCCTAGTTAAAAATTAGGTTCTAAGGCTATTTTGGAGGCTCAAAGGAGCTTTGAAAATTATGAAAATTAGTGCATAAATACTGCTAATACTCCTCAAGCTCAAGGACTCCTCAGCGTGTACAAAATGGAATAGCAACAATCAAAAATGATATTTACAATGGTGTGAAGTGACTAAAATCACTATTTGGGAAATATTAATTCATGAAAAATGATAGGCCTATTTGTCCGATCTCCGTTGACTGCTTTGCCTACTTGGCCCTTCTCTTTGCTTTGATTCTCTTCGTTGGCTTCCTTGTCTCATAAGTCCTTGACTGCCCTGGCCACTTCCAACACCTTGATATGGATCTTGTACAAAAGCTCCATGTTGGGTGAACCTAACTTGCAAGCCTTTCTCAACTATTTGGCCTACACTTATTAGGTTTTTTGTAATAGTGCCACCCCTACCTCCAACATGTTCAAGCCATTGAAATCAGACACATGTTATGCCACATGCTTGAAAACAAGGAGACTAGGGAGTCAAGAATCCTAGTCCATCAGGAAAATACAAGCAATGCAACTACTCTACTCACATAAAGGAGAGACATGCATAGGCACACACACACCACTCTCACACACTCACAAAGACACAATACATAAATGTAAATAGTCTTGGAGTAAAAGAGAGCCTTCTTCCATTCATAAGAGATATTACATGAGAGCACGTGGACCAAAAGCTCCCCTCTTTACAAAAATGAGCTTCTATATATAGGCTAAGCTCTATTCCCCATGTGCTCTTTTGAAAAGTCAAAAAGTGAATCTCTCTCTAACTAACATATCTTCTAGGATACTCCAAAATAAATTCTTGTAACCACCGAATCCCAAGAATATGCATGAGTGGGATTTTTACGTGGGATTGTCCTAGAAGATCCAAAAAGGTGAGGTCTTCAAGAGTTTCCTCCACTATGGTATAAGGAAATATTAAAAAGTGCTTTTAGGAGAGTGTTCATATGTGACACTCAAATATATACAACGAGCTTTATTCTCATGGTCTAGGGAGGGTTCCATGCACAATTGAGGATGTGTGCATACCCTACAACCCAAAACTCTCCTCCCACTAGACTTTGTGATCCTCAACAAAGCTAAGATAAGAGGATCATACATAGTTGAACTTATCCAAGTTGAAATCTTTAGGTCTTCATATCTGCAACTCTTCAGTCTGCAAAGCTTCAGGCTGCAAGTCTTGAGGTCTTCATAATCTTCAAATCTGCAAAACTTCAATTTTCCAATCTGCAAGCTATCAGTCCTTCCTTCAATCTGCAAATTTTCAGACTTCAAAGCTGGGAGACACAATCCCCTTGGGGGGCAGTCAGACCAAGAGCAGCCTTTCTTGCTAAAAATGCGGCCATTCCTATTGAGCAAGTCCTAAAAACTACAATTCAAAACTTCATGTGCATAATAACTACCAGCATGGAGCACGCTAGGAACAATTTTTATCAAGGGTTGTGGCCCGTTTGAAACGTGCATTGAATTCATGCAACCAGGCCCCATAGCAACAGAAACAACATGGATCATGATTCCAAGAGTACTGTTCATGATATAGACATTCACATCATAGCAACCTGAAGTTCATAGCATCCATAGCAATTTGGGAAAAATAAGCCTAGCATTCATAATACTTATTAGAGCAATCCTTGCTTCAAACGTATCTGCAGGAACCATGTGCTATTTTTCAGATCTCAGTCTAGCCTACAATGTCTTTCAAGTAATGTTTTAGAACTCTACATCAGTTAGTCCGGATTGTTGGGAAAGATCGATGGACACTTCAAGTGATGAGTTGGTACATCCAAATCCTGCTTAGTACCAGCCCTTTATAACTTTAGAGTTGATATGTGGAACCTTTTAGCTTCCCAATGATACCATAAAAGTGCCTATGTACTTTGGAAATGATGTACGAAAAGATTGAGTCAAAACAGACTACTTCTAAATAGAAGAGTCCAAGAAAACCTTCTATTTTGGATCAAACACCTGCTGCTTGTAATGCTCAGTGCTACCAGTACAGTAGGAATCGAAACAATTCCTTTTAGATGTATCTAATTATCTTAGTAAGCTACCGATTCCAAGTGGAATTACTTGAAATGATCCACTATACACAGAGAAATTAATTTAGCAAATTGATCATTACTCCCGATTGTTTAGGACCTTTATAGAGTTTGACCAATGAATGATTTGATGCACTTTTCTCCAAATTGGCTAACTAGATTTGCTTCACGCTTCGTCAGCATGTAGATAACTTGGAGCTGATTCCAACAAGCTATAGTTCATTGAATTTGGTGGAGAAATGAGTGAGATATGAGCAGCACAAGTTGATAGTGAGAAATGACTATAACAGAGATATCATAGATGAACAATGTAGGTATAATGTATTAATGAATAATGTTGTACAAGATCATAGGCTTGGTAATCATAGCCTTATAATAGAGATCAGTGAAGAGTACAATGTAGGCCTTACACATAAGCAAAATGGCAATGAAGAGCTCGAGAAATGATCACCTCTAACGTCCGCAACTTTTTCAAGTGATCTTTTATAGATGTTACATTCAAATTTGAATTTGAATTCACTTTTGTCTCTCTCTAAAAATTGATCCTTCATTCTAGGAAATATTCTCTCAATTTAGTTGTTACCTTCTTAACTAACAAGTCCACAACTTTTCATGTAGGTGATACAAATATTCTCAAGTCAAAAAGGAAATGACTTTTACAAAGGTAAAGAAGTAAATCTCTACTAGCATTGGTTTCCATGGAGCTTCATATGTGTATGTGCTACAAGCCAAATGTGTAGGCTTGTGATTTGTACTAACAACTCCGCCAAACATTTTGGCTTGGTCTTCATCTTCAATCTTCATGAATATCTTGCAATCCAATCATTGCTTTAAACCTTCAAAGTTTTGTACCATCTAATGATTTAGTCAACAAATCTACACATTGCATGTTAGTTGATACATATGACAACAAAATATCCTTGCTCAATAGCTTCTCTCTCACATAATGATAGTGGACCTCTATATGCTTGGTCCTAGCATGATAAATAGGATTAGTTGCAAGGTGTAGTGAATTTGTATTATCCCTAAAGATCATTGGAGATGTAGTATGCAAGTCCAATTCTGTATACAACAATCTGATCCATATGGCCTCTTGAGTAGCATTGGCCAAGCCTCTATACTCTGCCTCTGTAGAAGATAAGGCAACAGTAGGTTGCTTCTTTGAAGACCATGATATTGGCTTATCACCTGCAAATGAAAGATATCCTGAGGTACTCCTCCTATCATCTTTGCATCCTGCCCAATCTGCATCTGAATAAATTTTAATGTCCAAGTCTGATGTATAAGGGAAATACAAACCATGATGTTGAGTACCCTTAAGGTACTTTAAGATTCTTTGGGCAGCCTTGAAGTGAGGTGCCCTAGGCTCGTGCATAAACTGACTTAGCACACTTACTCCATAAGCAATGTCTACCCTTGTCAACATAACATAATTCAAGCTTCCCACTATGCTTTGATAACCTGTAATGTCTTCAAGTACATCTCCTTCATGAGCACTTAATTTTAGGTTTACCTCCATTGGAATACTTGCAACTTTGGCATCCTGCAAATGAAACTTCTTCAACATATCCTATATATACTTTCTCTGAGTAATGTAAATTCCAGAGTTAGTATAGACTAACTCAAGTCCAAGAAAATATTTTAGTGATCCAAGGTCACTAATTTTGAACTCCTTCATCATCTGATTCTTGATTTGTTTGATGCCATTAGCATCATTACCTGTAAGTATGATATCATCAACATATACACTTTGGTATATTACCTCTCAATTACTTCTCTTGATGAATAGAGAAGTATCTGCTTTACTCATGACAAAAACCTTGGTCCTGAAGATATGTGGTCAACCTATGGTTCCATGCCCTAAGTGCATGTTTCAATCCATAAAGAGCTTTATTCAATTTGCATACATATGTTACCTTGTTTGGATTCTTATAGCCAGGAGGTTGTGACATGTACACCTCCTCTGAAATCGAGCCATTTAGAAATGCATTTTGTACATCCAACTGATACATGTTCCAATCCTTTGATGCACCCACACTTACCAATACCCTGATGGTTGGCATTTTGGCCATAGGTGTTAGAAGAAGTATTTTTTGTAGTATTTTTTGATGAGAAACAATTGTAAAATGTCAAAAAACTTGTAAAAATATTTACGTAACTGATGTAAAAATAAGGAAGAGTCTTCCTTATGTAGAGTAGAACCTTATGTAATTTTTCTAGAATTTTTGGAAACTCCTAGATAGCTTATTTTTAGAATAATAGAGGAAAGGACCAAAATTCAAGTGTGAAAAGGGACACTTGAAAAATGTATAAAAGACAATTTCCTCTATTATGAGGGGGTTGGTTGATTATTTGTTTACATGCTATCCAAGTGAAGAGAGAGTTTCTTGCTGAAAATCGTGTTTTCTCCTCTTTGTGCGATTTCTTGAGTTATGAGTCTATTCCTTGTGTATTCATGGAGATTTGTGAGCTTCTATTGTGTATTTCTGTTGAATGTGTATGAAGAGAGTTGAATACTGATGTGTTGAGTGAAAAATTGATGTAAGATGGTGCTGGAGATGAAAATCGTCTGATTTTACAGAATCGCGATTGTCTCCTCTAAAGGTTACAGGTAACATTTTTAAGTTTTGACTTCATGGATGTATTTTGCTGAGAAAATAACATGTTTTAGACACCAAGATTGTGGAAAATGATGGAGATTTGCTCAAGATAAACCAAACCCTAGAAATTCCTCTTCATTTTCATTATTCTCAGAGATCCAGCCATTTACCTCTTATTTCTTGGATTCTATCATGTAGAAGGGGCTGTGGTCTCATATATACTTCCACGATTGACAATTAAAGATGTATTGTTAATTTTTTATGCTAAATGATTGGAGAGGACAACTCCAAAGATCAATAACAAACATTTTTTGGCGCCATTGCCGGGGAGTATATCAAAAGCTTCATTGAAGTTGGACCTTGCTGGACCTTCTAATGTGATGGTATTGAACACATGGAAAAGGTAATATTTCTTAATCAAGAAATGTAAAACATGAAAAGGTAGATTTCTTTGTTTGTCTTTTGGGGAAAGAAAGAATTAGATAATCTTTTGAGAATAAGAAGTGTTGAAATTTTTGCAAATTGATAGTTGCTCATGACATTTTTTTGAAGTAAAGTGCAGGTGTGTGAAAAACTGAATCAAGAAAGCTGATGATAAGGTAAAATGTGTCTATTCTTGCATTTGTAGATTGCCTTTTGATCAAGTACTAAGCAAAATTGTTGATCTTGGGAAGATGACAAGATTGCATTAGGGAAAAGTCAAGTTAAGTAGCTAGATGCAAGTAGATAAGTTCCATTTGCAGCCAACTCAAAGTTATAATCTTGAGAAAAACTGAATTGCATCTTGAAAAGAGAAATGTTTGAGTTTATCTTTGCAAAAATTGACATTTGCATTTCTTAACATAATTTTCTTTGGGAAATTTTGCTCATTAACTGTTTTGATAGCCAAAGCATAGGAGAGTATAACCAATCAAGGGACACAAGATCAATAGATCACCAAACAAGAAACCCTAAGTGAAGTGTTTACCTTAATTTAGGGCAAAATACTAAAAAAATTCATAAAATTCACTAAAACAATCAAACAAATTTCTTTTCTCCTTAGGAAGATGGACTGAAGTTTTGTTGACAAGTGTGGAAGAGACCAGGTGGTAAGAAAGCAGAAAATTTGCCAAAAATTAGAAAAAAAAAAAAACACGATTCTCTGCACAGGATCATGATTTTCTGGATAATTTTGTGATTATGGTGCAAGATTACAAGTGACAGTTGAACTAGAATTCGTAAAGGGTACTAAAGGGAAACAATAGAAAAGAATACTCAAAATTGCAAAAAATAGGAAGTACAGAAAAATCACGATTCTCTGCACAAAATCGCGATTTTCTATAAGAGAAAAATTTTTGGAAACTTGAGTACAATTGGGTTTTTGGAGAAAGGTAATTGCAAGAGATTTCATTAATATTGAGAAAGTGAAGGAAGCTAAATTCCAAAGAATCAAGGAAAATTGAGTATCAAGTGAGAAAGGTGGAAAAGTACAAAATCGCAATTTTCATCAACAGCCAATGGGAGGGATTAATCATGAAAAAATTAAGAACTAAGGATTAAAACCAAAAAGTTGTGGAAGAAAGAAATTGGACAAGTAAAAAAGTGAAAAACAGTGAAAATTGCACAAAATCGCGATTTTGTGGACACTATAAAAGTCTGGAGTTTCAGAAAAAACTCATTCTTGAGTGAGAGAGAGAGAGTGAGAGCAGGATCAGAATCGCGACCTTTTGCAGATTAAAGCTTCTGAGATTTCTGGAACCAAGCAAGCAAGGTAAGGAGCCCTTAATAAAATTTATTGGTTTTTCTTTACATTCACATGGTCATTAAGTACAAATAAGCACAAAATCAACCAAAAACACCAAAAACACGGAATCGCGATTTTTTAAGTTTCTGAATTTTCTGTGAAAAAATAATATATTTTACAAAACCCTTTTATTGCATGTCAAAAAATAGTTAAGGCGATTCTATAGAAGAATTAAAAATTTGAAAATCAACACTTGAAACATTAAAATAAAAATTGATCAGAATCGCGATTCTGTAGTCAAACACAAAATCGCGATTCTCGAAATTAGAAGCACAAAATCACGATTCCTAGAACACGATTTTCATAAGAAAATCGTGTTATTTACGATTGTGAGTGTGAGAACAAAATCGTGGAAAACACGATTTTGAACACAAAATCGTGGAAAACACGATTTTAAGTACAAAATCGTGGAAAACACGATTTTAATCACAACATCGTGGAAAACATGATTTTGAGCACAACATCGTGGAAAACACGATTTTAATCACAACATCGTGGAAAACACGATTTTGAACACAAAATCGTGGAAAACACGATTTTAAGCACAAAATCGTGGAAAACACGATTTTAATCACAACATCATGGAAAACACGATTTTGAGCACAACATCGTGGAAAATACGATTTTAATCACAACATCATAATAAATACGATTTTATTCATAACATCGTGAAAAGTAAGATTTTGAGCATAAAATCGTGGAAAAAACATGATATTGAGCACAGAATCATGTTAAACACGATTTTATTCATAAAATTGTGGAAAGCACTATTTTGAACACAAGATCGTGGAAAACACGATTGTGACCACAGAATCGTAATAAAGACGATTTTGAGCATAAAATTGTGGAAAACACGATTCTAATCACAGAATCGTGGAAATTAATTGAATGATCCTTAGGTCTGGTAACAAATTGCACATACATTCCCAGCAAGAACTGGGAAGGAAAGACATAGAGCCAGAGCCAGTAGAAGGGGATTTGCAAGAAAGGGATTCAGGGCAAGAAAACAACATGGAGAATTTAAATGAAACAAATGAGCCCACAGAAACTGGGGATTATAGAAACATCCTCAAATATATGTACACAAATAGGTTTGGAACCTATGTATATCAGGATGGAATGCATAAGTTTCTCATTAGATTGAGAAACTTAGAAGTTCCCCTGAACATAACACTAGTAGCTCAGTTCAAAGATGGTAGATATGAGGATAGGCAGGGATGTGTATACATCTTCTCACAAGACCCAGAAAATTCAAATGACCTAGGGCAATGTGCAGACAAGAGACCTTGGGAACAGAACCTAGGGCAATCAGATTTGCCAAGACCACATGGAATTCACAATAATGGTGAACAATCACAAGGTAGGAGAACACATACTTCCCCAAATCCTTTTGAAAAGGAACCAGAAGGAATTAATGATTTCCCACTAAGAAGAAGACATCATTGGCAAAATCAGGGTAGAATGCTTAGACCATATCAAGTAGCCAAATGCATGAAAAATCAATATGAAGGATATTTTGATCCTCATGCTCATGCTGCAGAATTTAGGCAATTAATCAGAGTTGAAGAAGTAGAGGATTACAAAGTCCAATTTGAAGCATTTGGTTTAACCCTAACAAGACCTGCCTTATCTTGGTTCATTCCCTTAAGAAAAGAAATGTATTTAGATATTGAATCCTTTCTAGAAGCCTTCATTGGGGAATTCTCAAAGATCGGAATAAAACATAGTACAGCCACATTAATACATAGCTTTAAACAACAAAAAGATGAAAATGTCAGAGAGGCAGCTAGGAGATTCAAGCAGTACATTGATAGATGTCCCCATTTTTCCCAAGTTTGTTTAGTCATGATGGCCACTCCTGATCCACTATCCAGAATAGCTTTGGGATGATTTTTTCCAAATTGTATTTTTAGGGTTGAGTTTCCCTCTTCTCCTTCACAATATCCTCCTATCTTATCAATGGGAATATACCACAATTCCTCCAATTCTTGCAGTTGTGGATGAAGATTTTCTGGTATTGTTTCCCATTTTTTCATTTTGTTTTGTAAATGATGATTCTGTTTTATCAATTCTTCCAATGTGGTGTGATATAGAATTATACATTGTTTATCTATATTCACCTGTAATGTTATCTGTGGGCTTTCTTCCTTATTAATGTTTCCTCTTGTTCTTGTTGCCTCAGATTCCTCAACTGTTTCTTGAGAATTGTCTACTTCCCCCAGTTTGAGTTGTGCTTCCTGTATGATTTGTTTACACTTCTGCATCTTTTCATGTTCTAGGTCTGGCATAGGATAAGCCATTACATGATATGTCGCACTTGGTCCTTCTTGAATTCTTCCCTTGTATGATTTTATCATGGTGTCCAGACTTTGTGAGTTTCTTATCTCTGACTGGGTTTGTGTTTTTTGAGAGAGAGTACTGTTTGGCTGTTCCCTATTCTCCTCTTCCAAATTTTTACCCAATCTTTTTTTCCTTTCCCATTTCCCTTTTTGTCTATTTTTCTTCACCTTTGAAACTGAACCTTCATTTTGTTCCTTAGTTGTTTCGTGTTGTTTAGCTTGTGCCCTTGTTATAGCATTTACATTCACTTGGTCAATGTCACTCAATTCTTCTTGTTCCATGATGTTGACTCATTAGTTGAACTTTAACCTCCTTGATGTCATTGGCATCATTCCCCGTAATGATAATGTCATCCACATAGACATATAAGTAGATAACTTTTGAATTGGTCTTCTTTATAAATAAAGAAGAATCTACCTTGCTTGCCACAAAACCTTGGTCCTGCAAATAAGTAACAAGCCTATGGTTCCAAGCTCTAGGAGCCTGCTTTAGGCCATAAAGTGCCTTCCTTAGCTTGCATACATAACCTAATTTAGCTTTGTCTCCAAACCGTGGTGGTTGTGCCATATACACTTCTTCTAATATCCATCCATTTAAGAATGCATTCTTGACATCTAAGTAATATAGGTTCCAATTCTTGGAAGAAGCAACACTTACCAAAACCCTAATTGTTGGCATCTTTACCACAGGTGAAAAGGTTTCTTCGTAGTCCACTCCATGGATTTGAGCAAACCCTTTTGCCACTAGCCTTGCCTTGTATGTGTTTATAGAACCATCTGAATTCTTTTTTATTTTATATATCCACCTTGATCCTATTACCTTCATGCTTGGCTTCTTGGGAACTAGGTCCCAAGTATGGTTTTCATGAAGTGCTTCTACTTCTTCTTGCATGTTTTCTCTCCATTCTTTCCTCTTACTAGCCTCTCAAATGAAGAAGGTTCCTCTGTCATAGAGTCTTTCGTGATATACACAGAATGCCTGGTGACTAATGATGTGTCATAGATGTACCTTATGGGCTTTTTACTCCCCGTTTGAGATCTCCTAAGTGCTTGATTGGAGGACTCTAGAATGTCTTCCAATTGCTTAACCTTGGCCTTGCCTTTTGACTTCCAAGCCTTGAAATCCATTTGATCTTCATCCTCTGAATTGATATCTTTTGGTAATTGTTGATCTTCTTGAGTGAGAGTTGGAGAATTACTTTCCAAATCATAAGGTAACTTGCTCTTCCTGCAATCATCTTCAAACCATGAATTATTTTTCATCAAATACTACATCCCTTCTAACTATAAATCCTTTGTTACTGGGATTGTATAGCCTATAACCCTTCTGGTTTTGGTCAAACCCAATGAATATACACTTTTTAGCTTAAGGTTCAAGCTTCCCTATAATATGTGAGGGCATGTGTGCATAAGCAATGCACCGAAATATTTTGCAGTGGTCCAATGAGGGTCTCCTACCATTCCATGCTTCATAGGGTGTCATTCCATCCATGGATTTGGATGGGAGCCTGTTGACCAAGTAAGTGGCTCTGGAAACAGCCTCTACCCATAGGTAATTAGGTAGCTTCTTCTCATTCAACATTGACCTTGCAACTTCAACTATCAACTTGTTCCTTCTCTCTGCCTTTCCATTTAATTTAGGAGTATATCTTGTTGTTACTTCCCTCTTTATGCCTCTGTCCTATAGAAATGAATCAAATTCATGTGAAAAATACTCACCACAGTCCTAAGATCTGATCCTCTTCAAACTTCTACCTGTTTGGCTCTCAGCTAATGCCAAATACTTTTTGAAACATGTAAATAGTTCATCCTTATGCTTCATGAAGTAAAGGATTGTCCATCTACTATAATCATCTATAAATGAAACATAGTACCTTGAAACTGATATTGATGGATCTTTTCTCGGACCCCACACATCAGTGTGTACAAGCTCCTAGTAGTCTTCATACATATATCCCTTGTTGTTGAACGGTTACCTGTGAGCTTTACCAAATTGGCATGCTCCACATTTTTATATCATGTGTTGCTTCGACACATTGGGGATGCCAAGCACACTCTAATCCCTGCATATTTGTTTTAGTGTTGTTTCTCCTATGTGTCCTAGCCTTTTGTGTCGTATCTCTAAACTCAAATAGGGTTTGATCTTTATAATTGAAGAGTGCTATGTTTCTAGTGTCTCCAATATCAAATGTAACTAATCTACTAGATTTCTCACCTTTAGCAATCCTTTTGAAGCCTTGTTGATGGTCTTCCACATAATATGCTCCATGCCTAGTGAATCTGACCTGTAAGCCTTTCTCAACAATCTGTCCAACACTAATTAGGTTCTTGGTTATAGATGGCACATACAAAACCTTACTTAAGAAGTTCATGTTACCATCAGAAGACTTGACATTTCTAATTTTCTTGACTGAGTTTTGAGTGTCATCACCTATCTGTACTTCATGCTTCCTTTTGGGTTCTTCAAGATCAAATAGTGATGCTACATTTCCAGCCACATGATTGGAACATCTTGACTCAATATAAAAAAGATGCTCATCATGTTTATCTTGCTTGGATGTCATGTTCATGACTCGAGCAGAGAATCCTATTGGTCTTCTATGTAGTTGTAATCTCTTATTCCTCTGAAATGTCCTTGATAATTGTTGTTGTACCCTTGATTATAGTTATGATTATAGTTGCTTCCTCCATTGTTGTACTTGCCTCTGGATTTTCCATAGCTACCTCTATGGAATCCTCCTCTACCTGTGTAGTTAGCTTGAGAGGTACTAGTCTCTTCTTCATTCTTCTTGCTTTTACCTTTATCCTTACTTTTAGTCTTATCTATATAAAGGGCAAAAGATTGGTTACCTCTAGAGTTGTCACCATTCTTGTTGAGCTTTGTCTCGTGGGTGAAGAGTTGCCCCATCAAGGTGTTGAAGTTAGGTATTTGCATATCCATGTAAAGGTCCATTGTTGTGGTGAAGGACTCCCACTTATCATCAGCTTTGATGCCATTAATGATCTGCCTTACTATGTGTTCTTCTTCTATCTCCTCTCCAATGCTTGCAAGCTGGTCATCCACATCCTTCATCTTGGTTACATAATCAGCCACATCCTTCATCTTGGTTACATAATCAACCACACTTTGTTTTGGTTGCTTCTTTAGGGTTGTGAACTCCATTCATAGCTGATTCTTTCTAGCCCTTGTATTTGATGAGAGTACTTCCCAAGTCTTTTGGGAGGCCTTGCAATTCCTAATATGAGGCAATGAGAAATCAGATATTGAGTTTAGTAGAGAAGACCTGGCAAGAGCATCCTTTGCACACCATGTGGTCAACCTTTCTTTCTCTTCCTTTGTGGGATGATGTTTGCTCCTGAGTATTGGCATCTCTTTATCTCGTGAGATGTATCCATATATTCTCCCTTGAAGGTAGGCTTGCATCCTTAGTGACCATGTTGAGTAGTTTCTTTTGTGCAATTCGTCAATGAAGGATGGAAATCCATCTCCCATCTTGTTTGTTGTTGCTCTAATACCACTGTTGGAGGAGATGGTGGATAATCTTCAGAGATGAAGTGGTGTTGCTTAATCCTACTTCACACATGCCAAGAATAATTGTTGGAGAATGTAGTGGGACTCTTTAGCTTGCTAATGATCATAAATAATCATATATGATGTTTGGAGTATGATCCACTAATCAATGGATCGAAAACCAAAACTTGCTATTCTTGTCTCTACACCTGTTTAATGTTCTGAACAATTCTCTACGCATAGTAGAAATCAGCCTAATTCCGTTCAAGGATATCTAATTAGCTTAGACATCTACCAATCGTGAGTGGTTTCACCAAAAATGATAAACGACATGCTCAGTATGATGTTTAGCAAATCATAGGACATACCCGACATTTTCAGTATGCATCAATGAACAGACTAGAGAGTAAAGTTATGTTAATATCTCACGACTCAGAGAAGCAATGATAATGAGATTTTGTAGTTATATACTAGAGAATATGTTGAGTCTATCATGCTTTAAATCATGATAAAATATTAATCATACACTGACAACAAGCTCTGAGAAGATCATTGTACTGATCTAGTCATGGTAAAGAAGTGAAGTGAAGATATAATGCAATGTATGTATTAAATCATGTACAAATACAATGTCATTGGCAATAATCAATTGCTCAATGTGAGAAGTATGAATGAGCTATAAAGTGAGCTCTTCAAACTACAAGGTATCATTTCTAAATGATATCGTGGAGTTGAGATATCATGTGGGTCTTTTGATCCTCCTTTTATGGTTGAGTTTGGAGCCAACCTTTTGAATTCAAATTAAAAAGTTCACCTAAAAGTGAATCCTAAAGTGTAGGATATATTCTCTCATCAATGAGTTATTAGATTTGATGCTTCCTAACTTCCTCATGGTTGTAGGACACTTTTACAAGGATAAATGTAAATGATTTTTACAAGAGGTTGATCATACAAGGTTCCATAAGAGATATGCTAATCAACCGAGTATGTGGGCTTCTTTTCTATTGCACCAACATCAGGTACCTAGTATTGATGGAGATGCACCAAAAAGGTATGGTTGCTCACTTGCATTTGGCTGCAGAGATGAAAGAACGATGTGAAGCTTGCATGATGGGCAAGCAGCAGAGGAAGGCATTTCCACAAGTAAGCAAGAATAAAGCAAGTGATCATCTAGACTTCATGCATGTTGACTTGTGTGGAAGAATGCCTTCATATGCCTTGGGAGGATATTCCTAGTTCCTGTTACTCATCGATGACTATAGCAGGAATGTGTGTGTGTATTTTCTTCGTGATAAGGCTCAAGCTTTTGGTAAGTTTAAAGAATGGCTTCAGCTTGTTGAAACTAAAATTGGGAAGAAGATGAAGAAGCTCAGGACGAATGGTGGTGATGAGTTCACGTCAACAGAGTTTGATGATTTTTGCAAGGCCAAAGGAATCAAGCATGAACTCACAGTGGTGCATAACCCTCAAAAGAATAGTGTTGTTGAATGCTAAAATTGAACCATCATGGAAATGGAAAGGTGCATGTTGAAGGGAAAAGGATTGCCTAATCATTTTTGGGAATAGGCTGTCAACACTATAATTTACATCTTGAATCAAAGCTATGCTAAGACACTTGATGGAAAGACCCTAGAAGAGGCCTACACTGGTAGAAAGCCTTCTGTTTCCCATTTCCAAGTATTTGGAATGAGTGTTATGTACACATTTTAGATAAAGAGAGGAACAAGCTTCAACCAAAAAACACCAAATGTATCTTCTTAGGGTATTATGAAGAGAGTAAAACTTATAAGATTTATGACCCATAGGCAAAGAAGATCATAACGAGTCATGATGTGGTGTTCATGGAGTAGCAACCACATGTGGTGGAAGAGGAAAAGGGATCTTCCACTCTATCATCAGACGAAGAGGTAATCCACTATGAACCTATCCCAAGAGCTAGCCATTCTATAGAAAAGAAGGAAGCATCATCCTCAGATGATGAGACAGAAAATCACCAACTTGCTGTTACTCAAGTGGAAAAGCCATTTCCACTTTGGGTGAGGCAGCTCTGTGATTTTTCAAATCCCATCCCACAATCATTAGAATAGGTTGCGGACATAGAGAATAGAGGAACAAAGACAGGATGCAATAGAGTTCCCACAATGCCAGTTTATGAATGAATGACTTACTTAGCTCCCAGTTGTATGTCTCTATATGTAGCTACTTGAATCAACGAGGACCACTAGAATCTGCTAGTGGTGGCTGTACTTTCCACTCAAGTTAAGTCTCTCTAGACTCAAGTTAACTCATGTTAACTTGAGTTAGAAGGCTCTAGAGCTTCTTGGGCAAAGTTCTCTTCCCATGCTCCCCATGGGGTTTGAACCCAAGACCACAATCTTGAGGCTTAACCACTAGGCTAAGTGGATTACTTGTTTATGAGAGCACATGAACTTATACTTGAGTCTACTCTTGAGATCTTTGGTTCTCCACATGAGTGACCAAATGATGTCCGATTTCAGATCTATCTGAAGCAGCCAAACTCTTAGACCGTAGACTTACTTTATTACATTCTTCCCCCCTTGGGAAAAATTTTCATCCTTAAAAATAAAGCTATATATAGTATTCGTAGGCAACCCTTGAGCCTCATGTTCTAATACCGAAAGAACATGAGCATTCATTTGATCTGTTATCCACTTAGAACTTGAAAGTAGAAAATCTTATCTATTGTTGATCAACTTAAAATTGGAAAGTTGGAAAATGTCATTGGATTGTAGAAACTTTGTCCCATGTTGAGTTTTCTTCAGTTCCATCCTTCCATTTTACTAAGCACTCTTCATACAAGTGACTTCTTGTACGTTTATCTCGGGTGTGAAGTATCCTTTCAAGTTCATGAGGAACTGTTTCACTTACTAGAAGTGGAAGAATAACCTATTGTCCAACCAGATTAACTAAATTTGTTAGACTTCCTAAGTCGGCTAACATGGAACACTGGATGAATCCAACTATCTTCTAGAAGTTGTAATTCATAAGCCCATAAGCCAACTTTCTTCGTGATTGGAAAAGGATGCAACATCTAGGCAACAACTTGGCACATTGACCAGTCTAAACTTTTCTGATTTTTTAGGAACACCAAGATAAACTTGATCCCCAACCTTAAAAGTAACATCTCTTTGATTAGGATTGGCATAAGCTTTTGCTCCATCTTGAGCTTTCTTTAAGTTTTCTTTAGCTGTCTTTAACTTAAAGTTCATGTCTTGAAGGAATTCTTGAGCTGCTTGAACTCATTCATGTTGAAGTCCCACTACATATGGAGACCTAGGTTGGGACACATACATCAACATGAATGGACTAAACATTAGGGGAAAAAATGAACCCTCCTTGGGCCTTTTGGATTAAGGGCTGATTAGCAATGGACCAATGAGGAGAGGGTGGTGGCCACAGTCTACTCCCTTAATCATCTAGACTAGGCATAGGCTTCCCTTGTTTTTGAGTGATCAAAAAGACAAAACCACTTAGAACTAGTGGGTTTTCTTGTCAGAATGGTTTTGGGAAGCTCAACAATCAATTAAAGCCATTGGATTTCTAGATCTTTAATGGCTCAGATGTGTTTCTTCCAAAAAAATGTGCGATGGAGTATGAGCCATCACATTGGGTACTCAATCAGACGATGTCGTTTGAAAGAGAGTTGGATTTAGCACCTAAAATGCTCACCATTGGATCTCCATATGATCTAATGGTTGAGGATCATTTAGCACAAGAGGAAAGCTCCTTTTGACATGTCCCATTGGATGCAAAACTTATCGAATAGCTCATATTAAACTTCAAAAGCATCTTAGCATCAAATGCGCTTGTCCGTCAGATTCAACGTAGAGCGTGTGGCTCCAAATGCATGGGAAAATGAGCCTAGCCCCATTCATGCATGGCCGTTGGATGGAGCAGTGATCTTGTGGCTCATAATGACTAAAGAAGTTGTGCTCAGCCCCATTTCCGGTAAGCCATTGGATACTCCAAGATCTAACGAACCAAAATTCCACAGAGCCAGCACTAACAAATCATGTGAGATTCTCCTAGATTCATGCATGCCAGAGACTCCCTCTCTAGAATTATATCGTTTTCAATTTTATCCATTGGATTGCAGCATCCGAAGGTCAGAAAAAATTTACTTTTTGAATTAAAAAAGAAAGTGCTATCAAATATTATTTTATTACACAAGACCACTAGCTGTTTTCTCTAGCCACTTAATCCCCTAGATTAAGCTTTTTAATCCCTAAAAATTAGGAATCCTTACAAGGCCCATGCAAGGCTCATTTTTTCCTCTAATGATTCAATTGTTGAATTATTGGCATTGTTATATGCAAACTCAACTAAAGGAAGATAGTCTTCCCAATCAATCTGTTTGGAAGTAACCTGAGCTCTGAGTATGTCTTCCAAAATTTGATTGACTTTCTGAGTCTGTTCATCCATCAGGGGATGTTTAGCCATACTTAAACTTAGTTTAGTTTCAGGTCTACTAAAGACTTCTCACCAAAAATGACTTGTAAATCAAGCATCTCGATCAGAAAATATGTCAACTGGAAGACCATAGAGTCTGTAAAGCTGATTTACAAATATCTTTGCAAGTGTAAGGTCGCCGGAATTGGATCGTATTTTTCATATATCGCACGCACTGAAAAGGCATAGGAATAGATGTAACTTTTACCCTTTAATGAAAAGGCATTACGGTGATTCTTTGGCAAGGAGAGACGGGTTCGCCAGACTATCTGTCTGGGCGACCGTGCAAAGAAGATCGTGTGCAGATTTACCGAATTACTGAGTACTGTATTATGTTCGTTGAATTGCCGCATTAAGTATTAACATAGTTATGTTACATCCACAGTAATAAGTCTGTGTGACTGTGTGATTGTTAACTTGCACGATAAGTTTACTATGTAAAAATAATCATAACCGAAAAATAGTAACTGTGTAGCGGAAGTTGTTGCTTTGAAAGTATATTTACTGCTTAGTTGAATAGTTAATTTGGGAAAATTAAATAAAGGGCCTTTGCACTGTCAGACCCCTAACCATCCCCAAGAACCCGAAACGAGATTAAAAGTGACTTGACAGAAGTGCTTTTAACACTGGCGCCGTCTGTGGGAAAAGCCAGTGTGTGCCAGTCTAAGGTCGCCAGAATTGGATTGTATTTTTCATACATCGCACGCACCAAAAAGGCGTAGCGAATAGATGTAACTTTTACCCTTTAATGAAAAGGCATTACGGTGATTCTTCGGCAAGGAGAGACGGGTTTGCCAGACTGTCTGTCTGGGCGACCGTGCGGAGAAGATCGTGTGCAGATTTATCGAATTACTGAGTACTGTATTATGTTCGTTGAATTGCCGCATTAGGTATTAACACAGTAATTTTACATCCACAGTAATAAGTTTGTGTGACTGTGTGATTGTTAACTCGCGCAATAAGTTTACTGTGTAAAAATAATCGTAACCGAAAAATAGTAACTCTGTAGCAGAAGTTGTTGCTTTGAAAGTATATCTATTGCTTAGTTGAATAGTTAATTTGGGAAAATTAAATAAAGAGCCTCTGTATTGTCAGACCCCTAACCATCCCCAAGAACCCGAAACGAGATTAAAAACTATCACAACCTGTTTTTCTATCCAGCCCTTTTCAGTGCTTGGGGGGTATGCCCTGTGGCGCCAAATTGTGCGCAACTATGAGGGGTACTAGTACTCCTCATACCAAGCTCTCATTGCCTTCCTCAACACGAGTTGATAATCGAATATAAACGTGTTTTGGCAATCTTCTTGGTGTCCCTCTTGTTGGTTTATGCATTTTGTGGGTTTGAACGTCTCAAGAACGACTTGACAGAAGTGCTTTTAACACAAGTTCTCAAGTCTTATATGTAGTCTTGACCAGAATAAACTGAGCAAATTTAGTCAATCTATCAACTATAACCTAGACCGAATCAAACCCTATCTGAGTGTGGGGTAACCCTGAAATGAAATCCATGGAGATACTTGCCAATTTAACTTTAACACTCTCCAAAGGATGTAGCAATCCTCCAACTTTAAGTTGTTCAAACTTATTGACTTGACATTTATGGCACTTCGATACATAGTTTTGCACATCTCGATATAAGCTAGGCCAATAAAAATGTCATTTAACTAACTCATAGGTTCGGTTAATACCAAGATGTATAGCACTTGGAGCATTGTGGCATTCAAAAAGTACTTGATTTTGTATGTTCGAAAGACTTGGGACACAAAAACTTTTATAAAGCAAATATTCATCTTGGAGGGAGTAGTGTTTAAAATTTCCCTCAGAAGTACTTGCTCATTTTGTTGCGCTTGTTTAGTTGCTTTCCATGCTTGACTTAGTTTACTTTTCACTCATTTTTCTTTTCCCACTATTCTGCATCAACGTTCATGTCCGTTCTACATACTTTTGATTGACCGATTGATCGTAATATTTTTGTTTTCTTACTTAACCATGATTAGTAGCCGCCTTTGGTGTCTCTGATTCTGTTGATGCATGCATGTCACGATTATATCTGTATATTTCCAACACTCCGTGATGATTATGTTTCTTTGCGCCTGATTCCTTCAGTGTTTCTACTTAATCCTGTTCTTCACATTGTTATTCGCTATTGCATCCTTGTTCTGCCCACTCTTCTCCAATTAAGTAGCAGGAGTCTGATATTATCATGGAAGACATGGCTGAATCTTCTCGACGGGATGAAGCACAATCCCTAGACGACATGGTTGTGAAGGATACAGAGGCTGATAGCACTACCATTATGTGTCATCCATCCTCCTCACAAGTAGCAGATAATCAAGGAGACATGGCAAAGAAACCGCAAAGTGCTGAAGAGGCTGTTACCAAAGTTTCCACTGTTTCGTCTTTGCTTCAAAACGAAATAGGCATTGTCCTCGTCTAGATACCTCATCTGTCTCTTCCTCCTCCAATCACACTTCTTGACGTTGGTGCTTCTCCCTCCTCACCTCCAACCGCAATCCCTGAGGTCCCAACCAAAGTTGCTTCTTCTCCCAACTACTCTCCACCTTCGTTGCCACACCTCCTTTCTTCCCAACCATCGCAACCTACACCTTCTATTCCCACCCCGGTTATGTTTATTGAATTGGCGTCCATGGGCCAGTTTTTAATCCAGTTATCACAACAATTACCCCTTGAACTGCAAACGACACAACAGATTATTCGTCAGGAGCTGCAAACTAAAGTAGACCTCTTGGAGGTAGATATAGCACCTCTCCAAGAAGAACTCTTTGAGGCAAAAATAGATATTCATTCCATGCAAACTCACATTCAGCAACTGCAGGAACAACAATTGACCGCAAAAGATATTATTATTGCCAAACACGACGCAGAGATTAACGGGTTCAAGCAAGAAATTGCAGATAAACAAGATGCCATGACTGCGTTAGACAACGAACTCCATGAAACTAGGGGTAAGCTTAGCGTTTTAGAAGAAGCTTCACAGATGCTCGCCACGTATTGAAATGACAGATTTGGGCTTAATGCATTATTGCTTAGGCCTTGAAGTCCAGCAAGAACCAAGGAAGATCTTTATTTTGCAACAAAAGTATGTGAGGCAGGTGTTGAAGGCATTTGACATGGAGGATTGCAAGGAAATCTCTACATCGATGAAGATCAACATAAAATTATCTATTGGACATATTTCACCTCCGGTGGATACAGGAGATTAGTTGGAAGTTTCATCTACTTGTGTAATAGCAGACCGGATATCTCTTATGTTGTTGGTGTGGTAAGCAGGTTCTCTAATAAGCCATGCATAACTCATTGGAATGAATGCATACAAATACTAAACTATGTCAAAGAAACCATTGAATATGGTATTCTTAATGGAGAAGGATCATCTCTGAGTGGATACTATGACTCAGATTGGGTAGGAGATATTGATTCTAGAAAATCAATTTCTAGATATTTTTCTTCATTGGGTTTGGGGATTCTTTCTTGGATGAGTAAGAAGCAACTGACTGTAGTGTTATCTTCTACTGAAGCAGTGTACAAAGCAACATGTGATGCTGCATGTGAAGCAGAATGGTTGAGGAGGATCCTATGGCATATAGGAATTCAAGATCAGAAGCCTACAAGGTTGAATTGCGACAACCAAAGTTGGATAGCCATCGCCAAGAATCTTTTTTGTCATGCATGTAATAAGCACATAGAAACCCAATATCACTATGTGTGAGAGTTGATCGAGGACAAAGTCATGGAGTTGAGCTATTGTCGAATAGATGAAAATGGGGCAGACATTTTCACCAAGAATCTGGGGAGAGAGCAAAATATTGGCATTGGAACAAGAAGATAGTTCACCATAGGTGGACATTGAGGGGAGGTGTTGGATATACTCAATACTCCACCCGCACGTGATAGCAAATGATCCATGGTACTCTAAGTAGTATGACCCCAATTATAAGGAGAAGCCATTATGAGAGTTTGGACATTTGTGATGAGGTCTGCACGAGACCAGCAAAGGTAGTATATGATCTATGTGAGTCTAGTCAATAGACTAGGTAGGGCATATACTTTTGTCACATCGGAATTCCAAATGACAGTTGGGTAGTCAACTAGTGTGGAATTAAGGTGTGGTGGTGACTCCGGAATTATGGTGACTAGGTAGTCCGGTGGTTTAGTCCAGTAGTCTGGTGGTTTGAGATCAATGGTTTATCTAGTCTAGTAGTTAGATAATTCAGTATGTTTCGAATTATAGATGATCTCGAGAGTTATGCCTAGATTAATGTATGAGGCGATCAAGGGATTAGGTTCCCCAATTACTATCACAAAATCTCGACCGTGCGTACTATAAAGCCCTTCATCTAGAGACTGTCTAAAGTGCGATTGAAGCTCCATAGTGGGAGCACACGGGTGGACAATATCATCGTTGTACATTATTGTTGACAATTTGAGAACCTGAGTTCTCTATCTCTCTTTGTGTTTATATTTTTGTTAATGTATTTTGCTTCTCACAAATCTACCTATTGGTCTTATTCCATTGCGCCACGATTCTTGATCATTTCTTACAATACACTTTGGACTCTAATAATGCATTTGTTAGTTTCTATAGAAATTATCCTTTCACATACATGCTTTCCTCAAACTTTATGAGATGTAGAGATCTATAGGTCTCCGTTGTTTAAATATTAATCATTAGACTTGGAACTTTCTTATATATTATGACCTTCATATAAAAGAATGCTACATTGTGAATTTTATGACATAAATTATGTGATAGAGATGCTACATTGTGAATTTTATGACATAAATGATGTGATAGAGATCTGCATAGGAGTGATCTACAGGTATATAGAGAGAGTGGTTGAAGTCCCAAAAAAGAAAAATTATACTGAAGAATACACCAGATAAAAAAGATCTGAGGGTAATTTTTTACATGTTTTAAACAATTTTCAATCTTTCTAATTTTCTCTCATGCGAGCTCCGCGTCTTGGCAGCATATCCTTGCATCAACTCCTCCTCCTGGAAAACTCCTATATAAACTGACCGAACGACTGATGAAGTGTCCGCCTCATTAACCTCTCCGCGCGAAGTGTTCTCCTCAATCCTGATTTACGCTCTCACCAGTCTTCTCCGCGCTCTCCTCGATCCTGATTTACACCGTCTTCAATCTTCTGTGATTTACACTGTCCTCAAGCTTCTGTGCATTACAGAAACACAAATGGGCAGACGCTAGACTAATTGAACCATCCAATAAACGCCCACATATCTGTGGAATGAACGTCAAAGATGAAGCACTTTGTTCGCTCAGAAGCACATACATGCATACACACGTACGTACATACATATATTTGTATCTCTCTCTATCCATCGCCAATAACTGCAACATATGAGGTGAATGAAATTCATCGACAATAGTTGCACCGCATGAGGTGAATGAAACGGATAAGAAGAGCTCTTCTACGGTGCGGCTATGACGGTTAAGATGCTGGCGTTTAAGAAACTTTTGGAAGAACGAGGTTCGCGCGGCCATGGCGGTCTAGAGGCAGCGCTCTTGCAGCGTTGAAGGAATCGTTCGCCTTTCTCTCTCTCTCTCTCTGGTTTTCTTCAGGAAATCGCTGGTTTTCGGACGTTCTTCATGGATTTCGCGCTAAGATCATGCTTGCTCCGACAGGGTCGATTTCAACTCAAACCGTTAGTTTGATCGTAAATCCTTTACACTGTTAGTTTGATCTTAAGCCTTCTGTATCCAATTCTTTCATTTTTCTTAGTTCCTTTTTTACTCTTCGTTTGATCATAAATCCTTCTCTATCCAGTTTTTACTGATAGTTTGATCTTAAGCCTTCTGTATTCGATTCTTTCATTTCTCGTGGGTGCTATGCATTCTACCCCTCCTTGTGTGGAATTTGGAAGGTCCCATAGATATTATGAATTTCACATTGTACTTTCAATTAATTGTCAAGCATTAAAAAGAGTGAGTAAGTAAATTGTAAGATCGAATTTTCTTTAAAAAAAAGTCATTTTTTTGTTAACTGTTCATTGTTTTATAGTTTTCTTTGTTTTTTACTTAAACTTTTCTTTTTTCTTTTTTAAATGGAGGTGAAGTCGAGGCCGAAACTATTTTTTTAATTTTTCTTAGTCATTGGGGAGTTGAAATTTAGGAATAAAAAAAAGAGGAATTAAAAAGATTTTTTAAACAACAAAGGAGAAACAAAAGAGAAGTAGAAAAAAAGGAAAAAAAAGAGAAAGAGAAAGAGAAAAAAAGAGTAAGAAGTGGAAAAAATAAAAAAGAGGAAGAAAACAGAAGTCAATATGCTAACTTTTTTCCCCTTCTCTCATTATTTTTCTTCTCTTTCTCTTTCTCTCTCTACATCTCTCCCATTCTGTTGTATAATCTCTCTCTCTCTTCTCTTCTCTCTCTCTACCTCTCTCTCTCTACCTCTCTCTCCCCTCTTTTCTCTCTCTACCTCTCTCTCTATCTCTACCTCTCTCTCCCCTCTTCTCTCTCTCTCCCCTCTTCTCTCTCTCTACCTCTCTCTCTTTCTCTCTTTCTCTACCTCTCTCTCCCTCTCTCCCTCTTCCCTCTCTCTCTCTCTCTCTCCCCTCTCTCTCTCTATCTCTCTCCCTCTCTCTCTCTCCCCCCTCTTCTCTCTTTCTCTACCTCTCTCCCATTCTGCTGTATACTCTCTCTCTCTATCTATCTATCTATCTATCTATCTATCTATCTATCTATCTATCTATCTCTCTCCCTCTCTCTCTCTCTCCCCCTCTTCTCTCTTTCTCTACCTCTCTGCCATTCTGTTGTATACTCTCTCTCTCTCTTTCTCTACCTCTCTCCTGTTCTGTTGTATAATCTCTCTCTCTCTCTCTATCTCTCTCCCATTATGTTGTATAATCATGAGTTCAAGAGGCTGGTTGCATAGGTTTAAAGGTTCAAAAACTCTTGGAGAACCCTTGGGTTTTATTTATAAACCCTTGGCAAAGTATCATCAATTGAATGGTTTGAACCTTAAGTATGGCTTGGACCCTTGATCTTTAAGAAGAATTCAATATTAGGCACGTTGAAGGTGTACATGAAAGTGAAGGACTTTTAATTTGGAAACCCATGTGATCTCTATTGGAACATCAAGCTTATGTGGAGAATGAGTTCTCCTATGCACAATGAACACGTGTAGTGAACCCTTGTATATCCAGCACTTGGACAAATAGCTACACCTTAGATAGCTTACTGCTCTCAATACAAAACTCAAATGGATATGTGCCTTTAGTCAACCAAATTAGACAGAGAGAGTTTTCTAACAAGCTATAAATGACTTAATTTCGACAAGTTTTGATTAGGAAATGCAACTCACAAAGATGAAGTACTTGTCCACACAAGTATGCTGAAGAATTGGACTTCACTCTCTGACTGATAGTGTAATATTATTTAGCCTATGGGTGTGAACCACCCCTTAAGTAAGGAGGCTGATAGAATAATCATGCCACTTGTCATGATTAGAGGAGGATTCCTCATATGGTAGAAGAGAGGAGAAACCATGGGAGTGATGGGACTCCATTGAGATCCAGAGAGTGGTTCGGACATTGGCTAGGTGGAAATATGTCGAATCTCTGTGTGTGTTAGGCTGCTTGACGAGCTCATCACGAGGATGGCTATTGGCACAGATTGAATAAGATAGCAAAGAGTTTTATGCATCACTGGTATCAGAGCCAACACTATTTCTTCCCTTTCATCTATGCTCTATCTGACTTCCGATGTCATAGAGCTTCCATTACCGTTTCTCAGCAATTAATCTTGCGCTAGCATTCTTCAACTCCTTTGTCCTTAGAGAAGCTACGTTGTATGGTTTTCGAACCATTCAGCCTCTTTCATGCTCTCTACACTTGTTTACAGAAACCGACGGGGATGCGAGCTTTCTGATTGATGCTGGTCTATGTTGTTTCTTCCCTAGTGGTGGATCAAGCCCAGTGAACGTGAATAGATTATAAGGGCAGGTCCATCTTTTCTGGATTCTAAATTATGCACATCAGGCCTTGATACACTCTGTAGAAGATTCTATAGCAAGGTCATAGATTTGTCACGTTGGGAGTTTTGACACTCATTCCAAACCTTGTCTCAGTGGACAAACTTACTCCCTCAGGAATGTGCCGCCATGCATCAAATCTTTGTACCCTTGCAGAGAAGTCGATCCAAGTGTTCCTCGTAATGGTGGGGAAGGACTCGTTTTTATACCCCTTGCAAGTATCTGAATCAGAGATAGTTGCATGTGTGAAGCTTCGTATACAGGAAAGGAGAGGTGTCTTCGTGGATCAACAAAGATTGGTGTATGCAGAACTATCAGAACAGTTCCATTGTATATAAGGTCTGGCAATCAAAGGACTCATAGGATGTGTGCAAACTCATCTGCACAGGGCGGATGATTCATCAAATGAACTTCTTGTTTTGAGTTAAAAGCAAAACATCTAGAAAGTTTAGGCATTGTAGAAAAATCATCGGTGAAAGGAGAGTGTTTGTTATTTCTGCGGGTGCATCAGCCTAGATTGCCTAGCAGATTAATTGATTCAAATGAAGTAGAGCTTGTAATCAGCTCTGCAGATGGAATAGCACCTCTGTTTTCTATAGTGGTTGTCAGATCGCCTAAAAATGCTCAATATGATGAACAATCAGGTGCCAAGAATGGCTTGCAACACCTGGAAGCAGATAGTGAAGATAAATGTTGAAGATATGGCTTGGGACCTCCATCCAAGCTATTGTTTCGGTCTAAATATCCCTTTAGTTTTGATCTTCCTAACTCTATGAAGAAACGACTATCTGATGTGAGGACGGGTTTGAATGCATCCACATTGCTTCTTGAGTATCTATAGTAAGACCTCTATATTCAGCTTCAGTAGAAGAGAGAGCAACGGTGGGTTGCTTCTTAGATGACCATGAGACAAGTTTTGTCCCTGTAAAGGTAAGGTATCCTGAGGTGCTTCTCCTATCTTCCTTGGAGCCAGCCCAATCTGCATCAGAGAACAACTTTAGACTTAAATTAGATACATAGGGATAGTATAACCCTTCATTCATGGTCCTTTTAGATATCTAAGTATTCTCTTCGTAGCATTCATGTGAGGTTTCCTAGGTGTGTGCATACATTGACTTAGTGCACTCACACTATAACATATATCTACCCTTGTCAACGTGGCATAGTTCAAACTACCCACAAGACTTTGATAAACCTGTGATATCTTCAATGAGTTCACCTTCATGTGATCTCAATTTATGATTAACCTCCATTGGAGTAACTGCAATCCTACAATCTTGCATTTTGAACTTTGTCAACAGGTCTTTAATGTATTTCCTTTGAGTAAGGAATAGACCATGATCTCTGTGTACTAATTCCAATCCTAAGAAGTATGTTAGTGAACCCAAGTCACTTATCTTGAACTCTTCTTGCATCTGCTCCTTAATCTTCTTTATCCCATATGCATCATTTCTTGTAAGTATAATATCATCCACATACACACACAAATAGATGACTTCAGGATTACTCTTTTTAATGAAGAGTGATGGATCTGCCTTGCTAGGTTGAAATCCTTTATCCTGCAATAATGAAACAAGCCTATGATTCCAAGCCCTTGGGGCTTGTTTGAGTCCATATAGAGCTTTATTAAGTTTACACACATAATCAAGATGTATTTGATTCTCAAAGCTAGGTGGTTGTGCGATATACACCTTTTCTACTAACCATCCATTAAGAAATGCATTTTTTACATCCAATTGAAGTATCTTTCAATTCTTGGAAGAAGTAATACTGAGTAGGACTCTAATTGTAGGCATCTTTGCCACAGGAGAGAAAGTCTCCCCATAATCAATTCCCTCAGTTTGTGCAAAGCCTTTTGCCACAAGCCTTGCCTTATACCTATTAATGGATCCATATGAGTTCTTCTTCAATTTGTAGATCCATCTCGAGCCTATCATTTTCATTGATGAAGACTTGGGAACTAATTCCCAAGTGTTATTTTCCTCAAGAGCTTCAATTTCTTCTTCCATTCCATGCCTCCACTCTGATTTCTTCTTTGCCTCCTCAAATGTTGAGGGTTCCTCTTGATTTATGTCATGTGCTTGATAGATTGAATGTTTAGTAAGTAGAGAAGTATCAAAGCTATACCTCTCTGGTGTTCTTTTCTCCCTCATGGACCTTCTAAGGCCATGATGTGATGATTCTGCCTCTTGTCCAAGTTCTTGCATTTTAGCTTTACCTTTAGACTTCCACAATTTGAGTTTTTCAATCTGAATTGCTTCATCATCTTTTGAGGTATCTTGTTCTTCAATTTTAGAAGTGTTATCCTTGACAAGCTTTGGACTACATCTCTACTCACCAAGAACCTTTGGTTGATGGGTTGTGTAGCCTGTAGCCTTTTTAGTTGTTTTCATATCCAATGAACATGTATCTTTCAGCTTTTGGATCCGTCTTTCCTCTAACCTATGAAGGAACATGAGCATAAGTAATACATCCAAAAATCTTACAATGATCCTAGCTTGGTCTTCTTCCATTCCAAGCCTCATATGGTTTCATGCCATCAAGTGATTTTGAAGGTAACATGTTAATCAAATAAGTGGTTGTGGATACAACCTCAGCCCATAAATAATTCGGCAAGTGTTTTTCATTTCGCATAGACCTTGCAGCTTCAACAATTGTCCTATTCCTTCTCTCTGCCACTCCATTTTGCTCAGGAGTGTACCTTGTAGCTCTCTTTTGATTCCCCTCTCTTGAAGAAAGGACTCAAATTCATGAGCGAAGTACTCTCCCCCTCCATCTGACCTTAGCATTTTTAGTGTTTTACCTGTTTGGTTCTCCACAAGAGCTAAATATCTTTTGAAGTATGAAAAGACTTCATCCTTGTCTTTCATAAAGTATAGTACAGTCCATCTACTGCAATCATCAATGAAGGAGACATAATACCTTGATCCAGATATTGAAGCATCCTTGCTTGGTCCCCATACATTTGTATGAACCAAATCCAAGAGGTCTCCATGCATATATCCTTTCTTCATGAATGTTAACCTATGAGACTTTCCAAATTGACATGCACTACACTTATAAATCATGTGTTGCTTTGATAGACTAGGGAGTCCAAGTACACTTTGGTCCCTGAAAATTTGCTTTAATGATCTTTCACCAATATGTGCTAACCGTTTGTGCCATACTTCCAATTATGTGAGTGTCTGACTACCATAATTAAAGAGGGCAATGTTTCTATTGTCTTGCAATTCAAATGTAAATAATATACATGTCTTTTCACCCTTTGCAATTCTCTTGAATCCTTGACTTGGATCTTCAACAAATGCTCCTCCTTTTGTGAGCCTAACTTATAGGACTTTCTCCACAATCTATCCTACACTTATCAAATTCTTTGTGATGGTAGGGACATAGAGTACCTTGCTGAGTAGGTTGATGTTTCCATCAGGTGCTTTTACATTTCTTATTTTCTGCAGAAGATGCTTTGTACCATCACCTGTTTGCACTTCATGCTTGTTACTTGGATCTTCTAAATCTGATAGGAGGGCCGCATTTCCTGCCACATGATTTGAGCAACCTGAATCTATGTAGAAAACATGCTCATCAGATTTACCATGTGACATCTTCATATTCATGAGAAGTAGAGAGTCTTCTTGATTTGAGTCTTCTGTGCAATTGTTGTAATCTCTTCTCCCTTTGTATCCTCCTTGGTAGGTTGAATTGATGTAGTTGTTGTGGTTGCCATTGAAATTGTTGAACCTTCCTCTTGAGTAGCCATAACCTCCTCTATTATAGCTTCTCCCTCTTTGATTCTTGGAATTCCTAAAGCAATTCTCAGTTGTATGATTATTTAATCCACAAATAGAACAAGGATTAGAGTCTTGGGGTCTCCCCCTGCCTTGTCTTCCTCCTCTACCTCTACCTCTACCATGTCTTCCTCTACTTGCATAGTTATCTTGGTGTGTACGTGCTTCATCATCCACTTTCTTTCCTCTTCCTTTGTTATCTTTGGATTTACTTTTATCAGTATATAAAGCAAAAGATTGATTACCTTTGGAACCTTCTCCATTCTTCATGATCTTGGCCTCTTGAGTAAGTAGTTTTCCCATAAGTGTATTGAAATCTGGTACATGCATATCCATGTATAGGTCCATTGTTGTGGTGAATGCTTCCCACTTGTCATCTGCTTTCACGCCATTGATTACTTGCCTTAAAATTTGTTCTTTATCTATCACTTCTCCAATGCTTCCTAGTTGATCAGCAATATCTTTGATCTTTGTGACAAAATTAGTCACATTTTGCTTGGAAGATTTCTTGAGTGTTGTGAAGTCCAACCCTAGTTGGTTCTTTCTAGCCTTTCTGCTTAAAGAGAAGAAGGCTTCAGGTGCATTCCACACTTCTTGTGATGTTTTACAACTTCTAATATGAGGCAACAAAAAATATGCGATAGATTTAAGGAGATAAGACCTTGCAAGTGCATCCTTGGAGCAACATGTGCTCAATCTTTCTTGCTCTTCTTATGTAGGTTGACCTTTATTCCTGAAACTTGACATAACTTCATCTCCAACTATATAACCATATAGATTCCTACCTTGAAGACAAGCTTCCATCCTTAAAGACCAGGTTGAGTAGTTACCTCTATCCAATTTATCAATTGATGAAGGAAATCCATCTGCCATGTTGTCCAACCTTAATCTGATACCACTATGAGGATGGATCTACATTGATGAAGATGAGGTGGTGCTACAAAATCTTTGCACTACACCAGCCAAATGAACTCTAGAGATATGTAGTGGGCCCTTTTAGCTTGCCAAAGAATGTACTAGAGACCCTATGTACCTTGTAAGATATGAACCAATACGGATATGTTGGAGTTGATCCAAGAACAAAAAAACTTGCTATTTTTGTTCGTACACATGTTTAGTGTTTTAAAAAAATCTCTAAGCACAACCGCAATTAGCTTAATTCCTTTTGGGGAACTCTAATTAACTTAGTAAGCTAACAATCATGAGTGATCTCATCAAAATTTATGGACTACATGCTGAGAAACGTATTTAGCAAATCATATCTCCATCCCGACATTCAGGGGCTGCTATAGTCATCAGACCAGTGAGAAAAGATATGCCAATATCTGATGACCCCAAGAAGCAATGCTAATGAAACTTTGTAGGATTATAGTAGACAGTATTCTAATTCTATCATGCTTTAAATCATGGCAAATGATAAACTATACACTGAGAACAAGCTCTGAGAAGATCATTATTCTGATGGAGTTATGACAGAGAAGTAAAATGACAATATAATGATCATATATGTATTAAACATGTACAAATACAATGTCATTGGCACTCAAGCATTGCTCAATGTGTGAGAGCTGAAAGAGCTATGAGGTGAGCTCTCACTTCACAATGAAACTTTACTACAAAATGATCACTCTAATGTGATGTACACGTGGGTCTTCTTGATCCTCTTCTTATAGTTGAACTTGGTGCCAAAGTTTGAATTCAAATTCAAGTTTCTACCTAAAAAGTGAATGCTAACATATAGGATAGATTCTCTCATTGTTCAACAACCAAGTGATACGTGATTTAGAGCTTCCTAAATCCTCGTGGGTGTAATCTACTTTTACAAGGATAAATGTGAAGTATTTTTACAAGAGATTGATCATATGAGGTCCTTCATGGGTTATGCCAATAAGTTAAGCATAAGTGAATTGATCAACCATGTGGGCTTGGGTATATTTGCACCAACAATGTGTTTGTTGATCCTTTGGATGCCATTTAGATCATCACATGTCATAATTGGTGCAGACTAGGACTAGGTCTCCTGCGTTCAAGCCCTTATCCTTCACATGTGCATCAAAATATGCTTTTTGTCTTTTCTTGGCTGCATAAATTCCTGCTGCAGCTCTTAATCTTGTTTCACCTAGTCGTTCAAGGTCAAAGATTTTGGAGGAGAGTTCATGGCTTGTCCAATCATGCTCTTGTGCTACTTTCAATGTAGGTATCAAGAAGTCCAATGGTAGCCTTGCATTTTCGCCAAATACCATCTAAAAGGGTGTGGCTTGGAGTACCATTTTATAGGCAACTCTGTATGCCCAAACAACATGGTGTACCTATTTTTCCTAATCAGAGCGTTTATTATTCACTAATTTGGTCAGCACATTGCATAGAATCTTATTTGTGTTTTCGGCTTGCCCATTAGCTTGTGGATGATAGGGGGCAGACTTCTTGTGTATCACCAAGAACTCTTGAAGAAGATTTTCAATGACTTCATTCAAGAAGTGAGTGCCTCTATCACTTACTAGCTCTATAGGTAGCCCGTATCTTGTGAACACATTCTCAAATAGAAACTCAGCTATCGTTTGAGCATTGTTCTTCATTGCTACTTTTACTTCCACCCACTTGGTTAGATAATATGTGGCCACAATGATGTACTCCGCATGGGAACTCTTAGCTGGGGGATTAATAGGACCTACAAAGTCTATTCCCCACTTAGAGAATGCACGTCCACCCATCATAGGTTTCAAAGGCATCTCATCTTTGCGTATAAGATACTGAGTTTGCTGACACACATCACACCTCTTCACATAGGTATGTGCATCCATGTGAAGCATGGGCCACCAAAAACGTGCAAATAGTATTGCCTTGATCACCCGATCTGGACCAAAGTGTCCTCCTGCTACACCTTGGTGAGCAGTTTCAAGATCTTAAGATATTCATCCTCATGGACACATAATCTGAGGTAAACATCTTTACCACACTTGTATAAGTTATCTCCAATGAGTGAGTAATCTAGGGCTTCTTGTTCTAAACTTCTTTGCCTAGCCACTGTCATCTCTTGAGGGAATGTATTTGTCCTCAGGAAGGCTACTAATGGTTCACTCCAATCTGGTACTAGAGACACTCGGTACAGATTAGCGTGTTCCACAGGTGCTCTAATACAACAGACTGGGCATTCCTTACACAACTTATGTACATCTGCTTCCATAGTAGGCCAATGCACTCCGAGTCTCCTTAGTGTCTGTAAAGTTCTTTGCTTCGAGTAGTGTTGCTGTAATGCACCTACATGTGCCAATTGCAACCATTTAGCGTGCTCATCCTCTTCCACACAACAAGCTAGTATCTCGTGATCTGTATGTTTCTACATACTCCTTGCCATGATATGGTACTTTTGGGCTTTTACTACCTCTCTATCTTGAGTGTGTATTACTGGGTGGTTAGGCCCGTATGTCAATACTGGCACCAATGTCTTAGCCCACTGAGGTACAACTTCCAAGTTAAACAAGTAAGCATCAGGAAGGTCATCTGCTACTCCTTGTGGGGCCTCTCCATATGTGAGCCTAGAGAGATGGTCTTCTCTCAAGTGAGTTTTGCCTTTCCTCACCACTACCTCAAAGTCATATTCCATTAGTAAGAGAAACCATCGTACTAATCTACCTATATTGCATGGCTTGTTTACCAAGTACAACAGTGCTTGGTGATCAGTAAAAAATTTAAACTTATTTGCAAGCAAATAGTGCCTAAACTTTTTGACCGCATATACCATGCCTAATCCTTCTCATTCAATGGTCTAGTTTTGTTCAACTGCATTCAATTGTCTATTAGCATAGGCAATTGGAAGGTCCATATTACCTTTGCCTGTAAGTTGTGCTAGCACACATCCAATAGCATAGTTGGATGCATCCACATGCACATGAAAGGGCTTGTTCCAATCTGGTGTCGTCAAGATTGGTGCTGAACATAATCGTCATTTAAGCTCATTGAAAGAGTTCTCACATTCATCAGTCCACTCAAAATTGGTCAAAATTCCATACAGAGGCTTTGCAATGATGGCATACATGTGTATAAAACGTTGGTAATAGCCACAATGCCCCATGAAAGCTTGCACTTCCTTGACATTCTTTGGCCTAGGTAGTTCTGCGATAGCTCTCACTTTCTCTTCATCAGCGGATATGCTGTCCTTTGACACTATTTGTCCTAGAATCATGCCTTGCCTGACCATGAAAATGCACTTTTCTGGGTTCAGGCAGACTTGATATTCTCTACATTTGTCAAAGATTTGCCTGAGTTCAGGTATATGTGTCTCTAATGTTGGAATGAGCACAAAGACCATCAACATAGACTTCTAAATTCTTCCTCAGGAATTCTTTAAATACATGACACATCAGTCTCTGGAAGGTTGCGGGCGCATTGGTAAGCCCAAATGGCATTACTCTAAAGGCGAATATGCCCCACTCTGTGACTCTTTCTAGGAGATGCTTCATGATAGAAAGCGGATAGTTATCTTGAATAGTGGCTGCATTAACCTTCTTCAGGTTAATGCACACATGTAGCTTTCCGTTCTTATTGGCCACTACTACGATGGGGGATACCCACTCAGTGTGCTCAATTTCATAGATGAATCCAGCTTCAACCAAGCGATCTATCTCTTCTTTGATTTTGGCAGCATAATTATCATTATATGTGTATGGCTTTTGTTTAGAGGGTCATGGGGATAGTGTGTGAGCATATGTCAGGATCTACACCTTTCAAATTCTTTTAGCTCCAAGTGAATACATCCCTGTACTCTCTTAGCAAAGCTATCAACTCTTGCTCTTCTTCTTCTGTCAGCTCATGTCCTATGTAGGTGCATCTTTCTTCTCCTTCTTCTATGGCTATGACTATTTTCTTGGTGGTTTCTTTGTTATCATAGGCCTCCCCTGATTGCACCTCATGTTTAGGCATTCTTATCATGACTCTCCTATCATCTATTTCATACTTCTCAAAGTTTTCAGGGACCTCAAACAAAGATTCTTCCTCCTTCGGTGTGACTTCTCTCTTCTTCCTTTTTCTGCCTTCACTCTTGGTGGTCACTTGTGTGGTTAACCTCACATCATTTGTAAGTTCATGCTTCTGAGGGTGAACTTCCACTTCGTAGAAATATTCTTCATCTGATGCAAAAGGCGGGTCCATAATGATTGACTCTAGATCAGAGTCACTTGCATCCTCGAATGCATCAGTGCTAGGTTCACATTCTTCAATAATTGGATCACACATGATTGGCTCTATTGTGAAGACTAAAATGTCATAGCCATCCTCATCGCAGTGGGGTGTCCATTATTCTTCATTGATGGCTACATCCATGGTTGCTAAAATTTCCGCCCAATCGTGGGGTTCAAATTCTTCATCAAGAAATACTACAGGTGCATAGGCTGGGTCTTGAATGGATCTATGTGTTTCCTTTGCACCTAACTCTCTGGTGTGTTCTCTTTTCTCTTCCTCTACTTCTACTTTGCACATCCATAAGCATGTGTCTTCATGCATCCATGAGGATCCTGATCCTATGGAATGCACTGACTATGTGTCATCCTTAGCTGTATGGGATTCCATTGAATAGGCAGTACGTCTCTATGAGAGTAATCCTTGAGGTTGACTTTGGTTGTAACACCTAAGTGTTACAAATACAAAGCATTGGTTCCCCCACCTTGTACCACTTGCAACTACCGCATAAATGGTCTTCCCAAAATCATCTCGTAGGCTTGATTTTTGCTCAAGTCACATATAGCAAAAGTATGCTCCAACTCAACACCACATGTAGTGAGAGTTATTCCTTCTAGCAATCCTATGCGTCTCTCAATGTGACCATCGGCCATCTGCAATTTCATTCTTGTTGGCTTGAGTGTTGGTTTGCCCCAGTGCTTCCATAGGGAAGTGGTGGCAATTGCAACTCCTACATCTGAGTCCAAAATTGCCTTGGTTATGTATCCTTGATGGGTAATGGGAAGATAGGTGTTCCCTTCTTCGCCTTCACTCATGTCTCCTATCTTGTCCAAGGGTATTTTAGGCACTGTTCTATGAGATCCTACCTGCGAACGAGGTTTTGCTACTTCTGGCACTTGATTAGCTACGTGTTTCCACAGTTTTGGCCTAACCTTGAGTAGCTCCTCTAAAGTGAGGTTGCATTGCACTATAGTTTTTTTCACTACCTCCGTGTTCCTGGGTATGATTGAGTCTTTGTTTCTTATCATGACCGTGAGTGCTCTCATACAAGTAGACTTAGCTTCCCATGGGCCTATGAAATGGGGTAGTTCCTGTAAGGAATTAGACTCAATGTCTAATCTCTCATGGGATTGGGCACTCTCCTGCTCCTCATAAATAGAAGGAATGTCCTGTGGGAATTGATCATGTGTATCATCCACAAGTTCAATGGGAGGAGGGACTTCGCTCTCTTTAGCCCATTTCTCTTCTTGAATCTCTCGCAGGAACTCTGTTGAATACCTATTCATAGAAGAAGATGTGTTTGGTTCGGTGGAGCTAGGCACATAACCTTCCTGGGGGGAATGCTTATTCTTTTACTTGTCTTATCTCTTCCTTGGGAGTTTCCTTCCTTGGTAGATCTTGCAATTATGCTCTCTAACTTCTCTAACAGTCCATCAAAGTGCAATTGTGCCTTAGTTGAGCAAGATTAGTTGAAGAGGTGACTGGCTTCAAACATGGTATGAGCCAACGTGACCATTTTAGCACAAAACTTGGTTCTTTCTATCTCTAGATCAGCTCTAGCGTAGCACTTGTCATGATGTATCACATTTGGCCCTTCTTGGATTCTAGCCTTATATGCTTTAAGCATCATGTCTATGTCCTTAAGAGTGGGGTCAGCTAATACTGATCCTACTCTAGGTGGTGGTGGAATTGTAGGAGGTGGGTTGGAAGGTGGTGGATTAAGGTGTGATAGGGATGGAGGTGGTGGTGTTATGTGAGAGTTTGTTTGAGAGGTGAGTTCAACAATTTTGGCTTTTGTTTTTCGTATGCTTTCTTCTAGTTTGCTCATCTTCTTAGAAAATTGTCTTTTCATCCTTTCTCGGCTATCTTTCCAGTCTCTTGTCCATTTTTTGGTTATGCTCTCAGTCTCACTAACCTCGGAAGTCTTTTCTTGGCCTAAGCCTTGGTTGTGCTACAAAGCTTGAGCTCTGGTAACCACTTGCACTGGTGCAATGGAAGTTACACTTCCTATAGAGTCTACGACTAATCCAATAATGTTGATGGGCGTGATTTTCAGCGTATTGTTAGGGTTCTTAGGACAATCTCGCAAGAGATGCTCTTTCCCACACTCGAGACAAAAACCTTGAATTGTCATAGATTGGGTTTGCGTAGGTGCAGGCATAGGGGAGTCACAAATGAGGTGATCTCCTTGACATCAATAGCACAGTCCTCTAAGAAATGGGGGTCTTACCTGCCTAGGTTGAGGCCTAGAGTTGGGATTTGTGTACATGACATTTGCATACTCTGGCTCCCAATTGGGTTCACTAGGGTCTTCATAGTAATATGACTCATTATGCTCAGGTGACTGCATGTAGTAAGCCTGTGGGCTATCAATGTGAGTAGAGTCAAAACTATGATCACTAGGGTTGCTTCTGAAAGCAATGATGTTACTGACACTATGGCTCTATTCAAATTCTCTTCTGCACCCGCGTACTTCACTGGGATCACATTGGATGGGGTTGGGGGCTACTGAGCTAACACCGGCTGAGGTCTTTGTTGGTTTTGGTAGGGTTGCTGATAAGGTTGTTGTGGTGTGCCATATTATTGTCGTGGGTACTGGTTCGGCTATCTTCCTTGTTGAGGGTATGGTTGTGGATAAGTTTGCCTAAATGTTTGCTTATTGTATGGGCAATCTTGCGTAGTGTGGTTGGTGTATCTTCTCTCTATGGTGCAGTATTGGTTGTTAGGGTTCACTTGGGGTTGAGCCATAATGGGACATACATTCGCCATATGATCACCTCCACAAGTATAGAATCTTTTCAGTGGGGCAGACCTTGGTATTTGTTTTCTTGATACACCTAACTTCTGAGCTATTTTCTCCACAAGTTCCTCAATAGATGTGGATTGCGTGGAAGTGAGGCTAGTAGAACTATCTGAATCTTTCTAGATTTTTGAAAGCTCTAATTCCTCTCCTAGGTTATCCTCAATGTCAATGCACATGCATACACACTCTTCTATGGTTCTAGGGTCCTTCAGGTACACATATGATCTGAGTTTGGTACTTAGCAATCCATCCAAGAATAGAGCCACTTGTTTGGCTAGTGTGGGTAACTCAAGAACATGACATCTCTCTAGGTATTGCCTAAACCTTCTTCCTGCAAGTCTAATGGTCTCTTGAGGTGTCTGCTTGAAGCTATGAATCAGTGAGGATGTATTGTGCCTTATGCCACTCTTAGAGAATTCAGTAATGAAAGCCTCTAGAAGTTGGTCTATGTTCCTGAATTGTCTCTCATGTAGTGGTTGAAACCATGTAAGGGCTATGTTCCTAAGGGTTAGACCAAAAGCATTGTACTCTGTGAATAGGTCCTCAACTTGTTCAGCTCTCAAGACTTGCCTAAACTCAGCCACATGATCGTATGGGTCTCCAGTGCCATCGAAGTAATTATTCATGGAATTAACCAGTTGAGTTGGCCTCAAGGTTCTAGTGTGTTCTCTAGGCCTTGGCAAGGGAAAATCATCAGCATTTCTTTGGTTTCTTGGGTCTCTAGGTCTCTCAGTTTCCACTCTATCCATCTCTGTTCTCATCCTTTCTCTTCCCATGGGGTGGGCAAAACTTACCTTTGGCCTATCTCTACTTCTGTCCCTTTAAGCTCCATGAGCTTGGGATGTTCCAGCTCCTTGGTGGCCATAAGAGACATTAGATCTTGGTTGGGGAAAAATAAATTCACCCTTCCAAGTGTAGGCATGCCTACCATGTTCTGTGACAACAAAGATCCTCTCTGAAGTATTGTCTAAATATGTCACTTTGCCTAGGCTATCAAGATCTTTGAACTCATAGATTATGATCGTTCCTACCTCCAAAAGGCCTCATCGGTCTCTCGGTTTAAGAGTAGATCTATGCTCTTATTGTCCTGGGGAACCCACTCTGGCGTGATAATTCTAGTGAGAATTGATTTGCCTCGAGGGGTTCTAGGCTCTCCACCTATGTTCCCTTGCTCTAGGTCACCTATGTCCGTTTCTGGGATCACATTACCAAATTCATCTGTCCTATCTGGGTAGGTGGTGACCACATACATGGTTCCTTCTTTGTCCAGGTATGCTCCATTTTCAAACTTGACTGTTGGATGTTTGAGTCCGATGGGTTGGTCAAGGTTTCTAATTTGGACCACGGCTCTTCTTAGGCGGTCCTCATAGATGCACGCACCTAATCGGTTGATCCTAAGGTATTCCAGTTGAGACTTGTAGGGACCTTCAACCTTTTGCAAGTAAGCCACTCATGAACTTCTTGTGGGTCACTCCATACCTTGAGACATCTCTGATTTGCTAGTTTCAGAGTTAGGGTACTGTTAATAAATACTCAACTTCTGGGCCCAAGACCTAGCAGTGTGATTGACACTAGCCTTTGAAGACCTAAGGCTTTGTCGATCTCTCCCTAGGTGTCGTCCTGATCTAAGGTTCATACGCTTGAATGAACAATCCCAATTTTTACCCAAAGTACAACCTCGTTGCTGATTCTTTCTTATTAACCACTGAATTCTTTTTAGTTTGTTAGTGTGTTTATAATCTTGTCTGATTTTGCATCATCAGGAATATTTGAGTGATTTTCCGCACTTTAAGTTGATCGCACTGCCTTAAATTCTTTTCCTTTAAAGTTATCGATCACAAAGAGATTATGTTTCAGGTTGAACTTGAGTGCTTAGGTAATCTTCAACTTGATAGATGCCTATCGTCACCCTATCTTACTTATAGACCAACTCACACTTAGCCTAATCTAGGAATTGACAAAGAGAGTTGAGAATAATCCGACCTGACTTGCTGATCCCTTGCTCTTTGGTGCTCAAGAACCCCGTTCTCAAGCTTGCAGAATTCCCTTGCTTTGGATGCCCTCTAGTGCTTTCAATGGACCTGTAAGAGTACCAAAGTTAGCTCAACATTTAACTTCAAATGACATAACGATTCATTTTCAATAATGTACTTCAGAGCCCAAATTGCCCTTGTCTTTATGGCCAACAATCCTAGAGATCCCTCATTTTTCTTCCCCTTGAGTATGTTCAACTTCAAAATACCCTATCTATAACTCCTTGTATTAGTTTTACAAAACCAACAAGACCAGAATCACTAAAAACGGAGTTCGTATGAGGAAGTTATGTCTATTCAGGACTCTAGGGCTAAAACAGGATCAAAACAGGCTAACAAGCAAGTAGGAATAACTAATAATGTGTTCTAGGGCTTGGCTATGTTCTAATGACCCTTAATGTTTCCCAAATTCTGGCCAAAAATAGACCCAATATCTTTTGCCCTTAAAAAATAGTTGAATTTGCCCATCAATCGCGATCGAGTGGTCTATCAATCGTGATTGATGTGTCAATCGCGATCGATGTGTCGATCGCGATCGAGAGGTCCGTCATGGCTGTCAGTCGTGATTGATGGGTCAATCACGATTGACACGTGGCCCAAAATTTTAGTCAATCGTGGTCAAATAATCATTGACTTTGTCGATCACGATTGATAGATCCGTCGGGACTGTCAATCGTGATTGATGGGCCAATCGCGATTGATGGGTCAATCGCGATTGACATGTGGCACGTGTAGAATGTGTCAGTTGTGGTCAGTCAGTCGTTGAATCTTTCAATTGCGATCGATGTGTCAGTCGCGATTGACGAGTCTGTCGGCAGGTGTCCGTCGTCGTTTATCAGTTGCGATTAGCAAAAAACTGAGGCATATCAAAATTTTAAACACATATTTAAGATGCTCTAGGCCTAGACATCACATTTATGGACTTAGTTTGGCAAGTTGATCAATTTTTTTGTCAGTCTTGATTGACAGGGGTCAATGCCTTGGGATTTGCACAGTAAAAAATTTGTACCCGTTGAAGCTGGTGCAGCTGCTGGGGATGCTGATTCCTGTAGAAAATCTCAAAAAACACACAAAAGCACAAGCACACAAACACTCTCTCACTCTCTCTCACAAGTGAAATGAGTGGAAATGGTATAGGAAGGGTGATATGGCTAAAAAACTGAAAATGTCGTGATGATGGAGATGGAGGTGGGAGATGGTGATGATGTTGATGGTGATGAAGAGGGTGAAGAAAACAAGAGAAAATAGATAAAAGTGAGGAAAATACCTATAACTCCACCGTCTCAACTCTACTTCTTACGATCACATGCTCGTCCTCGAAGCTCGATCCTTGGCAACGGCACCAAAATTTGGTGTAGCTCAATGATGAGTAGCACCTCCTTTAATGTCAATCCGGGAAGACGTGAGGATGGTATGAAGACCTCGAACAAGTGATGGCACAAGTGTGTGAGTGAGAAGCACACAAACATGCACACACATACACGCACACGTGCACACAAGGCAAGAACAAAGAGAGAGGCAATGGAGTAACTTCTATTCTAAAAGAGTTCTCATATAAGTTCAAATCTACAACAAGCTAACCTCAAAAATGATCTCTCTAGCTCTTTTTATAGTTTTTGACTAGCTTTGGTCTTGTCCAGACCTAGTGTTTGGCCTAGTTAAAAATTAGGTTCTAAGGCTATTTTGGAGGCTCAAAGGAGCTTTGAAAATTATGAAAATTGGTGCATAAATACTGCTAATACTCCTCAAGCTCAAGGACTCCTCAGCTTGTACAAAATGGAATAGCAACAATCAAAAATGATATTTACAATGGTGTGAAGTGACTAAAATCACTATTTGGGAAATATTAATTCATGAAAAATGATAGGCCTATTTGTCCAATCTCCGTTGACTGCTTTGCCTACTTGGCCCTTCTCTTTGCTCTAATTCTCTTCGTTGGCTTCCTTGTCTCATAAGTCCTTGACTGCCCTAGCCACTTCCAACACCTTGATATGGATCTTGTACAAAAGCTCCATGTTGGGTGAACCTAACTTGCAAGCCTTTCTCAACTATTTGGCCTACACTTATTAGGTTTTTTGTAATAGTGCCACCCCTACCTCCAACATGTTCAAGCCATTGACATCAGACACATGTTATGCCACATGCTTGAAAACAAGGAGACTAGGGAGTCAAGAATCCTAGTCCATCAGGAAAATACAAGCAATGCAACTACTCTACTCACACAAAGGAGAGACATGCATAGGCACACACACACCACTCTCACACACTCACAAAGACACAATACATAAATGTAAATAGTCTTGGAGTAAAAGAGAGCCTTCTTCCATTCATAAGAGATATTACATGAGAGCACGTGGACCAAAAGCTCCCCTCTTTACAAAAATGAGCTTCTATATATAGGCTAAGCTCTATTCCCCATGTGGTCTTTTGAAAAGTCAAAAAGTGAGACTCTCTCTAACTAACATATCTTCTAGGATACTCCAAAATCAATTCTTGTAACCACCGAATCCCAAGAATATGCATGAGTGGGATTTTTACGTGGGATTGTCCTAGAAGATCCAAAAAGGTGAGGTCTTCAAGAGTTTCCTCCACTGTGGTATAAGGAAATATTAAAAAGTGCTTTTAGGAGAGTGTTCATATGTGACACTCAAATATATACAACGAGCTTTATTCTCATGGTCTAGGGAGGGTTCCATGCACAATTGAGGATGTGTGCATACCCTACAACCCAACACTCTCCTCCCACTAGACTTTGTGATCCTCAACAAAGCTAAGATAAGAGGATCATACATAGTTGAACTTATCCAAGTTGAAATCTTTAGGTCTTCATATCTGCAACTCTTCAGTCTGCAAAGCTTCAGGCTGCAAGTCTTCAGGTCTTCATAATCTTCAAATTTGCAACACTTCAATTTTCCAATCTGCAAGCTATCAGTTCTTCCTTCAATCTGCAAATTTTCAGACTTCAGAGCTGGGAGACACAATCCCCTTGGGGGGCAGTCAGACCAAGAGCAGCTTTTCTTGCTAAAAATGCGGCCATTCCTATTGAGCAAGTCCTGAAAACTACAATTCAAAACTTCATGTGCATAATAACTACCAGCATGGAGCACGCTAGGAACAATTTTGATCAAGGGTTGTGGCCCCTTTGAAACTTGCATTGAATTCATGCAACTAGGCCCCATAGCAACAAAAACAACATGGATCATGATTCCAAGAGTACTTTTCATGATATAGACATTCACGTCATAGCAACCAGAAGTTCATAGCATCCATAGCAATTTGGGAAAAATAAGCCTAGCATTCATAATACTTATTAGAGCAATCCTTGCTTCAAACGTATCTGTAGGAACCATGTGCTATTTTTCAGATCTCAGTCTAGCCTACAATGTCTTTCAAGTAATGTTTTAGAACTCTACATCAGTTAGTCCGGATTGTTGGGAAAGACCGATGGACACTTCAAGTGATGAGTTGGTACAGCCAAATCCTGCTTAGTACCAGCCCTTTATAACTTTAGAGTTGATATGTGGAACCTTTTAGCTTTCCAATGATACCATAAAAGTGCCTATGTACTTTGGAAATGATGTACAAAAAGATTGAGTCAAAACAGACTACTTCTAAATAGAAGAGTCCAAGAAAACCTTCTATTTTGGATCAAACACCTGCTACTTGTAATGCTCAGTGCTACCAGTACAGTAGGAATCGAAACAATTCCTTTTAGATGTATCTAATTATCTTAGTAAGCTACCGATTCCAAGTGGAATTACTTGAAATGATCCACTATACACAGAGAAATTAATTTAGCAAATTGATCATTACTCCTGATTGTTTAGGACCTTTATAGAGTTTGACCAGTGAATACTTTGATGCACTTTTCTCCAAATTGGCTAATTAGATTTGCTTCACGCTTTGTCAGCATGTAGATAACTTCGAGCTGATTCCAACAAGCTATAGTTCATTGAATTTGGTGGAGAAATGAGTGAGATATGAGCAGCAGAAGTTGATAGTGAGAAATGACTGTAGCAGAGATATCATAGATGAACAATGTAGGTATAATGTATTAATGAACAATGTTGTACAAGATCATAGGCTTGGTAATCATAGCCTTATAATAGAGATCAATGAAGAGTACAATGTAGGCCTTACACATAAGCAAAATGTTAATGAAGAGCACGAGAAATGATCACCTCTAACGTCCGCGACTTTTTCAAGTGATCTTTTATAGATGTTACATTCAAATTTGAATTTGAATTCACTTTTATCTCTCTCTAAAAATTGATCCTTCATTCTAGGAAATATTCTCTCAATTTAGTTGTTACCTTCTTAACTAACAAGTCCACGAATTTTCATGTAGGTGATACAAATATTCTCAAGTCAAAAAGGAAATGACTTTTACAAAGGTAAAGAAGTAAATCTCTACTAGCAATGGTTTCCATGGAGCTTCATATGTGTATGTGCTACAAGCCAAATGTGTAGGCTTGGGATTTGTACTAACAACTCCGCCAAACATTTTGGCTTGGTCTTCATCTTCAATCTTCATGAATATCTTGCAATCCAATCATTGCTTTAAACCTTCAAAGTTTTGTACCATCTAATGATTTAGTCAACAAATCTACACATTGCATGTTAGGTGAAACATATGACAACTGAATATCCTTGCTGAATAGCTTCTCTCTCACATAATGATAGTGGACCTCTATATGCTTGGTCCTAGCATGATAAATAGGATTAGTTGCAAGGTGTAGTGAATTTGTATTATCCCTAAAGATCATTGGAGATGTAGTATGCAAGTCCAATTCTGTATACAACAATCTGATCCATATGGCCTCTTGAGTAGCATTGGCCAATCCTCTATACTCTGCCTCTGTAGAAGATAAGGCAACAGTAGGTTGCTTCTTTGAAGACCATGATATTGGATTATCACCTGCAAATGAAAGATATCCTGAGGTACTCCTCCTATCATCTTTGCATCCTGCCCAATCTGCATCTGAATAAATTTTAATGTCCAAGTCTGATGTATAAGGGAAATACAAACCATGATGTTGAGTACCCTTAAGGTACTTTAAGATCCTTTTGGCAGCCTTGAAGTGAGGTGCCCTAGGCTCGTGCATAAACTGACTTAGCACACTTACTCCATAAGCAATGTCTACCCTTGTCAACATAACATAATTCAAGCTTCCCACTATGCTTTGATAACCTGTAATGTCTTCAAGTACATCTCCTTCATGAGCACTTAATTTTAGGTTTACCTCCATTGGAATACTTGCAACTTTGGCATCCTGCAAATGAAACTTCTTCAACATATCCTATATATAGTTTCTCTGAGTAATGTAAATTCCAGAGTTAGTATAGACTAACTCAAGTCCAAGAAAATATTTTAGTGATCCAAGGTCACTAATTTTGAACTCCTTCATCATCTGATTCTTGATTTGTTTGATGCCATTAGCATCATTACCTGTAAGTATGATATCATCAACATATACACTTTGGTATATTAACTCTCAATTACTTCTCTTGATGAATAGAGAAGTATCTGCTTTACTCATGACAAAACCTTGGTCCTGAAGATATGTGGTCAACCTATGGTTCCATGCCCTAAGTGCATGTTTCAATCCATAAAGAGCTTTTTTCAAATTGCATACATATGTTACCTTGTTTGGATTCTTATAGCCAAGAGGTTGTGACATGTACACCTCCTCTGAAATCGAGCCATTTAGAAATGCATTTTTTACATCCAACTGATACATGTTCCAATCCTTTGATGCAGCCACACTTACCAATACCCTGATGGTTGGCATTTTGGCCATAGGTGTTAGAAGAAGTATTTTTTGTAGTATTTTTTGATGAGAAACAATTGTAAAATGTCAAAAACGTGTAAAAATATTTACGTAACTGATGTAAAAATAAGGAAGAGTCTTCCTTATGTAGAGTAGAACCTTATGTAATTTTTCTATAATTTTTGGAAACTCCTAGATAGCTTATTTTTAGAATAATAGAGGAAAGGACCAAAATTCAAGTGTGAAAAGGGACACTTGAAAAATGTATAAAAGACAATTTCCTCTATTATGAGGGGGTTGGTTGATTATTTGTTTACATGCTATCCAAGTGAAGAGAGAGTTTCCTGCTGAAAATCGTGTTTTCTCCTCTTTGTGTGATTTCTTGAGTTATGAGTCTATTCCTTGTGTATTCATGGAGATTTGTGAGCTTCTATTGTGTATTTTTGTTGAATGTATATGACGAGAGTTGAATACTGATGTGTTGAGTGAAAAATTGATGTAAGATGGTGCTGGAGATGAAAATTGTCTGATTTTACAGAATCGCGATTGTCTCCTCTAAAGGTTACAGGTAACATTTTTAAGTTTTGACTTCATCGATGTATTCTGCTGAGAAAATAACATGTTTTAGACACCAAGATTGTGGAAAATGATGGAGATTTGCTCAAGATAATCCAAACCCTAGAAATTCCTCTTCATTTTCATTATTCTCAGAGATCCAGCCATTTACCTCTTATTTCTTGGATTCTATCATGTAGAAGGGGCTATGGTCTCATATATACTTCCAGGATTGACAATTAAAGATGTATTGTTAATTCTTTATGCTAAATGATTGAAGAGGACAACTCCAAAGATCAATAACAAACATTTTTTGGCGCCATTGCCGGGGAGTATATCAAAAGCTTCATTGAAGTTGGACCTTGCTGGACCTTCTAATGTGATGGTATTGAACACATGGAAAAGGTAATATTTCTTAATCAAGAAATGTAAAACATGAAAAGGTAGATTTCTTTGTTTGTCTTTTGGGGAAATAAAGCATTAGATAATCTTTTGAGAATAAGAAGTGTTGAAATTTTTGCAAATTGATAGTTGCTCATGACATTTTTTTGAAGTAAAGTGCAGGTGTGTGAAAAACTGAATCAAGAAAGCTGATGATAAGGTAAAATGTGTCTATTCTTGCATTTGTAGATTGCCTTTTGATCAAGTACTAAGCAAAATTGTTGATCTTGGGAAGATGACAAGATTGCATTAGGGAAAAGTCAAGTTAAGTAGCTAGATGCAAGTAGATAAGTTCCATTTGCAGCCGTCAAAGTTATAATCTTGAGAAAAACTGAATTGCATCTTGAAAAGAGAAATGTTTGAGTTTATCTTTGCAAAAATTGACATTTGCATTTCTTAACATAATTTTCTTTGGGAAATTTTGCTCATTAACTGTTTTGATAGCCAAAGCATAGGAGAGTATAACCAATCAAGGGACACAAGATCAATAGATCACCAAACAAGAAACGCTAAGTGAAGTGTTTACCTTAATTTAGGGCAAAATACTAAAAAAATTCATAAAATTCACTAAAACAATCAAACAAATTTCTTTTCTCCTTAGGAAGATGGACTGAAGTTTTGTTGACAAGTGTGGAAGAGACTAGGTGGTAAGAAAGCAAAAAATTTGCCAAAAATTAGAAACTAAAAAAAAAACATGATTCTCTGCACAGGATCGCGATTTTCTGGATAATTTTGTGATTATGGTGCAAGATTACAAGTGACAGTTGAACTAGAATTGGTAAAGGGTACTAAAGGGAAACAAGAGAAAAGAATACTCAAAATTGCAAAAAATAGGAAGTACAGAAAAATCACGATTCTCTGCACAAAATCGCGATTTTCTATAAGAGAAAAATTTTTGGAAACTTGAGTACAATTGGGTTTTTGGAGAAAGGTAATTGCAAGAGATTTCATTAATATTGAGAAATTGAAGGAAGCTAAATTCCAAAGAATCAAGGAAAATTGAGTATCAAGTGAGAAAGGTGGAAAAGTAAAAAATCGCGATTTTCATCAATAGCCAATGGGACGGATTAATCATGAAAAAATTAAGAACTAAGGATTAAAACCAAAAAGTTGTGGAAGAAAGAAATTGGGCAAGTAAAAAAGTGAAAAACAGTGAAAATTGCACAAAATCGCGATTGTGTGGACACTATAAAAGTCTGGAGTTTCAGAAAAAACTCATTCTTGAGTGAGAGAGAGAGAGTGAGAGCAGGATCAGAATCGCGATCTTTTGCAGATTAAAGCTTCTGAGATTTTTGGACCAAGCAAGCAAGGTAAGGAGCCCTTAATAAAATTTATTGGTTTTTCTTTACATTCACATGGTCATTAAGCACAAATAAGCATAAAATCAACCAAAAATACGGGATGGCGATTTTTTAAGTTTCTGAATTTTCTGTGAAAAAATAATATATTTTACAAAACCCTTTTATTGCATGTCAAAAAATAGTTAAGGCGATTCTATAGAAGAATTAAAAATTTGAAAATCAACACTTGAAAAATTAAAATAAAAATTGATCAGAATCGCGATTCTGTAGTCAAACACAAAATCGCGATTCTCGAAATTAGAAGCACAAAATCGCGATTCCTAGAACACGATTTTCATAAGAAAATCGTTTTATTTACGATTGTGAGCAATCACAATTGTCTGGGAACAAAATCGTGGAAAACACGATTTTGAACACAAAATCATGGAAAACACGATTTTAAGTACAAAATCGTGGAAAACACGATTTTAATCACAACATCGTGGAAAACACGATTTTGAGCACAACATCGTGGAAAACACGATTTTAGTCACAACATTGTGGAAAACACGATTTTGAACACAAAATCGTGGAAAACACGATTTTAAGCACAAAATCATGGAAAACACGATTTTAATCACATCATGGAAAACACGATTTTGAGCACAACATCCTGGAAAATACAATTTTAATAAGAACATCATAATAAATACGATTTTATTCATAAAATTGTGAAAAGTAAGATTTTGAGCATAAAATCGTGGAAAAAGCACAATATTGAGCACAGAATCATGTTAAACACGATTTTATTCATAAAATCGTGGAAAGCACTATTTTGAACACAAGATCGTGGAAAACACGATTGTGACCACAGAATCGTAATAAAGACGATTTTGAGCATAAAATTGTGGAAAACACGATTCTAATCACAGAATCGTGGAAATTAATTGAATGATCCTTAGGTCTGGTAACAAATTGCACATACATTCCCAACAAGAACTGGGAAGGAAAGACATAGAGCCAGAGCCAGTAGAAGGGGATTTGCAAGAAAGGGATTTAGGGCAAGAAAACAACATGGAGAATTTAAATGAAACAAATGAGTCCACAGAAACTGGGGATCATAGAAACATCCTCAAATATATGTACACAAATAGGTTTGGAACCTATGTATATCAGGATGGAATGCATAAGTTTCTCATTAGATTGGGAAACTTAGAAGTTCCCCTGAACATAACACCAGTAGCTCAGTTCAAAGATGGTAGATATGAGGATAGGCAGGGATGTGTATACATCTTCTCACAAGACCCAGATAATTCAAATGACCTAGGGCAATGTGCAGACAAGAGACCTTGGGAACAGAACCTAGGGCAATCAGATTTTCCAAGACCACATGGAATTCACAATAATGGTGAACAATCACAAGGTAGGAGAACACATACTTCCCCAAATCCTTTTGAAAAGGAACCAGAAGGAATTAATGATTTCCCACTAAGAAGAAGACATCATTGGCAAAATCACGGTAGAATGCTTAGACCATATCAAGTAGCCAAATGCATGAAAAATCAATATGAAGGATATTTTGATCCTCATGCTCATGCTGGAGAATTTAGGCAATTAATCAGAGTTGAAGAAGTAGAGGATTACAAAGTCCAATTTGAAGCATTTGGTTTAACCCTAACAGGACCTGCCTTATCTTGGTTCATTCCCTTAAGAAAAGAAATGTATTTAGATATTGAATCCTTTCTAGAAGCCTTCATTGGGGAATTCTCAAAGATCGGAATAAAACATAGTACAGCCACATTAATACATAGTTTTAAATAGCAAAAAGATGAAAATGTCAGAGAGGCAGCTAGGAGATTCAAGCAGTACATTGACAGATGTCCCAGAGAAGAAGTACCTTCCATGGCAAGACAGGTATCCCTATTCATAGAAGGATTACGAAGTGCCTAATTAAGAACACTGGTATATTATAGGAGATGCCCTGATCTAGGAGCATGTGTGAAGGAGGCAATAGATCTAGAAGATAACAAAGGCCAAGACCTGTTAGCATTTGATCAATCTAGAACAAATGAGGATAAAATCCCACCAACAGAAGAGTTGGCTCAAGCCATTGCTAAAGCCCTAGAAGTCAGCACTAAAACCAATTTGATAAATACCAAGATAACAACAAATAAAAAATGCTATAATTGTGGAGAACATCATTTGGTACAACAATGTCCATATCATCTCTCTCAAGTCAAAGAGAATCTGGATATATTGAGCAACCAAGACCTGTACTTGGGCAGCAACCTCCATTACCAACAAATGTGGTACCAATTAAATACGCACCAATAGAGGAGGGAAATTCAAGAATAAGGTCACCATACAAGGAAGATTATCAATGGAATGAGGGATATCAGGAAGAATGGGAAGGATATGAACTGAGAGAACCAGAACTACAAGCCCTAGATTTGGGAAATGGGAGAATTGAGATCGATACAGCCACATTCATGTATATAACAATAATTATATGTCCAATCAAAAACCTCAGTTCAAAGGGGGATCAAAGACAACTTGTTATAGATGTGGGGGAGAACATTTCATTAGAGACTGTCCACAACCTCCTACATTAAGAATAGAGGGAGCCTATTGTAAGGATTATAGCAGGGAACATTTAATAAAGGATTGTCCAAGAAATCCTCAAAAACAGCAAAACACATCTAATAACATACCACTAAAAACAGTCAACATCATGGAACAAGAAGAATTGAGTGACATTGACCAAGTGAATGTAAATGCTATAACAAGGGCACAAGCTAAACAACACGAAACAACTAAGGAACAAAATGAAGGTTCAGTTTCAAAGGTGAAGAAAAATAGAAAAAAAGGGAAATGGGAAAGGAAAAAAAGATTGGGTAAAAATTTGGAAGAGGAGAATAGGGAACAGCCAAACAGTACTCTCTCTCAAAAAACACAAACCTAGTCAGAGATAAGAAACTCACAGAGTCTGGACACCATGATAAAAGCATACAAGGGAAGAATTCAAGAAGGACCAAGTGCTACAGATCATGTAATGGCTTATCCTATGCCAGACCTAGAACATGAAAAGATGCAGAAGTGTAAACAAATCATACAGGAAGCACAACTCAAACTGGGGGAAGTAGACAATTCTCAAGAAACAGTTGAGGAATCTGAGGCAACAAGAACAAGAGGAAACATTAATAAGGAAGAAAGCCCACAGATAACATTACAAGTGAATATAGATAAACAATGTACAATTCTATATCACACCACATTGGAAGAATTGATAAAACGGAATCCTCATTTACAAAACAAAATGAAAAAATGGGAAACAATACCAGAAAATCTTCATCCACAACTGCAAGAATTGGAGGAATTGTGGTATATTCCCATTGATAAGATAGGAGGATATTGTGAAGGAGAAGAGGGAAACTCAACCCTAAAAATGAAATTTGGAAAAAATCATGCCAAAGCTATTATGGATAGTGGATCAGGAGTGGCCATCATGACTAAACAAACTTGGGAAAAATGGGGAAAAAATGAATTATTACCTACCAAAATGAGATTGCAACTTGCAGATGGTCACATAGAAAAACCCATAGGAATATGGGAAAAAGTGATTGTGGACATATGTGGAATAGAGATAGAACACACTTTTGCCATAGTTGAATTTCCACTATCTACTTCATATGAAATTATCCTAGGAAGGCCATTTATGAGACAAATGCAAATTGTGCAAGATTGGGGTAATGATTGTCTATACCTTCAGAGCAAAGGAAGAATAACCAGAGTGAATCTAAGAAATGGGCATTATTGTGACATATCTCCTCAAGAATGGTATAAAATACATCAAAATCAAGAGTTAAGTGAAGAGTCAGAGATGGAAGACCAGAATGAAACTGAATCATCACTATGGAAGTGCAATATGATAAGAAATTTCACAAATAGAAAAGGAAGATTGAGAAGAGAAGATTGTGTGGAAGGAAGGAAGTTACAAGATGAGAACTATATACCACAAGAATTCAAGGATGAAGAATTTGAGCCCTATGGGTGGAAACAAATTTTGGCTACCATGGATCTGGCCAGTGATGAGTATGTAGGAGTGGAATTTCAAAATGAAGAGGGGTATGATGTTTTTCACATAGGAATACAAATGATAAAGGTATCAAAAGGAGAAGAGGACCAGGAAAAAGAAATGATATTGAAAAATGGGAAAACACAATATTTAGAAAAAGTAAAAGCTGAAGATGCAATAAAAGATAAAATTTCAGGCAAATATAGGAAGAACAAACACAAGGAAATAGAAAAAGACCAAGAGGATGAAAAGAAGGAGAAAATGACAATCAAAGACCAACAGTTTGATGTACCAGCAAATTTCAAGACTTATGAAGTGGAAGACAGACTACTTCTAAAAATGAAACCAAAGAGAGAAAAGAAGAAAGGGGAGGCTTATGATAATGAGGAACAAACTAAGAAGGTTGTGATCACTCAGGAAGAAGGGGAAGAAAGACATATTGTAGTAGCAGATGACATGACAAATCAAGAAGAGGAGGCATTAAGAAATTTGGCCAAAAATTATAGGGATGTGTTTGCTTATAGCTACAAGGATTTGAAAGGTATTGATCCTAAAATCTGTGAGCATAAGATTCCTATTACACCTGATGCAAAACCTAGCAAACAGAGACATTACACATTCAATGATAAATACTCTGCTAAAATCAAGGAAGAAATTGACAAGCTGTTGGCTGCCAATTTCATCTATGAAATTGAGTATACAGAATGGATATCTCTTATAGTTGTGGTACCAAAAAAGAATGGGAAACTTAGGGTATGCATTAACTTGAAGAAGGTGAATGCAACAACTATAAGAGATAGTTATCCATTACCAATAACAGATCACCTTCTAGAAAGAGTTGCAGGGAAGGAGGTTTATAGTTTTCTAGATGGTTTTTCAGGATACAATCAGGTACCTATAGCATTGGAAGACCAACATAAAACTGCCTTTTCCACAGAATGGGGAATTTATGCTTTTAGGGTCATGCCCTTTGGATTGACTAATGCCCCAAAAACTTTTCAGAGGTTGATGTGTCATATCTTCAAAGAGTTCCTGAGGAGTGTGATGGAAATTTATGTAGATGATCTATGTACTTTTTCATTAAAAAGACAAGATCATTTGCAAGATTTAGAGAATATATTCAGGAAATGCAGAACATACAAAGTATGTTTAAATCTAGAAAAGTGTGTATTCTTTGTGAGACAAGGAAGAATGTTAGGTCACATAGTTTCTAAAATTGGAATTTCCACTGATGAGAAGAAAATAAAGGCTATAATAGAACTTCCAAGACCAACAAATGTAAAGGAACTTCAAACTTTCATAGGACATTGTGGGTACTATAGAAAGTTTGTACACAAGTTTGCTGACATAGCCAAACCTTTCTATGCCCTAATTACAAAGTTTGAGTGGACCAAGGAGTGTGACCAAGCTTTTGAAACCCTAAAAACTTGTTTGGTTACAGCCCCAATTCTGAAAACACCCCAGTGGGATAAAATTTTTCACGTTCATGTGGATGCTTCAAATTATGCTTTGGGATGTATATTGGCACAAGCAATAGAAGGAAGCAAATTAGATTTTCCAGTGGCTTATGCTAGTAGGCAACTGAATTTAGCTGAGAAAAATTACACAACCACTGAGAGAGGGGTTGGGAAGGATATTTGCTGTAAAAAAATATAGACATTATCTTTTGGCCAACAAGTTTAAGTTTGTTGTGGACCATTAAGCTTTACTATATTTGGTAAATAAACCTTGTCACACTGGTAGAATAGTCAGATGGTTTCTTTTACTAATGGAATTTGAATTTGAAGTGGTGGTCAGACAAGGGAAAACACACTTAAGAGCAGATCATTTGTCAAGAATTCAGTCTAAAGAACCCAGTTCACCTGTAGATGATGACCTGCCAGATACTTATTTGTTCAAAGTAGAAAGTGTTCCTGAGTGGGCTATGACTTTAGTACCATTGTTAACCATGGGACCTTGCAGAACATTTGGAAACAACACACACTTAGTATTACAAAGCAGAAATTTTATGTTGCTAGCTGGCCACCTGTATCATCTCAACCATACAGGCATATTGGAATATTGTACTCCTGAAGAAGAGCAACAGGAATATCTGAAAAGAGCTCATTGTTGGAACCCTTGCACTCATGCTTCTAGGGTAGTTACCCTAAGTAATCTCAATAGGATGGGGGTACATTGGCCTAATAAGATTCAAGATGTAACAAAATACATTGCTAATTGCTGGAAGTGTCAATCATTGCAAGATTCAGACTTCATAACTCTATATTGGTTTTAGAAAAATCCAGAGTGGAGTGGAAATATTGTTGAAGAGTTGAAAAGGAAGAAGAAAGGAAAACAAGTAATAGCTGGTGCAGATTCAAAAAATCTACAAGTAATCTCTGAAGAATATCAATTGATAGGAGAACAATTGTATAAGAGAGGCATGGATGGATATTTAAGAATTTGTGTTCCGGAGGATAAATATCTAGAAATGTTGGAAATGGCACATTCTGGAGTGGTAGGTGGACATTTTTCAAGTGACAGGACAGCTAAACTCATATTATATTCTAGATTTTGGTGGCCAACCCTATTCCCTGATGCAAGAACCTATGTAAAAAGATGTGACATCTGTCAGAGGGTGAGTCAACCTAATAGAAGAAATAATATGCCATTAGTTCCATTAATTTCAGCCAGAGCCTTTAGTAAATGGGGATTAGATTTTATTGGACCTATACATCCTCCAGCAAAACAATCCCATGCTGAATACATAATAGTGGCTACAGATTACCTGACAAAGTGGGCCGAGGCCAAAGCCACAAGAAGGAATGATGCTCATACTACTGCCAGGTTCCTTTATGAAAATATCATCACTAGATTTGGACTTCCAATTGAATTGGTAAGTGATAGGGGGACCCATTTTGTAAACCAAATCATAGAAAACATCACTGAATATTTCCTGATGAGTCATAGAAAGTCAGCCCCATATCACCCACAAGCAAATGGGTTAGCAGAAAGTACTAATAAAGTACTTTGCACTGTACTATCAAAATTAGTAAACACAAACAGGAATGATTGGGATTTACAACTTAATCATGTCCTATGGGCTTATAGAGTGGCTTATAAAACTGCAATAGGAAACACACCATTCAATCTAGTATATGGACAAAAATGCAATTCTACCTATGGAATTCCTCATTCCAACATTAAAAGTAGGTAGTTACTACAATTAGACTGGACATGAACTATCAGAGAGAGTAAAATAATTGGAAAAATTGGGAGCTTCTAGACTCCAAGCCATTATGAGTTTATATGTGGACAAGAAAAGGCAAAAGGCCTATCATGATGTTCATATAAAAGAAAAAGATCTACAAGAGGGAGATCTAGTTTTGGCTTACACAGTCAAAGAATATCAGAAAAATTTTCAGAAAAAAGCACATGGGCCATATATTATACATCAGATAAGTAACAGTGGAGCTATCCAATTAGCTAACATAGATGGAGAGATCATGCCAAATTTCATAAGTGGATGTAGAGTTAAAAGATATGATCTCCCATTAACCGCTTCTGAATGGAGAAGATTGCAACAAGCTCAAAACAGGAAAAAAGAAGAAGACAACATTAGAAAAGAAGCTCAACAGGAAGCAAAGGAAAGGATAAGTAAAACTAAAGATCATAGGGAAGTCTGTTTGTGTGAAACACCTCTAAGACAAAAAGAACATTTGCCTGTGATAATAATGGATTATCAAAATGAAAAAATTAGGGTTTTGATAGATTCTGGAGCACAAGTGAATCTGATTAGTTCAGCTTTGGTAAATAAATTTAGCCTAAAAAGAACTAAAATCAGAATCTTTATCAAAACTCTAGAAGGACAAATGATTCAAAGCATGTCTTCACTGTCTATTAAAGTTAGGTTCAATAATGAATATATGAAAATAGATTGTGAAGAATGGCCAGACCATTTGATGATTGAAAAATTAATTTTGGGACAACCATGGCTCAAACAAGGTAAAGTAATTTTGGATTTTGAAAAAATGAAGCTTAATTTGACAGTAAATGACAAAAGGTTTTTGATATTTTTATTGAGTAATGAAGAGCAGGAAGTTCAACAGGATGTTCATGACCCAGACATGGAAGGATTTACTTTCTCAATGGAAGACATACAGACATTACCAATACAAATACTAAATGATCAAGCTTCATTTAATCAAAACCTGGAAAAACTTGAAAAAGCAAAGGGGGATGGACACACAGGAGCAAGATGGCAACCATGGTACAATTTGAAGCATCAAAGCATTAGAACAAGAAGGATATGGAAATAAAGCATCCCTAAGGTCTGCTCATCAGAACAAAATTCTAGAACGAAATGGATATGGAGGCCGAAACATTCAAAAAACTGCTTATCTGAAGGAGATGGATTTCTTCCTGAAATAAAGACAACTAAGGTTAAATATTATTGGGTCAAGAAATCATAGTTGATTCAATGGAAAAATACCATCTGTATTTGATCTGGATTTAGATTTCTTTTCAAAATCAGATCAGAAGGTTAGACAAAAGAAAATCACAACATATTGAAATTTAGAACAAAATCCTTTTACCCTATCCTTTTTCTAAAAAGAGAATTAGGAGGGGAAGAAAAGGAATAGAAGAAATTATTAAAAAAAAAGAGAGAAGAAAAAAAAAAGAAAAAAAGAAGAAAAGAAATAGAAGAAATTATTAAAAAAAAGAGAGAAAGAGAAAGATTATTTATTTTTTCCTTTTTATATAAGCACAAAGCAAGATATAGGTAGAAGGATAGCAGGTTTCTATTTATTATTTTGTATTTTTAATTCTATTTTTTATATTCCTTTTTTTTTTTTACTTCCATTCTTTTTTCTAAACATCTTCTTCCTGAATGAGAGCTGTCAGAAGTGGGGAGTGCACTAGACATCTTGCTACACATGTGATGGTCACTTTAATTGAGTGTTCTAAAGAAGACAGAATTTAATAAAAAGATTATTTTCATTCTTCTTTCATTTTATATCAAAATAATTATTATTTTTTGATTTTATGTGACTCATGTGGGTGGAGTTCTTTCTTTTTATGTGTTATATTTTCTCCAGAATGGTGAATGCAAAGGAGTTATCAAGTCATGATTTCAAAGCAGAATCAGTCACTCTATCTAGAGGACACTGGTTCTTGGATAGTGAAGCTGTGATAGAGAAAGTGGACCTGGAGTCAGATGAAGAGCCAGAGGTTCCAGAAGCAGAAAAGGTGGTGAAGGAGCTCAAGGAAACCCTAAGCATAATTGGCCAGCATATATTCACAGTAGGAGTAGGGGGATACAAATATACTATGCTGTGTCAATAATTCTACAGATTTCAAAGAGTTGTGGTCAATCAGAAAAGATGGAAGGCAGTAGGGTTACATAAATTACTGGAAGAACCTATCTTTTTCATAGATTTTGAAAGAGTGACACAGGTAATGAACAGCCTGTTGGAAGTAGGAAAAGGTAATGATGCTTATTTCCGATGCACAGTCAAGAACAAAGATAATCAGGAGGTGAATATCACTATTAAAGCAGAGCATATCAGAGCAGCTTTGCAGTTCTACCCAATGGGAACCAAGCTTGACCATAGCTTTGTGAAAAAGAATAAAGAAACCTATACAAGATAATCAAAATTTACTGATTTCAAGGGAAAGGAGAATGAGGAATATGCCATTAGGATGTTTTTGCAATATTTTTGCTTCCCGAAACTACCAAGGTATACCATGCCACATAAGTCTGTTACACTGATTATGTTCAACAACAAGGATAGAACTAAGCCCTTCAGAGTCATGGATATAACCCCGTACATACATGAACAGCTGAAAGAAGCAGCTAAACACTAGGAGTAGAAAAAATAAATGAATGGAGCTCAGTTTCTCACCAAGATCATATATCATGTATTGCGAATGGAAGATCAATTGAAGCTGGCTCCAGAGGCACAATATTTCAGAAGTCTTATGTCAGGAATCAAGAGTCCTCCCAGGAAGATGTCTGTGAAAGAAGCAGAAGGACAAACTAGCATGAGGGGGGCAGGAATGAAGAGAAAGGTAATATATGAGGAAGTGGTTCCTGTAAAGAAAAGGAGGTTGGATCCAAGGAAGGTTGAATTGGAGCAGGATGAAGCAACTAAAGAGGAACATGAAGCTGCTCAGAAGCAGGTCCAATCTTCTAATGATCCTCATCCACCTCAGACCAGTAAAGAGCAGTTATATACTTATCTAACTCAAGGAAATAACCAAAGAGCAATATATGAGGCACAATATCAAAAAATGCTGGAAGATTATTCTTGCAAGGCAACAGATTGGGTTCAGGAGGAGGTAGAGCATTATGAAGAGCTTCATGATCAGATGATGGCAGCTGAGGTAGAGAAAGTATTTGTTCAAAGGGAAGTGGAGCTACTAGCATACTTCAGAGAACTCCAAGGACCTCCAGAAACAAGGACCACATTGGTAGCTTAAAGGAAAGTTCAAAAGAAACCAGTACAAAAGAAGAAGTTGACCAAGAAGGGGAAAGGAAAAGCAGTAGTTGAAACTGTAACTATAAAAGAGACAGAAGAAGTGAGAGTAGGAGAAAATCAGAAGGAATGTACTGTTGAAGAAGAGTCAAAAGTGGAAAAACCAGAAATAGGAGGATCTTCACATTTTTCTTCAGACTCTGAAAGTGACATTGAAAATTTCTTATTAAAAAGTTTGAACTTTTCAGTACCTAGTACTCCTAATGTGGTTACACAGGCCACTGAGAAACATAAAACACCTGAAGAGTTGAGAGAGAAGCCTCAAGAGAAGCAAGTCCAGGAAGAAGCAGTAAAGCAGCTTAGTCTTGAAGAAGAAAGAAGGATGATGAAAGGAAAAGCAGTAATGGCAGAAGAAGAAAGTGAAGTAAGAAAGGAATTCAGTTGTGGACTGGTGCATTCAGGACTAAAGTCAATATGGACAAAATCTTCCCAACAAACTTATGTTAAATTTGATGAAGGGAAAGTAGAAGCAGAAAAGGGGTACAGATAAGCAGTTCAGCCATAAAACAGAAGGGTGCAGACCAAATTCAAGAAACAAAGGAAACAATGGAAAAGAAGAATATTCAAGAATTACAAGAAGGAGGCTTAGAAAAGGAGATCAACCAAAGCATAAAGGATGTACTTTCTGATTTGAATAATAATGAGGAGATTACAATCACAAAAGATCCAGTACAAGAGGAGGAGCTGGATTTGATGGACATAGATGAACAGGAGGAGGGACAGAAAAAGCAGACAAGTAATGATCAGATAAAATTCACTGAGGAAACTGAATCAACTTTAATTCAGGAAACCCTAATTCAGGAAAAAGAAGTAGAGGAGAAAGAAACGCAGTTCTCTGAAAAAGAACAACAAGAATTGGAGAATAATAAGGTAGAAGAAGCAAAGGTAATTGAAGATAGATCAAGACATGAAGACCAGGATGATCAGACATTGGAACTTGAAGAAGATGTTGTAGACCAAGAAACATTGGAAGTTGATCAAAGCTATGAAGAACAAAAGACTAAGGTCATAGAGTATGAAGAAGAAGAAGAGGAGAATGAGTGCAACGAAGATAAACAGATAGAAGTTAAACAACTGGAAATGGAAGTTGGGTTGGAAAGAATACTCAAAAATATAAGATCTGCTTGCCAAATCATTATGAGCAACATAGAGCAGTTCATACCTTCAAGCAAGAATATGATCATTTAAGGAATGGTAGCAGAGTCTGAATTTGAAAAAGGCAGTAATATCATTAAAGAACACATAAGGGAAAAGGAACAAATGACAGAACAGTTGAAGATTGTGCAAGAGAAGAATGAAGAACTAACACATAGAATAATTTCTTTGGAAGAATTAGAAGTACAACAACAAAATAGAATCCAATATCTTGAAGAAAAGAGTGTAAAATTAACAGAGCAGAATAGTAAATTGGAAATGGAGTTGAAAAAGATTGAAGGTAGATATAGAACTTTACAAAGTTCATATCAAATCATAGTCAGAGCAAATGAGGAGATCAACAAACTATTAATGGAAGAAGGCCAGTTGAAGGAAGAAAGTAAAACTGCTCAGATGACAAAGGAGGAAAAGGAAGAATTGCACAAGGAGATCAAGAGATTGCAAACAAAGTTGAAGGAAGCCAAAGAACTGGAGAAACAGGCTAGTACACATGCTGCTACATCAATGAGGGGTTATCACAAGTTGCATATGGATATGGAAAAAGAAAGAAGTGATTGGCAATCAAAATTAGAAAAGGAAAGGAGTGAATGGATAGCAGAAAGAGAGATATGGGCAACTCAAAACAGAAGTTTGATGGTGACAATAGAAGAGCTACAGAAAAAGCTGGAAAAGCCACATGCTCAGGAAGAAGCACAGATAGAGACTACATATACAGAGGATTATGAAGTGGGAAATGATGACAGAAGTCAACATGGTAGTGAACCAGAAAATAAAAGACCAGAAGAGGAATATTCAGAGGAATTTGTCCAGAAGTTGTTGACAAACAGAGAATCTAGAATGGACTTCATTAGAAAAATGCATGATGAATATGAAGATCAGATTGTCACATTTGCTTTAAATAAAGGGATAAATCCTGATCAACATCATTGGGCTGCAGATGGACTGGGCATACCTTTATGCATGATCATGGAAAGTATAAAAAATTATCAGATGGCAAGGGTTGGATTATCTCCAAATAAATATCTAGAATATGAAGAAGATATTAATGTGACCAAAGAATTATTTGAGAAAGCTAATCCAAAATGGAGGAATAGATGGTTGGATGCAAATAAAGAGTGCAGGAAAATATGGAAGGAAGCACCTATTCAGTTGAAAATTAATTCAGCTTACTATCCAGTAGCAAGAAGAAGAGAGTGGATAATTTTTTGGGAAAGAAGGAAAGAAGGACAAATCCCACCAAAATGGTTGAATTTTCCAAAATTAGCAGGACCAAAGGCAGGAACATGGCCTACAAAAAAATATATGGTGGATACAGCTGAATCTGTTATAGCTACATACAAAGATGTGAATGACCCAGCATGCATTTTACTGATCAGAGTAATGAGACTCATTTTGGCTTGTATAGAGACATACACAGATACAGATGTCAAAATATTAAACTACGTTGGCTTCAATTCTCCTACTGATGCATTATTGTTTGATCTCAGTGAAACACCTGATAGAATATGCTTGATGGCCTATTACAGCAGAATAATATTTTTGGGCAGTCATTATCTACAGATCTTTGAAGATGCATTTAATTAGGGGTTTTTTGAAAGAGAATCTGAGATATTTGGAAACTTGTCTATAGTCACAAAATCTCGACTCACTGCATATGAAGCTGCATACACAAAGTATTTGAAAAAGGCTGTCATTGATAAACCAGAGGCTGCTATACAATGGAGGAAAGCACTGTTCGAAATGGTAAATAACCTGAACATTACAGAAAGAAAAAGTCATGACCTACTGTCACAGGTCTATCAACGAAAGAAGAAGTGAAGAGAGCATTCAGGATATAAGAGCAGGAAAGTCTTTTGTTAGGAGCCAAAAGGTCTAGGAGGGGAAGAATCTTAGAAGAAGTATTTTTTGTAGTATTTTTTGATGAGAAACAATTGTAAAATGTCAAAAACTTGTAAAAATATTTATGTAACTGATGTAAAAATAAGGAAGAGTCTTCCTTATGTAGAGTAGAACCTTATGTAATTTTTCTAGAATTTTTGGAAACTCCTAGATAGCATATTTTTAGAATAATAGAGGAAAGGACCAAAATTCAAGTGTGAAAAGGGACACTTGAAAATGTATAAAAGACAATTTCCTCTATTATGAGGGGGTTGATTGATTATTTGTTTACATGCTATCCAAGTGAAGAGAGAGTTTCCTGCTGAAAATCGTGTTTTCTCCTCTTTGTGTGATTTCTTGAGTTATGAGTCTATTCCTTGTGTATTCATGGAGATTTGTGAGCTTCTATTGTGTATTTCTGTTGAATGTGTATGAAGAGAGTTGAATACTGATGTGTTGAGTGAAAAATTGATGTAAGATGGTGCTGGAGATGAAAATCGTCTGATTTTATAGAATCGCGATTGTCTCCTCTAAAGGTTACAGGTAACATTTTTAAGTTTTGACTTCATGGATGTATTCTGCTGAGAAAATAACATGTTTTAGACACCAAGATTGTGGAAAATGATGGAGATTTGCTCAAGATAATCCAAACCCTTGAAATTCCTCTTCATTTTCATTATTCTCAGAGATCTAGCCATTTACCTCTTATTTCTTGGATTCTATCATGTAGAAGGGGCTGTGGTCTCATATATACTTCCAGGATTGACAATTAAAGATGTATTGTTAATTCTTTATACTAAATGATTGGAGAGGACAACTCCAAAGATCAATAACAAACAATAGGTGAGAAGGTTTCTTCATAATCAATACCTTGGGTTTGTGCAAAACCCTTTGCCACAATTCTAGCTTTGTACCTGCTTATTGACCCATCAGAAATTCTTTTTATCTTATAGATCCATCTAGAACCAATTACCTTCATAGACTTCTTCTTTGGTACTAGTTCCCAAGTGTCACTCTCCTTGAGTGCTTCAATCTCCTCATCCATAGCTTCCTTCCATTCTGCCTTGGTCTTAGCTTCTTCATATGATGCTGGTTCTTCAATTGATAAATCTTTTGCAAGATAAACAGAGTGCTTAGTAACAAGAGAGGTTTCATACCCATATCTGATTGGCTTCTTGCTCTCCCTTTGTGATCTTATGATTGCTCGATTAGATGATTCAGGTATATCTTCCAATTTCTTCATCTTGAGTTTTCCTTTGGACTTCCATGCCTTGAACTCTTCAAGGTTGATGATGTCCTCATCATCTGAATTGGTGTCTTCATTCTGAGTAGGCTCCTCAGTGAGTCTTGGAAACTCCTCTTCCAAGTCATAAGATAGTTTTATCTTCCTGCATTCACTATCAAACCAAGAGTCATTTTCATCAAAGACGACATCTCTACTAACCATGAATCCCTTGTTTGAAGGATTGTAGAACTTGTAACCTTTCTGATTTAGATCATATCTAATGAAGATACACTTCTCTGCCTTAGGATCTAGCTTACCTCTTATCTAAGAAGGGATATGCACATATGCTACACATCCAAATATCCTGCAATGATCAAGTGAAGGTCTTCTATCATGCCATGCTTCATATGGGGTCATCCCATCAAGAGATTTGGATGGCAACCTGTTTACCAAATAAGTGGCAGTAGATACACTCTCTGCCCCTTGATCGAGAGATTGAGGGATCCTTGCTTGGCCCCCATACATCTGTATGAACAAGTTCTAGGTAGTCCTCATGCATGTAGCCTTTCCTTGAGAAGGGTAACCTATGATACTTTCCAAATTGACAAGCACCACATTTATAAATCATGTGTTGCTTGGATACATTAGGTATCCCAAGCACACATTGATCTCTACATATTTGTTTCAAGGTTCTTTCACTTGGATACATTAGGTATCCCAAGCACACATTGATCTGTGCATATTTGTTTCAAGGTTCTTTCACCTACATGCCCTAATCTTTTATGCCAAATTTCAAGCTCTGATAGTATTTGATCTTTATAACTATAAGGTGCAATGTTCCTTGTATCCTCAAGTTCAAAAGTGAAAAGTCTACCTGTCTTTTCTCCTTTGGCAATTCTCTTGAACCCATGCTTGGGATCCTCCACAAATGCTCCATATTGGTTGAATTTGACCTACAAATCCTTTTCCACAATCTGTCCAAAACTCATCAAATTCTTGGTGATAGTTGGTACATATAGAACCCTACTCAACATATTTTTGTTCCCATCAGAGGTCTTAACATTTCCAACTTTAATTATTGAGTGCATCACCTGTTTGTACCTGATGCTTACCCTTTGGTTCCTCAAGGTCAGAGAGAAGAGCTACATTGCCTGCCACATGATTTGAGCATCTTGAGTCAATGTAGAAGAGATGGTCATCATTTATACCTGCTTTTGAAGTCATGTTCATAATCAAAAGAGAATCTTCTTGCTCCTCTGTGTAGTTGTTGTAATCCTTCTTGGATTTGTATCATCCTTGGTAGTTGCTATTGTTGTTGTTGTTGTAGTTTTTGTTGTATCCTTGGTGGTGATTGAATCTGCCTCTTGATTGTGTGTATCCACCTCTTTGATATCCTCTACCTCTCTGATTCTTGAAGTTCCTGAAACACTCATTTGTAGTATGATTTGATAAACCACAAATATTGCATGGTGAGGAGTTATAAGGTCTCCCCCTACCTTTCTTACCTCTTTTGCCCCTTCCTCTTGATGATCTACCTCTCCCTGCATAGTTGGCTTGGGAGGTAGTTCCTTCATCTTCTACCTTCTTGTCCTTGCTTTTCTCTTTAGACTTATTCTTATGAGTGTATAGGGCAGAAGAGCTATTACCTCTTGATGAGTCTCCATTCTTGTTGAGCTTGGCTTCATGGGTGAATAGTTTCCCCATGAGTGTGGTAAGGTCTGGAATCTGCATGTCCATTGTTAAGGGCACATTGTATCTTGCTACCTTTTGGGCTATTCTAGAGTTGAGATTATATTTGTAAGGTTCAGGTGAGATAGAGATTGAGTGGGAAGAGCCTTAAAGGCCACCTTCATTTGTATAAATATGGTAGTTTTTTTAATGAAAGCTCTCTCTTGTTTGTCGTCACTTTCATGGCTTTTGATGTGTATCTTTCTTGTTTCTTGTTGATTACAATGTTCTTGTTCTTGTCTAGGTTTGCATGCCGAGTAGTTTTGTTTATCTGCTGAACGTAGCTATGGTGACGACGCTTCTCTGCTCTCTCTCCTTCACTGTTGCAGGGAGGCGTGACCTTTCTGTTAACATTGGCACGCCCGATGGGACTCGAACCAGACTGTCTGTCTGGGTGATTGATCTGACGTTACTGTGGTGTGCGTTGAGTAATTTTGAGTATTCTGTTCTCCTTGCTGTCTTGTTTGTTTATCGATACCTGTTTGGTTTGTGATTAACATAGACGACTAGAGGATCGCCAGACTGTCTGTCTGAGCGAATCGTTCTGTGTAGTTGCCATTGTGATTGTTCTGATAATGCTGCGTACTGTTATGTCTCTCTGTTTTGTTGATGTTCTGAAAGTTGTTTCATGAAGCCCATGCTCCAGTAATGATAGTTCATTACTGTGTGGTTGATAATTTTGAATCATCCTACGTCTTCTGTTATGGTGGATTATCCGCACCTGCATAGTACAGATTGAGTCACTGTTATTGACTCCGTTGTGTACGGTAGTTTGTGTTGGGTCAGTTCTTTAAGCCAGATAGAGTAATCTTGTATTACGGTACTGAATATTGTTTGCGCTGTACGCTGAGCGAGCATTAACTGGAGTGTGTTCGGTAAGCTTTGGACGAGTCCGATTACTGATAGCAAGATTGTGAAGCGTAAAGAGATTCTTGATAGAGTTCTTGAATATTAGTATATTGCTGTGTGAAGTAATTATTTGGGAAAATCAAGCATAGGGCCTCTGTTTAACAAACCCTGTTAACAGAAAGGTCACGCCTCCCTGCAATAGTGAAGGAGAGAGAGCAGAGAAGCGTCGTCGCCATAGCTACATTCAACAGATAAACAAAACTACTCGGCATGCAAACCTAGACAAGAACAAGAACATTGTAATCAACAAGAAACAAGAAAGATACACATCAAAAGCCATGGAAGTGGCGACGAACAAGAGAGAGCTTTCATTAAAAAACTGCCATATTTATACAAATGAAGGTGGCCTTTAAGGCTCTTCCCACTCAATCTCTATCTCACCTGAACCTTACAAATATAATCTCAACTCTAGAATAGCCCAAAAGGTAGCAAGATACAAAGTGATACAATGTGCCCTTAACACTGGCACGCACGGTGGACTTGAACTACCACATCCCTTGATAAGTGATACCCCCTCCAACAAGATGAAAATTACATGGAAACCATTTATAGACTGGGAACCTTGATACAACATGTCATACAACCAAAGTGACACACCTAATCTTGAAGAGGGTTTCAATCCGCGAGCCTCCACATCACTCATGCCCGAGGACACCGGTTCCATCACACTCACCAAGATCAAATACATCAAGTCAAGCCTTCACATCAAGGCCAACACAAATCCAAACAAAGTCTAAAAATAAGAACCCAACCCATGTATAATCTCCATGTACATTTTCATAATGCTAAAGTGGTAGCACCGTTCTTGGAATTGAATAGTCCCACTCCATGTACATGACCAATGTAAGAGCAACCTGTCAATCCAAAGTTATATGTCACACATAATTGTGCACTACCCTTATGAACAATAATTGCAAACCAAAGTGCATGGTTAGACCATGGTATGGAATGCAAGTAAGGCTCATAACATATCCAAAACCAAGAGCAATGTAAGAGGTAAAGTGAAGTGCCTGGAACTTAATCCAAGATTCACGAATACCACTCACATAACCCTTGATCTTGCCCTCCTATATGCATACATGAAGTGCAAGGGTAGATGAATTATATCATTCCATATGTTTATAAGTGAAGTTAAACAACATATATGAATATTTAAGGTGCAAGGAGCTAACATGTGCAAGCTTTACTCCATCTATCTTTCTTTCCACGTGCTTTCATGAATCCTCAAGTCAAGATTCAAGCCATGAATGTGTAGAATGTATGCGCACAATGGCTCCACTATCTGCAAGTTGCTTCATGTTGAACATTATCTTGACGGTATGACTTCCAAACATTCACCAAACATTAAGGACTTCAATCAAATACACATAAAATCAAAGTGAAGCCATCTTTTAGAGCCCATAAAATCAAGGTGAATGCTGTCAATATAAAGAATAAAGCATGCTGAATACAGAAGAAAGGAGCACTAACATCTCTACAAGTGGATACATACAACATCACATATCATCGATCATCATGTCTTAGAATTTAAACATGCTTAATATGGAACCAATAATGCTCGCAACAACATCATACTCATGGCACGATTGAAAAGCGCAACTCATATGCTATAATACTCCATTGACGGAGAGAAAACTATCATCCAGGAGGTTAATGAAGCGGCCGGATTATTTGCCTCGAAGAGTCTTTCAGTGTAACAGAATGCATACTAGCTTTCTCATTCGTTTCCTCCACAATTTGAGGTACGATCTTGAGTCGCAAAGGACCCTGGAGGCGGAAGGATGGCAAATATAGACGAATGAATACCATAAGTTGCCTTAAAAAGGTTGACACGGATGGACGCTCAAAGATCCATCAGAAACCCAGATACCGCAAAAAGGGAAGAATCGGATCTGTAACAATCGCAGATTCGGGTTAATTGCTAGAGAATTATACTATATGGATCACACTGGAATTTTACTTCGTGAAAGTACTCACCCATTCTTTTCAGATAATGCATAGATTCAGTTCTCCTTATTATCCTCGTGCTAATGGTTTGGCTGAAAGTACAAACAAAACCTTGTTGAATATGCTTCGGAAACTGATTATAGAATCACCGGAAAGATGGGATCAGCTGTTACCTACAGTATTATGGTTGTACCGGACTACATACAAGGTAGCAACATGATTAACCCCTTTCAAATTGGCTTATGGTTTACCATAGCACCAATGGAGATTGTTGTGCCAAGTTTACGTGTGGCCATCAATCAGAAGTTGTCACCCGAAGAGTCCTTGCCATTTCGGTTGGACACACTCAGAGAACTAGATGAGCATCGCTGGGAAAGTTTTCTGACTATTCAAGAAGTGCAGTTAAGACAAGCTCGTACTCATGACCGGTATCTTAAAACTCCAATTTTTAAGATAGGACAGCTTGTGTTATTTTATAATGCAAAATCAAATCGCTCGGCTGGAAAATTCAAGTTACGATGGTTCGGTCCCTACCAGATTACTGAACAAGTGGGCCCAGCTACGTTTCGGTTGGCTACTTTGACCGGCATTCCTCTTCCGAAGGTGATAAATGGTTCAAAGTTGCGGCCGTATCATCAAGCATCTGATCCGCGCTAAAACGGTCCGTGGTTGATCGCGTATTTTTCGTTTTCTCTTTTTCTTTTATTTTTTTTTGTTTTTTATAAGGCTGTAAATATCCTCATTTTGATACCTAATTATACTCAATAGCCGCCCAACATTATCGTTCTGTCCATGCATGCACACCGCAGTTATGAAGGTTATCATCTCAACATCGCGCGATGATTAACAAATTCAATTGCCTCTCGCTGTGCAATATCTACATAACCTTTTTCATTCCGTTGTTAATCGCTATTGTGATTGCGTGCTCTGTGTGTCTGTGCTCTCTGTATACCCTACGCAGTTGTGTTATCGTGCTTGCTATTTTCTGTGCATCATGGAAGCTCTGGCAAACTTTGCTGCCTTCCGTGAAGGACTCCCTGCTGATGTAGGTGAGTTCCTGCGCGTCCGCGGGTTGGCCAATTTTGCTGAATTGCCTTGGCATTCAGTGGATTGCCACCCTTTCTATGCACAAATCATCGCCGCCATCGCTGCCACACCTGCTACACATTAGAGTTGGCCTATCACTTCCCTGCCATCCCGTACCATAATCACTCTCCAAACCTTCTCTGATGCATTCCGGCTCTCTCTACAAGGTAGGGAAAATGGCCCAAATCTGCCGATAGCCACAATGAACCAATTATTCCCTAGGCACTCATCCAATGAATATGCAATCCTCTGTTGCCCTGAGCTTGAGAGATCAGCCGTGCAATTCCTAGTAGCTATCTTAAACCTGTAGAAACACACATATGGCATTTCGCGTCCTTTCTACTCAGCAATAGATCTAGCGGCTCGAGAGCCTGTAAATTTTGCATCATACTACTTCCGCCGCATTCACAAGGAATGCGTTTCAATCATCAAACAGGTCAATAAGGGAGATATGCCAAGGTCCAAACTGCCGCACATCCTATCTTTTCTATTTCTGACCATTCTAGCAGCACAACCACCAACCCGAGGACCCGTTCTGCACCATGAAGAGTCTGCACAAATATTGGACGATGATGAAGAAGATGACGAAGAGATTTTCCACCTCATTCGCCGGAAAAGAATTAGAATAAGTTCATCTGACAGTGAAGTACAGGGTTCTGCTGCAAATGATAAAGTAGATGACAAAGAAGAACAAGGACAGGAAGAAGAAACCTTCCATGACACTGCAACATCAATGCATCATGACTCATCAGCGCAGTCTTCTTCAGAAAAGCAACAAGAACAGGATGCTACCACCGATTCTAAAACGAGCTCGTCAAAAGAAGAATCTAAACAGCAATCTGAGCAGGAAAAGCAAGATGATGGAGAACCTATCATTAAAGAAGTTTTCGAAGAACTGCTTAGAGCAATGGAGTCTACAGCTGCCGACCCTAATGACACTACGCAAGCAACCACCGAAAAGGTAATCGACACAACTACTATTCTTCTTACTCATCCACCTGAACCTCCAATTCAGCCCACCATCCCTGTTCCACCCATTGTCACTGAGGAACCTACCGCTTCTTCATCCTCATCACCGAATTACTCACCACCCAATTCCCATCAGCTCCTCATAGCCTCTTCATCTCAGCCTCGTTCTCATCCTTCGCTTCCGTCAATTCCTGTATTTTCTGAGCTACCATCCATGGGACAAATGCTGATCCAGTTATCGCAAAAACTACCTATACAAATGAAGGAAGTGGGAGATAACATACGGGATGAATTACAACATAAGGTGGATGTTCTAGAAGTTGATATTAGCCCACTCTAGGAAGAACTCACTAAAGTCAAAGCACAAAATCATAATTTAAGTGAACAGATTAAGGAGCTACAGGCCCGAGTCGCCGACCAGGAGACAATTATAAATCAAAGAGATGTTGTCTTGGCCGAAGTCAGAACAAAGGAAGACTTATTGTGCGCTGCAGAGGTTGAAAGTAGGCATTTGAAACAGTTAGCCCAAGACAAGGAGGATGCACGTATAGCTTTAGGCAATCTGTTAGAAGAAACCAGGCAACAACTAAATGAAGCAGTACAGAAAGGACAAGAGATGGCAGATTTGCTTAAGAAGACTGATTACGAACTCCAGAGAATCAAGATTGATTTATCCGACGTCAACAATATTCTTAAACACAAATTGATCGGGGAGGCGCAATTACAAAAAGACATCGCAAGTACCCGCCGAGAGCGCGACACCTATTACAGGACAATCCAATTTCAAAATCAGGAGATAGAAGGGAGTATCAACTGGATGTACAGAGAGAAAGACTCTCCAAAATTGATAAACAGATAGCAGATATGAAGTTTAGCAGAGATGCGGCTCTATCGAATGATTTCTATTTACAGGAAGCTTTTCTGCAGACTCAAGCAGAAATTTTGATGTCCCAGGTTATTTCGTTAAGTTCAGTACGGACAGATGCCCAACTGGTAGAACTAGCATTTTGAAGCAAATGTTAGAATCAATTAAGAAGAAAATTGCCCGGACATTTAGATTAGCCAGATCTATGTATCTAGAAGGAATAGTTGATGAGCCCTAAGCTTTTTTGTATACCTGCGGGTTCAAGTCCACCGTGCATGCCAGTGTTAAGGGCACATTGTATCACTTGTTCGTTGCCACTTCCATGGCTTTTGATGTGTATCTTTCTTGTTTCTTGTTGATTACAATGTTCTGTTTCTTGTCTAGGTTTGTGTGCCGAGTAGTTTTGTTTATCTGCTGAACGTAGCTATGGCGACGACGCTTCTCTGCTCTCTCTCCTTCACTGTTGCAGGGAGGCGTGACCTTTCTGTTAACATTGGCACGCCCGTAGTGCTCGTCCCACTCTCTTGATGCCATGGTCGCAAAAGGGTGCTTCTTACAACTGCGGAATAAAGAACAGGGACGCATATGTATGTTACATGTCAGGATGTGAACGTGGAATGCATGTCGGACTGAGTTCGTGGTTGTAACAGCTTCGCATAGATATTGAAAAGATATGGAGGCGATGCACGTCTACAACCTCTCATAGCTTCTGCATGATTCCTTTGATGTTGCGTTATAGTTTCTCTGGTGTAGGCCGACGTCGTAGTTCTGCACAGTCGTAGTTGCCATGGCCACAATCCGGAGCACTGATTGTTCTGCACTCGGAATACCATTGGCCATGTCTTTCCTAGATTTGCTGCGCAAATCTGTCAAACCTCTTAACGTAGTAGCGACTCCCACCTCAAAGGCCATTTAGTAGTCATCGTCTCCAACGAGTTCTCTCTGCACTGAATAGCAGACAGAGAGAGCAAACCACAGTGTTGCAAATCTCTCGTGTAAATTTCGGCTATCGTTTCACTGTGGCACTCCGGCCTGAGTTTGATCAGGATTACTGTGGAGAATCTCTGATTTTAGATAGTGTTATGAATGTGTCTTACTTCGACCTCTACAAGTAACGGGTTTGAGATGCAAATCGGGACATACTGCCAAAGGTGTTCTGTGTAGCTTCTGTTTTTAGTTTATTCTGCGCATAGGGATCTCTGGGTCTACCCTATTCAACCAATTTTACAGAATCTTGCTTGGCGAAACACAAATTTACAGATCCGATTCTTCCCTTTTTGCGGCATCTGGGCTTCTGATGGATCTTTGAGCGTCCATCCGTGTCAACCGTTTTAAGGCAACTTATGGTATTCATTCGTCTATATTTGCCATCCTTCCGCCTCCAGGGTCCTCTACGACTCAAGATCGTACCTCAAATTGTGGAGGAAACGAATGAGAAAGCTAGTATGCATTCTGTTACACTAAAAGACTCTTCGAGGCAAATAATCCGGCTGCTTCATTAACCTCCTAGATGATAGTTTTCTCTCTGTCAATGGAGTATTATAGCATATGAGTTGCACTTTTCAATCGTGCCATGAGTATGATGTTGTTGCGAGCATTATTGGTTCCATATTAAGCATGTTTAAATTCTAATACATGATGATCGATGATATGTGATGTTGTATGTATCCACTTGTAGAGATGTTAGTGCTCCTTTCTTCTGTATTCAGCATGCTTTATTCTTTATATTGACAGCATTCACTTTGATTTTATGGGCTCTAAAAGATGGCTTCACTTTGATTTTATGTGTATTTGATTGAAGTCCTTAATGTTTGGTGAATGTTTGGAAGTCATACCGTCAAGATAATGTTCAACATGAAGCAACTTGCTGATAGTGGGGCCATTGTGCTCATACATTCTACACATTCATGGCTTGAATCTTGACTTGAGGATTCATGAAAGGTCGTGGAAAGAAAGATAGATGGAGTAAAGCTTGCACATGTTAGCTCCTTGCACCTTAAATATTCATATATGTTGTTTAACTTCACTTATAAACAGATGGAATGATATAATTCATCTACCCTTGCACTTCATGTATGCATATAGGAGGGCAAGATCAAGGGTTATGTGAGTGGTATTCCTGAATCTTGGATTAAGTTCCAGGCACTTCACTTTGCCTCTTACATTGCTCTTGGTTTTGGATATGTTATGAGCCTTACTTGCATTCCATACCATGGTCTAACCATGCGCTTTGGTTTGCAAGTATTGTTCATAAGGGTAGTGCATAATTATGTGTGACATATAACTTTCGATTGACAGGTTGCTCTTACATTGGTTATGTACATGGAGTGGGACTATTCAATTCCAAGAACGGTGCTACCACTTTAGCATTATGAAAATGTACATGGAGATTATACATGAGTTGGGTTCTTATTTTTAGACTTTGTTTGGATTTGTGTTGGCCTTGATGTGAAGGCTTGACTTGATGTATTTGATCTTGGTGAGTGTGATGGAACCGGTGTCCTCGGGCATGAGTGATGTGGAGGCTCGCGGATTGAAACCCTCTTCAAGATTAGGTGTGTCACTTTGGTTGTACGAAATGTTGTATCAAGGTTCCCAGCCTATAAATGGTTTCCATGTAATTTTCATCTTGTTTGAGGGGGTATCACTTATCAAGGGATGTGGTAGTTCAAGTCCACCGTGCGTGCCAGTGTTAAGGGCACATTGTATCACTTTGTATCTTGCTACCTTTTGGGCTATTCTAGAGTTGAGATTATATTTGTAAGGTTCAGGTGAGATAGAGATTGAGTGGGAAAAGCCTTAAAGGCCACCTTCATTTGTATAAATATGGCAGTTTTTTTAATGAAAGCTCTCTCTTGTTTGTCGCCACTTCCATGGCTTTTGATGTGTATCTTTCTTATTTCTTGTTGATTACAATGTTCTTGTTCTTGTCTAGGTTTGCGTGCCGAGTAGTTTTGTTTATCTGCTGAACGTAGCTATGGCGACGACTTCTCTGCTCTCTCTCCTTCACTGTTGTAGGGAGGCGTGACTTTTCTGTTAACACCATGTACAAGTCCATGGCAATTGTGAAGCTCTCCCATTTGTCATCAGCTTGAATGCCATTGATTACTTGCCTTACAATCTAGTCCTCTTCAATTTCTTCTCCTATGCTTGCCAACTGATCTGCTACCATTTATCATCAGCTTTAATGCCATTGATTACTTGCCTTACAATCTGGTCCTCTCCAATTTCTTCTCCTATGCTTGCCAACTGATCTGCTACATCTTTAAATTTGGTCACATACTCTGAGATAGCTTGCTTAGGTTGCTTTCTTTGAGTTGTGAATTCAATCCACAATTGATTCTTCCTGGCCCTTGTGTTGGAAGAGAAATAAGAAGACAATGTTTCTCAAGTCTCTTGGGATGTCTAATATGTGGAAGAAGAAAATCAAAGATTGCCTTGAGTAAATAAGACCTTGCTAGTGCATCCTTGGCACACCATGTGTTGAGTCTTTCATGCTCTTCCCTTGTAGGTTGTCCTTTGCTTTTGAATATGGGCATCTCCTCATCTCTTGAGATGTATCCATAGAGGCTACTTCCTTGTAAGTATGTCTTCATCCTTACATACCATGCTTGATAGGTGTTCCTGTCTAATTTATCAATGAAAGAAGGAAAACCATCTCCCATTTTACCTTAGCTTTGCTTTGATACCACTATTGGGAAAGATGGATGGACACTTCAAGTGATGAGTTGGTACAACCAAATCCTACTTAGTACCAGCCCTTTGTAACTTGATAGTCAATATGTGGACCCTTTTAGCTTTCCAATGATACCATAAAAGTGCCTATGTACTTTGGAAATGATGTATGAAAATATTGAATCAAAGCACACTACTTCTAAATAGAAGAGTCCAAGAAAACCTTCTATTTTGGATCATACACCTACTGCTTGTAATGCTTAGTGCTATGAGTACAGTAGGAATTGGAAAAATTCCTTTTAGAGGTATCTAATTAGCTTAGTAAGCTACTGATTCCAAGTAGAATCACTTGAAATGATCCACTATACATAGAGAAATTAATTAAGCAAATTGATCATGACCCTCGATTTTTTAGGACCTCTACAGAGTTTGACCAGTGAATGCTTCGATGTGTTTTTCTCCAAATTGGCTGAATGGATTCGCTTCAAACTTTGTCAACATGTAGATAACTTGGAGCTGATTCCAAGAAGCTATAGATCATTGAATTTGGTGGAGAAAGAGTGATATATGAGCAACACAAGTTGACAGTTAGAAATGACTATAACAGAGATATCATGGATGAACAATGTAGGTATAATGTATTAATGAACAATGTTGTACAAGATCATAGGCTTGGTAATCATAGCCTTATGATAGAGATCAGTGTAAGCTACAATGTAGGCCTTACACATAAGCAAAATGGCAATGAAGAGCTTGGGAAATCATCACCTCTAACCGCGATTTTTTCAAGTGATCTTTTATAGATGTTACATTTAAATTTGAATTTGAATTCACTTTTGGCTCTCTCTAAAAATTGATCCTTCATGCTAGGAAATATTCTCTCAATGTAGTTTTTACCTTCTTAACTAACAATTCCACAACTTTTTGTGTAGGTGATACAAATATTCTCAAGTCAAAAAGGAAATGACTCAAAGGTAAAGAAGTAAATCTCTACTAGCAATGGTTTCCATAGAGCTTCATATGTGTACATGCTACAAGCCAAATGTGTAGGCTTGTGATTTTTACCAACACGTGTGAGTACACATCACCCAGAGAGCTGGTGTTTCATAAGTAAATTCTACCAAAATCATGGGCAATGATCAGCACAAGATGGTTGGGGAAGTTGTCATCATCATAATATAGGGTAGTCATACAAAACACCAATCAAGAGTACTCCAGCCTGCAGTCTGCGATGTGTTCCATCCCATACATATTATTATAATAGTGAAAGACACCACAAGTTTTACTTGCCAGGTATGTTGTGATTCCCCCAATTGTAAAAAAGGACCCTACCCCAACTACTGTATGAAATTATGCATCATAAAATGCTCTAGGCAAATCCTTCATCAATTTGAAATACTCACACACTTCATTCACCCTATAATGAGTATAAAACCAAGGACAAAGCCCTGCAACCAATGCTTCAAGTAGAGTGGAGAGGAGCAGTCCTGAAGATGGGAAACATAATATGATGAGCCTACGATATGGCCGATCCTTTTGAAAGTTGGGTCGTACATCAATCCATTAATAGCTTCCTTTAATCTGTCTTTTGTCCTGCTCCATAAAAACACCAATAGAAGCATGATCCATGGAGAATGGTTGAGCCGCATGCTCAATAATTTGTGATATCAAGTGGTAGAAAAGCCTCTTCACAGAGGTAGCTTTGGAGTGGTTGCTGTATCAAATGGCTTCAAATAATAGGTGTTTAGTAGTGAGTATTTCATTGATAAATGAGGCCGAGGAAATAATGTTTCATACTAAGATAGAGTGTTGCCCTGATTTCTTTCGAGCATTAGACCAAAGAGATCAAATGACTACTTTATTAACAAGGAAGGAAATGGAAAATAGCGTGATTTACAAGGTCATGTAGAGTTCCTTCGACTGATCAACTTATTTAGCTGCCATGGAGTAAATGCCCAGGTACCCACAATAATACCTCTTCCAATAGAGTTTTTAAACTCCACCTCATCTTTGGTATAACCCAGTACCTCCTGTGAGGATCCTTAGAATGTTGCTATTGAGTGTAGGACAGCATTCCTCAGGTCATTCTTTTTCTAGAATCGCCTTGCTTTTCATCAAGTTGGCTCTTGTTCTCACCAATTTGCTGCATCTGTGATTCCTACACTGTGGAACACTTACACCAGTTGCAGCACCAAGAGTGGCCCAAGATCACTGGATCTAGTTTTTCATCGGCTTGTCTCATAAACTTTTCACAGCACCATTCATTTACTAAAGGAAACCTTTGAAGGTCGAGAAGCATAGACTTTCTAGAGTGTGCCGAAGGGATCGACTCTCTTGCAACCCTATGTAGACATGGCCAAACAAGAACTTGGATAGGTTCCCTCATGGAAAGTCACAGAAAACCTTCTCCATAAGAAGATCAAACTAAAAGTCTACAATCCTGCGATACACCATAAAATAGAAGTAAAGAGCTTCGACACAATAAGGGCTTACAAAGCTTTTGAGACAAACAAAATGATATGATTCCTGGTTGGATTACAAAAACAAAATCCTCAATTTAGCAAACACTTATCAGTCTAGAAATTCGTAGATTAAAGCTCGGCAGACAAGTTTTCCAAAACTGATTGGCTCCTCATTTCCTTGATCTCCATTAGGGAGTTAGCCTGCCTCTATTTTATCTTCTCATTAGGCAGTAGTCTCCATCCTGCACTTAGCCCCTTTTCCAACACTCGTAGATGAGTCATGATGCAAGCAGCTGAGAATCAACCACAATAATCTGAGAGGGGGCATTATTGTAGCTGAGGATAAGCCGAGAGCAAGGGCAACACATAATTATGTTTTATATCCTTGCTGAGCATGCAGTCTTCAAAAAAAGCGCCATCGTAGTTCCTAGAACAAGTGCAAAACCATACAAGCATCGAGCTTGCAGTTGGTTCTTTGTCAGGTAAAACCTCATGGCAGGCCAAGTAAAAGCCCCTCTTCCACAAAATAGACTCATAAAGAGATTCTTGCAGAAGTTTGGAGGTGCATCCATGTGTTTACAGCATCTTCCTTGTCACAATTGCAGTTACCTTCATGATGTCATTGCAATGTGATGCATCCACAAAGCATTAAACCATGGTTGTGTTGAGTAGGCTCATCATCCTTCACTGTTGGTTCACTGTTGGGTCCTGCTGTAGATCCATCCATGGCCATTCCACCTATTGATGGTGCAGTCTGCATGCACGAGCAAGTTCACCTATTCTAAGAAGGTGACAGCAAGGGAGTAGATTTCCTTGCCTAGCACCAAATAATATGAATGAGGCCTTGTAAAACTTTGAATGCGGCATCAAGAGAGCTTCCAGAAATAGTATGGCTTTACGATCCGAGCACCTATGTCCCTTGGCCCATACTTATGACAGTGTGTGGTAAAAAAAATTCTTGCAATCAGCAAACAAAAAATCTGTAGAGTTTCCTTCGATAGGCCTTCTACAGCAGCACACTTGGAAGAGAAGTCTGTAAGAGTACTCCAACATAAGAGTTGCACGAACATTACTTCAGATACGTCTTTGAAAGTTCCTTCATGGAGCTGGAAGGAAGTGGGAGGTGGTGGCTCAATCCCCCAGTAGATGCACGTTTCTGCAGATGCCAAGATGAGGGGAGCATGAATCAGTCGAGCAAAATGGCGACCCAACAAGCATGGAGCTCAACTCTCAGCACATAAGGTGTGAAGGAGAGATAGACGGGCCATGTGGGTGAGCCAAGCTCAACCCCAAATGTGGGGAACTCGAAGCAATTCCTTGGGTAAGGATGAACCGAGATGGAGTTTGTCCCCCCAAAGCGATCATGTAATCAGTCGGGCACATGGCCAACGAGAGTGGATAGGGCAAAAGGAACATGCTTTTGCAATGATCTTGAAGAACCCTCAGAAGGTAGCACATCATCACAATCACAACAGACCATTTCCAGTGCATGGCCCATGTGTCTCCGACGCCCGACCCGCAAAAGTGAGATGGAGATTAGGGCTTTAGTAGATAAGCCACCATAGTACTTCAAAAGACCAACAAGCTACAAATTGTAGCCATGAAAAATCACAGAGTGGAGCTCCGTCTAGTTTTGGTGTTGTTGCCCTCTGACAGAAGCCATGCAAGGGAGCTCGGAGAGGGAGCTCAACCCCAGGATGCACCCGAATGAGATAGAGGGAAGGAAATAAAAGAATCCCCCACCCACTGGATCAAAATTCGGGGAAGGGAGAAGTGATAACTTCCCCACCTACCGCCCATGTGCGACAGCAGGGAGAGGGAAGTCGCACCACCAATCTAAGCACATTAAAGTGTGCATGGCCATAAAGGGAGAGAGAGAGATAGATAGATAGAGAGAGAGAGAGAGAGCAAAGGCTCCCCACACCTCCATTCGAAACTATGCATGGTAGGCATCAAAGCCTTATTGGCATGTAATAATAGGAATCCAAGGATGATTTGAGAGCCAATGGATCGGTAAATTCTCTAAAATTTTCAGACATTCACTATGAGACGTTTTTGTTTTTCTTGAAATATGAAGAGAGGGAGGGATAAGGGAGAGTTCCCATCCCTCTATCCAAGGACATCACTGAAAAAGAGGAATGGCAGAGGTGGATAGTGATGCTCAAACTGGTGTATTGAAGTGTGTGTATGTGAGAGAGAAAGAGAGATGAGAGGGGTTAGGGGGTGTTCTTTGGTGCATCAACAAAATTGAACTAAAACTACACTACTAAAGACAAGAAATGGGGAGCTAATGGCCCAATGGAAGGGTGAAAGTGCCATGCAAGAACTCAAATCCTACACAATCAAGCAAAAATATTGCAACATAATACTTTACCACATGTTCTTGAGCTCTTCAAGTGATGAAAGGCTGACCATCCCCGATAACGGTGCCAAAAAGTGTTGAGGTTGTAGCAAGAGAAGACTAAAACCATCACCACCTTGCATGGAAGCAAGAAGGAAAGCTCAAGAGTGACTCTCCTCTCATCCACCCCTACCTCCAACATGTTCAAGCCATTGGCATCAGACACATGCTATGCCACATGCTTGAAAACAAGGAGAATAGAGAGTCAAGAATCCTAGTCCATGAGGAAAATACAAGCAATGCAACTACTCTACTCACACAAAGGAGAGACATGCATAGGCACACACACACCACTCTCACACACTCACAAAGACACAATACATAAATGTAAATAGTCTTGGAGTAAAAATGAGCCTTCTTCCATTCATAAGAGATATAACATGAGAGCAGGTCGACCAAAAGCTCCCCTCTTTACAAAAATGAGCTTCTATATATATGCTAAGCTCTATTCCCCATGTGCTCTTTTGAAAAGTCAAAAAGTGAACCTCTCTCTAACTAACATATCTTCTAGGATATTCCAAAATCAATTCTTGTAACCACCAACTCCCAAGAATATGCATGCGTGGGATTTTTACTTGGGATTTTCCTAGAAGAGCCAAAAAGGTGAGATCTTCAAGAGTCTCCTCCACTACGGTATAAGAAAATATTAAGAAGTGCTTTTAGGAGAGTGTTCACATGTGACACTCAAATATATACAAAGAGGTTTATTCTCATGGTCTAAGGAGGGTTCCCATGCACAATTGAGGATGTGTGCATACCCTACAACCCAACAAACCTCCTTGACCTTTGTAACAAACTCAGTGATGGTTTGTTTTGGAGTTTCTTCATCTGATTGAACTCATTCCAAAAATGGTTCTTCCTTGCTTTTGTACTAGCGTAAAAGAAAGTCTCTAGGGCATCCCAAGTCCCTTGAGATGTCTTGCATCCTCTAATGTGTGGCAATAGAAAATCAAAGATAGAGTTGAGTAAGTATGACCTTGCTTGAGAATCCCTTGCACACCAAAGTGTGATCTTATATGTTTCCTCTTGAGTAGGTCCTCCTCTAGATCTTGGAATAGGCATTGCTTCATCACCTGATGCAATTCCATATAAATTTCTTCCTTACAAATAAGCCTCCATTTTGATTTGCCAAGTAGCATAATCGTGTCTATCAAGCTTCTCAATCATTGATGGAAAGCCATCTCCCATCTTGAAGTTGCTTTGATACCACTGAAAGAAGTTGCTCTGATACCACTAGTCCAGCAAACTAGCATAGGACCAGCCCTAGCTCTTTGGATATGTAAAGTAGACCTTGTAGGCTTTTTGTTAGTGCAATAAAACCCAACACGTACTTTGGAACATCAACAAGAACAAGTTGATGCAAAATAGATAATATGCACCTTGGCTAGCTCACAAGAACCTTTTAAAAATGGATGGAAGTTATGACTTCAAACACTGAGAGCAGTGAGCAAAATTACAATTGGAAAAATTACTTTTAAGGGAGTTTCATACATAGGGTTGGCTTGCTAAAATGCATAAAAGCCCTTATTTATATCAACCAATGAAGGAGCAATCACCTTAACAATGGTTGGATGTCATGCCATACTCTCAAGAGTTCTTGCGAGAAATACAAGAAGAAAAATGCGCCAAGGAGAAGGGCAATCACCCTCTTATTCTTGAAATTGATGATCGTCATGATCAATTTCCCCAAGACATTCCATCAATCTCTGGAGATCAAGCAGAGCAACAAGAAAATGAAAGATTAGATTTAGAATCTATTCTTTACAAGAGTTGCCACAATTCACAGGCTCATGGGAGTTTGAATCTCTCCCACAATACTGGTAAGAAACAAAGACTCAATGGTTCCAAGGAACACTGATGTCGTGAAGAACAGCAAGGTTCAATATCATCTTATCGTAGAAGAATTGCTAAAAGTAAAACCTGAGCTATGGAATCATGTGAAGAATCAGGTCCCAAAACTTGATTCCAATATGCCAAAAGTAATCTCTAAGCAAAAAGTTCCAGAGATACCTCTCGATAAAATAGGGGACATGAGCGAAGGTGAAGAAGGTAATACTTATCTTCCGATCACCTATCAAGGTTACACAACCAAAGCGATCATAGATTCAGGTGCTAGTGTTGCAATTGTGACCACCTCCTTGTGGAAGCAATGGGGCAAACCCACATTAAGACCAAGTAGAATGAAGCTTCAAATGGCAGACGGCCATGTTGAAAGACCCCTAGGATTGCTCGAAGGGATAACTCTAACTACTTGTGGTGTAGAGTTTGAAAACACATTTGCTATATGTGACTTTGAGAAACATAATGTCTATGAGATGGTCCTAGGAAGACCCTTCCTACGACAATTACAAATAGTATAGGATTGGGGAACCAACTCCTTGTATTTGCAAAACTTAGGGGTCACCACCAAGGTCAATCTAAAATACTATACTTTCAGAGATGTACCACCCCTACAGTGGAATCCTATCCACAAAGCAAAAGAAGATTCTACCTCTGTGTATTCGGGAAGTTCACCTGATCCATGTTGGATGCATGAAGATACTCATTTGTGGATGTGCAAGGTCGCAGAGGAAGAGGAAAGATGCCTAAAAGCGTAAGAGGAAGGAACTTCTCAAGAAGATAGACCGGTTAAAGACCCAACCTATACACCGATGATCTTTTCAGATGAGGAATTTGAGCCTCATGGCTAGGCAGAAATCTTGGCTACAATGGACATTGTGGTCAATGAAGAACAATGGATGCCTCATTGTGATGAGGAGGGTTATGATATTTCAGTGTTCATGTGCCAGCCCTTGTTGGAAGAATGTGACCCTATTGATGTCATAGAAGAAGAAGAAAACGACGATGATCTAGAGTCCATTGTAATGGATAGTTGCTTTAATTCAGAAAAGCACTATCTAGAAAACATAGGAGTATTTAATCAAAAAGAAGAAGAGCCTCTCACAAGCATCAAAATGGTAAATTCAAAGGATGGAAGTGAAGGAGGTCAAAAGAAAAAGAAAAGGAAAGCAGTAAAACAAGAAGAGGAGGAATCATTGTTTGAAGTACCAGAAAATTTCAAGAAATACAAAGTGGAAGACCGAAAAATTTTGGTACGAATGCCTAAGAGAGAGGCCATCATAGGAGAAGCATACGATAACAAAGAAAAGACCAAAAAAGTTGTAGTAACCATTGAAGAGAACGAAGAGCAATGTACATACATAGGAGATGACCTAAGTGCAAAAGAAGAAGCAGAGCTTGTAGCTCTATTAAGGGAATATAGGGATGTGTTTGCATGGCACTATGGAGATTTGAAGGGAGTAGATCCAAAAATTTGCTCTCATATGATCCCCATGACCGCTGATGCCAAGCCCACCAAACAAAAGCCCTACACATATAATGGCACTTATGCACCTAAAATAAAAGAAGAAATTGATAGACTCATTGAAGCTAGATTCACCTACAAGATTGAGCATACTCAATGGGTGTCCCCCATTGTAGTGGTGCCCAAGAAGATTGGAAAGTTGTAATGTGCATTAACCTTAAAAAAGTTAATGCTGCTATGATTAGAGATGGCTATCTGCTTCCAATCACTGAACATCTATTGGAGCATGTTACAGGCAAGGAAGTTTATAGCTTCCTTGATGGATTTTCAGGTTACAATCAAGTAGCCATTGCCCTAGAAGATCAACACAAAACAGCTTTTGCCATAGAGTGGGGAATCTTTGCATTCCGCGTGATGCCATTTGGGCTCACCAATGCACTTGAAACATTCCAAAGGCTCATGTGTCATGTTTTCAAAGAGTTCTTGCGAAAGAACTTAGATGTATATGTGGATGATTTATGTGCCCATTCCCAAGAAAGAAGATACCACATCCCTGAGCTCAAATAGATGTTCAAAAAGTGTAGAGAATATCGAGTGTGTCTGAACCCAGAGAAGTGTGTGTTCATGGTACGACAAGGTAAAATCTTAGGTCACATTGTTTCAAAGAATGGAATATCAACAGAGGAGGACAAAGTAAGAGCCATAGCGGAGCTGCCTAGGCCAAGGAATGTTAAAGAGGTACAAGCCTTTATGGGCCATTGTGAATATTATCGCAGGTTCATCCACATGTATGCAATCATAGCCAAACCTCTTTATGCCTTGCTAACAAACTTTGAGTGGAATGATGAATGCGAGAACTCGTTCACTAAGCTAAAGAGATGTTTACCAATACTGACCACTCCTGATTGGAATAAACCATTTGATGTTCACGTGGATGCATCCAATTATGCAATAGGATGTGTGCTATTACAACCAATAGGTGAAGGAAATTTAGATTTGCCTATAGCATATGCTAGGAGACAACTGAATGCAGCTGAGCGAAACTATACAACAATAGAAAGAGAAGGATTAGCCATCGTATATGTTGTGAAGAAGTTTAGAAACTATCTATTGGCCAACAAGTTCAAGTTTTTCAGTAATCATCAAGCTTTATTGTATTTCATCAATAAACCTTGTAATGTAGGACACTTAGTGAGATGGTTTCTCTTACTAATGGAATATGACTTTTAAGTGGTTGTTGGGAAAGGTAGAACCCACCTCAAGGCAGGTCATCTTTCTCGCATCACTTCAAGAGAGTCACCACAAGGAGTGTCTGATGAATTGCTCGATGCTTATTTGTTCAATTTAGAAGTTGTTCCTAAATGGGAAAATAAGTTGGTACCTATCCTAACCTTTGGACCTGCAAATAAGAACGTAAAAACGAACAAGGAAGAAATTGTGCGATCACAAAAATATCAAATATTGGCAGGAAGTATGTACAAACAAGATACAAAGGGCATATTAGCTTGTTGTGTCGAGGACAATGAACATAGTAGCTGGTTGCAACAAGCCCACGAAGGAATGCTAGGAAATCACTATTCTAAATAACGAACATTGCAGAATCTGAAACGTTTAGGAGTGTATTCGCCTAGCATGGACAAAGAAATACATGAGTGGATTAAGAATTTTCTAGTGTGCCAGGAGAGACCCCTAGTGGAGCATGCAGCTCTTTATCACGTAGCATTCATTCTAGAATGGAGCACTCCATTGGTGGAATTCATGAGATCGGGAACATTACCCAATGAGGCTAGTCTAGCAAGAAAACGGAGCATGGAGCAAGAGGCTCAAGACTATGCCTTAGTAGGAGACAACCTATATCGAACAGGCAAAGATGGATACTTAAGACTGTGCATTCATGAATCAGACTACTTGAAAGTCTTAGAAATTGCACACAATAGTGTTGCATGTGGCCACTTTGGGCCTGACAGAGTAATCAAGACCATTCTATTCTCAGGACTTTGGTGGTCCACTCTTCATACGGATGCACATACTTATGTGAAGAAATGTGAAACATGCCAACGTGCACAATATCGGACAAGAAAAGATGAGATGCCTTTGAGACTAATGATGGGAGGACGTGCATTCTCGAAGTGGGGTATAGACTTTGTAGGTCCTATTAACCCCGCAACTAGAAACTCCCACGTAGAATACATTATTGTAGCCACAAATTACCTTACAAAATGGGTAGAAGTAAAAGCCACGACAAAGAATGATGCTCAAACAATGGCTAAGTTCTTATTTGAGAACGTGTTCACCAGATATGGGTTATCAATAGAGTTACTAAGTGATAGAGGCACGCAGTTCTTGAACAAGGTCATTGAAAACCTTCTCCAAGAATTCTTGGTGTTACATAATAAGTCAACCCCATATCATCCACAAGCTAACGGACAAGTCAAGAGCACAAATAAGGTCCTATGCAATGTATTGACCAAACTCGTAAAAAATAAATGCTCTGAGTGGGGCAAAAAACACCATCATGGTGTTTGGGCTTATCGAGTTGCCTATAAAATGGTACTCAATGCCACCCCATTTCAGATGGTCTTTGGACAGAATGTTGTGATACCATTAGACTTCTTGATCCCAACTTTAAGAGTAGCACAAGAGCATGAATGGAATGGACACGATTTGTCTTCCAGGATCTTTGATCTAGAATGCTTAGGTGAGACGAGGCTACGAGTGGCAGCAGGCATCTATGCTGCAAAGAAAAGGCAAAAGGCATACTTTGATGCACACATCAAGGATAAATGATTGAAAGAAGGAGATCTCATCCTGGTGTATACACTAAAATAGCATGCATCTATATTGGAAAATAGAGGATATTGATCCGTGATTATTAATAGAATTTCCACTAGTGGTGTGGTTCAATTGGCCACTCTAGAAGGTGACATCTTGCCAAGCTATATTAGTGGGTGCCGAGTAAAGCTATATCAAGAACCTCTTATAGAGGATATGTTAAGGCGACTCAAATGGCTAAGAAACGAAAAGAAGAAGAGTTTAGAGTTAGAGAAGAAGCACAGGCAGAGGCTAGGGAGCGCATTAGGCAAAATAATTTAAGGCGACTAGGACTAGATGTCAACCCGAAAGCCCCAAAATATCACATGGACATGTGCCAAAAATCGGGCATAATTACTTCTCGTATAATCGATCGACACCCCTTTGTGACTGTGGAGGTAGGACAAGGAAAGAGTGTTAGGACTGTGAGAGCCTTGGTTGACTCAGGTGCAGCAACCAGTGCTGTTAGAACTTCATACTGTGAGACCTACGATTGAACATCAAGCCCATAGAAGCCTATCTCATAGGTTTGGGAGGTGTGGAAACCATTGTTTGGGTGAGGTGGAACTTCCCATCTACCTTCAAGATGTTCCAATGAAAGTCAAAATGGAAGAACAATTGCAAAGGCAAGTAGACCTTCCTTCTTTTTCGAAGAGTAAAGCATCCACAATAGTTCAACCTCAGAAGCAAGCAAAACAGTACAAGAAAATCGGTATATCGAATAGACAAAGAGCCTTTAAGAGTAAAGTAGTTCCGGGCATAAAGCAGATCTGGGTACAAAAAGGAGAGCAACCACAAGTCGTGCCAACACAATTCCCACCCACTCAATCCAACCATGGGAAGAAAAGAACCAAGCAACCAAGACCAAATCAACCAAAAGGTCTCCAAAACCTTTGGGTGCCTAAGGAATTAGTTGCAGCTCAACAATGGCAATTACACATGTGGGTTCCCAAAAGACTCTTATATGCACAAAGGCCTATGCTCTCCATCAACTCTCCGAAAATAGTAAGAAGGCAAGCAACAAGGATATGGGTTTGGAAAAAAAAAGCATCAGTAGCACCCCCAAACCAGAGAGCCAACCACAAGGGATAAAAAATTCAAGCAAACATCCAAAGATGGAGAAGTCAGTTGTCATTTAACCATCGACTGATCACATCATTTCCAGATCCAATGGATAGCTCCAACAAAGGCTGCATCAACATCTGAAAACCAAAAAGCCTCAACGTGCAGCAACCATGGGCCTTTGGCATAACCTTGTCTTTTGCACCATTCTAGTCATGAATTTCCAAAGTATGCAGTATTATAGGGCCACATTACAAGGCCCTGCATAGACACAATTGAGAAATCCCAAGCACATGAGACACACTTTCCACATGTAATATATTTTCTTGATACTAACCTCTTTCTTCTTGTTTTATGCCATTGTCCCAAAAAAAAAGGGGGATAAAGAAAGAGAGAAGAAGAAACAAGACCAGGCCCTCAAAGAATCGCATAAATGAATGATCAACAAGGACATCTATCAACACTAAAAAAGACAAGGCAATGGTCAATCATTGTGATGGGAGTACACAAAGAATGAAGATCCATGGACCCTTCACCATGGTAAGATTTCTTACTTTAACAACACTACAACCATGGTAGATTAGGAAACCTCTTCATCAGCATACCGTTGATCACTTCGCTCAAGACCCAATTTCTGGCACCATACCTCTTCCCATGCATTTTCCAAGTACGCATACATAGGGCCACATTACAAATCCGTGCACAAGGCACATAATGTTTTCAACCCATGCACTAATACACTTACCCATCCTTCATTATGGGTCATGAGTACTTGGCATGAAAACTATGAAAGCCATCTTTGAAAGGGCAAGAGGACATCAAGGTGACAATCGTGAGAGCAAGGAAGCAAGTGCCAAGAGCTACTCACAATCAACCGTGATAACCTCTTTTGAGCAGCTCACAATTTTTGAAAGCTCAAAAGTACACTCTCAAGCTGGAATCAAGGAAGAAGTATATACAAAGGGACTAAAAATAAAAAAGTGGAGAACTGACCCTGCTACATGTGGACGACAGACCGCTTTTGTGGAGACATGATGGACACTACCTCTCAAAGTACTACAACAAACAACCACTCCAACAAGGGTGTGTCAGGGATGACAGACTCTAGAGGGGGGAGTGTTGACACTCGAGGTTAAGCGCAAAGCATGGAAGCGCAACAAAGAAGTGGACACACAAGAAGAAGGAGCATGTAGGGAGCTTTGAGAAGCACATATCAAATTTTTAGAAGAAATCCCTATAAAAATAGTGATTTTTATCACTAAAAACCATTGTAAATACAATTTTCTATTTTTGTAACTCCATTTTGTTCAATTCGAGGAGTCCTCAAGCCTGATGAGTATCAAAAGTACCATCCTACCAGTTTTCATAATTTTTAGACTCCGTTTGAACCCTCAAATAAGTCCTGGAACCTAATTTTTAACTATGCCAGACTCTAGGTCTGGACAGGACCAAAACCACTCAAAAACTATAAAAAGGGCTGGAGAGCTCATTTTTGGGGCTAGCTTGTTAGAGATTTGGACTCTTGTAAGAGATTTCTTTTGTAATCAAAGTTCCTCCATTGTTCCACTCGTTGCTCTTACCTTGTGCACATGTGTGTGTATGTGTGTGCATGCTTCTGTGCTTTCACTCACGCACTTGTGCCATCACTTGCTCATAGTCTTCATACTAGTCCTCATGTCTCTGCGGATTGACATTTATGAGGTGAATCTCCTCACGTTGGTACTTGCCATTGTGCTAGAGTGACAACAAGACAAAAGGTTTCCACCTTTCATCTCCTCTCAAACCTACAAGAAATTTAGCGATCAATGTGTGACCTTCAATATCTTCATCTATGGATCCAAGACTATATTCTAGATCCTTCATCTTAGTGACATAATCACTAATACTTTGACTTGGCTTCTTCTTGAATGTAGTAAACTTTGATCATCCCTTGCTTTGGTAGTACTTTGGAAATGATATTCCAATGCATTCCATATATCTTCAGCTGATTCCAATCCTTTGATGTGTGGTAGAAAATGATCTAAAATTGTATTATAGATGTAGGCCTTTGCACTTGCATCCTTGTTCTACCAATGCTTTAAAGCATCAAGTTCCTCTTTCTTTGGTCGGCTTTCATCTTCAAATACTGGCTTGTCCTCTTCACCTGATATGTACACCATGAGATCCTTACTCATAAGTAAGGCTTCCATTCTCATTACCTATGTAGGATAATTATCTCTATCCAGTTTATCAATGGAGATATGATCTACCATAATTCTTTGCTACTACTTCAACCTATGAGTTTAAAGGATAAATAATAATATCTTTTGGAGTTCTTTGTGTATAAATATACTTTTGAAGTAATCTTTTGATGCCTTGTGTCTTTGAATGATTTAGCTTTCAAACTTTAATGAAAACTTTCCAAAACTTCTCGTACCTTTGATGCCCTCTGCTCTCTAGAATCTTTCTGCTCTGATACCACTTTTTGATGTATGAAACATCACAAGAAATGAATTAATGTGACACTAGACAACCTCTATGGTCACCATTAACTCAATGCTTCTCCAAACTTTGAGAAATGAGAGCCAAATTTGAGAACTTTACTTCTTTAGAAATTTCTAATCACTAAAATAACATACCTTCACTCTTTTTCTTATTTCTCTTAGCATAAATATTATTTTTCCAAGATCTTTTGGTCGATAAAAATAGAAGAAGACAAGATCTTTCCAAAAAGCTATTAGTTTCTAAAAACTTTGCACTACACACCAAGTTATGGCCTTCACAAGATGACTATGTTTGACTTCTAAAATAGGAAATGCTGCCTGTTTTAGTAAAAGTGCCTATCCATTCTTGAAAATTTTCAACTTAGCATAGACTTGCAGCAAGAATTCGATGCCAGCCATTAAATTGGTGTGTTTTTGGCCACTTTTTCAGCACGTGAAATACCCCCTTGAACACAGATATGAAGAAAAACACTTTTATGATGGAAATCAATGCTAGGCATTGACTTATGCCGAAACTCCATGCCACACATCGAATTGCTCCACAAAGCTCATATTTTTAACAAGATTCAACAATAGGTAAAAACTCAAAGAATAAAACAAGGAGTTGTGAGCACAAACTCAATGCCAGGCATCGAGTTGCTTGGAAAACTTGAACTTTTGAGATCATTACACAGTAGGCAAAGTATGAAGATGGAGGAGAGAGTCTCATACACAGAACTTTAATTAGTTCTTCTAATAGCTATGAAAAACTCAAAAATTTATAGGTGCTTTCTTACTCAGAGAAGCCCAACTATACTCAATCATACAAAATCTCTCTCTCTCTCTCTGTTCTTTTTCTTTTTTCTTTCTTCATCTATTGATACAAACTAGTTTATATAGATTTTGTCGATCTCGTCACTTTTGATAATTCTAGAACTAAAGTTAAGTCCAACTTTAGAAATATAGTACATGTGTGAAATTGTCCCTTCACATAGGCATGTCCTTTTCTTCTTAGACTTTGACCTTCAACTTTATGTCCAATTTGTGATTGATTCTTCAACATGTCTCAACAAAGAGAGGGAACTTGAGAAAAGAAACCATCAATATGGTAAAGAAAAAACTTCCAAATCTATGTGACATTGGTAATCAAAGGCAAACAAGAAGTTATATTCTTGGATGAAGATAAAGCTATTGTTGCTATGGAAGAGCATAAAGAGAGTCTAAAAAAGTCAAAAAGTGAAACATATGTATCAGATGAAGGGGAAATAGACATATATGAAGAAATTTATGACCTGCTATGAAAATCTCTTACAATTTCTATTGCTTTACAAACACTACTACGTAGTTCATATGACTCAACCATGTTTCATAATATGATTGAATCCCAATGCGATTTCTTCCTCATAAATATATTAACTTTGTTTCATCCATATGCTTTTTTGATGTGTTTTGGATTTTTCATATACAATTTGTAGAATGCGATATGCTAAAGTATACATTTTTTGACAAATTTTGGTATTAAAATTTGAAAAAATGTTAAAAAAGCACATGTTTTTAGTTCATTTTTTAAAACTACGTATACTAATATAAAGCGATCTCAAACATAAGACACAATTTTTTTGATTTTTGACAAGGGGTTTCTCTTTTATCATTATATTTCTTTTTGTTACGACTCACTTTTTATTGTGACGTAAGAATCAATGTTGAGTCACACAATCACAATAGATTCTCACTCACACTCATAGACACACTATTGTGAAGTAAGAATCAATGTTGAGTCAGACAATCATAATATATTTTAATTCACAATCATACATGGACATGTACATACACATATTATTGTGACGAGGATGTCATGTAAAACATTTTGCTCAATTGGATGAAAAATTTCTTGGATCCCTTTACAATTCAAGGGATCTAAGAAGGCATTAATAAGTCCACAGGAGAAATCCATCTAGAGACCTAGAAAGCTCTACTTCCCTTATTAACACCTTCTCAACTCTTGAATTATAAAAAAGAATATAAAAACTTTTGCAACACATCACAGTAAAATTTCATTCACAATCATACACACACATAAACATACACATACAATTGTGTAAGAATGAACATTGAGTCAAACAATCACAATAGATTATGACTCACAATCATACACTCATAGATACATATACACACTATTGTGAAGTAGGAATCAATGTTTATTCAAATAATCATAGTAGATTTTCACTCACAAGCATACACACATACACGTACACAAACTAAGGTGAAGAAAAAATCAATGCTGAGTCAAACATTCACAATAGATTTGCACTCACAATCATAAACACACATACTATTGTGAAGTAAGATCAATGTTTGGACAAACAATCACAATAGATTTTCACTCACAATCATACACACACATACACATACACATACTGTTGTGAAGTAAGAATCAATGTTGAGTTAAACAATCACAATAGACATACTATTGTGAAGTACGAATCAATGTTGAATCAAACAATGCTTCAGTCACAATCATACATGCACATACACATACTATTGTGAAGTAAGAATCAATGTTGAGTCAAACAATCACAACAATTCTAACTTACAATTTTAAACAAGAAAATCTATATTTTTCTTTATTTCTTTAATCCTAAAATACTCGATATTTCTACTAAGGTTTTAGACCTTGTTCTTTGTATGACACTATAAGATCGCAAAAAATAAAGTAACTTTGATGGAATCCACTCTTGGGGGCATTGTTTCATGAAAAATTATTCAAACAAGTATTTTTGATTGAAAGCGTTTTCGATCCAAAACCTTTATATTGAAAATGTTTTCTATTGAAAGATTTTTGATCGAAAAACAACCAAATTATCATGCAAAAACTATTCATTTCTATCCGAATAAGCTGACAAGGCATGAAATAATTGATACCAATAATAAGCGTCTACTATACTAATCTATAATTATTCACGAATAATACCATAATCGAATAGGGAATAATGCAACCTAGTTAAGGAACTTTGTTGTATCTCTTTAAATTTGCTTGTTTGATATGACTCTAGCATATATTTTATACAATCTATACCATAATTCTTTGCCTTAGATCTTAGGATTAGTGAAAATTGTGTACAATGCTTTTTGCACCTTAGCAATGAACCTCACTTCATAATCCTACAAGGATGAATTGGAAACATGAAATATAATCCCCACTATGGAACTACTATACAGGAAATACTATTTAAAGTGGTATCCTATCTCTATTTCCTAAACGCTTTAATTCCTTAGTCCCATAGCTTTTAATTTTATGAGAAAATCACCACAAATATGTCCATATGTAGACTTTGTATGTTCCATCACAATGAGTAGTTGTTGATGCATATACATGTTAGATATAGTACTCAATAATCCACCCGCACGTGACAACAAATAATCCATGGTACTCTAAGTTGTATGGCCCTCTTATAAGGAGAAGTCATTATGAGAGTCTGAACATTTGTGATGAGGTCTGCATTGACCAGCAAAGGCACTAGATGATGTATGTGAGTCTAGCCAGCAGACTAGGCAGGGCATATACTTTTGTCACACTGAAATTCCAGATGATAGTTCAGTAGTCGACCAGTCTAGAATTATGATGACTCTAGTGGTGGTTGTCACATCGAAATTCCAGATGATAGTTCAGTAGTCAACCAGTCTAGAATTATGATGACTCTAGTGGTGGTGAGTCTGGAATTACAGTGACTAGGTACTCGGTGGTTTAGTCCGGTGGTTTCAGTTTGGTGGTTTATCCATTCTGAAAGTTAGATAATTTAGTATGTTCCGAATTATAGATGATGCCCATAGTTCTACCTAGATTAATGTATGAGGCCAGCCTAAGGATCATGCCTAAATCATAGGATTAGGTGCCCTACTTATTATGGAAAAACCTTGACTATGTTCTTCATTTGAGAGGCTAGTAAGAGGAAAGAATGGAGAGAAGACATGCAAGAAGAAGTAGAAGCACTTCATGAAAACCATACTTGGGACCTAGTTCCCAAGAAGCCAAGCATGAAGGTAATAGGATCAAGGTGGATATATAAAATAAAAAAGAATTCAGATGGTTCTATAAACACATACAAGGCAAGGCTAGTGGCAAAGGGGTTTGCTCAAATCCATGGAGTGGACTACGAAGAAACCTTTTCACCTGTGGTAAAGATGCCAACAATTAGGGTTTTGGTAAGTGTTGCTTCTTCCAAGAATTGGAACCTATATTACTTAGATGTCAAGAATGCATTCTTAAATGGATGGATATTAGAAGAAGTGTATATGGCACAACCACCACGGTTTGGAGACAAAGCTAAATTAGGTTATGTATGCAAGCTAAGGAAGGCACTTTATGGCCTAAAGCAGGCTCCTAGAGCTTGGAACCATAGGCTTGTTACTTATTTGCAGGACCAAGGTTTTGTGGCAAGCAAGGTAGATTCTTCTTTATTTATAAAGAAGACCAATTCAAAAGTTATCTACTTATATTTCTATGTGGATGACATTATCATTACGGGGAATGATGCCAATGACATCAAGGAGGTTAAAGTTCAACTAATGGAAGAATTTAAAATCAGTGATCTTGGTTTGTTAACATACTTTCTTGGCATAGAGCTTGTGTATATAGATTCTGGTATATTTATTACTTGAGAAAGTATATTCAGGATATGTTGGTGAAATTTCAGATGGATAACACCAAAATTGCAGGCAAGGCCTAAATTTCACAGCCAAGACAAAATGTCATATGACAGGCAAAATTTTGCTTCTACCTTTCATAAGAGAAATTTTGACATCTTTATACAAGGCATATACATATAAAATATATACAAATATACAAAAATGACATGCAAATTACCAATTAAAGCTTGTCATTTGACAGGAGTTTCAATAAACATCTATTTTGACAGGAAAAAAGGCCAATGACATGCAAAATGCCTGTCAATTTTAGGCCCTGATTTGCAAATTACCAATTAAAGCTTGTCATTTGATAGGAGTTTCAATAAACATCTATTTTGACAGGAAAAAAGGCCAATGACATGCAAAATGCCTGTCAATTTTAGGCCCTGATTGTAGGTACTCCCATGGAACTCATCCATAAGCTTAGTTCTCATAAAGGAGAACTCCTTGAGGATGTTACAAGATACCAAAAACCTATAGGGAGCCTCAACTATGCTACCCTAACAAGAGTAGACATTGCTTATGGAGTAAGTACATTAAGTCAATTTATGCATGCACCAAGGAAGCCTCACATGGAAGTTGCAAAGAGAGTGCTAAAGTATCTAAAGGGTACCATGAATGAAGGGTTGTTTTATCCCTTCACTTCTGACTTAGACATAAAGATGTATTCTGATGCAGATTGGGCTAGCTCCAAGGATGATAGAGGAGCACCTCAGGTTATCTATCTTTTGTAGATTCAAAGCTTATATCATGGTCATCTAAAAAGCAACCAACTATAGCCTTATCATCTATAGAATCAGAATACCGAGGCCTAGCAAATACACCACAAGAAGCTATGTGTCTCAAGCAACTCTATGCAGATTAGGGGTTACACTTTTTCACTCCAATAATCTTTGGAGACAACACAAGCTTACTTCATTTGGATGCTAATGCTATATATCATGCAAGGTCTAAGCACATTGAAGTGCACTATCATTATGTAAGGGAGAAATTGTTTAGCAAGGATATTCAACTATCCTATGTATCAACTCATTAACAAAGTGCAGATATACTCACAAAGTCTTTGGATGGGACCAAGATGAATAGATTCAAATTGATGATTGGTTTGTAGGATATCAAGGAAGAATGAAGACCAAGCATGATGGGCTTGAGGGGGAGCTATTGGTGCAATAGAAACCAAGCCCACATACTTGGTTGATTAGCATATCTCTTATGGAACCTTATATGATCAACCTCTTGTAAAAATCATTTACATTTATCCTTGTAAAAGTTTCCTACAACCATGAGCAAGTTAGGAAGCATCAAATATCGTAATTGATTGATGAGAGAATATATCCTAAACTTTAGGATTCACTTTTAGGAGAACTTTTGAATTTTATTTCAAAAGGTTGACTCCAAACTCAAGTATAAAAGGAGGATCAAAAGACCCGCGTGCTATCTCGACTCCATGAGATCATTTAGAAAGGATACCTTGTAGTTTGAAGAGCTCACTCTATAGCTCATTCATACTTCTCACATTGAGCAATTGATTATTTCCAATGAGATTGTATTTGTACATGATTTAATACATACATTGCATTATATCTTCAGTTCACTTCTCTATCATGACTACATCAATACAGTGACCTTCTTAGAGATTGTTCTCAATGTATGATTGACCTTTTGTCATGGTTTGAGTCATGATAGATTCAACATACTATTTAGTATATAACTACAAAATCTCAATATCATTGCTTCTCTGAGTCATGAGATATTAACATATCTTTACTCTCTAGTTTGTTCATTGATGCACCCCGAAAATGTCGGGTATGTCCTATGATTTGCTGAACATCATACTCAGTGTGTAGTTTATCATTTTTTATGAAATCACTCATGATTGGTAGCTCTCTAAGCTAATTAGATATCCTCTAAAGGAATTAGGCTAACTGCTACTGTGCTTAGAGAACTATTGAAAACACTAAATAGGTGTAGAGACAAGAATAGCTAGTTTTGGTCTTTGATTAATTTCCTACCTATCTCTTTTGATCCATTGATTAGTGGATCATGTTCCAAACATCATATATGATTATTTATGATCATTAGCCATCTAAAGAGGCCCACTACATTCTCCAACAATTATTCTTGGTAGGAGTGAAGCAAGATTAAGCAACACCACTTCATCTCTGAAGACTCTTCACCATCTCCTCCAACACTTGATGTGGCTAAATCTCTCATGCAAAAGCTTATTTGTGCCCACATGTATCATGGTTGTAAGAGCAGACAACTCATATAGATTGTTCCTCCTCATTTCAGTCCCAACAAGATTATTATTCCGAACCAAAATCTCAGCTCTTGTCTTGCTGAAAGACACCTGATGACCCTGATGAGTTATAGAAGCTACCAAAACTAAATTTCATTTGATTTATGGAACATACATAACATCTCAAAGCTTTCTAATATCCCTGTTATGGTTAATGAAAGACACCATACATTTACCCTTAATAAGACATCTTGCATTGTTGCATACCTTTATCATGATGGGTTCCTCTAGAGGATGTAGGGAACTGTAAAGGTCTATTCTACTCATCATGTGATGAGAGGTGTTGGGAGAGATGGATGAATCCTCCAGACGATTGAGTAGATGCTGCTAATCCTGCTTTGCACCAGCCCTCAGTGACTCCAGATATGATTAGTAGACACCCTTAGCTTCCAAATGATACCAAGAAATGCTATATGTACTTTGGAAAAGGTTTAAGTAATGACTTGATCAAAACAGATGAGTTTGTAAATCACAAGGCTCAAAAACTTTCTATTTTTGTCTTGATAGTTCCTCTTTCATAGAGTCTTTCGTGATATACACAGAATGCCTGGTGACTAATGATGTGTCATAGTCGTACCTTATGGGCTTTTTACTCCCCGTTTGAGATCTCCTAAGTGCTTGATTGGAGGACTCTAGATGTCTTCCAATTGCTTAACCTTGGCCTTGCCTTTTGACTTCCAATCCTTGAGATCCATTTGATCTTCATCCTCTGAATTGATATCTTTTGGTAATTGTTGATCTTCTTGAGTGAGAGTTGGAAAATTACTTTCCAAATCATAAGGTAACTTGCTCTTCCTGCAATCATCTTCAAACCATGAATTATTTTTCATCAAATACTACATCCCTTCTAACTATAAATCCTTTGTTACTGGGATTGTATAGCCTATAACCCTTCTGGTTTTGGTCAAACCCAATGAATATACACTTTTCAGCTTTAGGGTCAAGCTTCCCTATAATATGTGAGGGAATGTGTGCATAAGCAATGCACCGAAATATTTTGCAATGGTCCAATGAGGGTCTCCTACCATTCCATGCTTCATAGGGTGTCATTCCATCCAAGGATTTGGATGGGAGCCTGTTGACCAAGTAAGTGGCTCTGGAAACAGCCTCTACCCATAGGTAATTAGGTAGCTTCTTCTCATTCAACATTGACCTTGCAGCTTCAACTATCAACTTGTTCCTTCTCTCTGCCTTTCCATTTAATTTAGGAGTATATCTTGTTGTTACTTCCCTCTTTATGCCTCTGTCCTATAGAAATGAATCAAATTCTTGTGAAAAATACTCACCACAGTCCTAAGATCTGATCCTCTTCAAACTTCTACCTGTTTGGCTCTCAGCTAATGCCAAATACTTTTTGAAACATGTAAATACTTCATCCTTATGCTTCATGAAGTAAAGGATTGTCCATCTACTATAATCATCTATAAATGAAACATAGTACCTTGAAACTGATATTGATGGATCTTTTCTCGGACCCCACACATCAGTGTGTACAAGCTCCTAGTAGTCTTCATACATGTATCCCTTGTTGTTGAACGGTTGCCTGTGAGCTTTACCAAATTGGCATGCTCCACATTTTTATATCATGTGTTGCTTCGACACATTGGGGATGCCAAGCACACTCTAATCCCTGCATATTTGTTTTAGTGTTGTTTCTCCTATGTGTCCTAGCCTTTTGTGTCGTATCTCTAAACTCAAATAGGGTTTGATCTTTATAATTGAAGAGTGCTATGTTTCTAGTGTCTCCAATATCAAATGTAAATAATCTACTAGATTTCTCACCTTTAGCAATCCTTTTGAAGCCTTGTTGATGGTCTTCCACATAATATGCTCCATGCCTAGTGAATCTGACCTGTAAGCCTTTCTCAACAAGCTATCCAACACTAATTAGGTTCTTGGTTATAGATGGCACATACAAACCTTACTTAAGAAGTTCATGTTACCATCAGAAGACTTGACATTTCCAATTTGCTTGACTGAGTGTTTAGTGTCATTACCTATCTGTACTTCATGCTTCCTTTTGGGTTCTTCAAGATCAAATAGTGATGCTACATTTCCAGCCACATGATTGGAACATCTTGACTCAATATAAAAAAGATGCTCATCATGTTTATCATGCTTAGTGAAAAATACTCACCACAGTCCTAAGATCCGATCCTCTTCAAACTTCTACCTGTTTGGCTCTCAGCTAATGCCAAATACTTTTTTGTAAATACTTCATCCTTATGCTTCATGAAGTAAAGGATTGTCCATCTACTATAATCATCTATAAATGAAATATAGTACCTTGAAAATGATATTGATGGATCTTTTCTCGGACCCCCCACATCAGTGTGTACAAGCTCCTAGTAGTCTTCATACATGTATCCCTTGTTGTTGAACGATTGCCTGTGAGCTTTACCAAATTGGCATGCTCCACATTTTTATATCATGTGTTGCTTCGACACATTGGGGATGCCAAGCACACTCTAATCCCTGCATATTTGTTTTAGTGTTGTTTCTCCTATGTGTCCTAGCCTTTTGTGTCGTATCTCTAAACTCAAATAGGGTTTGATCTTTATAATTGAAGAGTGCTATGTTTCTAGTGTCTCCAATATCAAATGTAAATAATCTACTAGATTTCTCACCTTTAGCAATCCTTTTGAAGCCTTTTTGATGGTCTTCCACATAATATGCTCCATGCCTAGTGAATCTGACCTGTAAGCCTTTCTCAACAATCTGTCCAACACTAATTAGGTTCTTGGTTATAGATGGCACATACAAAACCTTACTTAAGAAGTTCATGTTACCATCAGAAGACTTGACATTTCCAATTTGCTTGACTGAGTGTTTAGTGTCATCACCTATCTGTACTTCATGCTTCCTTTTGGGTTCTTCAAGATCAAATAGTGATGCTACATTTCCAGCCACATGATTGGAACATCTTGACTCAATATAAAAAAGATGCTCATCATGTTTATCTTGCTTGGATGTCATGTTCATGACTCGAGCAGAGAATCCTATTGGTCTTCTATGTAGTTGTAATCTCTTATTCCTCTGAAATGTCCTTGATAATTGTTGTTGTACCCTTGATTATAGTTATGATTGTAGTTGCTTCCTCCATTGTTGTACTTGCCTCTGGATTTTCTATAGCTACCTCTATGGAATCCTCTTTCCCTTTGATTCCTTGTGCTCTTGAAGCATTTATGTGGTGTGGTTCATAAGGCCACAAATGTTGCAAGGTGGAGTGTTGTAGGATCTCCCCCTGCCCTGATTTCCTACTCTTCACCTTCCTCTAGCACCTCTTCCTCTACCTGTGTAGTTAGCTTGAGAGGTACTAGTCTCTTCTTCATTCTTCTTGCTTTTACCTTTATCCTTACTTTTAGTCTTATCTATATAAAGGGCAAAAGATTGGTTACCTCTAGAGTTGTCACCATTCTTGTTGAGCTTTGTCTCGTGGGTGAAGAGTTGCCCCATCAAGGTGTTGAAGTTAGGTATTTGCATATCCATGTAAAGGTCCATTGTGGTGGTGAAGGACTCCCACTTATCATCAGCTTTGATGCCATTAATGATCTGCCTTACTATGTGTTCTTCTTCTATCTCCTCTCCAATGCTTGCAAGCTGGTCATCCACATCCTTCATCTTGGTTACATAATCAGCCACATCCTTCATCTTGGTTATATAATCAACCACACTTTGTTTTGGTTGCTTCTTTAGGGTTGTGAACTCCATTCATAGCTGATTCTTTCTAGCCCTTGTATTTGATGAGAGTACTTCCCAAGTCTTTTGGGAGGCCTTGCAATTCCTAATATGAGGCAATGAGAAATCAGATATTGAGTTTAGTAGATAAGACCTGGCAAGAGCATCCTTTGCACACCATGTGGTCAACCTTTCTTTCTCTTCCTTTGTGGGATGATGTTTGCTCCTGAGTATTGGCATCTCTTTATCTCCTGAGATGTATCCATATATTCTCCCTTGAAGGTAGGCTTGCATCCTTAGTGACCATGTTGAGTAGTTTCTTTTGTGCAATTCGTCAATGAAGGATGGAAATCCATCTCCCATCTTGTTTGTTGTTGCTCTGATACCACTGTTGGAGGAGATGGTGGATAATCTTCAGAGATGAAGTGGTGTTGCTTAATCCTACTTCACACATGCCAAGAATAATTGTTGGAGAATGTAGTGGGCCTCTTTAGCTGGCTAATGATCATAAATAATCATATATGATGTTTGGAACATGATCCACTAATCAATGGATCGAAAACCAAAACTTGCTATTCTTGTCTCTACACCTGTTTAATGTTCTGAACAATTCTCTACGCATAGTAGAAATCAGCCTAATTCCGTTCGAGGATATCTAACTAGCTTAGACATCTACCAATCGTGAGTGGTTTCACCAAAAATGATAAACGACATGCTCAGTATGATGTTTAGCAAATCATAGGACATACCCGACATTTTTAGTATGCATCAATGAACATACCAGAGAGTAAAGTTATGTTAATATCTCACGACTCAGAGAAGCAATGATAATGAGATTTTGTAGTTATATACTAGAGAATATGTTGAATCTATCATGCTTTAAATCATATAAAATATTAATCATACACTGACAACAAGCTCTGAGAAGATCATTGTACTGATGTAGTCATGGTAAAGAAGTGAAGTGAAGATATAATGCAATGTATGTATTAAATCATGTACAAATACAATGTCATTGGCAATAATCAATTGCTCAATGTGAGAAGTATGAATGAGCTATAGAGTGAGCTCTTCAAACTACAAGGTATCATTTCTAAATGATATCGTGGAGTTGAGATATCATGTGGGTCTTTTGATCCTCCTTTTATGGTTGAGTTTGGAGCCAACCTTTTGAATTCAAATTCAAAAGTTCACCTAAAGGTGAATCCTAAAGTGTAGGATATATTCTCTCATCAATGAATTATTAGATTTGATGCTTCCTAACTTCCTCATGGTTGTAGGACAGTTTTACAAGGATAAATGTAAATGATTTTTACAAGAGGCTGATCATATAAGGTTCCATAAGAGATATGCTAATCAACCGAGTATGTGGGCTTCTTTTCTATTGCACCAACATCAGGTACCTAGTATTGATGGAGATGCACCAAAAAGGTATGGTTGCTCATCTGCATTTGGTTGCAGAGATGAAAGAACGATGTGAAGCTTGCATGATGGGCAAGCAGCAGAGGAAGGCATTTCCACAAGTAAGCAAGAATAAAGCAAGTGATCATCTAGACTTCATGCATGCTGACTTGTGTGGAAGAATGCCTTCATAGGCCTTGGGAGGATATTCCTAGTTCCTGTTACTCGTCGATGACTATAGCAGGAATGTGTGTGTGTATTTTCTTCGTGATAAGGCTCAAGCTTTTGGTAAGTTTAAAGAATGGCTTCAGCTTGTTGAAACTAAAATTGGGAAGAAGATGAAGAAGCTCAGGACGAATGGTGGTGATGAGTTCACATCAACAGAGTTTGATGATTTTTGCAAGGCCAAAGGAATCAAGCATGAACTCACAGTGGTGCATAACCCTCAAAAGAATAGTGTTGCTGAATGCTAAAATTGAACCATCATGGAAATGGAAAGGTGCATGTTGAAGGGAAAAGGATTGCCTAATCATTTTTGGGAATAGGCTGTCAACACTATAATTTACATCTTGAATCAAAGCTATGCTAAGACACTTGATGGAAAGACTCTAGAAGAGGCCTACACTGGTAGAAAGCCTTCTGTTTCCCATTTCCAAGTATTTGGAATGAGTGTTATGTACACATTTTAGATAAAGAGAGGAACAAACTTCAACCAAAAAACACCAAATGTATCTTCTTAGGGTATTATGAAGAGAGTAAAACTTATAAGATTTATGACCCAGAGGCAAAGAAGATCATAACGAGTCATGATGTGGTGTTCATGGAGTAGCAACCACATGTGGTGGAAGAGGAAAAGGGATCTTCCACTCTATCATCAGACGAAGAGGTAATCCACTATGAACCTAGCCCAAGAGCTAGCCATTCTATAGAAAAGAAGGAAGCATCATCCTCAGATGATGAGACAGAAAGTCACCAACTTGCTGTTACTCAAGTGGAAAAGCCATTTCCACATTGGGTGAGGCAGCTCTGTGATTTTTCAAATCCCATCCCACAATCATTAGAATAGGTTGCGGATGGTCCAAGGCAATCATAGAGAATAGAGGAACAAAGACAGGATGCAATAGAGTTCCCACAATGCCAGTTTATGAATGAATGACTTACTTAGCTCCTAGTTGTATGTCTCTATATATAGCTACTTGAATCAACGAGGACCACTAGAATCCGCTAGTGGTGGCTGTACTTTCCACTCAAGTTAAGTCTCTCTAGACTCAAGTTAACTCATGTTAACTTGAGTTAGAAGGCTCTAGAGCTTCTTGGCCAAAGTTCTCTTCCCATGCTCCCCATGGGGTTTGAACCCAAGACCACAATCTTGAGGCTTAACCACTAGGCTAAGTGGATTACTTGTTTATGAGAGCACATGAACTTATACTTGAGTCTACTCTTGAGATCTTTGGTTCTCCACATGAGTGACCAAATGATGTCCAATTTCAGATCTATCTGAAGCAGCCAAACTCTTAGACCGTAGACTTACTTTATTACATTCTTCCCCCCTTGGGAAAATTTTTCATCCTTAAAAATAAAGCTATATATAGTATTCGTAGGCAACCCTTGAGCCTCATGTTCTAATACCGAAAGAACATGAGCATTCATTTGATCTGTTATCCACTTAGAAATTGAAAGTAGAAAATCTTATCTATTATTGATCAACTTAAAATTGGAAAGTTGGAAAATGTCATTGGATTGTAGAAACTTTGTCCCATGTTGAGTTTTCTTCAGTTCCATCCTTCCATTTTACTAAGCACTCTTCATACAAGTGACTTCTTGTACGTTTATCTCGGGTGTGAAGTATCCTTTCAAGTTCATGAGGAACTGTTTCACTTACTAGAAGTGGAAGAATAACCTATTGTCCAACCAGATTATCTAAATTTGTTAGACTTCCTAAGTCGGCTAACATGGAACACTGGATGAATCCAACTATCTTCTAGAAGTTGTAATTCATAAGCCCATAAGCCAGCTTTCTTCGTGATTGGAAAAGGATGCAATATCTAGGCAACAACTTGGCACATTGACCAGTCTAAAATTTTTGATTTTTTAGGAACACCAAGATAAACTTGATCCCCAACCTTAAAAGTAACATCTCTTTGATTAGGATTGGCATAAGCTTTTGCTCCATCTTGATCTTTCTTTAAGTTTTCTTTAGCTGTCTTTAACTTAAAGTTCATGTCTTGAAGGAATTCTTGAGCTGCTTGAACTCATTCATGTTGAAGTCCCACTACATATGGAGACCTAGGTTGGGACCCATACATCAACATGAATGGACTAAACATTAGGGGAAAAAATGAACCCTCCTTGGGCCTTTTGGATTAAGGGCTGATTAGCAATGGACCAATGAGGAGAGGGTGGTGGCCACAATCTACTCCCTTAATCATCTAGACTAGGCATAGGCTTCCCTTGTTTTTGAGTGATCAAAAAGACAAAACCACTTAGAACTAGTGGGTTTTCTTGTCAGAATGGTTTTGGGAAGCTCAACAATCAATTATAGCCATTGGATTTGTAGATCTTTAATGGCTCAGATGTGTTTCTTCCAAAAAAATGTGCGATGGAGTATGAGCCATCAGATTGGGTACTCAATCGGACGATGTCGTTTGAAAGAGAGTTGGATTTAGCACCTAAAATGCTCACCATTAGATCTCCATATGATCTAATGGTTGAGGATCATTTAGCACAAGAGGAAAGCGCCTTTTGACATGTGCCATTGGATGCAAAACTTATCGAATAGCTCATATTAAACTTCAAAAGCATCTTAGCATCAAATGCGCTCGTCCGTCAGATTCAACGTCGATCGTGTGGCTCCAAATGCATGCGAAAATGAGCCTAGCCCCATTCATACATGGCCGTTGGATGGAGGAGTGATCTTGTGGCTCATACTGACTAAAGAAGTTGTGCTCAGCCCCATTTCCAGTAAGCCATTGGATACTCCAAGATCTAACGAACCAAAATTCCACAGAGCCAGCACTAACAAATCATGTGAGATTCTCCTAGATTCATGCATGCCAGAGACTCCCTCTCTAGAATTATATCGTTTTCAATTTTATCCATTGGATTGCAGCATCCGAAGGTCAGAAAAAATTGACTTTTTGAATTCAAAAAGAAAGTGCTATCAAATATTATTTTATTACACAAAACCACTAGCTGTTTTCTCTAGCCACTTAATCCCCTAGATTAAGCTTTTTAATCCCTAAAAATTAGGAATCCTTACAAGGCCCATGCAAGGCTCATTTTTTCCTCTAATGATTCAATTGTTGAATTATTGGCATTGTTATAGGCAAACTCAACTAAAGGAAGATAGTCTTCCCAATCAATCTGTTTGGAAGTAACCTGAGCTCTGAGTATGTCTTCCAAAATTTGATTGACTTTCTCAGTCTGTTCATCCATCAGGGGATGTTCAGCCATACTTAAACTTAGTTTAGTTTCAGGTCTACTAAAGACTTCTCACCAAAAATGACTTGTAAATCAAGCATCTCGATCAGAAAATATGTCAACTGGAAGACCATAGAGTCTGTAAAGCTGATTTACAAATATCTTTGCGAGTGTAAGGTCGCCGGAATTGGATTGTATTTTTCATATATCACACACATTGAAAAGGCATAGGAATAGATATAACTTTTACCCTTTAATGAAAAGGCATTACAGTGATTCTTTGGCAAGGAGAGACGGGTTCGCCAGACTCTCTGTCTGGGCGACCGTGCATAGAAGATCGTGTGTAGATTTACTGAATTATTGAGTACTGTATTATGTTCGTTGAATTGCCGCATTAAGTATTAACACAGTTATGTTACATCCACAGTAATAAGTCTGTGTGACTGTGTGATTGTTAACTTGCACAATAAGTTTACTATGTAAAAATAATCGTAATAAAAAAATAGTAACTGTGTAGCGGAAGTTGTTGCTTTGAAAGTATATTTACTGCTTAGTTGAATAGTTAATTTGGGAAAATTAAATAAAGGGCCTCTGCACTGTCAGACCCCTAACCATCCCCAAGAACCCGAAACGAGATTAAAAGTGACTTGACAGAAGTGCTTTTAACACTGGCGCCGTCTGTGGGAAAAGCCAGTGTGTGCCAGTCTAAGGTCGCCAGAATTGGATTGTATTTTTCATACATCACACGCACCAAAAAGGCGTAGCGAATAGATGTAACTTTTACCCTTTAATGAAAAGGCATTACGGTGATTCTTCAGCAAGGAGAGACGGGTTCGCCAGACTATCTGTCTGGGTGACCGTGCAGAGAAGATCGTGTGCAGATTTATCGAATTACTGAGTATTGTATTATGTTCGTTGAATTGCCGCATTAGATATTAACACAGTAATGTTACATCCACAATAATAAGTTTGTGTGACTGTGTGATTGTTAACTCGTGCGATAAGTTTACTGTGTAAAAATAATCCTAACCGAAAAATAGTAACTTTGTAGCAGAAGTTGTTGCTTTGAAAGTATATCTATTGCTTAGTTGAATAGTTAATTTGGGAAAATTAAATAAAGAGCCTCTGCATTGTCAAACCCCTAACCATCCCCAAGAACCCGAAACGGGATATTAAAAACTGTCACAGCCTGTTTTTCTATCCAGCCCTTTTCAGTGCTTGGGGGGTATGCCCTGTGGCGCCAAATTGTGCGCAACTATGAGGGGTACTAGTACTCCTTATACCAAGCTCTCATTGCCTTCCTCAACACGAGTTGATAATCAAATATAAACGTGTTTTGGCAATCTTCTTGGTGTCCCTCTTGTTGGTTTATGCATTTTGTGGGTTTGAACGTCTCAAGAATGACTTGACAGAAGTGCTTTTAACACAAGTTCTCAAGTCTTATATGTAGTCTTGACCAGAATAAACTGAGCAAATTTAGTCAATCTATCAACTATAACCTAGACCGAATCAAACCCTATCTGAGTGTGGGGTAACCTTGAAATGAAATCCATGGAGATACTTTCCAATTTACCTTTAACAGTCTCCAAAGGATGTAGCAATCCTCCAACTTTAAGTTGTTCAAACTTATTGACTTGACATTTATGGCACTTCGATACATAGTTTTGCACATCTCGATATAAGCTAGGCCAATAAAAATGTCATTTAACTAACTCATAGGTTCGGTTAATACCGAGATGTCTAGCACTTGGAGCATTGTGGCATTCAAAAAGTACTTGATTTTGTATGTTCAAAAGACTTGGGACACAAAAACTTTTATAAAGCAAATATTCATCTTGGAGGGAGTAGTGTTTAAAATTTCCCTCAGAAGTACTTGCTTCATTTTGTTGCGCTTGTTTAGTTGCTTTCCATGCTTGACTTAGTTTACTTTTCACTCATTTTTCTTTTCCCACTATTCTGCATCAACGTTCATGTCCCTTCTACATACTTTTGATTGACCGATTGATCGTAATATTTTTGTTTTCTTACTTTTATGATTAGTAGCCGCCTTTGGTGTCTCTGATTCTGTTAATGCATGCATGTCGCCATTATATCTGTATATTTCCAACACTCCGTGATGATTATGTTTCTTTCCGCCTGATTCCTTCAGTGTTTCTACTTAATCCTGTTCTTCACATTGTTATTCGCTATTGCATCCTTGTGTGCTTGCGACCTTTGCATTCCCTGTGTTCTTGTGTGCTCTGAATGTGCCATGGAAGCTCTAGCGAATATCGTTACCTTCCATGCTAGTCTCGCCCTGGAAGTGAGCGAGTTCCTATGTGCTCGAGGTCTTCTCGCTTCACTACATTGCCTTGGCATTCGGTGGAGTGTCATCCCTTCTGTGCGCAGATAATCTCTGCCATAGCTGCCACACCTGCTACAGAACAATGTTGGTCGTTGGCATGTTTGAACCCCTGTGTCATTGTTACACTCACTACAGTCGCTGAGGGATTATGTCTCCCTCAGGTGGGGTTGGTCGATGGCCCTCTCCTTCCTATGGCGACAATGAAGGAACTCTTCCCCCGGCACTCATCTAACGAGTTTGCCGTTTTATGTCATCCAGAACCAGAGTGCACCATCCTCCAATTCCTAGTAGCTGCCCTAAATCTCCAAAAATGCACTTACGATATCTCACGTCCTTTCTACTCGATGATTGACACTGCATCACGAGAGGCAGTCAACTTTCCTTCATTCTTTTTCGGGTGCATTCACCACAAATGCCAAGCTGTTTCTAAACAATTAGCCAAGAATGAGATCCCTCATACTCGATTGCCGCACCTTCTCACCTTTCTTCTTTCGGTGATTCAAGCAGAGCAACCACCCCCTGTGAATACTCTGCTCTTACATGAAGATTCTACACAAATGCTAGAGGACGATGATGGTGAAGATCTTCTTCACTTTCTTCCAGTGCAAGGGACATCGCATCAGCCCATCTCACAATCAAGTGGAGGAATCCACCGTTGTCCAAGAGGTTGAAGTTTTTCATGATACAGCCACTTCCTTACAAGTAGCATCTGCCCACTCTTCTCCAATTAAGTAGCAGGAGTCTGATATTATCATGGAAGACATGGCTGAATCTTCTCGACGGGATGAAGCACAATCCCTCGATGACATGGTTGTGAAGGATACAGAGGCTGATAGCACTACCATTATGTGTCATCCATCCTCCTCACAAGTAGCAGATAATCAAGGAGACATGGCAAAGCAACCGCAAAGTGCTGAAGAGGCTGTTACCAAAGTTTCCACTGTTTCGTCTTTGCTTCAAAACGAAATAGGCATTGTCCTCGTCTAGACACCTCATCTGTCTCTTCCTCCTCCAATCACACTTCTTGACGCTGGTGCTTCTCCCTCCTCACCTCCAACCGCAATCCGTGAGGTCCCAACCAAAGTTGCTTCTTCTCCCAACTACTCTCCACCTTCGTTGCCACACCTCCTTTCTTCCCAACTATCGCAGCCTACACCTTCTATTCCCACCCCGGTTATGTTTATTGAATTGGCATCCATGGGCCAGTTTTTAATCCAGTTATCACAACAACTACCCCTTGAACTGCAAACGACACAACAGATTATTCGTCAGGAGCTGCAAACTAAAGTAGACCTCTTGGAGGCAGATATAGCACCTCTCCAAGAAGAACTCTTTGAGGCAAAAATAGATATTCATTCCCTGCAAACTCACATTCAGCAACTGCAGGAACAATTGACCGCAAAAGATATTATTATTGCCAAACACGACGCAGAGATTAACGGGTTCAAGCAAGAAATTGCAGATAAACAAGATGCCATGACTGCGTTAGACAACGAACTCCATGAAACGAGGGGTAAGCTTAGCGTTTTAGAAGAAGCTTCACAGATGCTCGCCACGTATGTCATTAAAGCTGAAGCTGAATTACATAAAGTTACTGAGCAGCTGTTCCAAAAAGATCAAGAACTTTCTATAGAAATTTCCAAGGCTCTCCAATTAAAGAAGGAAATCATAGTTGTTCAAAAAGAGAGAGAAGATTTTTACAAGACAATGCAGCTTCAATCTGAAGAACTCGCACGTAGGGAAAAGCAATTAGGCATTCAAGGTGACAGATTATCCAGAATCGATGCTGACATTGCAGAAATGAAGTTGCAAAGAGATGCTGCTCGCAAATGATTTTTATTTATATGAAGCGTTTTTGTAGACCCACGCTGAGTCTTTAATAAGTCAAGTAGTAGCTGCCACTTCGGTCAGGACTGATGCACAACTTATTGAACCCGAAATCTTGAAGGATATGTTAGATTCTTTAAAACAAAAGATCGCCCAAACCTTTAAGTTAGCCCACTCCATGTATGTACAGGGTATCATAGATGAATCTTGAACTTTGTAATTACCTTTTGGGTTCGAGTCCACCATGCGTGCCAGTGTGAGCCGTCGGAATGTAATTCTAAAAAGTCACACGTATACCGAAAGGGCGTAGTGCAACAATTGTAACTTTTTGATTAATAAAAGAAGCGTACGTGCACAGAGAGTAGGTCGTTGTCGGACCGTGAGTCTGGGCGAATGCCTGAAGTGGAGCATGCATTACGGATATTTGGTGTACCCTGAGTAGTCTGCATCTCTGTCTCTCTGTAATTAAGTTCAGTAATGTATTAAGGATTGATGAAGTATTAAGTTGAGTGATATTATGGTGGAGTGATGAAATTGTGCAGTTAACTGTCTCGTGTTGAAGTATGTTGTAATGTGCATGTAGATAAGTAGTTGAAGAATAATTTCATTTAGCACGTTAAGTCGGTACAGTAGTATAAGTTGAATCTGTAGAATTTAGGAAAATACAAACAGGGCCTCTGTTTTACAGACCCCTAACCATCTAAAGAACCCAGATTTGATAAACAGATTAAACGTTAGTTTAACAGATATTGTTTACAACTTCCTTTCAACGTTGAAATAAATTCAATTTTAATTTGTACAAAACTTAGATTGTTCATCATAGGCATCCAACTAAAGGCATTTGCCACTCCATTGAACTTTCCTTTCCTGTACCTTAGTTCATAATTAAATTCTTGTAACTATTTGGCCCATCTAGCTTTTCTACCTCTCAAGTCCAGTTGGTTTGCAAACCACTTGATAATCTCTTGATCAAAGACTATGGTTAACTTTGATCCATATTGGTAATGGTGCCATTTCTTCATAGCATTTATTATAGTGAACATCTCTCGCTCGTAGATAGAATAGTTTTGTTGATGAGGACTTAGCTTTCTACTTAGCAAGACTTAGCTCTAATACAATGCAATAGAGTTTCCACAATGCCAACTCACAAATGAATGACTTACTCACCTCCCAACCATATGCCTCTATATATAGCTGCTTGAATCAACGAGGACCACAAATGAAACTAAAGTCCAAAAGTGCATGTGCAATCTCCTCCACTCCTTTGATACCTTCCACTAGAGTCCACTAGTGGTTGGAGTGATCTTTTCCACTGCTTTAGTACCTTCCACTAGAGTCCAGTAGTGGTGATTGTACTCTCCATTTGATTTAAGCCTCTCTAGACTCAAGTTAACTCACGTTAACTTGAGTTAGAAGGCCCTAGAGCTTCTTGGGCAAAAGTCTCTCCCCATGCTCCCCATGGGGTTTGAACCCAAGACCTCCTCCTTCACAACCTTGAGGCTTAACCACTAGGCTAAGTGGATTACATGTTTATGAGAGCACATGAAATTATGCTTGAGTCTATTCTTGAGATCTTTGATCCTACACAAGAGTGACCAAACAATGTCCGATTTGAGATCTATCTAAAGCGACAAGACCCTTAGACCATATACTTACTTTATTACATAGGAAGAGGCCCAGATTGTAAACTCAGCATTGATGGCTCATATTATCGACAAACAAGCAAAGGAGCCAACCACTATGGAAGAAACACTCAACGGTCCAAATTGGAGAACTGCTATGCAAACATAATACAAGCCTAATAGTACTTTGGAGAAGTACAAGGCTAGACTTGTTGCACAGGGCTATTCCCAAGTCAAAGGCATTGATTTTAGTGAATGGTTTTCCCAAACAACAAGGATGACCACTATTCAACTAGTACTAGTTGTGGCTATACATAAACAATGGGCGAGGGTCCCCATTTAGAGAACAAAATATGTAAGTTAAAAAGGGCATTATATGGGTTGAAACAAGCCCCGAGAGCATGGTACCTGTAATAAAGTAAGTCTATGATCCAAGGGTCTGGCCGGTTCAGACAGATCTGAAATCAGACACCGTTTGGTCATCCGTGTGTATGACCAAAGATCTCGAGTTTAGACTTACTAGGAGGTCATTTACTCTTGTAACCAAGTAATCCACTTAGCCTAATGGTTAAGACTCAAGGGTGTGAAGGATGAGGTCTTGGGTTCAATCCCCATGAGGTACATGGGAAGAGTATTTTGCCCAAAGAGCTCTAGAACCTTCTAGAAGCATCCACTGGACACTTGGCGCACATGTAGTTACATGGCTGACACTTGGATGATTAGCATTCACCTGCCCAAGAAGGTAGTCCCCTGGAGAGAGCTATATATAGAGGCATTTGGTTGGGAGGAGAGTCATCTCTCTAGTATGTGGTGGTCGTAATCCTTGTTCTCTTGCATTGGTATCAGAGCATTCTCCATAGCTCTCATCTTCATCATCTTGTTCATGAACTTTTGGCGTGCATAATCTCTTTTTCGAATTCTGCTCCGGCCTGTCTAGAGATGCGTGTCGCAATCATCTTCATGGTTTAGCTTAGAGCAAAGAGTACCAAAAGAAGAAGGTCATCTCTACTGTGTTTGGCGAGGGATTCGAACCCCCGTCCCCCGATTGGAGTGCGCTGCTCTATCCAGAAGAGCATCATCGTCTGCGTGAAGGATCGACCCAACAAAATCTATTGACGGGAATCCGCGCTGAAGAAGATCTTAATGAGTAGCAAAAGGTAAATGATAAACTCTGCCGCCAGCCCGCAGGAGATTCGAACTCGAAATCTCTCGTTTGGAGAGTTCTGGCCCATCCAAAAGCCCAAAGGCGCTCGCAGGATATTTACGCTGGCAGTTTATAGTGATCTAGTTTTTCGGCTGAAGGTTTCATCTAGGAGCAAAATATAAAGATCATTTCTACTGCGAGCCTGCACAGATTCGAACCCAAGGCTTCTGCTTGACGGAGCGCTGCCTTATCCACAAGCTCACGGGCGTTCGTAGTACCCAATATTTTGTGCAGTAATACATCTTCAAAATAATCCGCCCTGAAGACGAATTCGCACAGAGCTAAAAGTACCAAAAGCTTAACTTAACGCGGCTGAGAGGAGCAGAGATTCGATCCCTCGTCTCTCACAGAAGAGGGCACTCTCCTATCCACGGAGAGAGACGGCTATTCGTGATCTGGACTTGGCCGGAGTATTTCTTTTGCTGAGATTACTACTGTAGCAGACTAAGGAGCACAGAGCAAAACGAAAGTGCAGATCCTCAAGCTGCGCCGTCCGGGATTCGAACTCGGGTGGCTGTTCTGAGATCTTCTCGAATTAGCGAAGCCGCTCAATGCTTCTTTTTGTTTCCTCTTGGCAGGATACAATGTTAGTCTGTAATCTACGCTGAAGATTGGAGCACAACTGTTGCAACCCGAAGCACAATTCCTGCAGGTCACTCTACTCGGTGACTCTCGCGGTCAAGCTCGCTGCGCTATCCAGGAGATCACAGAGCCAATGACAGTAGATAGTCTTGAGAAGTTCAATAAGACTCGAACCCATGTGGGTATCGAGGCAAAGATCTCACTCCATCCATTCTTGGAGAAGATCGGAAGTAGAGCTATGGAGTAAAGATCCAGAGGCCTTTGGTGATCAAAGTCAAACCAACTTTGAATTCGGACCAAAGTCTTGAGAGAATCACTCTTCCAAAGGATCAAGGGAAGGACGTAGCTTTATGTGAAGCTAAGTATTTTCCAGTTTTTGCTTGGCCTTAATGCTTGATTTATCTTGTTTTCATTATTCTACACTTAATCATAGATGCACATTGAAATAGCCAAGATTTCAATTGATTAAGTCTAGATTAGAATAATGAATTAATCCATTTCTCATTCCAAGCATTAGTTTGCATCAAGGAAAGACTTGATTTCAAAAAGATCTTTGTGCATCAAAGAATGTATTTTGGTAGTTTAAATACATATTTCCTTTCCATTGAGTAAGTTTTCTATTGCACTTCAAGGGTATGTTTTTATATCATAGTGCATTAGGACAAAGGAAAGGATATACATGCATCAGGATTGCATGATATACATTCTTAGTACAAGAAAAAAAAATCGTGCATCAAGCTCATGCATGATTGTTGTATTATTTTTTGGGCATGCAAAGAACATGCATGCATACGCATGTGAACATATGCTTTTGCATGTAGATACATGCATTTGCATGGAAGAATGGAATGCTGTTTAGTACATATGAAAATGTACTCTCTTAGTATTTAGCTTACTTTATAAAGCTCGCAGTTTGACATTAGGGAAGACCAAGGACTAGTTAGTTGCAAAGACATACTAGTTCTAGTATTGCAACTCAAGTAATTAGTCAATTTCTTCCCAAGTCGATACTCTACTATCAAACATAAATACTTAATGAGAATTAAGTATGTTAGATGTCTTGCTAGGTATGAGTAAGCACTAAGAGAAAGTTAAGTAATAAATTTCCTTGATGACCAAGAAAATTTAATTACTTGCAACTCTTTTGTGATGTATGATGACTCTAAGTCCTGGATGTACTTAGAAAGTCATGCGGATAAAGCTTTAGTTGATTAGTTATATATTTTATATAACTTCTCAAGCATCCCAAGGTTGGATGAGAGCATCAACTATATTTCCAAAGTTCCATGAGCACTCTTCTATTTAGAAGATTTCGAAAGTTTTAAAGAAGTTTCTTGTGGTTTCAAGATTTATATCTCATGATGAAACCTCGGTAAGTGACTTTTTGGAATAGAGATATGAAATAGTCAAGCCTTCTATTTCATGTGAGATCATTCTCCTACTATGTTCAAGATGAATTTAGTTTTGGGAAGGAAGATGTTCCAAGTAGAGGATCTTAAATGATTCATGAACTCTTCCCAAAAATACACATAAATTCATATTATATGATAGGTCCAAGGAATGATGAAGGCAAAACCTCTTTAGGATATAAATGTTTTGCCAAGATATAAAGGTACCAAGCTTTTATAAATTTTCATTTGATTTTATCCCAAGGGGTGATGGAAATCAAAAGGTTAAACCTCAACATCAATTGATCCTTGATATCAATAAAAGGATGTTAGGTTCTATAGTTGCATCTCTGGTAAATGATGCAACTAGCTAAGCAATTTTTAGGAAATAATATAAGTTCCTAAAAAACTTGAAGCAAGTGTGAACTTTTCATTTAGGAGTAGAAAGTTCCAAGAAATGGATCTTAAATCCATGAACTTCTCCTAAACAAGTTATAAAGTTCAAAGTGTTCATAGTTGCATTACTATTGGATCAATCATCAATAGATGTTTGGACTCTAAACATAAATTTGATTAGTGAAATATGTTTAAAGGACTCTAGTAACATCTGAAGATTGACTAATAATAATGAGTCTTGTATCAAACTCAAGAATAGAAGTCGATATCACATAAAGGAAAAGTCAACTTAAACTTTCATAGTGACATGGGAAACCATATCCAAAATGTGATATTTCATCTCTAGTTTGATACTCAGGAAATGAATACAATTGAATCAGTAAATTCTTTTTTGGGAGAATTTCTTTCAAATGTTCTTTTAGTATTGCAAAAGATTCCAAGATGAATCATTTGCTCAAGTTATTTGATTTCCTATAAGGAATCTCAAGTATTTGAAGAAATGGCATTCTTTCAAGTATTGAGAATGAAATTCTTCATACTCTTTAAGCAATAAGTAGTTCCCTGGACATCCCAAACCACTAGAAGTGGTATTTCAAGTCCTATTTGTGATATAACCTAAAGGTATATCAAAGATTCTTAGCTTTGGAATCTGAGAGGCATAAGTGTATGCTTGGACTTGAGAAAGATCTCTAAAAATCCTGCAGGTAAGCAAAGAAGCTTAAGATAGTTTAAGAGATCTTAAAAGATAAAGACTAAGTCTTTATTTTTGTCGCAAGTATCAACCAGACTTGATCAAGCTTGGCCATGATTGTCCAAGAATGTGCGACTAGAACTACTTTGTAGATTACCCAAGTATTGGCAATAAAATTCCTTTTGGGAATTATTCACTCAAATTCCATTTATTCGATGGAAAACTGTGAAAAAGAGTAAGTTGTTCCAAGTTTGAACAGAGTAAAGAAATTCCGAGAATGTAGTCTGCAACCGTGAAAATGGTAATTAAGTCTGTGGAAGGTAAAACATAAGTGTTTACCTATCCTTAAAGGGATTTTGGTACAAATCCAGAAAGCATGAGCGGATGCTTAAGACTTAAGCAGTAAAGAGATTCCTAAATAAAGTCCCCGGGGTAGGTACCTAAAGCAACAGTAAAGAAAGGAATCTAAAGACAAGAAGTCAAAAGCTCTTGTCGCTACAAAATTGGTCAAGGGTAAACCAATTGAACTTGAATTCAAGAAATATCAAGAACTTGGAATTCTGATTGATATTCTGTCAAAGAGGTTTTCAAGTTTCCAAGGCAAAGCACATGATTCTGAGGTGATCATGCGAAGGAATCAAAACCTAGGAAAATCTAGTTAGAGGTAATGCCTGAAACTCTATCCACACATTAATGTGAATATAAAATAGGGTGGTATGGGACACCAGATTTTATACTCAGATTGATGTAGGAAAGATGGAATGGGACATCGGACCGTGGGATGATGATTATCTTTTAGTCCTAGTTTGGATTTTGAAGTTAGGTTTCATCCTCAAGGGAATTAAGATTTCAAGGAAAAGTTTAATTCGTAAAGGATGAAAGTAGTATCTTACGATACTTCAAGGTAACTTCAAGATTAAGGAAACTGAAGATATGAAGTAAGTAACTTCCAAGATCTTCATAGAACACTTCAAGTTTAAGTGTTATTGATCAGAAACATTTGATAAATTTCTGAAAGAAGTTGGACTTTGATTTTGAGTTGATCTTTTCAACTAAAGATTTAATTGACTAAGTCAAGCATCAAGTTCCTAGTGTAACTTGATAAAATTCACTCTTTTAGACTCAAAGAAATGCACAAGAATTGTATTCAAGGAGTCAAAAAGATTGAATGAGACCTGAACTTAGTCTCAAGTGAAGCATTATTTGAATATTTAAAACTCATCGACAAAACCTCAGTGGGTCGACACACTGATGTTGGTTACCACACTAGTATCTTGTGGTTGGATGATGTTTTTGATTTTCTTTGAATCTTTTTGAGAATCCAGCTTATTTCTCTTAAAGATAAAGAAAATGCTTCAAATCCCTATTGAAATAGATCTTTGAAAAGTTGAAGTCCTGAGTCATCTAGTCTTTGACTCATAACAAGTTTATGTATATTCGAAGTTTGAATTGGTTGTACAAAGTCTTAGTTATCTCTTTCCGCTTTCCAAATCTTTTGGAATTGACTCAGATATGGTATCTGATTCCTTTTGCAAAAGACCAGGGATAGCCGGTTAGAATTAGATAACTAACTTGAACATCCTAGATAGATGTTATGTACAAGAACCTTTTCAATCTTCAAAAGATGATAAGTCTAAATAGACTTATTCATTTGATTTTGCTTCAAGTTATAGCATAAATAATTTCCTAGAGTCCAGTATACTCTAGAATAAAGAAGTTAGGAATTTCTCATTAGATTGACAATTCCCAAGAACTTTCAGTTAAAAGTCTTTGAGAAAAGTGTCCTAAGTTGGACAATTTTCATTTTGAATTTGAATTGGTGAAGTTAGTATGGTTGATTCCACCGGAATGGTAAACTTTCTCCTACAGTTTACAAAGGATTTTTAAACTCATAAGGACAAAGTAGTCCTCTAAGTCGGGTGAAAAAATCAAGTAACTGTTAGATAAAAGTAAACCATTGAACAGACATCTAAAGTTAGATGTATGGGACAACCACACTTCAAGTTCTCCAAAACAAATTCAAGTGAATCAAGAATTCTCAAAGTCTTGCGAGGGATAAGAATCCCACCTTCATTACTAAGCCCATGCACCAGTTATGCCTAGAAATGGACTAGTAGTTTGAATCCACCTAGTTCACATGTTTGTGCCTAGATCGCACATCCAGAAACTGTGAATTAGCCAGGGATGTCATTAGATCCACCCTCATTATTCTTCACTAGTTTGTACTTTGTCCCGTTCATCAAAGTACAAAACCAGATAGTGTTTTGAATCATTTGGGCAGGGATGCCACCACAGAGATGAGACATGTTCTTCCAGTTCTAGAACATGACCATGTTCTTCCAGTTTTAGAACATGAGGCTCGGGGGTTGCCTACAGTATGTATATAGCTCTATTTTTGAGGATGAAAATCTTTTCCAAGGGGGGAAGAATGTAATAAAGTAAGTCTATGATCCAAGGGTCTGGCCGGTTCAGACAGATCTGAAATCAGACACCGTTTGGTCATCCGTGTGTATGACCAAAGATCTCGAGTTTAGACTTACTAGGAGGTCATTTACTCTTGTAACCAAGTAATCCACTTAGCCTAATGGTTAAGACTCAAGGGTGTGAAGGACGAGGTCTTGGGTTCAATCCCCATGAGGTACATGGGAAGAGTATTTTGCCCAAAGAGCTCTAGAACCTTCTAGAAGCATCCACTGGACACTTGGCGCACATGTAGTTACATGGCTGACACTTGGATGATTAGCATTCACCTGCCCAAGAAGGTAGTCCCCTGGAGAGAGCTATATATAGAGGCATTTGGTTGGGAGGAGAGTCATCTCTCTAGTATGTGGTGGTCGTAATCCTTGTTCTCTTGCAGTACCAGTGGATAGATAGGTATCTTTTGGATATAGGATTTAAAAGATCTGCTTTTAATGCTAATTTGTATGCTCTAAAGCTAGGAGGGAAGACAATTCTGCTTCTACTCTATGTAGACAACCTTGTGATTACCAAAAACAACAATGCACTTCTTAAACAAACAAAAGATGCCCTGAGTTCAAAATTTGAAATGACAGATTTGGGCTTAATGCATTATTGCTTAGGCCTTGAAGTCTAGCAAGAACCACGGAAGATCTTTATTTTGCAACAAAAGTATGTGAGGCAGGTGTTGAAGGCATTTGACATGGAGGATTGCAAGGAAATCTCTACGTCGATGGAGATCAACATAAAATTATCTATTGGACATATTTCACCTCCAGTGGATACATGAGATTAGTTGGAAGTTTCATCTACTTGTGTAATAGCAGACCAGATATCTCTTATGTTGTTGGTGTAGTAAGCAGGTTCTCTAATAAGCCATGCATAACTCATTGGGATGCATGCATACAAATACTAAAGTATTTCAGAGAAATCATTGAATATGGTATTCTTAATGGAGAAGGATCATCTCTGAGTGGATATTATGACTCAGATTGGGTAGGAGATATTGATTCTCGAAAATCAATTTCTAGATATTTTTCTTCATTGGGTTTGGGGATTCTTTCTTGGATGAGTAAGAAGCAACTGGCTGTAGTGTTATCTTCTATTGAAGCAGAGTACAAAGCAACATGTGATGCTGCATGTGAAGCAGAATGGTTGAGGAGGATCCTATGGCATATAGGAATTCAAGATCAGAAGCCTACAAGGTTGAATTGCGACAACCAAAGTTGGATAGCCATCGCCAAGAATCTTGTTTGTCATGCATGTAATAAGCACATAGAAACCCAATATCACTATGTGTGAGAGTTGATCAAGGACAAAGTCATGGAGTTGAGCTATTGTTGAATAGATGAAAATGGGGCAGACATTTTCACCAAGAATTTGGGGAGAGAGCAAAATATTGGCATTGGAACAAGAAGATAGTTCACCATAGGTGGACATTGAGGGGAGGTGTTGGATATACTCAATACTCCACCCGCACATGATAGCAAATGATCCATGGTACTCTAAGTAGTATAACCCCAATTATAAGGAGAAGTCACTGGTTTTCGGACGTTCTTCATGGATTTCGCGCTAAGATCATGCTTGCTCCGACAGGGTCGATTTCAACTCAAACCCTTAGTTTGATCGTAAATCCTTTACACTGTTAGTTTGATCTTAAGCCTTCTGTATCCAATTCTTTCATTTTTCATAGTTCCTTTTTTACTCTTCGTTTGATCATAAATCCTTCTCTATCCAGTTTTTACTGATAGTTTGATCTTAAGCCTTCTGTATTCAATTCTTTCATTTCTCGTGGTTGCTATGCATTCTACCCCTCCTTGTGTGGAATTTGGAAGGTCCCATAGATATTATGGATTTCACATTGTACTTTCAATTAATTGTCAAGCATTAAAAAGACTGAGTAAGTAAATTGTAAGATCGAATTTTCTTTTAAAAAAAGTCATTTTTTTGTTAACTGTTCATTGTTTTATAGTTTTCTTTGTTTTTTACTTAAACTTTTCTTTTTTCTTTTGTAAATGGAGGTTAAGTCAAGGCCGAAACTTTTTTTTTAATTTTTCTTAGTCATTGGGGAGTTAAAATTTAGGAATAAAAAAAAGAGGAATTAAAAAGGTTTTTTAAACAACAAAGGAGAAAAAAAAGAGAAGTAGAAAAAAAGGAAAAAAAAGAGAAACAGAAAGAGAAAAAAAGAGTAAGAAGTGGAAAAAATAAAAAAGAGGAAGAAAACAGAAGTCAATATGCTAACTTTTTTCCCCTTCTCTCTTTATTTTTCTTCTCTTTCTCTTTCTCTCTCTACATCTCTCCCATTCTGTTGTATAATCTCTCTCTCTCTCTCCTCTTCTCTCTCTCTCTACCTCTCTCTCTACCTCTCTCTCCCCTCTTTTCTCTCTCTACCTCTCTCTCTATCTCTACCTCTCTCTCCCCTCTTCTCTCTCTCTCCCCTCTTCTCTCTCTCTACCTCTCTCTCTTTCTCTCTTCTCTACCTCTCTCTCTCTCTCTCCCTCTTCCCTCTCTCTCTCTCTCTCCCCTCTCTCTCTCTCTCTTTCTCTCTCTCTCTCTCTCTCTCTCTATCTCTCTGCCTCTCTTCTCTCCCCCCCTCTTCTCTCTTTCTCTACCTCTCTCCCGTTTTGTTGTATACTCTCTCTCTCTCTCTATCTATCTATCTATCTATCGCTCTCCCTCTCTCTCTCCTCCTCTTCTCTCTTTCTCTACCTCTCTCCCGTTCTGTTGTATACTCTCTCTCTCTCTCTCTCTCTCTCTCTCTTTCTCTACCTCTCTCCTGTTCTGTTGTATAATCTCTCTCTCTCTCTCACTATCTCTCTCCCATTATGTTGTATAATCATGAGTTCAAGAGGCTGGTTGCATAGGTTTAAAGGTTCAAAAACTCTTGGAGAACCCTTGGGTTTTATTTATAAACCCTTGGCAAAGTATCATCAATTGAATGGTTTGAACCTTAAGTATGGCTTGGACCCTTGATCTTTAAGAAGAATTCAATATTAGGCACGTTGAAGGTGTACATGAAAGTGAAGGACTTTTAATTTGGAAACCCATGTGATCTCTATTGGAACATCAAGCTCATGTGGAGAATGAGTTCTCCTATGCACAATGAACATGTGTAGTGAACCCTTGTATATCCAGCACTTGGACAAATAGCTACACCTTAGATAGCTTACTGCTCTCAATACAAAACTCAAATGGATATGTGCCTTTAGTCAACCAAAGTAGACAGAGAGAGCTTTCTAACAAGATGACTTAATTTCGACAAGTTTTGATTAGGAAATGCAACTCACAAAGATGAAGTACTTGTCCACACAAGTATGCTAAAGAATTGGACTTCACTTTCCGACTGATAGTGTAATATTATTTAGCCTATGGGTGTGAACCACCCCTTAAGTAAGGAGGCTAATAGAATAATCATGCCACTTGTCATGATTAGAGGAGGATTCCTCATATGGTAGAAGAGAGGAGAAACCATGGGAGTCATGGGACTCCGTTGAGATTCAGAGAGTGGTTCGGACGTTGGCTAGGTGGAAATATGTCAAATCTCTGTGTGTGTTAGGCTGCTTGACGAGCTCATCACAAGGATGGCTATTGGCACAGATTGAATAAGATAGCAAAGAGTTTTATGCATCACTGGTATCAGAGCCAACACTATTTCTTCCCTTTCATCTATGCTCTGTCTGACTTCCGATGTCGTAGAGCTTCCATTACCGTTTCTCAGCAATTAATCTTGCGATAGCATTTTTCAACTCCTTTGTCCTTAGAGAAGCTACGCTGTATGGTTTTCGAACCATTCAGCCTCTTTCATGCTCTCTACACTTGTTTACAGAAACCGACGGGGATGCAAGCTTTTTGATTGATGCTGGTCTATGTTGCTTCTTCCCTAGTGGTGGATCAAGCCCAGTGAACGTGAATAGATTATAAGGGCAGGTCCATCTTTTCTGGATTCTAAATTATGCACATCAGGCCTTGATACACTCTGTAGAAGATTCTATAGCAAGGTCATAGATTTGTCACGTTGGGAGTTTTGACACTCATTCCAAACCTTGTCTCAGTGGACAAACTTACTCCCTCAGGAATGTGCCGCCATGCATCAAAGCTTTGTACCCTTGCAGAGAAGTCGATCCAGGTGTTCCTCGTAATGGTGGGGAAGGACTCGTTTTTATACCCCTTGCAAGTATCTGAATCAGAGATAGTTGCATGTGTGAAGCTTCGTATACAGGAAAGGAGAGGTGTCTTCGTGGATCAACAAAGATTGGTGTATGCAGAACTATGAGAACAGTTCGATTGTATATAAGGTCTGGCAATCAAAGGACTCATACGATGTGTGCAAACTCATCTGCACAGGGCGGAGGATTCATCAAATGAACTTCCTGTTCTGAGTTTAAAAGCAGAACATCTAGAAAGTTTAGGCATTGTAGAAAAATCATCGGTGAAAGGAGAGTGTTTGTTATTTCTACGGGTGCATCAGCCTAGATTGCCTAGTAGATTAATTGATTCAAATGAAGTAGAGCTTGCAATCAGCTCTGCAGGTGGAATAGCACCTCTGTTTTCTACAGTGGTTGTCAAATCGCCTAAAAATGCTCAATATGATGAACAATCAGGTGCCAAGAATGGCTTGCAACACCTAGAAGCAGATAGTGAAGATAAATGTTGAAGATATGGCTTGGGACCTCTAGCCAAGCTATTGTTTCGGTCTAAATATCCCTTTAGTTTTGATCTTCCTAACTCTATGAAGAAACGACTATCTGATGTGAGGACGGGTTTGAATGCATCCACATTGCTTCTTGAGTATCTATAGTAAGACCTCTATATTCAGCTTCAATAGAAGAGAGAGCAACTGTGGGTTGCTTCTTAGATGACCATGAGACAAGTTTTGTCCCTGTAAAGGTAAGGTATCCTGAGGTGCTTCTCCTATCTTCCTTGGAGCCAGCCCAATCTGCATCAGAGAAAAACTTTAGACTTAAATTAGATACATAGGGATAGTATAACCCTTCATTCATGGTCCTTTTAGATATCTGAGTATTCTCTTCATAGCATTCATGTGAGGTTTCCTAGGTGTGTGCATACATTGACTTAGTGCACTCACACTATAACATATATCTACCCTTGTCAACGTGGCATAGTTCAAACTACCCACAAGACTTTGATAAACCTGTGATATCTTCAATGAGTTCACCTTCATGTGATCTCAATTTATGTTTAACCTCCATTGGAGTACCTGCAATTCTACAATCTTGCATTTTGAACTTTGTCAACAGGTCTTTAATGTATTTCCTTTGAGTAAGGAATAGACCATGATCTCTGTGTACTAATTCCAATCCTAACAAGTATGTTAGTGAACCCAAGTCACTTATCTTGAACTCTTCTTGCATCTGCTCCTTAATCTTCTTTATCCCATATGCATCATTGCTTGTAAGTATAATATCATCCACATACACACACAAATAGATGACTTCAGAATTACTCTTTTTAATGAAGAGTGATGGATCTGCCTTACTAGGTTGAAATCCTTTATCCTGCAATAATGAAACAAGCCTGTGATTCCAAGCCCTTGGGGCTTGTTTGAGTCCATATAGAGCTTTATTAAGTTTACACACATAATCAAGATGTATTTGATTCTCAAAGCCAGGTGGTTGTGCGATATACACCTTTTCTACTAACCATCCATTAAGAAATGCATTTTTTACATCCAATTGAAGTATCTTTCAATTCTTGGAAGAAGTAATACTGAGTAGGACTCTAATTGTAGGCATCTTTGCCACTGGAGAGAAAGTCTCCCCATAATCAACTCCCTCAGTTTGTGAAAAGCCTTTTGCCACAAGCCTTGCCTTATACCTATTAATGGATCCATATGAGTTCTTCTTCGATTTGTAGATCCATCTCGAGCCTATCATTTTCATTGATGAAGACTTGGGAACTAATTCCCAAGTGTTATTTTCCTCAAGAGCTTCAATTTCTTCTTCCATTGCATGCCTCCACTCTGATTTCTTCTTTGCCTCCTCAAATGTTGAGGGTTCCTCTTGATTTATGTCATGTGCTTGATAGATTGAATGTTTAGTAAGTAGAGAAGTATCAAAGCTATACCTCTCTGGTTTTCTTTTCTCCCTCATGGACCTTCTAAGGCCATGATGTGATGATTCTGCCTCTTGTCCAAGTTCTTGCATTTTAGCTTTACCTTTAGACTTCCACAATTTGAGTTTTTCAATCTGAATTGCTTCATCATCTTTTGAGGTATCCTGTTCTTCAATTTTAGAAGCGTTATCCTTGACAAGCTTTGGAAAATATTCTTCAACATCATAAGGTAATTTGATCTCATTGCATGAGTCTTCATACCAAGAACTATTCTCATCAAATACTACATCTCTACTCACCAAGAACCTTTGGTTGATGGGTTGTGTAGCCTATTGCCTTTTTAGTTGTTTTCATATCCAATGAACATGCATCTTTCAGCTTTTGGATCCGTCTTTCCTCTAACCTATGAAGGAACAGGAGCATAAGTAATACATCCAAAAATCTTACAATGATCCTAGCTTGGTCTTCTTCCATTCCAAGCCTCATATGGTTTCATTCCATCAAGTGATTTTGAAGGTAACATGTTAATCAAATAAGTGGTTGTGGATATAGCATCAGCCCATAAATAATTCGGCAAGTGTTTTTCATTTAGCATAGACCTTGCAGCTTCAACAATTGTCCTATTCCTTCTCTCTGCCGCTCCATTTTGCTCAGGAGTGTACCTTGTAGCTCTCTTTTGATTCCCCTCTCTTGAGGAAAGGACTCAAATTCATGAGCGAAGTACTCTCCCCCTCCATCTGACCTTAGCATTTTTAGTGTTTTACTTGTTTGATTCTCCACAAGAGCTAAATATCTTTTGAAGTATGAAAAAACTTCATCCTTGTCTTTCATAAAGTATAGTATAGTCCATCTACTGCAATCATCAATGAAGGAGACATAATACCTTGATCCAGATATTGAAGCATCCTTGCTAGGTCCCCATACATTTGTATGAACCAAATCCAAGAGGTCTCCATGCATATATCCTTTCTTCATGAATGGTAACCTATGAGACTTTCCAAATTGACATGCACTACACTTATAAATCATGTGTTGCTTTGATAGATTAGGGAGTCCAAGTACACTTTGGTCCCTGAAAATTTGCTTTAATGATCTTTCACCAATATGTGCTAACCTTTTGTTCCATACTTCCAATTATGTGAGTGTCTGACTACCATAATTAAAGAGGGCAATGTTTCTATTGTCTTGCAATTCAAATGTAAATAATCTACATGTCTTTTCACCCTTTGCAATTCTCTTGAATCCTTGACTTGGATCTTCAACAAATGCTCCTCCTTTTGTGAACCTAACTTATAGGACTTTCTCCACAATCTGTCCTACACTTATCAAATTCTTTGTGATGGTAGGGACATAGAGTACCTTGCTGAGTAGGTTGATGTTTCCATCAGGTGCTTTTACATTTCCTATTTTCTCCAACAGATGCTTTGTACCATCACCTGTTTGCACTTCATGCTTGTTACTTGGATCTTCTAAATCTGATAGGAGGGCCACATTTCCTGCCACATGATTTGAGCAACCTGAATCTATGTAGAAAACATGCTCATCAGATTTACCTTGTGACATCTTCATATTCATGAGAAGTAGAGAGTCTTCTTGATTTGAGTCTTCTGTGTAATTGTTGTAATCTCTTCTCCCTTTGTATCCTCCTTGGTAGGTTGAATTGATGTAGTTGTTGTGGTTGCCATTGAAATTGTTGAACCTTCCTCTTGAGTAGCCATAACCTCCTCTATTATAGCTTCTCCCTCTTTGATTCTTGGAGTTCCTAAAGCAATTCTCATTTGTATGATTATTTAATCCACAAATAAAACAAGGATTAGAGTCTTGGGGTCTCCCCCTGCCTTGTCTTCCTCCTCTACCTCTACCTCTACCATGTCTTCCTCTACCTGCATAGTTATCTTGGTGTGTACGTGCTTCATCATCCACTTTCTTTCCTCTTCCTTTGTTATCTTTGGATTTACTTTTATCAGTATATAAAGCAAAAGATTGATTACCTTTGGAACCTTCTCCATTCTTCATGATCTTGGCCTCTTAAGTAGTTTTCCCATAAGTGTATTGAAATCTGGTACATGCATATCCATGTATAGGTCCATTGTTGTGGTGAATGCTTCCCACTTGTCATCTGCTTTCAGGCCATTGATTACTTGCCTTAAAATTTGTTCTTTATCTATCACTTCTCCAATGCTTCCTAGTTGATCAGCAATATCTTTGATCTTTGTGACAAAATTAGTCACATTTTTCTTGGAAGATTTCTTGAGTGTTGTGAAGTCCAACCCTAGTTGGTTCTTTCTAGCCTTTGTGCTTAAAGAGAAGAAGGCTTCAGGTGCATTCCACACTTCTTGTGATGTTTTACAACTTCTAATATGAGGCAACAAAAAATATGCGATAGATTTAAGGAGATAAGACCTTGCAAGTGCATCCTTGGAGCAACATGTGCTCAATCTTTCTTGCTCTTCTTGTGTAGGTTGACCTTTATTCCTGAAACTTGGCATAACTTCATCTTCAACTATATAACCATATAGATTCCTACCTTGAAGACAAGCTTCCATCCTTAAAGACCAGGTTGAGTAGTTACCTCTATCCAATTTATCAATTGATGAAGGAAATCCATCTGCCATGTTGTCCAACCTTAATCTGATACCACTATGAGGATGGATCTACATTGATGAAGATGAGGTGGTGCCACAAAATCTTTGCACTACACCAGCCAAATGAACTCTAGAGATATGTAGTGGGCCCTTTTAGCTTGCCAAAGAATGTACTAAAGACCCTATATACCTTGTAGATATGAATCAATACGGATATGTGGAGTTGATCCAAGAACAAAAAAACTTGCTATTTTTGTTCGTACACATATTTAGTGTTTTAAAAAAATAATCTCTAAGCACAACCGCAATTAGCTTAATTCCTTTTGGGGAACTCTAATTAACTTAGTAAGCTAACAATCATGAGTGATCTCATCAAAATTTATGGACTACATGCTGAGAAACGTATTTAGCAAATCATATCTCCATCCTGACATTCAGGGGTTGCTATAGTCATCAGACCAGTGAGAAAAGATATGCCAATATCTGATGACCCCAAGAAGCAATGCTAATGAAACTTTGTAGGATTATAGTAGACAGTATTCTAATTCTATCATGCTTTAAATCATGGCAAATGATAAACTACACACTGAGAACAAGCTCTGAGAAGATCATTATTCTGATGGAGTTATGACAGAGAAGTAAAATGACAATATAATGATCATATATGTATTAAACATGTACAAATACAATGTCATTGGCAATCAAGCATTGCTCAATGTGTGAGAGCTGAAAGAGCTATGAGGTGAGCTCTCACTTCACAATGAAAGTACTACAAAATGATCACTCTAATGTGATATACATGTGGGTCTTCTTGATCCTCTTCTTATACTTGAACTTGGTGCCAAAGTTTGAATTCAAATTCAAGTTTCTACCTAAAAAGTGAATGATAACATATAGGATAGATTCTCTCATTGTTCAACAACCAAGTGATACGTGATTTAGAGCTTCCTAAATCCTCGTGGGTGTAATCTACTTTTACAAGGATAAATGTGAAGTATTTTTACAAGAGATTGATCATATGAGGTCCTTCATGGGTTATGCCAATAAGTTAAGCATAAGTGAATTGATCAACCATGTAGACTAGGACTAGGTCTCCTGCGTTCAAGCCCTTATCCTTCACATGTGCATCAAAATATGCTTTTTGTCTTTTCTTGGCTGCATACATTCCTGCTGCAGCTCTTAATCTTGTTTCACCTAGTCGTTCAAGGTCAAAGATTTTGGAGGAGAGTTCATGGCCTGTCCAATCATGCTCTTGTGCTACTTTCAATGTAGGTATCAAGAAGTCCAATGGTAGCCTTGCCTTTTGGCCAAATACCATCTAAAAGGGTGTGGCTTGGAGTACCGTTTTATAGGCAACTCTGTATGCCCAAACAGCATGGTGTACCTATTTTTCCTAATCAGAGCGTTTATTATTCACTAATTTGGTCAGCACATTGCATAGAATCTTATTTGTGCTTTCGGCTTGCCCATTAGCTTGTGGATGATAGGGGGCAGACTTCTTGTGTATCACCAAGAACTCTTGAAGAAGATTTTCAATGACTTCATTCAAGAAGTGAGTGCCTCTATCACTTACTTGCTCTATAGGTAGCCCGTATCTTGTGAACACATTCTCAAATAGAAACTCAGCTATCATTTGAGCATTGTTCTTCATTGCTACTTTTACTTCTACCCACTTGGTTAGATAATATGGCCACAATGATGTACTCCGCATGGGAACTCTTAGCTGGGGGATTAATAGGACCTACAAAGTCTATTCCCCACTTAGAGAATGCACGTCCACCCATCATAGGTTTCAAAGGTATCTCATCTTTGCGTATAAGATACTGAGTTTGCTGACACACATCACACCTCTTCACATAGGTATGTGCATCCATGTGAAGCATGGGCCACCAAAAACGTGCAAATAGTATTGCCTTGATCACCCGATCTGGACCAAAGTGTCCTCCTGCTACACCTTGGTGAGCAGTTTCCAAGATCTTAAGATATTCATCCTCATGGACACATAATCTGAGGTAAACATCTTTACCACACTTGTATAAGTTATCTCCAATGAGTGAGTAATCTAGGGCTTCTTGTTCTAAACTTCTTTGCCTAGCCACTGTCATCTCTTGAGGGAATGTATTTGTCCTCAGGAAGGCTACTAATGGTTCACTCCAATCTGGTACTAGAGACACTTGGTACAGATTAGCGTGTTCCACAGGTGCTCTAATACAACAGACTGGGCATTCCTTACACAACTTATGTACATCTGCTTCCATAGTAGGCCAATGCACTCCGAGTCTCCTTAGTGTCTGTAAAGTTCTTTGCTTCGAATAGTGTTGCTGTAATGAACCTACATGTGCCAATTGTAACCATTTAGCGTGCTCATCCTCTTCCACACAACAAGCTAGTATCTCATGATCTGTATGTTTCTACATACTCCTTGCCATGATATGGTACTTTTGGGCTTTTACTACCTCTCTATCTTGAGTGTGTATTACTGGGTGGTTAGGCCAATATGTCAATACTGGCACCAATGTCTTAGCCCACTGAGGTACAACTTCCAACTTAAACAAGTAAGCATCAGGAAGGTCATCTGCTACTCCTTGTGGGGCCTCTCCAGATGTGATCCAAGAGAGATGGTCTTCTCTCAAGTGAGTTTTGCCTTTCCTTACCACTACCTCAAAGTCATAATCCATTAGTAAGAGAAACCATCGTACTAATATACCTATATTGCATGGCTTGTTTACCAAGTACAACAGTGCTTGGTGATCAGTAAAAAATTTAAACTTATTTGCAAGCAAATAGTGCCTAAACTTTTTAACCGCATATACCATGCCTAATCCTTCTCATTCAATGGTCTAGTTTTGTTCAGCTGCATTCAATAGTCTACTAGCATAGGCAATTGGAAGATCCATATTACCTTTGCCTGTAGGTTGTGCTAGCACACATCCAATAGCATAGTTGAATGCATCCATATGCACATGAAAGGGCTTGTTCCAATCTGGTGTCGTCAAGATTGGTGCTGAACATAATCATCATTTAAGCTCATTGAAAGAGTTCTCACATTCATCAGTCCACTCAAAATTGGTCAAAATTCCATACAGAGGCTTTGCAATGATGGCATACATGTGTATAAAACGTTGGTAATAGCCACAATGCCCCATGAAAGCTTGCACTTCCTTGACATTCTTTGGCCTAGGTAGTTCTGCGATAGCTCTCACTTTCTCTTCATCAGCGGATATGCTGTTCTTCGACACTATTTGTCCTAGAATCATGCCTTGCCTGACCATGAAAATGCACTTTTCTAGGTTCAGGCAGACTTGATATTCTCTACATTTGTCAAAGATTTGCCTAAGTTCAGGTATATGTGTCTGTCTAATGTTGGAATGAGCACAAAGACCATCAACATAGACTTCTAAATTCTTCCTCAGGAATTCTTTAAATACATGACACATCAGTCTCTGGAAGGTTGCGGGCGCATTGGTAAGCCCAAATGGCATTACTCTAAAGGCGAATATGCCCCACTCTGTGGAAAAAGCCATCTTGTGCTGATCTTCTAGAGCAATGGCCACTTGATTGTAGCCAGAAAATCCATCAAGGAAGTTGTACACTTCGTTACCTGCTACTCTTTCTAGGAGATTCTTCATGATAGGAAGTGGATAGTTATCTCGAATAGTGGCTGCATTAACCTTCTTCAGGTTAATGCACACATGTAGCTTTCCGTTCTTCTTGGGCACTACTACGATGGGGGATACCCACTCAGTGTGCTCAATTTCATAGATGAATCCAGCTTCAACCAAGCGATCTATCTCTTCTTTGATTTTGGCAGCATAATTATCATTATATGTGTATGGCTTTTGTTTAGAGGGTCATGGGGATAGTGTGTGATATGTCAGGATCTACACCTTTCAAATTCTTTTAGCTCCAAGTGAATACATCGCTGTACTCTCTTAGCAAAGCTATCAACTCTTGCTCTTCTTCTTCTGTCAGCTCATGTCCTATGTAGGTGCATCTTTCTTCTCCTTCTTCTATGGCTACGACTATTTTCTTGGTGGTTTCTTTGTTATCATAGGCCTCCCCTGATTGCACCTCATGTTTAGGCATTCTTATCATGACTCTCCTATCATCTATTTCATACTTCTCAAAGTTTTCAGGGACCTCAAACAAAGATTCTTCCTCCTTCGGTGTGACTTCTCTCTTCTTCCTTTTTCTGCCTTCACTCTTGGTGGTCACTTGTGTGGTTAACCTCACATCATTTGTAAGTTCATGCTTCTGAGGGTGAACTTCCACTTCGTAGAAATATTCCTCATCTGATGCAAAAGGCGGATCCATAATGATTGACTCTAGATCAGAGTCACTTGCATCCTTGAATGCATCAGTGCTAGGTCCACACCCATTGTTCTTCATTGATGGCTACATCCATTGTTGCTAAAATTTCCGCCCAACCGTGGGGTTCAAATTCTTCATCAAGAAATACTACAGGTGCATAGGCTGGGTCTTGAATGGATCTATGTGTTTCCTTTGCACCTAACTCTCTGGTGTGTTCTCTTTTCTCTTCCTCTACTTCTACTTTGCACATCCATAAGCATGTGTCTTCATGCATCCATGAGGATCCTGATCCTATGGAATGCACTGACTATGTGTCATCCTTAGCTTTATGGATGGGATTCCATTGAATAGGCAGTACGTCTCTATGAGAGTAATCCTTGAGGTTGACTTTGGTTGTAGCACCTAAGTGTTGCAAATACAAAGCATTGGTTCCCCCATCTTGTACCACTTGCAACTACCGCATAAATGGTCTTCCCAAAATCATCTCGTAGGCTTGATTTTTGCTCAAGTCACATATAGCAAAAGTATGCTCGAACTCAACACCACATGTTGTGAGAGTTATTCCTTCTAGCAATCCTATGCGTCTCTCAATGTGACCATCGGCCATCTGCAATTTCATTCTTGTTGGCTTGAGTGTTGGCTTGAGTGTTGCTTCCATAGGGAAGTGGTGGCAATTGCAACTCCTACATCTGAGTCCAAAATTGCCTTGGTTGTGTATCCTTGATGGGTAATGGGAAGATAGGTGTTCCCTTCTTTGCCTTCACTCATGTCTCCTAGGTATTTCAAGCACTGTTCTATGAGATCCTACCTACGAACGAGGTTTTGCTACTTCTGGCACTTGATTACCTACGTGTTTCCACAGTTTTGGCCTAACCTTGAGTAGCTCCTCTAAAGTGAGGTTGCATTGCACTATAGTTTTTTTCACTACCTCTGTGTTCCTGGGTATGACTGAGTCTTCGTCTCTTATCATGACCGTGGGTGCTCTCATACAAGTAGACTTAGCTTCCCATGGGCCTATGAAATGGGGTAGTTCCTGTAAGGAATTAGACTCAAAGTCTAATCTCTCATGGGATTGGGCACTCTCCTGCTCCTCATAAATAGAAGGAATGTCCTGTGGGAATTGATCATGTGTATCATCCACAAGTTCAATGGGAGGAGGGACTTCGCTCTCTTTAGCCCATTTCTCTTCTTGAATCTCTCGCAGGAACTCTGTTGAATACCTATTCATAGAAGAAGATGTGTCTGGTTCGGTGGAGCTAGACACATAACCTTCCTGGGGGGAATGCTTATTCTTTTACTTGTCTTATCTCTTCCTTGGGAGTTTCCTTCCTTGGTAGATCTTGCAATTATGCTCTCTAACTTCTCTAACAGTCCATCAAAGTGCAATTGTGCCTTAGTTGAGCAAGAATAGTTGAAGAGGTGACTGGCTTCAAACATGGTCTGAGCCAACGTGACCATTTTAGCACAAAACTTGGTTCTTTCTATCTCTAGATCAGCTCTAGCGTAGCATTTGTCATAATGTATCACATTTGGCCCTTCTTGGATTCTAGCCTAATATGCTTTAAGCATCATGTCTATGTCCTTAAGAGTGGGGTCATCTAATACTGATCCTACTCTAGGTGGTGGTGGAATTGTAGGAGGTGGGTTGGAAGGTGGTGGATTAAGGTGTGATAGGGATGGAGGTGGTGGTGTTATGTGAGAGTTTGTTTGAGAGGTGAGTTCAACAATTTTGGCTTTTGTTTTTCGTATGCTTTCTTCTAGTTTGCTCATCTTCTTAGAAAATTGTCTTTTCATCCTTTCTCGGCTATCTTTCCAGTCTCTTGTCCATTTTTTGGTTATGCTCTCAGTCTCACTAACCTCGGAAGTCTTTTCTTGGCCTAAGCCTTGGTTGTGCTGCAAAGCCTAAGCTCTGGTAACCACTTGCACTGGTGCAATGGAAGTTACACTTCCTATAGAGTCTACGACTAATCCAATAATGTTGATGGGAGTGATTTTCAGCATATTGTTAGGGTTCTTAGGACAATCTCGCAAGAGATGCTCTTTCCCACAATTGAGACAAAAACCTTGAATTGTCATAGATTGGGTTTGCATAGGTGCAGGCATAGGGGAGTCACAAATGAGGTGATCTCCTTGACATCAATAGCACAGTCCTCTAGGAAATGGGGGTCTTACCTGCCTAGGCTGAGGCCTAGAGTTGGGATTTGTGTACATGACATTTGCATACTCTGGCTCCCAACTGGGTTCACTAGGGTCTTCATAGTAATATGACTCATTATGCTCAGGTGACTGCATGTAGTAAGCATGTGGGCTATCAATGTGAGTAGAGTCAAAACTATGATCACTAGGGTTGCTTTCTGAAAGCAATGATGTTACTGGCACTATGGCTCTATTCAAATTCTCTTCTGCACCCGCGTACTTCACTGGGATCACATTGGATGGGGTTGGGGGCTACTGAGCTAACACCGGCTGAGGTCTTTGTTGGTTTTGGTAGGGTTGCTGATAAGGTTGTTGTGGTGTGCCATATTATTGTGGTAGGTATTGGTTCGGCTATCTTCCTTGTTGAGGGTATGGTTGTGGATAAGTTTGCCTAAATGTTTGCTTATTGTATGGGCAATCTTGCGCAGTGTGGTTGGTGTATCTTCTCTCTATGGTGCAGTATTGGCTGTTAGGGTTCACTTGGGGTTGAGCCATAATGGGACATACATTCGCCATATGATCACCTCCACAAGTATAGAATCTTTTTACTGGGGTAGACTTTGGTATTTGTTTTCTTGATACACCTAACTTCTGAGCTATTTTCTCTGCAAGTTCCTCAATAGATGTGGATTGCGTGGAAGTGAGGCTAGTAGAACTATCTGAATCTTTCTAGATTTTTGAAAGCTCTAATTCCTCTCCTAGGTTATCCTCAATGTCAATGCACATGCATACACACTCTTCTATGGTTCTAGGGTCCTTCAGGTACACATATGATCTGAGTTTGGTACTTAGCAATCCATCCAAGAATAGAGCCACTTGTTTGGCTAGTGTGGGTAACTCAAGAACATGACATCTCTCTAGGTATTGCCTAAACCTTCTTCCTGCAAGTCTAACGATCTCTTGAGGTGTCTGCTTGAAGCTATGAATCAGTGAGGATGTATTGTGCCTTATGCCACTCTTAGAGAATTCAGTAATGAAAGCCTCTAGAAGTTGGTCTATGTTCTTGAACTGTCTCTCATGTAGTGGTTGAAACCATGTAAGGGCTATGTTCCTAAGGGTTAGACCAAAAGCATTGTACTCTGTGAATAGGTCCTCAACTTGTTCAGCTCTGAAGACTTGCCTAAACTCAGCCACATGATCGTATGGGTCTCTAGTGCCATCGAAGTAATTATTCATGGAATTAACCAGCTGAGTTGGCCTCAAGGTTCTAGTGTGTTCTCTAGGCCTTGGCAAAGGAAAATCATCAGCATTTCTTTGGTTTCTTGGGTCTCTAGGTCTCTCAATTTCCACTCTATCCATCTCTGTTCTCATCCTTTCTCTTCCCATGGGGTGGGCAAAACTTACCTTTGGCCTATCTCTACTTCTGTCCCTTTAAGCTCCATGAGCTTGGGATGTTCCAGCTCCTTGGTGGCCATAAGAGACATTAGATCTTGGTTGGGGAAAAATAAATTCACCCTTCCAAGTGTAGGCATGCCTACCATGCTCTGTGACAACAAAGATCCTCTCTGAAGTATTGTCTAAATATGTCACTTTGCCTAGGCTATCAAGATCTTTGAACTCATAGATTATGATCGTTCCTACCTCCAAAAGGCCTCATCGGTCTCTCGGTTTAAGAGTAGATCTATGCTCTTATTGTCCTGGGGAACCCACTCTGGCATGATAATTCTAGTGAGGACTGATTTGCCTCGAGGGGTTCTAGGCTCTCCACCTATGTTCCCTTCCTCTAGGTCACCTATGTCCGTTTCTGGGATCACATTACCAAATTCATCTGTCCTATCTGGGTAGGTGGTGACCACATACATGGTTCCTTCTTTGTCCAGGTATGCTCCATTTTCAAACTTGACTGCTGGATGTTTGAGTCCGATGGGTTGGTCAAGGTTTCTAATTTGGACCATGGCTCTTCTTAGGTGGTCCTCATAGATGCACGCACCTAATCGGTTGATCCTAAGGTATTCCAGTTGAGACTTGTAGGGACCTTCAACCTTTTGCAAGTAAGCCACTCATGAACTTCTTGTGGGTCACTCCATACCTTGAGACATCTCTGATTTGCTAGTTTCAGAGTTAGGGTACTGTGAATAAATACTCAACTTCTGGGCCCAAGACCTAGCAGTGTGATTGACACTAGCCTCTGAAGACCTAAGGCTTTGTCGATCTCTCCCTAGGTGTCGTCGTGATCTAAGGTTCATATGCCTGAATGAACAATCCCAATTTTTACCCAAAGTACAACCTCGTTGCTGATTCTTTCTTATTAACCACTGAATTCTTTTTAGTTTGTTAGTGTGTTTATAATCTTGTCTGATTTTGCATCATCAGGAATATTTGAGTGATTTTCCGCACTTTAAGTTGATCGCACTGCCTTAAATTCTTTTCCTTTAAAGTTATCGATCACAAAGAGATTATGTTTCAGGTTGAACTTGAGTGCTTAGGTAATCTTCAACTTGATAGATGCCTATCGTCACCCTATCTTACTTATAGACCAACTCGCACTTAGCCTAATCTAGGAATTGACAAAGAGAGTTGAGAATAATCCGACCTGACTTGTTGATCCCTTGCTCTTTGGTGCTCAAGAACCCCGTTCTCAAGCTTGCAGAATTCCCTTGCTTTGGATGCCCTCTAGTGCTCTCAATGGACCTGTAAGAGTACCAAAGTTAGCTCAACATTTAACTTCAAATGACATAACGATTCATTTTCAATAATGTACTTCAGAGCCCAAATTGCCCTTGTCTTTATGGCCAACAATCCTAGAGATCCCTCATTTTTCTTCCCCCTGAGTATGGTCAACTTCAAAATACCCTATCTATAACTCCTTGTATTAGTTTTACAAAACCAACAAGACCAAAATCACTAAAAACGGAGTTCGTATGAGGAAGTTATGTCTATTCAGGACTCTAGGGCTAAAACAGGATCAAAACAGGCTAAAAAGCAAGTAGGAATAACTCACAATGTGTTCTAGGGCTTGGCTATGTTCTAATGACCCTTAATGTTTCCCAAATTCTGGCCAAAAATAGACCCAATATCTTTTGCCCTTAAAAAATAGTTGACTTTGCCCATCAATCGCGATCGAGTGGTCTATCAATCGTGATTGATGTGTCAATCGCGATCGATGTGTCGATCGCGATCGACAGGTCCGTCGTGGCTGTCAGGCGTGATTGATGGGTCAATCGCGATTGACACGTGGCCGAAAATTTTAGTCAATCGTGGTCAAATAATCATTGACTTTGTCGATCACGATTGATAGATCCGTCGGGACTGTCAATCGTGATTGATGGGCCAATCGCGATTGATGGGTCAATCGCGATTGACATGTGGCACGTGTAGAATGTGTCAGTTGTGGTCAGTCAGTCGTTGAATCTTTCAATTATGATCGATGTGTCGGTCGCGAATGACAAGTCTGTCGGTAGGTGTCCGTCGTCGTTTATTAGTCGTGATTAGCAAAAAACTGAGGCATATCAAAATTTTAAACACATATTTAAGATGCTCTAGGCCTAGACATCACATTTATGGACTTAGTTTGGCAAGTTGATCAATTTTTTTGTCAGTCTTGATTGACAGGGGTCAATGCCTCGGGATTTGCACAATCAAAAATTTGTACCCGTTGAAGCTGGTGCAACTGCTGGGGATGCTGATTCTTGTAGAAAATCTCAAAAAACACACAAAAGCACAAGCACACAAACACTCTCTCACTCTCTCTCACAAGTGAAATGAGGGGAAATGGTATAGGAAGGGTGATATGACCAAAAAACTGAAAATGTCGTGATGATGGAGATGGAGGTGGGAGATGGTGATGATGTTGATGGTGATGAAGAGGGTGAAGAAAACAAGAGAAAATAGATAAAAGTGAGGAAAATACCTATAACTCCAACGTCACAACTCTACTTCTTACCATCACATGCTCGTCCTCGAAGCTCGATCCTTGGCAACGGCACCAAAATTTGGTGTAGCTCAGTGATGAGTAGCACCTCCTTTAATGTCAATCTGGGAAGACGTGAGGATGGTATGAAGACCTCGAACAAGTGATGGCACAAGTGTGTGAGTGAGAAGCACACAAGCATGCACACACATACACGCACACGCGCACACAAGGAAAGAACAAAGAGAGAGGCAATGGAGTAACTTCTATTCCAAAAGAGTTCTCATATAAGTTCAAATCTACAACAAGCTAACCTCAAAAATGATCTCTCTAGCTCTTTTAATAGTTTTTGACTAGCTTTGGTCTTGTCCAGACCTAGTGTTTGGCCTAGTAAAAAAATTAGGTTCTAAGGCTATTTTGGAGGCTCAAAGGAGCTTTGAAAACTATGAAAATTGGTGCATAAATACTACTAATACTCCTCAAGCTCAAGGACTCCTCAACTTGTACAAAATGGAATAGCAACAATAAAAAATGATATTTAAAATGGTGTGAAGTGACTAAAATCACTATTTGGGAAATATTAATTCATGAAAAATGATAGGCCTATTTGTCCAATCTCCATTGACTGCTTTGCCTACTTGGCCCTTCTCTTTGCTCTGATTCTCTTCGTTGGCTTCCTTGTCTCATAAGTCCTTGACTGCCCTGGCCACTTCCAACACCTTGACATGGATCTTGTACAAAAGCTCCACGTTGGGTGAACCTAACTTGCAAGCCTTTCTTAACTATTTGGCCTACACTTATTAGGTTTTTTGTAATAGTGCCACCCCTACCTCCAACATGTTCAAGCCATTGACATCAGACACATGTTATGCCACATGCTTGAAAACAAGGAGACTAGGGAGTCAAGAATCCTAGTCCATCAGGAAAATACAAGCAATGCAACTACTCTGTTCACACAAAGGAGAGACATGCATAGGCACACACACACCACTCTCACACACTCACAAACACACAATACATAAATGTAAATAGTCTTGGAGTAAAAGAGAGCCTTCTTCCATTCATAAGAGATATTACATGAGAGCACGTGGACCAAAAGCTCTCCTCTTTACAAAAATGAGCTTCTATATATAGGCTAAGCTCTATTCCCCATGTGCTCTTTTGAAAAGTCAAAAAGTGAATCTCTCTCTAACTAACATATCTTCTAGGATACTCCAAAATCAATTTTTGTAACCACCGAATCCCAAGAATATGCATGAGTGGGATTTTTACGTGGGATTGTCCTAGAAGATCCAAAAAGGTGAGGTCTTCAAGAGTTTCCTCCACTGTGGTATAAGGAAATATTAAAAAGTGCTTTTAGGAGAGTGTTCATATATGACACTCAAATATATACAACGAGCTTTATTCTCATGGTCTAGGGAGGGTTCCATGCACAATTGAGGATGTGTGCATACCCTACAACCCAACACTCTCCTCCCACTAGACTTTGTGATCCTCAACAAAGCTAAGATAAGAGGATCATACATAGTTGAACTTATCCAAGTTGAAATCTTTAGGTCTTCATATCTGCAACTCTTCAGTCTACAAAGCTTCAAGCTGCAAGTCTTCAGGTCTTCATAATCTTCAAATCTGCAACACTTCAATTTTCCAATCTGCAAGCTATCAGTCCTTCCTTCAATCTGCAAATTTTCAGACTTCAAAGCTGGGAGACACAATCCCCTTGGGGGGCAGTCAGACCAAGAGCAGCCTTTCTTGCTAAAAATGCGGCCATTCCTATTGAGCAAGTCCTGAAAACTACAATTCAAAACTTCATGTGCATAATAACTACCAGCATGGAGCACGCTAGGAACAATTTTTATCAAGGGTTGTGGTCCCTTTGAAACCTGCATTGAATTCATGCAACCAGGCCCCATAGCAACAGAAACAACATGGATCATGCTTCCAAGAGTATTGTTCATGATATAGACATTCACGTCATAGCAGCCAGAAGTTCATAGCATCCATAACAATTTGGGAAAAATAAGCCTAGCATTCATAATACTTGTTAGAGCAATCCTTGCTTCAAACGTATCTGCAGGAACCATGTGCTATTTTTCAGATCTCAATCTAGCCTACAATGTCTTTCAAGTAATGTTTTAGAACTCTACATCAGTTAATCCGGATTGTTGGGAAAGATCGATGGACACTTCAAGTGATGAGTTGGTACAACCAAATCCTGCTTAGTACCAGCCCTTTATAACTTTAGAGTTGATATGTGGAACCTTTTAGCTTTCCAATGATACCATAAAATTGCCTATGTACTTTGGAAATGATGTACGAAAAGATTGAGTCAAAACAGACTACTTCTAAATAGAAGAGTCCAAGAAAACCTTCTATTTTGGATCAAACACATGCTGCTTGTAATGCTCAGTGCTACCAGTATAGTAGGAATTGAAACAATTCCTTTTAGATGTATCTAACTATCTTAGTAAGCTACCGATTCCAAGTGGAATTACTTGAAATGATCCACTATACACAGAGAAATTAATTTAGCAAATTGATCATTACTCCCGATTGTTTAGGACCTTTATAGACTTTGACCAGTGAATGCTTTGATGCACTTTTCTCCAAATTGGCTAATTAGATTTGCTTCATGCTTCTTCAGCATGTAGATAACTTGGAGCTGATTCCAACAAGCTATAGTTCATTGAATTTGGTGGAGAAATGAGTGAGATATGAGCAGCGCAAGTTGATAGTGAGAAATGACTGTAACAGAGATATCATAGATGAACAATGTAGGTATAATGTATTAATGAACAATGTTGTACAAGATCATAGGCTTGGTAATCATAGCCTTATAATAGAGATCCGTGAAGAGTACAATGTAGGCCTTACACATAAGCAAAATGGCAATGAAGAGCTCGAGAAATGATCACCTCTAATGTCCGCGACTTTTTCAAGTGATCTTTTATAGATGTTACATTCAAATTTGAATTTGAATTCACTTTTGTCTCTCTCTAAAAATTGATCCTTCATTCTAGGAAATATTCTCTCAATTTAGTTGTTACCTTCTTAACTAACAAGTCCACGAATTTTCATGTAGGTGATACAAATATTCTCAAGTCAAAAAGGAAATGACTTTTACAAAGGTAAAGAAGTAAATCTCTACTAGCAATGGTTTCCATGGAGCTTCATATGTGTATGTGCTACAAGCCAAATGTGTAGGCTTGTGATTTGTACTAACAACTCCGCCAAACATTTTGGCTTGGTCTTCATCTTCAATCTTCATGAATATCTTGCAATCCAATCATTGCTTTAAACCTTCAAAGTTTTGTACCATCTAATGATTTAGTCAACAAATCTACACATTGCATGCTAGTTGATACATATGACAACTGAATATCCTTGCTCAATAGCTTCTCTCTCACATAATGATAGTGGACCTCTATATGCTTGGTGCTAGCATGATAAATAGGATTAGTTGCAAGGTGTAGTGAATTTGTATTATCCCTAAAGATCATTGGAGATGTAGTATGCAAGTCCAATTTTGTATACAACAATCTGATCCATATGGCCTCTTGAGTAGCATTGGCCAATCCTCTATACTCTGCCTCTGTAGAAGATAAGGCAACAGTAGGTTGCTTCTTTGAAGACCATGATATTGGCTTATCACCTGCAAATGAAAGATATCCTGAGGTACTCCTCCTATCATCTTTGCATCCTGCCCAATCTGCATCTGAATAAATTTTAATGTCCAAGTCTGATGTATAAGGGAAATACAAACCATGATGTTGAGTACCCTTAAGGTACTTTAAGATCCTTTTGGCAGCCTTGAAGTGAGGTGCCCTAGGCTCGTGCATAAACTGACTTAGCACACTTACTCCATAAGCAATGTCTACCCTTGTCAACATAACATAATTCAAGCTTCCCACTATGCTTTGATAACCTGTAATGTCTTCAAGTACATCTCCTTCATGAGCACTTAATTTTAGGTTTACCTCCATTGGAATACTTGCAACTTTGGCATCCTGCAAATGAAACTTCTTCAACATATCCTATATATACTTTCTCTGAGTAATGTAAATTCCAGAGTTAGTATAGACTAACTCAAGTCCAAGAAAATATTTTAGTGATCCAAGGTCATTAATTTTGAACTCCTTCATCATCTGATTCTTGATTTGTTTGATGCCATTAGCATCATTACCTGTAAGTATGATATCATCAACATATACACTTTGGTATATTACCTCTCAATTACTTCTCTTGATGAATAGAGAAGTATCTGCTTTACTCATGACAAAACCTTGGTCCTGAAGATATGTGGTCAACCTATGGTTCCATGCCCTAAGTGCATGTTTCAATCCATAAAGAGCTTTATTCAATTTGCATACATATGTTACCTTGTTTGGATTCTTATAGCCAGGAGGTTGTGACATGTACACCTCCTCTGAAATCGAGCCATTTAGAAATGCATTTTTTACATCCAACTGATACATGTTCCTATCCTTTGATGCAGCCACACTTACCAATACCCTGATGGTTGGCATTTTGGCCATAGGTGTTAGAAGAAGTATTTTTTGTAGTATTTTTTGATGAGAAACAATTGTAAAATGTCAAAAACTTGTAAAAATATTTATGTAACTGATGTAAAAATAAGGAAGAGTCTTCCTTATGTAGAGTAGAACCTTATGTAATTTTTCTAGAATTTTTGGAAACTCCTAGATAGCATATTTTTAGAATAATAGAGGAAAGGACCAAAATTCAAGTGTGAAAAGGGACACTTGAAAAATGTATAAAAGACAATTTCCTCTATTATGAGGGGGTTGGTTGATTATTTGTTTACATGCTATCCAAGTGAAGAGAGAGTTTCCTGCTAAAAATCGTGTTTTCTCCTCTTTGTGTGATTTCTTGAGTTATGAGTTGAATACTGATGTGTTGAGTGAAAATCGTGTTTTCTCCTCTTTGTGTGATTTCTTGAGTTATGAGTCTATTCCTTGTGTATTCATGGAGATTTGTGAGCTTCTTTTGTGTATTTCTGTTGAATGTGTATGAAGAGAGTTGAATACTGATGTGTTGATGTAAGATGGTGCTGGAGATGAAAATCGTCTGATTTTACAGAATCGCGATTGTCTCCTCTAAAGGTTATAGGTAACATTTTTAAGTTTTGACTCCATGGATGTATTCTGCTGAGAAAATAACATGTTTTAGACACCAAGATTGTGGAAAATGATGGAGATTTGCTCAAGATAATCCAAACCCTAGAAATTCCTCTTCATTTTCATTATTCTCAGAGATCCAGCCATTTACCTCTTATTTCTTGGATTCTATCATGTAGAAGGGGCTGTGGTCTCATATATACTTCCATGATTGACAATTAAAGATGTATTGTTAATTCTTTATGCTAAATGATTGGAGAGGACAACTCCAAAGATCAATAACAAACATTTTTTGGCGCCATTGCCGGGGAGTATATCAAAAGCTTCATTGAAGTTGGACCTTGCTGGACCTTCTAATGTGATGGTATTGAACACATGGAAAAGGTAATATTTCTTAATCAAGAAATGTAAAACATGAAAAGGTAGATTTCTTTGTTTGTCTTTTGGGGAAAGAAAGCATTCGATAATCTTTTGAGAATAAGAAGTGTTGAAATTTTTGCAAATTGATAGTTGCTCATGACATTTTTTTGAAGTAAAGTGCAGGTGTGTGAAAAACTGAATCAAGAAAGCTGATGATAAGGTAAAATGTGTCTATTCTTGCATTTGTAGATTGCCTTTTGATCAAGTACTAAGCAAAATTGTTGATCTTGGGAAGATGACAAGATTGCATTAGGGAAAAGTCAAGTTAAGTAGCTAGATGCAAGTAGATAAGATCCATTTGCAGCCAAGTCAAAGTTATAATCTTGAGAAAAACTGAATTGCATCTTGAAAAGAGAAATGTTTGAGTTTATCTTTGCAAAAATTGACATTTGCATTTCTTAACATAATTTTCTTTGGGAAATTTTGCTCATTAACTGTTTTGATAGCCAAAGCATAGGAGAGTATAACCAATCAAGGGACACAAGATCAATAGATCACCAAACAAGAAACCCTAAGTGAAGTGTTTACCTTAATTTAGGGCAAAATACTAAAAAAATTCATAAAATCCACTAAAACAATCAAACAAATTTCTTTTCTCCTTAGGAAGATGGACTGAAGTTTTGTTGACAAGTGTGGAAGAGACCACGTGGTAAGAAAGCAAAAAATTTGCCAAAAATTAGAAAATAAAAAAAAAAACACGATTCTCTACACAGGATCGTGATTTGCTGGATAATTTTGTGATTATGGTGCAAGATTACAAGTGACAGTTGAACTAGAATTGGTAAAGGGTACTAAAGGGAAACAAGAGAAAAGAATACTCAAAATTGCAAAAAATAGGAAATACAAAAAAATCACGATTCTCTACACAAAATTGCGATTTTCTATAAGAGAAAAATTTTTGGAAACTTGAGTACAATTGGGTTTTTGGAGAAAGGTAATTGCAAGAGATTTCATTAATATTGAGAAAGTGAAGGAAGCTAAATTCCAAAGAATCAAGGAAAATTGAGTATCAAGTGAGAAAGGTGGAAAAGTACAAAATCGCGATTTTCATCAATAGCCAATGGGAGGGATTAATCATGAAAAAATTAAGAACTAAGGATTAAAACCAAAAAGTTGTGGAAGAAAGAAATTGGACAAGTAAAAAAGTGAAAAACAGTGAAAATTGCACAAAATCGCGATTGTGTGGACACTATAAAAGTCTAGAGTTTCAGAAAAAACTCATTCTTGAGTGAGAGAGAGAGAGAGTGAGAGCAGGATCAGAATCGCGATCTTTTGCAAATTAAAGCTTCTAAGATTTCTGGAACCAAGCAAGCAAGGTAAGGAGCCCTTAATAAAATTTATTGGTTTTTCTTTACATTCACATGGTCATTAAGCACAAATAAGCACAAAATCAACCAAAAACACGGAATCGTGGTTTTTTAAGTTTCTGAATTTTCTGTGAAAAAATAATATATTTTACAAAACCCTTTTATTGCATGTCAAAAAATAGTTAAGGCAATTCTATAGAAGAATTAAAAATTTGAAAATCAACACTTGAAAAATTAAAATAAAAAATGATCAGAATCGCGATTCTGTAGTCAAACACAAAATCGTGATTCTCGAAATTAGAAGCACAAAATCGCGATTCCTAGAACACGATTTTCATAAGAAAATCATGTTATTTACAATTGTGAACAATCACAATTGTCTGGGAACAAAATCGTGGAAAACACGATTTTAAGCACAAAATCGTGGAAAACACGATTTTAATCACAACATCGTGGAAAACACGATTTTGAGCACAACATCGTGGAAAACACGATTTTAATCACAACATCGTGGAAAACACGATTTTGAACACAGAATCGTGGAAAACACGATTTTAAGCACAAAATCGTGGAAAACACAATTTTAATCACAACATCGTGGAAAACACGATTTTGAGCACAACATCGTGGAAAATACGATTTTAATCACAACATCATAATAAATACGATTTTATTCATAAAATCATGAAAAGTAAGATTTTGAGCATAAAATTGTGGAAAAAACACGATATTGAGCACAGAATCATGTTAAACACGATTTTATTCATAAAATCGTGGAAAGCACTATTTTGAACACAAGATCGTGGAAAACACGATTGTGACCACAGAATCGTAATAAAGACGATTTTGAGCATAAAAACACGATTCTAATCACAGAATCGTGGAAATTAATTGAATGATCCTTAGGTCTGGTAACAAATTGCACATACATTCCCAGCAAGAACTGGGAAGGAAAGACATAGAGCCAGAGCCAGTAGAAGGGGATTTGCAAGAAAGGGAATTAGGGCAAGAAAACAACATGGAGAATTTAAATGAAACAAATGAGCCCACAGAAACTGGGGATTATAGAAACATCCTCAAATATATGTACACAAATAGGTTTGGAACCTATCTATATCAGGATGGAATGCATAAGTTTCTCATTAGATTGAGAAACTTAGAAGTTCCCCTGAACATAACACCAGTAGCTCAGTTCAAAGATGGTAGATATGAGGATAGGCAGGGATGTGTATACATCTTCTCACAAGACCCAGAAAAATCAAATGACCTAGGGCAATGTGCAGACAAGAGACCTTGGGAACAGAACCTAGGGCAATCAGATTTGCCAAGACCACATGGAATTCACAACAATGGTGAACAATCACAAGGTAGGAGAACACATACTTCCCCAAATCCTTTTGAAAAGGAACCAGAAGGAATTAATGATTTCCCACTAAGAAGAAGACATCATTGGAAAAATCAGGGTATAATGCTTAGACCATATCAAGTAGCCAAATGCATGAAAAATCAATATGAAGGATATTTTGATCCTCATGCTTGTGAAGAGAGATGGTGGATGCAATCCAAAGATGAGTAGGTGCCGCTACAACCAGCTTCACACCAGCCAACTGAGACTTCAGAGTTGATTAGTAGACCCTTTGAGCTTCCTAAATCCACCAAAATATCAGCCAAGTACTTTGGAACATGTATCCCAAAAGTTTAAGTCAAGATCGACAAGTTGCGAAATGACTAGCTCCCAAAACTTGCTATTTTTGGACATACACCTGCTGGAAAAAATGAACAGTGCTCTCAACCTGGAAGGAATTAGAAAAATTCCTTTTGGGCATAGCAAATAGACTTAGCAAGCTTCCTATTCCAAGTTAAAACACTTCAAATGATGGACTGAGCACTGAGAACAAGTTTCATCAAGTTCTGGAACATTCCCACAATTCTCGGGGCTCTGCAGAGATAGACCAGTAAGCAGTAAAATGCAGATATCTCCAAAAGTATAAATTCAATGACCTTGAAAATTTATATGTAGAAACTAGACAGTGAGAGATATCCAACGCACTTTAAAACACTGAAAAAGGTTCAGTAAAACTCGAGATATGACCTTCTGAAGTTACTGCTCTGAGTGAGTATAGCAGAGAACAAAACAGAGAAGTAGATGATGATAAATGTATAGATTCACATATGATTACAACCACATTGGCAATGAATCTTTGCACAATGGGAGTAGAATGATAGAGCTATGGAGTAAGCTCTTCAATCTCTACAAAATGACATGAAGTGGTCACGTACAAGGCTTGCTAATCGCCTCTTCCTTCTTGCTCCTTTTATAGCTATTCTTGGAGGGAGTTTTGAATTCGAATTCGAATGGCTCCACCTAAAAGTGATCCCCAAAGTTAGGAGAGATTCCCTCAGCTCAAAAATTCGTGATTTTGGTAGTTGGAGCCACGAATTTGCTTTTACATCATGGATGAGGTAAGCCATCCTTTTACTTTTTTCTTTTTCCATTTACAAGAGATAAAATGTACTCTTTTACAAGAGGTGTTCACATGACTACTCATGTGACTTACAAATGAGGATAATATCAAGCATATCAAGCATGTAGGCTTGGGCAAAATGCACCAACAGCTCCCCCTCAAGCCTAACATGCTTGGCCTCCAAATAAGTCTTCAATTGTCCTTGATTTCCTGCAAACCAATGATCAACTTGAATCTACTTAATTTCGTACCATCAAGAGCTTTCGTCAACATGTCTGCACATTGCATATCTGTAGAGACGTAGGATAGTTGAATATCCTTGCTCATTAGCTTCTCCCTTACATAATGGTAGTGGACTTCAATATGCTTGGTTCTAGCATGGTATACCGGATTAGCTGCTAGATGTAGTGAGCTTGTGTTGTCACCAAAAATGTGAGGTGTTGAAGAATGAAGTCCAAGATCTGTGTACAAAGATTTTAACCACATGATTTCTTGAGTTGCATTAGCCAAACCTCTATATTCTGCTTCAGTAGAAGATAATGCCACGGTTGGTTGCTTCTTCGATGACCAAGAAATGATTTTTGAACCTGCAAATGATATATACCCTGATGTGCTTCTTCTATCATCTTTAGATCCGGCCCAATCTGCATCTGAGTAGACCTTTAGCTCAATATCTGAAGTATATGAATAGAACAAACCTTCATTCATGGTCCCCTTTAGGTACTTGAGGACTCGCTTGGCCGCTTCCATATGTGGTCTTCTCGGCTTATGCATAAACTGACTCAATATGCTAACACTATAGCATATATCCACCCTTGTGAGTGTTGCATAGTTCAAACTTCCAACCAAGCTTTGATAGCTTGTGATGTCTTCAATTGGCTCTCCTTCATAAGCACTAAGCTTATGATTTTGCTCCATAGGTGTACCTGCACACTTGGTATTTTCCATCTTGAACTTGACGAGCATGTCATGGACATACTTCCTTTGTGTGATGTATATACCTGAATCTGTGTAGATCAACTCCAATCCAAGAAAATAAGTGAGTGGTCCGAGGTCACTTATTTTGAACTCCTCCTTCATTTGACTCTTTACCTGTTTGATTCCTTCAAGATCATTGCCTGTGATAATAATATCATCAACATACACACATAAATAGATCACTTCAGATCCATTCCTCTTTATGAACAAAGAGGTATCCGCCTTGCTAGCTTTGAATCCTTGGTCCTGCAAATAAGTAACCAATCTGAAATTCCAAGCTCTTGGAGCTTGCTTCAATCCATACAAAGCTTTCTTTAGTTTGCATACATAGTTAGGATGATGTGCATCCTCATATCCAGGAGGTTGTGCCATATACACTTCCTCAGAAATCCATCCATTCAAGAAAGCATTCTTTACATCAAGTTGATAAAGATTCCAATTTCTAGATGCAGCAAGACTAATGAGAACCCTAATTGTAGGCATTTTTGCAACAGGAGAGAAAGTCTCCTCATAATCAATACCATGGGTTTGAGCAAACCCTTTAGCAACTAACCTTGCTTTGTGTCTATTTATACTTCCATCTGGATTCTTCTTGATTTTGTATATCCATCGAGATCCGATTATCTTCATAGATGGCTTGTTAGGTACAAGCTCCCAAGTGTCATTCTCCTTCAAGGCTTCCATTTCTTCATCCATTGCATCTCTCCAAGCTTTCTTGCTTTGTGCTTCTTCAAATGTGGTAGGTTCTTCATTGGTTGAATCCTTTGCAATGTAGATTGAGTGCTTGGTGACCAAAGAAGTATCATAACCAAACCTCTCTGGTTTCTTCTTCTCCCTCGAAGACCTTCTAAGTGGTTGATGTGAGCTCTCGGGTCCATATGTAGCATCCTGCATCTTTGCTTTACCTTTGTTCTTCCATAGCTTTAGTCTTTCCAAGTCTTCTAGGTCAATCTCCGAATCACTTTCTTCAATCTGCTTTGGCTCCTTCGGTTGAAGTGAGGGAAAGTCTTCATCCAAGTCATACGGCAGCTTCACTTTCCTGTCATCATCAAACCATGATTTGTTTTCATCAAAAATTACATCTCTACTCACAGAAAATCCTTTATTGGTTGGATTGTACAATCTATATCCTTTTTTGTTTTGATCATAACCAATGAATACACACTTCTCTGCCTTGGGATCCAATTTCCCTCTTACTTGAGAAGGAATGTGAGCATAGGCTAAGCATCCAAAGATTTTACAATGCTCTAGACTAGGTCTTCTTCCATTCCACACTTCATATGGAGTGGTTCCATCTAGTGACTTAGATGGAAGTCTATTTATGAGATATGTGGCTGTCGACACAGCCTCTGCCCATAGGTAGTTCGGCAATCCTTTTTCGTTGAGCATGGACCTTGCAGCTTCGACGATAGCTCTATTCCTCCTCTCTGCTACACCATTGAGTTCGGGTGTATACCTTGTAGTGACTTCCCTTTTAATGCCTCTTTCATGCAAGAAGGCATCAAATTCAGAAGAGAAGTATTCTCCTCCACCATCTGATCTGAGTCTTTTCAAAGTCCTACCTGTTTGATTTTCAACAAGAGCAATATACTTCTTAAAGCAATTAAACACTTCATCCTTGTGCTTCATGAAAAACAGAATGGTCCACCTGCTACAATCATCTATGAAAGACACATAATATCTTGAGCCTGATATAGATGGCTCCTTACTTGGACCCCACACATCCGTGTGCACTAGATCCAAAGGATTTTGATACATATATCCTTTCTTATTGAAAGGTTGTCTATGAGCCTTGCCGAGTTGACAAGCTTCACACTTATAAATCATGTGTTGCCTTGTGATATTAGGCAAACCAAGTACACTTTGGTCCCTGCAAATCTGTTTGAGTGTCCTCTCACCAATGTGAGCAAGCCTTTTGTGCCATATCTCCAACTCTGTTAGAGTTTGAGATCCATAGCTAAACAAAGCTATGTTCTTTGTATCTTCCACTTCAAAAGTGAAAAGCCTTCCTGTCTTTTCTCCTTTGGCAATCCTTCGAAAGCCTTGCCTTGGGTCTTCAACATATGCTCCAAATCGATTGAATCTAACCTGCAATCCTTTTTCAACAATCTGTCCAACACTTATTCAATTTTTGGTAATTGTAGGGACATACAAGACTTTGCTTAAGAGGTTCATATTCCCATCTGATGTCTTCACATTACCTATCTTCTCCACTGAGTGCTTTGTGTCATCTCCTGTCTGCACTTCATGCTTGTTATGAGGATCTTCCAAATCAGAAAGTAAAGCCACATTTCCTGCTACATGGTTCGAGCATCCCGAATCAATGTAAAATATGTGATCATCATCCTTACCCTTCTTTGTTGATAGATTCATAATCAATAATGAATCTTCTTGACTTTGGTCCTCTGCATAGTTATTGTAATCTCTTCTTCCTCTATGGCCACTTTGATAGTTGTTGTTGTTGTTGTAATTGTTGTTGTAGTAGTTGTTGTTGTTGTAGCCTCCATTGTACCTACCTCTATTTGATCCATAGCCACCTCTATTGAATCCTCTTCCTCTTGAGTTCCTTGGATTCCTGAAACATTCTTCAGTAGTATGGTTAGATAAGCCACATATGTTGCAAGGTTGAGATGATTGGAATCTCCCCCTGCCTTGCTTTCCACCTCTGCCTCTTCCTCTAGCTCTTCCTCTACCTGCAAAGTTTGCTTGGAAAGAGCTTCCTTCATCTTCATTCTTCCTATTCTTTGACTTGTCCTTGACCTTAGCTTTATCAGAATATAAGGCAGAAGTTTGATTACCTCTTGAGGACTCACCACCTTTGCTAATCTTTGCTTCATGAGTGAAGAGTTGGCCCATGAGTGTGTTGAGGTCGGGTACATGCATATCCATGTATAAATCCATGGCTGTTGTGAATGACTCCCACTTGTCGTCTGCTTTGATTCCATTCATGATTTGTCTAATGATTTGCTCCTCTTCAATAACCTCTCCAATGCTTCCAAGTTGGTCGGAAATCTCCTTCATCTTTGTGACATAATCAGTCACATTTTGCTTCGGGCTTTTCTTCATTGTTGTGAACTCCATCCACAATTGGTTCTTCCTTGCTCGAGTGTTGGAAGAGAAGAAAGAAGCAAGTGCATTCCAGGTCTCTCTTGATGTCTTGCATCCCTTGACATGAGGTAAAAGAAAATCAGAGATTGAGTTTAGAATATAGGACCTTGCAAGTGCATCCTTCGAACACCAATTCGAAAGTCCTTCCACTTCTTCATGTGATGGTTGCCCTTTGTTCCTCATGGTTGGCATTGCTTCATCTCCGGATATGAATCCATATAGATTCCTTCCTTGAAGGTAAGCCTCCATCCTTAGAGACCATGCCGGGTAGTTGTTTCGATCCAATTTGTCAATTGTTGATGGAAATCCATCTCCCATGTTGCTTGACTATGCTCTGATACCACTGTGAAGAGAGATGGTGGATGCAATCCAAAGATGAGTAGGTGCCGCTACAACCAGCTTCACACCAGCCAACTGAGACTTCAGAGTTGATTAGTAGACCCTTTGAGCTTCCTAAATCCACCAAAATATCAGCCAAGTACTTTGGAACATGTATCCCAAAAGTTTAAGTCAAGACCGACAAGTTGCGAAATGACTAGCTCCCAAAACTTGCTATTTTTGGACATACACCTGCTGGAAAAAATGAACAGTGCTCTCAACCTGGAAGGAATTAGAAAAATTCCTTTTGGGCATAGCAAATAGACTTAGCAAGCTTCCTATTCCAAGTTAAAACACTTCAAATGATGGACTGAGCACTGAGAACAAGTTTCATCAAGTTCTGGAACATTCCCACAATTCTCGGGGCTCTGCAGAGATAGACCAGTAAGCAGTAAAATGCAGATATCTCCAAAAGTATAAATTCAATGACCTTGAAAATTTATATGTAGAAACTAGACAGTGAGAGCTATCCAACGCACTTTAAAACACTGAAAAAGGTTCAGTAAAACTCGAGATATGACCTTCTGAAGTTACTGCTCTGAGTGAGTATAGCAGAGAACAAAACAGAGAAGTAGATGATGATAAATGTATAGATTCACATATGATTACAACCACATTGGCAATGAATCTTTGCACAATGGGAGTAGAATGATAGAGCTATGGAGTAAGCTCTTCAATCTCTACAAAATGACATGAAGTGGTCACGTACAAGGCTTGCTAATCGCCTCTTCCTTCTTGCTCCTTTTATAGCTATTCTTGGAGGGAGTTTTGAATTCGAATTCGAATGGCTCCACCTAAAAGTGATCCCCAAAGTTAGGAGAGATTCCCTCAGCTCAAAAATTCGTGATTTTGGTAGTTGGAGCCACGAATTTGCTTTTACATCATGGATGAGGTAAGCCATCCTTTTACTTTTTTCTTTTTCCATTTACAAGAGATAAAATGTACTCTTTTACAAGAGGTGTTCACATGACTACTCATGTGACTTACAAATGAGGATAATATCAAGCATATCAAGCATGTAGGCTTGGGCAAAATGCACCAACAATGCTCATGCTGCAAAATTTAGGCAATTAATCAGAGTTGAAGTAGAGGATTACAAAGTCCAATTTGAAGCATTTGGTTTAACCCTAACAGGACCTGCCTTATCTTGGTTCATTCCCTTAAGAAAAGAAATGTATTTAGATATTGAATCCTTTCTAGAAGCCTTCATTGGGGAATTCTCAAAGATCAGAATAAAACATAGTACAACCACATTAATACATAGCTTTAAACAACAAAAATATGAAAATGTCAGAGAGGCAGCTAAGAGATTCAAGCAGTACATTGATAGATGTCCCAGAGAAGAAGTACCTTCCATGGCAAGACAGGTATCCCTATTCATAGAAGGATTACAAAGTGCTCAATTAAGAACACTGGTATATTATAGGAGATGCCCTGATCTAGGAGCATGTGTGAAGGAGGCAATAGATCTAGAAGATAACAGAGGCCAAGACCTATTAGCATTTGATCAATCTAGAACAAATGAGGATAAAATCCCACCAACAGAAGAGTTGGCTCAAGCCATTGCTAAAGCCCTAGAAGTCAGCACTAAAACCAATTTGATAAATACCAAGATAACAACAAATAAAAAATGCTATAATTGTGGAGAAAATCATTTGGTACAACAATGTCCATATCAAAAACCACAACACTTGCAAGACAGAAAAACACTCAAATACTGTACACTAGAAAGGAAATGGACAAATCACACTAGAGAAGAATGTTTTTACAACAAACAACCCATTAAAGAGAGAGATTATTCAAGTCAAAGAGAATCTGGATATATTGAGCAACCAAGACCTGTACTTGGGCAGCAACCTCCATTACCAACAAATGTGGTACCAGTTAAATACGCACCAATAGAGGAGGGAAATTCAAGAATAAGGTCACCATACAAGGAAGATTATCAATGGAATGAGGGATATGAGGAAGAATGGGAAGGATATGAACTGAGAGAACTAGAACTACAAGCCCTAGATTTGGGAAATGGGAGAATTGAGATGGATACAGCCACATTCATGTATATAACCAATAATTATATGTCCAATCAAAAACCTCAATTCAAAGGGGGATCAAAGACAACTTGTTATAGATGTGGGGGAGAACATTTCATTAGAGACTGTCCACAACCTCCTACATTAAGAATAGAGGGAGCCTATTGTAAGGATTGTGGCAGGGAACATTTAATAAAGGATTGTCCAAGAAATCCTCAAAAACAGCAAAACACATCTAATAACATACCACTGAAAACAGTCAACATCATGGAACAAGAAGAATTGAGTGACATTGACCAAGTGAATGTAAATGCTATAACAAGGGCACAAGCTAAACAACACGAAACAACTAAGGAACAAAATGAAGGTTCAGTTTCAAAGGTGAAGAAAAATAGACAAAAAGGGAAATGGGAAAGGAAAAAAAGATTGGGTAAAAATTTGGAAGAGGAGAATAGGGAACAGCCAAATAGTACTCTCTCTCAAAAAACACAAACCCAGTCAGAGATAAGAAACTCACAGAGTCTGGACACCATGATAAAAGCATACAAGGGAAGAATTCAAGAAGGACCAAGTGCTACAGATCATGTAATGGCTTATCCTATGCCAGACCTAGAACATGAAAAGATGCAGAAGTGTAAACAAATCATACAGGAAGCACGACTCAAACTGGGGGAAGTAGACAATTCTCAAGAAACAGTTGAGGAATCTGAGGCAACAAGAACAAGAGGAAACATTAATAAGGAAGAAAGCCCACAGATAACATTACAGGTGAATATAGATAAACAATGTACAATTCTATATCACACCACATTGGAAGAATTGATAAAACAGAATCCTCATTTACAAAAAAAAATGAAAAAATGGGAAACAATACCAAAAAATCTTCATCCACAACTGCAAGAATTGGAGGAATTGTGGTATATTCCCATTGATAAGATAGGAGGATATTGTGAAGGAGAAGAGGGAAACTCAAATACAATTTGGAAAAAATCATGCCAAAGCTATTCTGGATAGTGGATCAGGAGTGGCCATCATGACTAAACAAACTTGGGAAAAATGGGGAAAAAATGAATTATTACCTACCAAAATGAGATTGCAACTTGCAGATGGTCACATAGAAAAACCCATAGGAATATGGGAAAAAGTGATTGTGGACATATGTGGAATAGAGATAGAACACACTTTTGCCATAGTTGAATTTCCACTATCTACTTCATATGAAATTATCCTAGGAAGGCCATTTATGAGACAAATGCAAATTGTGCAAGATTGGGGTAATGGTTGTCTATACCTTCAGAGCAAAGGAAGAATAACCAGAGTGAATCTAAGAAATGGGCATTATTGTGACATATCTCCTCAAGAATGGTATAAAATACATCAAAATCAAGAGTTAAGTGAAGAGTCAGAGATGGAAGACCAGAATGAAACTGAATCATCACTATGGAAGTGCAATATGATAAGAAATTTCACAAATAGAAAAGGAAGATTGAGAAGAGAAGATTGTGTGGAAGGAAGGAAGTTACAAGATGAGAACTATATACCACAAGAATTCAAGGATGAAGAATTTGAGCCCTATGGGTGGAAACAAATTTTGGCTACCATGGATCTGGCCAGTGATGAGTATGTAGGAGTGGAATTTCAAAATGAAGAGGGGTATGATGTTTTTCACATAGGAATACAAATGATAAAGGTATCAAAAGCAGAAGAGGACCAGGAAAAAGAAATGATATTGAAAAATGGGAAAACACAATATTTAGAAAAAGTAAAAGCTGAAGATGCAATAAAAGATAAAATTTCAGGCAAACACAGGAAGAACAAACACAAGGAAATAGAAAAAGACCAAGAGGAAAGAAGGAGAAAATGACAATCAAAGACCAACAGTTTGATGTACCAGCAAATTTCAAGACTTATGAAGTGGAAGACAGACTACTTCTAAAAATGAAACCAAAGAGAGAAAAGAAGAAAGGGGAGGCTTATGATAATGAGGAACAAACTAAGAAGGTTGTGATCACTCAGGAAGAAGGGGAAGAAAGACATATTGTAGTAGCAGATGACATGACAAATCAAGAAGAGGAGGCGTTAAGAAATTTGGCCAAAAATTATAGGGATGTGTTTGCTTATAGCTACAAGGATTTGAAAGGTATTGATCCTAAAATCTGTGAGCATAAGATTCATATTACACCTGATGCAAAACCTAGCAAACAGAGACATTACACATTCAATGATAAATACTCTGCTAAAATCAAGGAAGAAATTGACAAGCTGTTGGCTGCCAATTTCATCTATGAAATTGAGTATACATAATGGATATCTCCTATAGTTGTGGTACCAAAAAAGAATGGGAAACTTAGGGTATGCATTAACTTGAAGAAGGTGAATGCAACAACTATAAGAGATAGTTATCCATTACCAATAACAGATCACCTTCTAGAAAGAGTTGCAGGGAAGGAGGTTTATAGTTTTCTAGATGGTTTTTCAGGATACAATCAGGTACCTATAGCATTGGAAGACCAACATAAAACTGCCTTTTCCACAGAATGGGGAATTTATGCTTTTAGGGTCATGCCCTTTGGATTGACTAATGCCCCAACAACTTTTCAGAGGTTGATGTGTCATATCTTCAAAGAGTTCCTGAGGAGTGTGATGGAAATTTATGTAGATGATCTATGTACTTTTTCATTAGAAAGACAAGCTCATTTGCAAGATTTAGAGAATATATTCAGGAAATGCAGAACATACAAAGTATGTTTAAATCTAGAAAAGTGTGTATTCTTTGTGAGACAAGGAAGAATGTTAGGTCACATAGTTTCTAAAAATGGAATTTCAACTGATGAGAAGAAAATAAAGGCTATAATAGAACTTCCAAGACCAAAAAATGTAAAGGAACTTCAAACTTTCATGGGACATTGTGGGTACTTTAGAAAATTTTTACACAAGTTTGCTAACATAGCCAAACCTTTATATGCCCTAATTACAAAGTTTGAGTGGACCAAGGAGTGTGACGAAGCTTTTGAAACCCTAAAAACTTGTTTGGTTACAGCCCCAATTCTGAAAACACCCCAGTGGGATAAAATTTTTCACGTTCATGTGGATGCTTCAAATTATGCTTTGGGATGTATATTGGCACAACCAATAGAAGGAAGCAAATTAGATTTTCCAGTGGCTTATGCTAGTAGGCAACTGAATTCAACCGAGAAAAATTACACAACCACTGAGAGAGGGGTTGGGAATGATATTTGCTGTAAAAAAATATAGACATTATCTTTTGGCCAACAAGTTCAAGTTTGTTGTGGACCATCAAGCTTTACTATATTTGGTAAATAAACCTTGTCACACTGGTAGAATAGTCAGATGGTTTCTTTTACTAATGGAATTTGAATTTGAAGTGGTGGTCAGACGAGGGAAAACACACTTAAGAGCAGATCATTTGTCAAGAATTCAGTCTAAAGAACCCAGTTCACCTGTAGATGATGACCTGCCAGATACTTATTTGTTCAAAGTAGAAAGTGTTCGTGAGTGGGCTATGACTTTAGTACCATTGTTAACCATGGGACCTTGCAGAACATTTGGAAACAACACACTCTTAGTATTACAAAGCAGAAATTTTATGTTGCTAGCTGGCCACTTGTATCATCTTAACCATACAGGCATATTGGAATATTGTACTCCTGAAGAAGAGCAACAAGAATATCTGAAAAGAGCTCATTGTTGGAACCCTTGCACTCATGCTTCTAGGGTAGCTACCCTAAGTAATCTCAATAGGATGGGGGTACATTGGCCTAATAAGATTCAAGATGTAACAAAATACATTGCTAATTGCTGGAAGTGTCAATCATTGCAAGATTCAGACTTCATAACTCTATATTGGTTTCAGAAAAATCCAGAGTGGAGTGGAAATATTGTTGAAGAGTTGAAAAGGAAGAAGAAAGGAAAACAAGTAATAGCTGGTGCAGATTCAAAAAATCTACAAGTAATCTCTGAAGAATATCAATTGATAGGAGAACAATTGTATAAGAGAGGCATGGATGGATATTTAAGAATTTGTGTTCCGGAGGATAAATATCTAGAAATGTTGGAAATGGCACATTCTGGAGTGGTAGGTGGACATTTTTCAAGTGACAGGACAGCTAAACTCATATTATATTCTAGATTTTGGTGGCCAACCCTATTCCCTGATGCAAGAACCTATGTAAAAAGATGTGACATCTGTCGGAGGGTGAGTCAACCTAATAGAAGAAATAATATGCCATTAGTTCCATTAATTTCAGCCAGAGCCTTTAGTAAATGGGGATTAGATTTTATTGGACCTATACATCCTCCAGCAAAACAATCCCATGCTGAATACATAATAGTGGCTACAGATTACCTGACAAAGTGGGCCGAGGCCAAAGCCACAAGAAGGAATGATGCTCATACTACTGCCAGGTTCCTTTATGAAAATATCATCACCAGATTTGGACTTCCAATTGAATTGGTAAGTGATAGGGGGACCCATTTTCTAAACCAAATCATAGAAAACATCTCTGAATATTTCCTGATCAGTCATAGAAAGTCAGCCCCATATCACCCACAAGCAAATGGGTTAGCAGAAAGTACTAATAAAGTACTTTGCAGTGTACTGTCAAAATTAGTAAACACAAATAGGAATGATTGGGATTTACAACTTAATCATGTCCTATGGCTTATAGAGTGGCTTATAAAACTGCAATAGGAAACACACCATTCAATCTAGTATATGGACAAAATGCAGTTCTACCTATGGAATTCCTCATTCCAACATTAAATGTGGGTAGTCACTACAATTGGACTGGACATGAACTATCAGAGAGAGTAATAGAATTGGAAAAATTGGGAGCTTCTAGACTCCAAGCCATTATGAGTTTATATGTGGACAAGAAAAGGCAAAAGGCCTATCATGATGTTCATATAAAAGAAAAATATCTACAAGAGGGAGATCTAGTTTTGGCTTACACAGTCAAAGAATATCAGAAAAATTTTCAGAAAAAAGCACATGGGCCATATATTATACATTAGATAAGTAACAGTGGAGCTATCCAATTAGCTAACATAGATGGAGAGATCATGCCAATTTTCATAAGTGGATGTAGAGTTAAAAGATATGATCTCCCATTAACCGCTTCTGAATGGAGAAGATTGCAACAAGCTCAAAACAGGAAAAAAGAAGAAGACAACATTAGAAAAGAAGCTCAACAGGAAGCAAAGGAAAGGATAAGAAAAACTAAAGATCATAGGGAAGTTTGTTTGTGTGAAACACCTCTAAGACAAAAAGAACATTTGCCTGTGATAATAATGGATTATCAAAATGAAAAAATTAGGGTTTTGATAGATTCTGGAGCACAAGTGAATCTGATTAGTTCAGCTTTGGTAAATAAATTTAGCCTAAAAAGAACTAAAAGCAGAATCTTTATCAAAACTCTAGAAGGACAAATGATTCAAAGCATGTCTTCACTGTCTATTAAAGTTAGGTTCAATAATGAATATATGAAAATAGATTGTGAAGAATGGCCAGACCATTTGATGATTGAAAAATTAATTTTGGGACAACCACGGCTCAAACAAGGTAAAGTAATTTTGGATTTTGAAAAAATGAAGCTTAATTTGACAATAAATGACAAAAGGTTTTTGATATTTTTATTGAGTAATGAAGAGCAGGAAGTTCAACAGGATGCTCATGACCCAGACATGGAAGGATTTACTTTCTCAATGGAAGACATATAGACATTACCAATACAAATACTAAATGATCAAGCTTCATTTAATCAAAACCTGGAAAAACTTGAAAAAGCAAAGGGGGATGGACACACAGGAGCAAGATGGCAACCATGGTACAATTTGAAGCATCAAAGCATTAGAACAAGAAGGATATGGAAACAAAGCATCCCTAAGGTCTGCTCATCAGAACAAAATTCTAGAACAAAATGGATATGGAGGCCGAAACATTCAAAAAACTGCTTATCTGAAGGAGATGGATTTCTTCCTGAAATAAAGACAACTAAGGTTAAATATTATTGGGTCAAGAAATCAGAGTTGATTCAATGGAAAAATACCATCTGTATTTGATCTGGATTTAGATTTCTTTTCAAAATTAGATCAGAAGGTTAGACAAAAGAAAATCACAACATATTGAAATTTAGAACAAAATCCTTTTACCCTATCCTTTTTCTAAAAGAGAATTAGGAGGGGAAGAAAAGGAATAGAAGAAATTATTAAAAAAAAAGAGAGAAGAAAAAAAAAAGAAAAAAAGGAAGAAAAGAAATAGAAGAAATTATTAAAAAAAAGAGAGAAAGAGAAAGATTATTTATTTTTTCCTTTTTATATAAGCACAAAGCAAGATATAGGTAGAAGGATAGCAGGTTTCTATTTATTATTTTGTATTTTTTATTCTATTTTTTATATTCCTTTTTTTTTTTGTACTTCCATTCTTTTTTCTAAACATCTTCTTCCTAAATGAGAGCTGTCAGAAGTGGGGAGTGCACTAGACATCTTGCTACACATGTGATGGTCACTTTAATTGAGTGTTCTAAAGAAGACAGAATTTAATAAAAAGATTATTTTCATTCTTCTTTTATTTCATATCAAAATAATTATTATTTTTTGATTTTATGTGACTCATGTGGGTGGAGTTCTTTCTTTTTATGTGTTATATTTTCTCCAGAATGGTGAATGCAAAGGAGTTATCAATTCATGATTTCAAAGCAGAATTAGTCACTCTGTCTAGAGGACACTAGTTCTTGGATAGTGAAGCTGTGATAGAGAAAGTGGACCTGGAGTCAGATGAAGAGCCAGAGGTTCCAGAAGCAGAAAAGGTGGTGAAGGAGCTCAAGGAAACCCTAAGCATAATTGGCCAGCATATATTCACAGTAGGAGTAGGGGGATACAAATGTACTATGCTGTGTCAATAATTCTACAGATTTCAAAGAGTTGTGGTCAATCAGAAAAGATGGAAGGCAGTAGGGTTACATAAATTACTAGAAGAACCTATCTTTTTCATAGATTTTGAAAGAGTGACACAGGTAATGAACAACCTATTGGAAGTAGGAAAAGGTAATGATGCTTATTTTCGATGCACAGTCAAGAACAAAGATAATCAAGAGGTGAATATCACTATTAAAGCAGAGCATATCAGAGCAGCTTTGCAGTTCTACCTAATGGGAACCAAGCTTGACCATAGCTTTGTGACAAAGAATAAAGAAACCTATACAAGATAATCAAAATTTACTGATTTCAAGGGAAAGGAGAATGAGGAATATGCCATTAGGATGTTTTTGCAATATTTTTGCTTCCCAAAACTACCAAGGTATACCATGCCACATAAGTCTGTTACACTGATTATGTTCAACAACAAGGATAGAACTAAGCCCTTTAGAGTCATGGATGTAACCCCGTACATACATGAATAGCTGAAAGAAGCAGCTAAACACTAGGAGCAGAAAAAATATATGAATGGAGCTCAGTTTCTCACCAGGATCATATATCATGTATTGGGAATGGAAGATCAATTGAAGCTGGCTCTAGAGGCACAATATTTCTGAAGTCTTATGTTAGGAATCAAGAGTCCTCCCAGGAAGATGTCTATGAAAGAAGCAGAAGGACAAACTAGCATGAGGGGGGCAGTAATGAAGAGAAAGGTAATATCTGAGGAAGTGGTTCCTGTAAAGAAAAGGAGGTTGGATCCAAGGAAGGTTGAATTGGAGCAGGATGAAGCAACTAAAGAGGAACATGAAGCTGCTCAGAAGCAGGTCCAATCTTCTAGTGATCCTCATCCACCTCAGACCAGTAAAGAGCAGTTATATACTTATCTGACTCAAGGAAATAACCAAAGAGCAATATATGAGGCACAATATCAAAAAATGCTGGAAGATTATTCTTGTAAGGCAACAGATTGGGTTCAGGAGGAGGTAGAGCATTATGAAGAGCTTCATGATCAGATGATGGCAGCTGAGTCAGAGGAAGTATTTGTTAAAAGGGAAGTGGAGCTACTAGCATACTTCAAAGAACTCCAATGACCTACAGAAACAAGGACCACATTGGTAGCTAAAAGGAAAGTTCAAAAGAAACCAGTACAAAAGAAGAAGTTGACCAAGAAGGGGAAAGGAAAAGCAGTAGTTGAAACTGTAACTATAAAAGAGACAGAAGAAGTGAGAGTAGGAGAAAATCAGAAGGAATCTACTGTTGAAGAAGAGTCAAAAGTGGAAAAACCAGAAATAGGAGGATCTTCACATTTTTCTTCAGACTCTGAAAGTGACATTGAAAATTTCTTATTAAAAAGTTTGAATTTTTCAGTACCTAGTACTCCTAATGTGGTTACACAGGCCACTGAGAAACATAAAACACCTGAAGAGTTGAGAGAGAAGCCTCAAGAGAAGCAAGTCCAGGAAGAAGCAGTAAAGCAGCTTAGTCCTGAAGAAGAAAGAAGGATGATGAAAGGAAAAGCAGTAATGGCAGAAGAAGAAAGTGAAGTAAGAAAGGAATTCAGTTGTGGACTGGTGCATTCAGGACTAAAGTCAATATGGACAAAATCTTCCCAACAAACTTATGTTAAATTTGATGAAGGGAAAGTAGAAGCAGAAAAAGGGGTACAGATAAGCAGTTCAGCCATAAAACAGAAGGGTGCAGACCAAATTCAAGAAACAAAGGAAACAATGGAAAAGAAGAATATTCAAGAATTACAAGAAGGAGGCTTAGAAAAGGAGATCAACCAAAGCATAAAGGATGTACTTTCTGATTTGAATAATAATGAGGAGATTACAATCACAAAAGATCCAGTACAAGAGGAGGAGCTGGATTTGATGGACATAGATGAACAGGAGGAGGGACAGAAAAAGCAGACAAGTAATGATCAGATAAAATTCACTAAGGAAACTGAATCAACTTTAATTCAAGAAACCCTAATTCACAAAAAAGAAGTAGAGGAGAAAGAAACGCAGTTCTCTGAAAAAGAACAACAAGAATTGGAGAATAATAAGGTAGAAGAAGCAAAGGTAATTGAAGATAGATCAAGACATGAAGACCAGGATGATCAGACATTGGAACTTGAAGAAGATGTTGTAGACCAAGAAACATTGGAAGTTGATCAAAGCTATGAAGAACAAAAGACTAAGGTCATAGAGTATGAAGAAGAAGAAGAGGAGAATGAGTGCAAAGAAGATAAACAGATAGAAGTTAAACAACTGGAAATGGAAGTTGGGTTGGAAAGAATACCCAAAAATATAAGATCTGCTTGCCAAATCATTATGAGCAACATAGAGCAGTTCAGACCTTCAAGCAAGAATATGATCATTTCAGGAATGGTAGCAGAGTCTGAATTTGAAAAAGGCAGTAATATCATTAAGGAACACATAAGGGAAAAGGAACAAATGACAGAACAGTTGAAGATTGTGCAGGAGAAGAATGAAGAACTAACACATAGAATAATTTCTTTGGAAGAATTAGAAGTACAGCAACAAAATAGAATCCAATATCTTGAAGAAAAGAGTGTAAAATTAACAGAGCAGAATAGTAAATTGGAAATGGAGCTGAAAAAGATTGAAGGTAGATATAGAACTTTACAAAGTTCATATCAAATCATAGTCAGAGCAAATGAGGAGATCAACAAACTATTAATGGAAGAAGGCCAGTTGAAGGAAGAAAGTAAAACTGCTCAGATGACAGAGGAGGAAAAGGAAGAATTGCACAAGGAGATCAAGAGATTGCAAACAAAGTTGAAGGAAGCCAAAGAACAGGAGAAACAGGCTAGTACACATGCTGCTACATCAATGAGGGGTTATAACAAGTTGCATATGGATATGGAAAAGGAAAGAAGTGATTGGCAATCAAAATTAGAAAAGGAAAGGAGTGAATGGATAGCAGAAAGAGAGATATGGGCAACTCAAAACAGAAGTTTGATGGTGACAATAGAAGAGCTATAGAAAAAGCTGGAAAAGCCACAAGCTCAGGAAGAAGCATAGATAGAGACTACATATACAGAGGATTATGAAGTGGGAAATAATGACATAAGTCAACATGGCAGTGAACCAGAAAATAAAAGACTAGAAGAGGAATATTCAGAGGAATTTGTCCAGAAGTTGTTGACAAACAGAGAATCTAGAATGGACTTCATTAGAAAAATGCATGATGAATATGAAGATCAGATTGTCACATTTGCTTTAAATAAAGGGATAAATCCTTATCAACATCATTGGGCTGCAAATGGACTGGGCATACCTTTATGCATGATCATGGAAAGTATAAAAAATTATCAGATGGCAAGGGTTGGATTATCTCCAAATAAATATCTAGAATATGAAGAAGATATTAATGTGACCAAAGAATTATTTGAGAAAGCTAATCCAAAATGGAGGAATAGATGGTTGGATGCAAATAAAGAGTGTAGGAAAATATGGAAGGAAGCACCTATTCAGTTGAAAATTAATCCAGCTTACTATCCAGTAGCAAGAAGAAGAGAGTGGGAAATTTTTTGGGAAAGAAGGAAAGAAGGATAAATCCCACCAAAATGGTTGAATTTTCCAAAATTAGCAAGACCAAAGGCAGGAACATGGCCTACAAAAAAATATATGGTGGATACAGCTGAATCTGTTATAGCTACATACAAAGATGTGAATGACCCAGCATGCATTTTACTGATCAGAGTAATGAGACTCATTTTGGCTTGTATAGAGACATACACAAATACAGATGTCAGAATATTAAACTACGTTGGCTTCAATTCTCCTACTGATGCATTATTGTTTGATCTCAGTGAAACACCTGATAGAATATGCTTGATGGCCTATTACAGCAGAATAATATTTTTGGGCAGTCATTATCTACAGATCTTTGAAGATGCATTTGATTATGGGTTTTTTAAAAGAGAATCTGAGATATTTGGAAACTTGTCTATTGTCACAAAATCTCGACTCACTGCATATGAAGCTGCATACACAGAGTATTTGAAAAAAGCTGTCATTGATAAAACAGAGGCTGCTATACAATGGAGGAAAGCACTGTTCAAAATGGTAAATAACCTAAACATTACAGAAAGAAAAAGTCATGACCTACTGTCACAGGTCTATCAACGAAAGAAGAAGTGAAGAGAGCATTCAGGATATAAGAGCAGGAAAGTCTTTTGTTAGGAGCCAAAAGGTCTAGGAGGGGAAGAATGTTAGAAGAAGTATTTTTTTATGAGAAACAATTGTAAAATGTCAAAAACTTGTAAAAATATTTATGTAACTGATGTAAAAATAAGGAAGAGTCTTCCTTATGTAGAGTAGAACCTTATGTAATTTTTCTAGAATTTTCGGAAACTCCTAGATAGCATATTTTTAGAATAATAGAGGAAAGGACCAAAATTCAAGTGTGAAAAGGGACACTTGAAAATGTATAAAAGACAATTTCCTCTATTATGAGGGGGTTGATTGATTATTTGTTTACATGCTATCCAAGTGAAGAGAGAGTTTCCTTCTGAAAATCGTGTTTTCTCCTCTTTGTGTGATTTCTTGAGTTATGAGTCTATTCCTTGTGTATTCATGGAGATTTGTGAGCTTCTATTGTGTATTTCTGTTGAATGTGTATGAAGAGAGTTGAATACTGATGTGTTGAGTGAAAAATTGATGTAAGATGGTGTTGGAGATGAAAATCATCTGATTTTACAGAATCGCGATTGTCTCGTCTAAAGGTTACATGTAACATTTTTAAGTTTTGACTTCATGGATGTATTCTACTGAGAAAATAACATGTTTTAGACACCAAGATTGTGGAAAATGATGGAGATTTGCTCAAGATAATCCAAACCCTTGAAATTCCTCTTCATTTTCATTATTCTCAGAGATCCAGCCATTTACCTCTTATTTCTTGGATTCTATCATGTAGAAGGGGTTGTGGTCTCATATATACTTCCAGGATTGAGAATTAAAGATGTATTGTTAATTCTTTATACTAAATGATTGGAGAGGACAACTCCAAAGATCAATAACAAACAATAGGTGAGAAGGTTTCTTCATAATCAATACCTTGGGTTTGTGCAAAACCCTTTGCCACAATTCTAGCTTTGTACCTGCTTATTGACCCATCAGAAATTCTTTTTATCTTATAGATCCATCTAGAACCAATTACCTTCATAGACTTCTTCTTTGGTACTAGTTCCCAAGTGTCACTCTCCTTGAGTGCTTCAATCTCCTCATCCATAGCTTCCTTCCATTCTGCCTTGGTCTTAGCTTCTTCATATGATGCTGGTTCTTCAATTGATAAATCTTTCGCAAGATAAACAGAGTGCTTAGTAACAAGAGAGGTTTCATACCCATATCTGATTGGCTTCTTGCTCTCCCTTTGTGATCTTATGATTGCTTGATTAGATGATTCAGGTATATCTTCCAATTTCTTCATCTTGAGTTTTCCTTTGGACTTCCATGCCTTGAACTCTTCAAGGTTGATGATGTCCTCATCATCTGAATTGGTGTCTTCATTCTGAGTAGGCTCCTCAGTGAGTCTTGGAAACTCCTCTTCCAAGTCATAAGATAGTTTTATCTTCCTGCATTCACTATCAAACCAAGAGTCATTTTCATCAAAGACGACATCTCTACTGACCATGAATCCCTTGTTTGAAGGATTGTAGAACTTGTAACCTTTCTGATTTAGATCATATCTAATGAAGATACACTTCTCTGCCTTAGGATCTAGCTTACAAAGAAGGGATATGCACATATGCTACACATCCAAATATCCTGCAATGATCAAGTGAAGGTCTTCTATCATGCCATGCTTCATATGGGGTCATCCCATCAAGAGATTTGGATGGCAACCTGTTTACCAAATAAGTGGCAGTAGATACACTCTCTGCCCCTTGATCGAGAGATTGAGGGATCCTTGCTTGGCCCCCATACATCTGTATGAACAAGTTCTAGGTAGTCCTCATGCATGTAGCCTTTCCTTGAGAAGGGTAACCTATGAGACTTTCCAAACTGACAAGCACCACATTTATAAATCATGTGTTGCTTGGATACATTAGGTATCTTGGATGCATGAAGATACTCATTTGTGGATGTGCAAGGTCGCAGAGGAAGAAGAAAGATGCCTAAAAGCGTGAGAGGAAGGAACTTCTCGAGAAGATAGACCGGTTAAAGACCTAGCCTATACACCGATGATCTTTTCAGATGAGGAATTTGAGCCTCATGGCTAGGCAGAAATCTTAGCTACAATGGACATTGCGGTCAATGAAGAACAATGGACGCCTCATTGTGATGAGGAGGGTTATGATATTTCAATGTTCATGTGCCAGCCCTTGTTGGAAGAATGTGACCCTATTGATGTCATAGAAGAAGAAGAAAACAACGATGATCTAGAGTCCATTGTAATGGATAGTTGCTTTAATTCAGAAAAGCACTATCTAGAAAACATAGGAGTATTTAATCAAAAAGAAGAAGAGCCTCTCACAAGCATCAAAATGGTAAATTCAAAGGATGGAAGTGAAGGAGGTCAAAAGAAAAAGAAAAGGAAAGCAGTAAAACAAGAAGAGGAGGAATCATTGTTTGAAGTACCAGAAAATTTCAAGAAATACGAAGTGGAAGACCGAAAAATTTTGGTACGAATGCCTAAGAGAGAGGCCATCATAGGAGAAGCATATGATAACAAAGAAAAGACCAAAAAAGTTGTAGTAACCATTGAAGAGAACAAAGAGCAATGTACATACATAGGAGATGACCTAAGTGCAAAAGAAGAAGCAGAGCTTGTAGCTCTATTAAGGGAATATAGGGATGTGTTTGCATGACACTATGGAGATTTGAAGGGAGTAGATCCAAAAATTTTCTCTCATATGATCCCCATTACCGCTGACGCCAAGCCCACCAAACAAAAGCCCTACACATATAATGACACTTATGCACCTAAAATAAAAGAAGAAATTGATAGACTCATTGAAGCTAGATTCACCTACAAGATTGAGCATACTCAATGGGTGTCCCCCATTGTAGTGGTGCCCAAGAAGATTGGAAAGTTGTAATGTGCATTAACCTTAAAAAAGTTAATGCTGCTATGATTAGAGATAGCTATCTGCTTCCAATCACTGAACATCTATTGGAGCATGTTACAGGCAAGGAAGTTTATAGCTTCCTTGATGGATTTTCAGGTTACAATCAAGTAGCCATTGCCCTAGAAGATCAACACAAAATAGCTTTTGCCATAGAGTGGGGAATCTTTGCATTCTGCGTGATGCCATTTGGGCTCACCAATGCACTTGAAACATTCCAAAGGCTCATGTGTCATGTTTTCAAAGAGTTCTTGCGAAAGAACTTAGATGTATATGTGGATGATTTATGTGCCCATTCCCAAGAAAGAAGATACCACATCCCTGAGCTCAAATAGATGTTCAACAAGTGTAGAGAATATCGAGTGTGTCTGAACCCAGAGAAGTGTGTGTTCATGGTACGACAAGGTAAAATCTTAGGTCACATTGTTTCAAAGAATGGAATATCAACAGAGGAGGACAAAGTAAGAGCCATAGTGGAGCTGCCTAGGCCAAGGAATGTTAAAGAGGTACAAGCCTTTATGGGCCATTGTGAATATTATCGCAGGTTCATCCACATGTATGCAATCATAGCCAAACCTCTTTATGCCTTGCTAACAAACTTTGAGTGGAATGATGAATGCGAGAACTCGTTCACTAAGCTAAAGAGATGTTTACCAATACTGACCACTCCTGATTGGAATAAACTATTTGATGTTCACGTGGATGCATCCAATTATGCAATAGGATGTGTGCTATTACAACCAATAGGTGAAGGAAATTTAGATTTGCCTATAGCATATGCTAGGAGACAACTGAATGCAGCTGAGCGAAACTATACAACAATAGAAAGAGAAGGATTAGCCATCGTATATGTTGTGAAGAAGTTTAGAAACTATCTATTGGCCAACAAGTTCAAGTTTTTCAGTAATCATCAAGCTTTATTGTATTTCATCAATAAACCTTGTAATATAGGACACTTAGTGAGATGGTTTCTCTTACTAATGGAATATGACTTTTAAGTGGTTGTTGGGAAAGGTAGAACCCACCTCAAGGCAGGTCATCTTTCTCGCATCACTTCAAGAGAGTCACCACAAGGAGTGTCTGATGAATTGCTCGATGCTTATTTGTTCAATTTAGAAGTTGTTCCTAAATGGGAAAATAAGTTGGTACCTATCCTAACCTTTGGACCTACAAATAAGAACGTAAAAACAAACAATGAAGAAATTGTGCGATCACAAAAATATCAAATATTGACAGGAAGTATGTACAAACAAGATACAAAGGGCATATTAGCTTGTTGTGTCGAGGACAATGAACATAGTAGCTGGTTGCAACAAGCCCACGAAGGAATGCTAGGAAATCACTATTCTAAACAACGAACATTGCAGAATCTGAAACGTTTAGGAGTGTATTGGCCTAGCATGGACAAAGAAATACATGAGTGGATTAAGAATTGTCTAGTGTGCCAGGAGAGACCCCTAGTGGAGCATTTTATCACGTAGCATTCATTCTAGAATGGAGCACTCCATTGGTGGAATTCATGAGATCGGGAACATTACCCAATGAGGCTAGTCTAGCAAGAAAACAGAGCATGTAGCAAGAGGCTCAAGACTATGCCTTAGTAGGAGACAACCTATATCAAACAGGCAAAGATGGATACTTAAGACTGTGCATTCATGAATCAGACTACTTGAAAGTCTTAGAAATTGCACACAATAGTGTTGCATGTAGCCACTTTGGGCCTGACAGAATCCACTCTTCATACGGATCCACATACTTATGTGAAGAAATGTGAAACATGCCAACGTGCACAATATCGGACAAGAAAAGATGAGATGCCTTTGAGACCAATGATGGGAGGACGTGCATTCTCGAAGTGGGGTATAGACTTTGTAGGTCCTATTAACCCCGCAACTAGAAACTCCCATGCAGAATACATTATTGTAGCCACAAATTACCTTACAAAGTGGGTAGAAGTAAAAGCCACGACAAAGAATGATGCTCAAACAATGGCTAAGTTCTTATTTGAGAACGTGTTCACCAGATATGGGTTATCAATAGAGTTACTAAGTGATAGAGGCACGCAGTTTTTGAACAAGGTCATTGAAAACCTTCTCCAAGAATTCTTGGTGTTACATAATAAGTCAACCCCATATCATCCACAAGCTAACGGACAAGTCAAGAGCACAAATAAGGTCCTATGCAATGTATTGACCAAACTCGTAAATAATAAATGCTCTGAGTGGGGCAAAAAACACCATCATGGTGTTTGGGCTTATCGAGTTGCCTATAAAATGGTACTCAATGCCACCCCATTTCAGATGGTCTTTGGACAGAATGTTGTGATACCATTAGACTTCTTGATCCCAACTTTAAGAGTAGCACAAGAGCATGAATGGAATGGACACGATTTGTCTTCCAGGATCTTTGATCTAGAATGCTTAGGTGAGACGAGGCTACGAGTGGCAGCAGGCATCTATGCTGCAAAGAAAAGGCAAAAGGCATACTTTGATGCACACATCAAGGATAAATGATTGAAAGAAGGAGATCTCATCCTGGTGTATACACTAAAATAGCATGCACCTATATTGGAAAATAGAGGATATGGATCCGTGATCATTAATAGAATTTCCACTAGTGGTGTGGTTCAATTGGCCACTCTAGAAGGTGACATCTTGCCAAGCTATATTAGTGGGTGCCGAGTCAAGCTATATCAAGAACCTCTTATAGAGGATATGTTAAGGCGACTCAAATGGCTAAGAAACGAAAAGAAGAAGAGTTTAGAGTTAGAGAAGAAGCACAGGCAGAGGCTAGGGAGCGCATTAGGCAAAATAATTTAAGGCGACTAGGACTAGATGTCAACCCGAAAGCCCCAAAATATCACATGGACATGTGCCAAAAATCGGGCATAATTACTTCTCGTATAATCGATCGACACCCCTTTGTGATTGTGGAGGTAGGACAAGGAAAGAGTGTTAGGACTGTGAGAGCCTTGGTTGACTTAGGTGCAGCAACTAGTGCAGTTAGAATTTCATACTGTGAGACCTACGATTGAACATCAAGCCCATGGAAGCCTATCTCATAGGTTTGGGAGGTGTGGAAACCATTGTTTGGTTGAGGTGGAACTTCCCATCTACCTTCAAGATGTTCCAATGAAAGTCAAAATGGAAGAACAATTGCAAAGGCAAGTAGACCTTCCTTCTTTTTCGAAGAGTAAAGCATCCACAATAGTTCAACCTCAGAAGTAAGCAAAACAGTACAAGAAAATCGGTATATCGAATAGACAAAGAGCCTTTAAGAGTAAAGTAGTTCTAGGCATAAAGCAGATCTGGGTACAAAAAGGAGAGCAACCACAAGTCGTGCCAACACAATTCCCACCCACTCAATCCAACCATGGGAAGAAAAGAACCAAGCAACCAAGACCAAATCAACCAAAAGGTCTCCAAAAACTTTGGGTGCCTAACAAATTAGTTGCAGCTCAACAATGGCAATTACACATGTGGGTTCCCAAAAGACTCTTATATGCACAAAGGCCTATGCTCTCCATCAACTCTCCGGAAATAGTAAGAAGGCAAGCAACAAGGATATGGGTTTGGAAGAAAAAAGCATCAGTAGCACCCCCAAACCAGAGAGCCAACCACAAGGGATAAAAAATTCAAGCAAACATCCAAAGATGGAGAAGTCAATTGTCATTTAACCATCGACTGATCACATCATTTCCAGATCCAATGGATACCTCCAACAAAGGCTGCATCAACATCTAAAAACCAAAAAGCCTCAACGTGCAGCAACCATGGGCCTTTGGCATAACCTTGTCTTTTGCACCATTCTAGTCATGAATTTCCAAAGTATGCAGTATTATAGGGCCACATTACAAGGCCCTGCATAGACACAATTGAGAAATCCCAAGCACATGAGACACACTTTCCACATGTAATATATTTTCTTGATACTAACCTCTTTCTTCTTGTTTTATGCCATTGTCCCGAAAAAAAGGGGGATAAAGAAAGAGAGAAGAAGAAACAAGACCAGGCCCTCGAAGAATCGCATAAATGAATGATCAACAAGGACATCTATCAACACTAAAAAAGACAAGGCAATGGTCAATCATTGTGATGGGAGTACACAAAGAATGAAGATCCATGGACCCTTCACCATGGTAAGATTTCTTACTTTAACAACACTATAACCATGGTAGATTAGGAAACCTCTTCATCAGCATACCGTTGATCACTTCGCTCAAGACCCAATTTCTGGCACCATATTTCTTCCCATGCATTTTCCAAGTACGCATACATAGGGCCACATTACAAATCCGTGCACAAGGCACATAATGTTTTCAACCCATGCACTAATACACTTACCCATCCTTCATTATGGGTCATGAGTACTTGGCATGAAAACTATGAAAGCCATCTTTGAAAGGGCAAGAGGACATCAAGGTGACAATCGTGAGAGCAAGGAAGCAAGTGCCAAGAGCTACTCACAATCAACCGTGATAACCTCTTTTGAGCAGCTCACAATTTTTGAAAGCTCAAAAGTACACTCTCAAGCTGGAATCAAGGAAGAAGTATATACAAAGGGAATAAAAATAAAAAAGTGGAGAACTGACCCTGCTACATGTGGACGACAGACCGCTTTTGTGGAGACATGATGAACACTACCTCTCAAAGTACTACAACAAACAACCACTCCAACAAGGGTGTGTCAGGGATGACAGACTCTAGAGGGGGGAGTGTTGACACTCAAGGTTAAGCGCAAAGCATGGAAGCGTAACAAAGAAGTGGACACACAAGAAGAAGGAGCATGTAGGGAGCTTTGAGAAGCACATATCAAATTTTTAGAAGAAATCCCTATAAAAATAGTGATTTTTATCACTAAAAACCATTGTAAATACAATTTTCTATTTTTGTAACTCCATTTTGTTCAATCCGAGGAGTCCTTGAGCCTGATGAGTATCAGAAGTACCATCCTACCAGTTTTCATAATTTTTAGACTCCGTTTGAACCCTCGAATAAGTCCTGGAACCTAATTTTTAACTATGCCGGACTCTAGGTCTGGACAAGACCAAAACCACTCAAAAGGGCTGGAGAGCTCATTTTTGGGGCTAGCTTGTTAGAGATTTGAACTCTTGAAAGAGATTTCTTTTGTAATCAAAATTCTTCCATTGTTCCACTCTTTGCTCTTACATTGTGCACATGTGTGTGTATGTGTGTGCATGCTTCTGTGCTTTCACTCACACACTTGTGCCATCACTTGCTCATAGTCTTCATACTAGTCCTCACGTCTCTGCAGATTGACATTTATGAGGTGAGTCTCCTCACGTTGGTACTTGCCATTGTGCTAGAGTGACAACAAGACAAAAGGTTTCCACCTTTCATCTCCTCTCAAACCTACAAGAAATTTAGCGATCAATCTGTGACCTTCAATATCTTCATCTATGGATCCAAGACTATATTCTAGATCCTTCATCTTAGTGACATAATCACTAATACTTTGACTTGGCTTCTTCTTGAATGTAGTAAACTTTGATCATAGACTTGCTTTCCTTGCTTTGGTAGTACTTTGGAAATGATATTCCAATGCATTCCATATATCTTCAACTGATTCCAATCCTCTGATGTGTGGTAGAAAATGATCTAAAATTGTATTATAGATGTAGGCCTTTGCACTTGCATCCTTGTTCTACCAATGCTTTAAAGCATCAAGTTCCTCTTTCTTTGGTCGGCTTTCATCTTCAAATACTGGCTTGTCTTCTTCACCTGATATGTACACCATGAGATCCTTACTCATAAGTAAGGCTTCCATTCTCATTACCTATGTAGGATAATTATCTCTATCCAGTTTATCAATGGAGATATGATCCACCATAATTCTTTGCTACTACTTCAACCTATGAGTTTAAAGGATAAATAATAATAGCTTTTGGAGTTCTTTGTGTATAAATATACTTTTGAAGTAATCTTTTGATGCCTTGTGTCTTTGAATGATTTAGCTTTCAAACTTTAATGAAAACTTTCCAAAACTTCTCGTACCTTTGATGCCCTCTGCTCTCTAGAATCTTTCTGCTCTAATACCACTTTTTGATGTATGAAACATCACAAGAAATGAATTAATGTGACACTAGACAACCTCTATGGTCACCATTAACTCAATGCTTCTCCAAACTTTGAGAAATGATAGCCAAATTTGAGAAGTTTACTTCTTTAGAAATTTCTAATCACTAAAATAACATACCTTCAATCTTTTTCTTATTTCTCTTAGCATAAATATTATTTTTCCAAGATCTTTTGGTCGATAAAAATAGAAGAAGACAAGATCTTTCCAAAAAGCTATTAGTTTCTAAAAACTTTGCACTACACACCAAGTTATGGCCTTCACAAGATGACTATGTTTGACTTCTAAAATAGGAAATGCTGCCTGTTTTAGTAAAAGTGCCTATCCATTTTTGAAAATTTTCAACTTAGCATAGACTTGCAGCAAGAATTCGATGCCAGCCATTAAATTGGTGTGTTTTTGGCCACTTTTTCAGCACGTGAAATACCCCCTTGAACACAGATATGAAGAAAAACACTTTTATGATGGAAATCAATGCTAGGCATTGACTTATGCCGAAACTCCATGCCACACATCGAATTGCTCCACAAAGCTCATATTTTTAACAAGATTCAACAATAGGTAAAAACTCAAAGAATAAAACAAGGAGTTGTGAGCACAAACTCAATGCCAAGCATCGAGTTGCTTGGGAAACTTGAACTTTTGAGATCATTACACAGTAGGCAAAGTATGAAGATGGAGGAGAGAGTCTCATACACAGAACTTTAATTAGTTCTTCTAATAGCTATGAAAAACTCAAAAATTTATAGGTGCTTTCTTACTCAGAGAAGCCCAACTATACTCAATCATACAAAATCTCTCTCTCTCTCTCTCTCTCTCTCTCTCTCTCTCTCTCTCTCTCCTTTTTCTTTTTTCTTTCTTCATCTATTGATACAAACTAGTTTATATAGATTTTGTTGATCTCGTCACTTTTGATAATTCTAGAACTAAAGTTAAGTCCAACTTTAGAAATATAGTACATGTGTGAAATTGTACCTTCACATAGGCATGTCCTTTTCTTCTTAGACTTTGACCTTCAACTTTATGTCCAATTTGTGATTGATTCTTCAACATGTCTCAACAAAGAGAGGGAACTTGAGAAAAGAAACCATCAATATGGTAAAGAAAAAACTTCCAAATCTATGTGACATCGGTAATCAAAGGCAAACAAGAAGTTATATTCTTGGATGAAGATAAAGCTATTGTTGCTATGGAAGAGCATAAAGAGAGTCTAAAAAAGTCAAAAAGTGAAACATATGTATCAGATGAAGGGGAAATAGACATATATGAAGAAATTTATGACCTGCTATGAAAATCTCTTACAATTTCTATTGCTTTACAAACACTACTACGTAGTTCATATGACTCAACCATGTTTCATAATATGATTGAATCCCAATGCGATTTCTTCCTCATAAATATATTAACTTTGTTTCATCCATATGCTTTTTTGATGTGTTTTAGATTTTTCATATACAATTTGTAGAACCCGATATGCTAAAGTATACATTTTTTGACAAATTTTGGTATTAAAATTTGAAAAAATGTTAAAAAAGCACATGTTTTTAGTTCATTTTTTAAAACTACGTATACTAATATAAAGCGATCTCAAACATAAGACACAATTTTTTTGATTTTTGACAAGGGTTTTCTCTTTTATCATTATATTTCTTTTTGTTACGGCTCACTTTTTATTGTGACGTAAGAATCAATGTTGAGTCACACAATCACAATAGATTCTCACTCACACTCATAGACACACTATTGTGAAGTAAGAATCAATGTTGAGTCAGACAATCATAATATATTTTAATTCACAATCATACATGGACATGTGCATACACATATTATTGTGACGAGAATGTCATGTAAAACATTTTGCTCAATTGGATGAAAAATTTCTTGGATCCCTTTACAATTCAAGGGATCTAAGAAGGCATTAATAAGTCCACAGGAGAAATCCATCTAGAGACCTAGAAAGCTCTACTTCCCTTATTAACACCTTCTCAACTCTTGAATTATAAAAAAGAATATAAAAACTTTTGCAACACATCACAGTAAATTTTCATTCACAATCATACACAGACATAAACATACACATACAATTGTGTAAGAATGAACATTGAGTCAAACAATCACAATAGATTATGACTCAGAATCATACACTCATAGATACATATACACACTATTGTGAAGTAGGAATCAATGTTTATTCAAATAATCATAGTAGATTTTCACTCACAAGCATGCACACATCCACGTACACAAACTAAAGTGAAGAAAAAATCAATGTTGAGTCAAACATTCACAATAGATTTGCACTCATAATCATAAACACACATACTATTGTGAAGTAAGATCAATGTTTGGCCAAACAATCACAATAGATTTTCACTCACAATCATACACACACATACACATACACATACTGTTGTGAAGTAAGAATCAATGTTGAGTTAAACAATCACAATAGACATACTATTGTGAAGTATGAATCAATGTTGAATCAAACAATGTTTCAGTCACAATCATACATGCACATACACATACTATTGTGAAGTAAGAATCAATGTTGAGTCAAACAATCACAACAATTCTAACTTATAATTTTAAACAAGAAAATCTATATTTTTCTTTATTTCTTTAATCCTAAAATACTAGATATTTCTACTAAGGTTTTAGACCTTGTTCTTAGATCGCAAAAAATAAAGTAACTTTGATGAAATCCACTCTTGGGGGCATTGTTTCATGAAAAATTATTCAAACAAGTATTTTTTATTGAAAGCATTTTCGATCCAAAACCTTTATATTGAAAATGTTTTCTATTGAAAGATTTTTGATCAAAAAACAACCAAATTATCATGCAAAAACTATTCATTTCTATCCGAATAAGCTGACAGGGCATGAAATAATTGATACCAATAATAAGCGTCTACTATACTAATCTATAATTATTCACGAATAATACCATAATTGAATAGGGAATAATGCAACCTAGTTAAGGAACTTTGTTGTATCTCTTTAAATTTGCTTGTTTGATATGACTCTAGCATATATTTTATACAATCTATACCATAATTCTTTGCCTCAGATCTTAGGATTAGTGAACATTGTGTACAATGCTTTTTGCACCTTAGCAATGAACCTCACTTCATAATCCTACAAGGATGAATTGGAAACATGAAATATAATCCCCACTATGGAACTACTATACAGGAAATACTATTTAAAGTGGTATCCTATCTCTATTTCCTAAACGCTTTAATTCCTTAGTCCCATAGCTTTTAATTTTATGAGAAAATCACCACAAATATGTCCATATGTAGACTTTGTATGTTCCATCACAATGAGTAGTTGTTGATGCATATACATGTTAGATATAGTACTCAATAATCCACCCGCACGTGACAACAAATAATCCATGGTACTCTAAGTTGTATGGCCCTCTTATAAGGAGAAGTCATTATGAGAGTCTGGACATTTGTGATGAGGTCTGCATTGACCAGCAAAGGCACTAGATGATGTATGTGAGTCTAGCCAGCAGACTAGGCAGGGCATATACTTTTGTCACACTGAAATTCCAGATGATAGTTCAGTAGTCGACCAGTCTAGAATTATGATGACTCTAGTGGTGGTTGTCACACCGAAATTCCAGATGATAGTTCAGTAGTCAACCAGTCTAGAATTATGATGACTCTAGTGGTGGTGAGTCCGGAATTACAGTGACTAGGTACTCGGTGGTTTAGTCCGGTGGTTTTAGTTTGGTGGTTTATCCATTCCGAAAGTTAGATAATTTAGTATGTTCCGAATTATAGATGATGCCCATAGTTCTACCTAGATTAATGTATGAGGCCAGCCTAGGGATCATGCCTAAATCATAGGATTAGGTGCCCTACTTATTATCGCAAAACCTTGACTATGTGCAATATAAAGCCCTTTGTCTAGAGACTATCTAAAATGCCATTGAAGCTCCATAGTGGGAGCACACAGGTGGACAGTATCATCGTTGTACATTACTATTGGCAATTTGAGGATCTGAGTTCTCTATCTCTCTTTCATTTTATATTTATGTTGATGTATACTTCTCACTACTCTACCTATCGATCTTATTATGTTGCATCACTATTCTTGATCATTTCTTACATGGTATCAGAGCTTAGGGGGTTTTGAGTGTTGTAGAAGCCGAAAACGTAGAAGTCCGACAAGTCTTTGAACAACTTAAGAGAGAAGATGTCAAGTGGTGTGTCATCATCTACTAATCAAGGTGGTTCATCAACAGGATTATGTGGAACACAAATGGGAATAGTAATGATGTTGGTCGTGCAAACATTGCGGATATGACCACCAGCCTTCACAAAAGGTAAACTCGATGGTACTAATTACACCTTGTGGAAGTTTAAAATCGCTTCTATCCTTAACTCTTATGAATTGCTTGAGACTGTAATTGGAATTGATTGTGAGCCCCAAGAAACACCTGATTCAAATGATCGTGGTTGAATGATTCCTCCCGATGCTGATCTTTTATGTGCTTGGAAGCATAGGAATGTAGATGCACTTTGTACTCTAGTTGCAAGTATGTCTACTTTTGTTCTAGCTCTTATTTAACACACCACAAAGGCATGTGAAGCATGGAACATATTGAGAAATCAATGGGATCAGAAATGGACTCAAAACTTAGAGAATCAACTAGTAACAAAAAGGTTTGCTCCTGGGGAGAGTGCTCAAGTGTTTATCACTGACATAAAGAATCTATGGGATCAAATGGTGGGAGCAGGTGTACCAAACTCAAGTGAAGAACTATCTTGGCATTGTCTTTGAGATTTTCCATCAAAGTTTGATGGTCTTGTAACTGCCCTCAATACCCAGATCAGACCACAACCACTAACTTTTGAAGAATTCTATGTCTTACTCATGGAGGAGGAGCTGCCGCTCAAGGCAAGGAATGACGATGGCAAAGGAGAAGTTGCATTCCTAGTAAATGCTGAAAGTGGCAAACCTGATACTTTGAAAGAACGGAACAAAAAGAAGAACGACAAGAACAAGTTCAAGTGAGAGTCTTTCTACTGCAAGAAGAAGGTATAGGAAAAGAGTCACTCTTCAAAAAGTGGTAAGGGCAAGGAGTTTGCCAACATAGCCAAAACCGAGCTTGATTTGTTTGTTGTGGTAGAGAAAATGTGTTCCTCAACTGAAGATTTAGTTACAAATGACTCATGGGTATTGGACATTGGTCCCTCTCATCACATGATGAGTAGAATAGACCTTTACAGTTCCCTACATCCTCTAGAGGAACCCATCATGATAAAGGTATGCAACAATGCAAGATGTCTTATTAAGGGTAAATGTATGGTGTCTTTCATTAACCATAACAGGGATATTAGAAAGCTTTGAGATGTTATGTATGTTCCATAAATCAAATGAAATTTAGTTTTGGTAGCTTCTATAACTCATCAGGGTCATGAGGTGTCTTTCAGTAAGACAAGAGCTGAGATTTTGGTTCAGAATAATAATCTTGTTGGGACTGAAATAAGGAGGAACAATCTATATGAGTTGTCTGCTCTTACAACCATGATACATGTGGGCACAAATAAGCTTTTGCATGAAAGATTTAGCCACATCAAGTGTTGGAGGAGATGGTGAAGAGTCTTCAGAGATGAAGTGGTGTTGCTTAATCTTGCTTCACTCCTACCAAGAATAATTGCTGGAGAGTGTAGTGGGCCTCTTTAGATGGCTAATGATCATAAATAATCATATATGATGTTTGGAACATGATCCACTAATCAATGGATCAAAAGAGATAGGTAGGAAATTAATCAAAGACCAAAACTTGTTATTCTTGTCTCTACACCTGTTTAGTGTTTTCAATAGTTCTCTAAGCACAGTAGCAGTTAGCCTAATTCCTTTAGAGGATATCTAATTAGCTTAGAGAGCTACCAATCATGAGTGATTTCATCAAAAATGATAAACTACACACTGAGTATGATGTTCAGCAAATCATAGGACATACCCGACATTTTCGGGGTGCATCAATGAACAAACTAGAGAGTAAAGATATGTTAATATCTCATGATTCAGAGAAGCAATGATATTGAGATTTTGTAGTTATATACTAGATAGTATGTTGAATCTGTCATGACTCAAACCATGACAAAAGGTCAATCATACATTGAGAACAATCTCTAAGAAGGTCACTGTATTGATGTAGTCATGATAGAGAAGTGAACTGAAGATATAATGCAATGTATGTATTAAATCATGTACAAATACAATTGCATTGGCAATAATCAATTGCTCAATGTGAGAAGTATGAATGAGCTATAGAGTGAGCTCTTCAAACTACAAGGTATCCTTTCTAAATGATCTCATGGAGTCGAGATAGCACGCGGGTCTTTTGATCCTCCTTTTATACTTGAGTTTGGAGTCAACCTTTTGAAATCAAATTCAAAAGTTCTCCTAAAAGTGCATCCTAAAGTTTAGGATATATTCTCTCATCAATCAATTACGATATTTGATGCTTCCTAACTTGCTCATGGTTGTAGGAAACTTTTACAAGGATAAATGAAAATGATTTTTACAAGAGGTTGATCATATAAGGTTCCATAAGAGATATGCTAATCAACCAAGTATGTGGGCTTGGTTTCTATTGCACCAACAGCTCCCCCTCAAGCCCATCATGCTTGGTCTTCATTCTTCCTTGATATCCTACAAACCAGTCATCAATTTGAATCTGTTCATCTTGGTCCCATCCAAAGACTTTGTGAGTATATCTGCACTTTGTAAATGAGTTGATACATAGGATAGTTGAATATCCTTGCTAAACCATTTCTCCCTTACATAATGATAGTGCACTTCAATGTGCTTAGACCTTGCATGATATATAGGATTAGCATCCAAATGAAGTAAGATTGTGTTGTCTCCAAAGATTATTGGAGTGAAAAAGTGTAACCCCTAATCTGCATAGAGTTGCTTGAGACACATAGCTTCTTGTGGTGTATTTGCTAGGCCTCGGTATTCTGATTCTATAGATGATAAGGCTATAGTTGGTTGCTTTTTAGATGACCATGATATAAGCTTTGAATCTGCAAAAGATAGATACCCTGAGGTGCTCCTCTATCATCCTTGGAGCTAGCCCAATCTACATCAGAATACATCTTTATGTCTAAGTCAGAAGTGAAGGGATAAAACAACCCTTCATTCATGGTACCCTTTAGATACTTTAGCACTCTCTTGGCAACTTCCATGTGAGTCTTCCTTGGTGCATGCATAAATTGACTTAATGTACTTATTCCATAAGCAATGTCTACTCTTGTTAGGGTAGCATAGTTGAGGCTCCCTATAGGTTTTTGGTATCTTGTAACATCCTCAAGGAGTTCTCCTTTATGAGAACTAAGCTTATGGATGAGTTCCATGGGAGTACCTACAATCAGAGCCTAAAATTGACAGGCATTTTGCATGTCGTTGGCCTTTTTTCCTGTCAAAATAGATGTTTATTGAAACTCCTGTCAAATGACAAGCTTTGATTGGTAATTTGCATGTCATTTTTTGTAGATTTGTATATATTTTATATGTATATGCCTTGTATAAAGATGTCAAAATTTCTCTTATGAAAGGTAGAAGCAAAATTTTGCCTATCATATGACATTTTGTCTTGGCTGTGAAATTTAGGCCTTGCCTGCAATTTTGGTGTTATCCATCTGAAATTTCACCAACATATCCTGAATATACTTTCTCTAAGTAATAAATATACTAGAATCTATATACACAAGCTCTATGCCAAGAAAGTATGTTAACAAACCAAGATCACTGATTTTAAATTCTTCCATTAGTTGAACTTTAACCTCCTTGATGTCATTGGCATCATTCCCCGTAATGATAATGTCATCCACAGAGGCATATAAGTAGATAACTTTTGAATTGATCTTCTTTATAAATAAAGAAGAATCTACCTTGCTTGCCACAAAACCTTGGTCCTGCAAATAAGTAACAAGCCTATGGTTCCAAGCTCTAGGAGCCTGCTTTAGGCCATAAAGTGCCTTCCTTAGCTTGCATACATAACCTAATTTAGCTTTGTCTCCAAACCGTGGTGGTTGTGCCATATACACTTCTTCTAATATCCATCCATTTAAGAATGCATTCTTGACATCTAAGTAATATAGGTTCCAATTCTTGGAAGAAGCAACACTTACCAAAACCCTAATTGTTGGCATCTTTACCATAGGTGAAAAGGTTTCTTCGTAGTCCACTCCATGGATTTGAGCAAACCCCTTTGCCACTAGCCTTGCCTTGTATGTGTTTATAGAACCATCTGAATTCTTTTTTATTTTATATATCCACCTTGATCCTATTACCTTCATGCTTGGCTTCTTGGGAACTAGGTCCCAAGTATGGTTTTCATGAAGTGCTTCTACTTCTTCTTGCATGTCTTCTCTCCATTCTTTCCTCTTACTAGCCTCTCAAATGAAGAAGGTTCCTCTGTCATAGAGTCTTTCGTGATATACACAGAATGCCTGGTGACTAATGATGTGTCATAGCCGTACCTTATGGGCTTTTTACTCCCCGTTTGAGATCTCCTAAGTGCTTGATTGAAGGACTCTAGAATGTCTTCCAATTGCTTAACCTTGGCCTTGCCTTTTGACTTCCAAGCCTTGAAATCCATTTGATCTTCATCCTCTGAATTGATATCTTTTGGTAATTGTTGATCTTCTTGAGTGAGAGTTGGAAAATTAGTTTCCAAATCATAAGGTAACTTGCTCTTCCTGCAATCATCTTCAAACCATGAATTATTTTTCATCAAATACTAAATCCCTTCTAACTATAAATCCTTTGTTACTGGGATTGTATAGCCTATAACCCTTCTGGTTTTGGTCAAACCCAATGAATATACACTTTTCAGCTTTAGGGTCAAGCTTCCCTATAATATGTGAGGGAATGTGTGCATAAGCAATGCACCGAAATATTTTGCAGTGGTCCAATGAGGGTCTCCTACCATTCCATGCTTCATAGGGTGTCATTCCATCCAAGGATTTGGATGGGAGCCTGTTGACCAAGTAAGTGGCTATGGAAACAGCCTCTACCCATAGGTAATTAGGTAGCTTCTTCTCATTCAACATTGACCTTGCAGCTTCAACTATCAACTTGTTCCTTCTCTCTGCCTTTCCATTTAATTTAGGAGTATATCTTGTTATTACTTCCCTCTTTATGCCTCTGTCCTATAGAAATGAATCAAATTCATGTGAAAAATACTCACCACAGTCCTAAGATCTGATCCTCTTCAAACTTCTACCTGTTTGGCTCTCAGCTAATGCCAAATACTTTTTGAAACATGTAAATAGTTCATCCTTATGCTTCATGAAGTAAAGGATTGTCCATCTACTATAATCATCTATAAATGAAACATAGTACCTTGAAACTGATATTGATGGATCTTTTCTCGGACCCCACACATCAGTGTGTACAAGCTCCTAGTAGTCTTCATACATGTATCCCTTGTTGTTGAACGGTTGACTGTGAGCTTTACCAAATTGGCATGCTCCACATTTTTATATCATGTGTTGCTTCGACACATTGGGGATGCCAAGCACACTCTAATCCCTGCAAATTTGTTTTAGTGTTGTTTCTCCTATGTGTCCTAGCCTTTTGTGTCGTATCTCTAAACTCAAATAGGGTTTGATCTTTATAATTGAAGAGTGCTATGTTTCTAGTGTCTCCAATATCAAATGTAAATAATCTACTAGATTTCTCACCTTTAGCAATCCTTTTGAAGTCTTGTTGATGGTCTTCCACATAATATGCTCCATGCCTAGTGAATCTGATCTGTAAGCCTTTCTCAACAATCTGTCCAACACTAATTAGGTTCTTGGTTATAGATGGCACATACAAAACCTTACTTAAGAAGTTCATGTTACCATCAGAAGACTTGACATTTCCAATTTGCTTGACTGAGTGTTTAGTGTCATCACCTATCTGTACTTCATGCTTCCTTTTGGGTTCTTCAAGATCAAATAGTGATGCTACATTTCCAGCCACATGATTGGAACATCTTGACTCAATATAAAAAAGATGCTCATCATGTTTATCTTGCTTGGATGTCATTTTCATGACTCGAGCAGAGAATCCTATTGGTCTTCTATGTAGTTGTAATCTCTTATTCCTCTGAAATGTCCTTGATAATTGTTGTTGTACCCTTGATTATAGTTATGATTGTAGTTGCTTCCTCCATTGTTGTACTTGCCTCTGGATTTTCCATAGCTACCTCTATGGAATCCTCTTTCCCTTTGATTCCTTGTGTTCTTGAAGCATTTATGTGGTGTGGTTCATAAGGCCACAAATGTTGCAAGGTGGAGTGTTGTAGGATCTCCCCCTGCCCTAATTTCCTACTCTTCACCTTCCTCTAGCACCTCTTCCTCTACCTGTGTAGTTAGCTTGAGAGGTACTAGTCTCTTCTTCATTCTTCTTGCTTTTACCTTTATCCTTACTTTTAGTCTTATCTATATAAAGGGCAAAAGATTGGTTACCTCTAGAGTTGTCACCATTCTTGTTGAGCTTTGTCTCGTGGGTGAAGAGTTGCCCCATCAAGGTGTTGAAGTTAGGTATTTGCATATCCATGTAAAGGTCCATTGTTGTGGTGAAGGACTCCCACTTATCATCAGCTTTGATGCCATTAATGATCTGCCTTACTATGTGTTCTTCTTCTATCTCCTCTCCAATGCTTGCAAGCTGGTCATCCACATCCTTCATCTTGGTTACATAATCAGCCACATCCTTCATCTTGGCTACATAATCAGCCACACTTTGTTTTGGTTGCTTCTTTAGGGTTGTGAACTCCATTCATAGCTAATTCTTTCTAGCCCTTGTATTTGATGAGAGTACTTCCCAAGTCTTTTGGGAGGCCTTGCAATTCCTAATATGAGGCAATGAGAAATCAGATATTGATTTTAGTAGATAAGACCTGGCAAGAGCATCCTTTGCACACCATGTGGTCAACCTTTCTTTCTCTTTCTTTGTGGGATGATGTTTGCTCCTGAGTATTAGCATCTCTTTATCTCCTGAGATGTATCCATATATTCTCCCTTGAAGGTAGGCTTGCATCCTTAGTGACCATGTTGAGTAGTTTCTTTTGTGCAATTCGTCAATGAAGGATGGAAATCCATCTCCCATCTTGTTTGTTGTTGCTCTGATACCATTGTTGGAGGAGATGGTGGATAATCTTCAGAGATGAAGTGGTGTTGCTTAATCCTACTTCACACATGCCAAGAATAATTGTTGGAGAATGTAGTGGGCCTCTTTAGCTAGCTAATGATCATAAATAATCATATATGATGTTTGGAACATGATCCACTAATCAATGGATCGAAAACCAAAACTTGCTATTCTTGTCTCTACACCTGTTTAATGTTCTGAACAATTCTCTACGCATAGTAGAAATCAGCCTAATTCCATTTGAGGATATCTAATTAGCTTAGACATCTACCAATCGTGAGTGGTTTCACCAAAAATGATAAACGACATGCTCAGTATGATGTTTAGCAAATCATAGGACATACCCGACATTTTCAGTATGCATCAATGAACAGACCAGAGAGTAAAGTTATGTTAATATCTCACGACTCAGAGAAGCAATGATAATGAGATTTTGTAGTTATATACTAGAGAATATGTTGAATCTATCATGCTTTAAATCATGATAAAATATTAATCATACACTGACAACAAGCTCTGAGAAGATCATTGTACTGATGTAGTCATGGTAAAGAAGTGAAGTGAAGATATAATGCAATGTATGTATTAAATCATGTACAAATACAATGTCATTGGCAATAATCAATTGCTCAATGTGAGAAGTATGAATGAGCTATAGAGTGAGCTCTTCAAACTACAAGGTATCATTTCTAAATGATATCGTGGAGTTGAGATATCATGTGGGTCTTTTGATCCTCCTTTTATGGTTGAGTTTGGAGCCAACCTTTTGAATTCAAATTCAAAAGTTCACCTAAAAGTGAATCCTAAAGTGTAGGATATATTCTCTCATCAATGAATTATTAGATTTGATGCTTCCTAACTTCCTCATGGTTGTAGGATACTTTTACAAGGATAAATGTAAATGATTTTTACAAGAGGTTGATCATATAAGGTTCCATAAGAGATATGCTAATCAATCGAGTATGTGGGCTTCTTTTCTATTGCACCAACATCAGGTACCTAGTATTGATGGAGATGCACCAAAAAGGTATGGTTGCTCACCTGCATTTGGTTGCAGAGATGAAAGAACGATGTGAATCTTGCATGATGGGCAAGCAGTAGAGGAAGGCATTTCCACAAGTAAGCAAGAATAAAGCAAGTGATCATCTAGACTTCATGCATGCTGACTTGTGTGGAAGAATGCCTTCATAGGCCTTGGGAGGATATTCCTAGTTCCTGTTACTCGTCGATGACTATAGCAGGAATGTGTGTGTGTATTTTCTTCGTGATAAGGCTCAAGCTTTTGGTAAGTTTAAAGAATGGCTTCAGCTTGTTGAAACTAAAATTGGGAAGAAGATGAAGAAGCTTAGGACGAATGGTGGTGATGAGTTCACGTCAACAGAGTTTGATGATTTTTGCAAGGCCAAAGGAATCAAGCATGAACTCATAGTGGTGCATAACCCTCAAAAGAATAGTGTTGCTGAATGCTAAAATTGAACCATCATGGAAATGGAAAGGTGCATGTTGAAGGGAAAAGGATTGCCTAATCATTTTTGGGAATAGGCTTTCAATACTATAATTTACATCTTGAATCAAAGCTATGCTAAGACACTTGATGGAAAGACTCTAGAAGAGGCCTACACTGGTAGAAAGCCTTCTGTTTCCCATTTCCAAGTATTTGGAATGAGTGTTATGTACACATTTTAGATAAAGAGAGGAACAAGCTTCAACCAAAAAACACCAAATGTATCTTCTTAGGGTATTATGAAGAGAGTAAAACTTATAAGATTTATGACCACCCAGAGGCAAAGAAGATCATAACGAGTCATGATGTGGTGTTCATGGAGTAGCAACCACATGTGGTGGAAGAGGAAAAGGGATCTTCCACTCTATCATCAGACGAAGAGGTAATCCACTATGAACCTAGCCCAAGAGCTAGCCATCCTATAGAAAAGAAGGAAGCATCATCCTCAGATGATGAGATAGAAAGTCACCAACTTGTTGTTACTCAAGTGGAAAAGCCATTTCCACATTGGGTGAGGCAGCTCTGTGATTTTTCAAATCCCATCCCACAATCATTAGAATAGGTTGCGGATGGTCCAAGGCGATCATAGAGAATAGAGGAACAAAGACAGGATGCAATAGAGTTCCCACAATGCCAGTTTATGAATGAATGACTTACTTAGCTCCCAGTTGTATGTCTCTATATATAGCTACTTGAATCAACGAGGACCACTAGAATCCGCTAGTGGTGGCTGTACTTTCCACTCAAGTTAAGTCTCTCTAGACTCAAGTTAACTCATGTTAACTTGAGTTAGAAGGCTCTAGAGCTTCTTGGGCAAAGTTCTCTTCCCATGCTCCCCATGGGGTTTGAACCCAAGACCACAATCTTGAGGCTTAACCACTAGGCTAAGTGGATTACTTGTTTATGAGAGCACATGAACTTATACTTGAGTCTACTCTTGAGATCTTTGGTTCTCCACATGAGTGACCAAACGATGTCCGATTTCAGACCTATTTGAAGCAACCAAACTCTTAGACCGTAGACTTACTTTATTACATTCTTCCCCGCTTGGGAAAATTTCTCATCCTTAAAAATAAAGCTATATATAGTATTCGTAGGCAACCCTTGAGCCTCATGTTCTAATACCGAAAGAACATGAGCATTCATTTGATCTGTTATCCACTTAGAACTTGAAAGTAGAAAATCTTATCTATTGTTGATCAACTTAAAATTGGAAAGTTGGAAAATGTCATTGGATTGTAGAAACTTTGTCCCATGTTGAGTTTTCTTCTGTTCCATCCTTCCATTTTACTAAGCACTCTTCATACAAGTGACTTCTTGTACGTTTATCTCGGGTGTGAAGTATCCTTTCAAGTTCATGAGGAACTGTTTCACTTACTAGAAGTGGAAGAATAACCTATTGACTCATTCATGTTGAAGTCCCACTACAATGGAGACCTAGGTTGGGACCCATACATCAACATGAATGGACTAAACATTAGGGGAAAAAATGAACCCTCCTTGGGCCTTTTGGATTAAGGGCTGATTAGCAATGGACCAATGAGGAGAGGGTGGTGGCCACAGTCTACTCCCTTAATCATCTAGACTAGGCATAGGCTTCCCTTGTTTTTGAGTGATCAAAAAGACAAAACCACTTAGAACTAGTGGGTTTTCTTGTCAGAATGGTTTTGGGAAGCTCAACAATCAATTATAGCCATTGGATTTGTAGATCTTTAATGGCTCAGATGTGTTTCTTCCAAAAAAATGTGCGATGGAGTATGAGCCATCAGATTGGGTACTCAATCGGACGATGTCGTTTGAAAGAGAGTTGGATTTAGCACCTAAAATGCTCACCATTGGATCTCCATATGATCTAATGGTTGAGGATCATTTAGCACAAGAGGAAAGCGCCTTTTGACATGTGCCATTGGATGCAAAACTTATCGAATAGCTCATATTAAACTTCAAAAGCATCTTAGCATCAAATGCGCTCGTCCGTCAGATTCAACGTCGATCGTGTGGCTCCAAATGCATGCGAAAATGAGCCTAGCCCCATTCATACATGGCCGTTGGATGGAGGAGTGATCTTGTGGCTCATAATGACTAAAGAAGTTGTGCTCAGCCCCATTTCCAGTAAGCCATTGGATACTCCAAGATCTAACGAACCAAAATTCCACAGAGCCAGCACTAACAAATCATGTGAGATTCTCCTAGATTCATGCATGCCAGAGACTCCCTCTCTAGAATTATATCGTTTTCAATTTTATCCATTGGATTGCAGCATCCGAAGGTCAGAAAAAATTGACTTTTTGAATTCAAAAAGAAAGTGCTATCAAATATTATTTTATTACACAAAACCACTAGCTGTTTTCTCTAGCCACTTAATCCCCTAGATTAAGCTTTTTAATCCCTAAAAATTAGGAATCCTTACAAGGCCCATGCAAGGCTCATTTTTTCCTCTAATGATTCAATTGTTGAATTATTGGCATTGTTATAGGCAAACTCAACTAAAGGAAGATAGTCTTCCCAATCAATCTGTTTGGAAGTAACCTGAGCTCTGAGTATGTCTTCCAAAATTTGATTGACTTTCTCAGTCTGTTCATCCATCAGGGGATGTTCAGCCATACTTAAACTTAGTTTAGTTTCAAGGTCTACTAAAGACTTCTCACCAAAAATGACTTGTAAATCAAGCATCTCGATCAGAAAATATGTCAACTGGAAGACCATAGAGTCTGTAAAGCTGATTTACAAATATCTTTGCAAGTGTAAGGTCGCCGGAATTGGATTGTATTTTTCATATATCGCACGCACTGAAAAGGCGTAGGAATAGATGTAAATTTTACCCTTTAATGAAAAGGCATTACGGTGATTCTTTGGCAAGGAGAGACGGGTTCGCCAGACTCTCTGTCTAGGCGACCGTGCGGAGAAGATCGTGTGCAGATTTACCGAATTACTGAGTACTGTATTATGTTCGTTGAATTGCCGCATTAAGTATTAACACAGTAATGTTACATCCACAGTAATAAGACTGTGTGACTGTGTGATTGTTAACTTGCACGATAAGTTTATATGCAAAAATAATCGTAACCGAAAAATAGTAACTGTGTAGCGGAAGTTGTTGCTTTGAAAGTATATTTACTGCTTAGTTGAATAGTTAATTTGGGAAAATTAAATAAAGGGTCTCTGCACTGTCAGACCCCTAACCATCCCCAAGAACCCGAAACGAGATTAAAAGTGACTTGACAGAAGTGCTTTTAACACTGGCGCCGTCTGTGGGAAAAGCCAGTGTGTGCCAGTCTAAGGTCGCCAGAATTGGATTGTATTTTTCATATATCGCACGCACCAAAAAGGCGTAGCGAATAGATGTAAGTTTTACCCTTTAATGAAAAGGCATTACGGTGATTCTTTGGCAAGGAGAGACGGGTTTGCCAGACTGTCTGTCTGGGCGACCGTGCGGAGAAGATTGTGTGCAGATTTATCGAATTACTGAGTACTGTATTATGTTCGTTGAATTGCCGCATTAGGTATTAACACAGTAATGTTACATCCACAGTAATAAGTTTGTGTGACTGTGTGATTATTAACTCGCGCGATAAGTTTACTGTGTAAAAATAATCGTAACCAAAAAATAGTAACTGTGTAGCAGAAGTTGTTGCTTTGAAAGTATATCTACTGCTTAGTTGAATAATTAATTTGGGAAAATTAAATAAAGAGCCTTTGCATTGTCAGACCCCTAACCATCCCCAAGAACCCGAAACGAGATTAAAAACTGTCACAACCTGTTTTTCTATCCAACCCTTTTCAGTGCTTGGGGGGTATGCCCTGTGGCGCCAAATTGTGCGCAACTATGAGGGGTACTAGTACTCCTCATACCAAGCTCTCATTGCCTTCCTCAACACGAGTTGATAATCGAATATAAATGTGTTTTGGCAATCTTCTTGGTGTCCCTCTTGTTGGTTTATGCATTTTGTGGGTTTGAACGTCTCAAGAACGACTTGACAGAAGTGCTTTTAACACAAGTTCTCAAGTCTTATATGTAGTCTTGACCAGAATAAACTGAGCAAATTTAGTCAATCTATCAACTATAACCTAGACCGAATCAAACCCTATCTGAGTGTGGGGTAACCCTGAAATGAAATCCATGGAGATACTTTCCAATTTACCTTTAACAGTCTCCAAAGGATGTAGCAATCCTCCAACTTTAAGTTGTTCAAACTTATTGACTTGACATTTATGGCACTTCGATACATAGTTTTGCACATCTCGATATAAGCTAGGCCAATAAAAATGTCATTTAACTAACTCATAGGTTCGGTTAATACCAAGATGTCTAGCACTTGGAGCATTATGGCATTCAAAAAGTACTTGATTTTGTATGTTCAAAAGACTTGGGACACAAAAACGTCTATAAAGCAAATATTCATCTTGGAGGGAGTAGTGTTTAAAATTTCCCTCAGAAGTACTTGCTTCATTTTGTTGCGCTTGTTTAGTTGCTTTCCATGCTTGACTTAGTTTACTTTTCACTCATTTTTCTTTTCCCACTATTCTGCATCAACGTTCATGTCCCTTCTACATACTTTCAATTGACAGATTGATCATAATCTTTTTGTTTTCTTACTTAACCATGATTAGTAGCCGCCTTTGGTGTCTCTGATTCTGTTAATGCATGCATGTCGCCATTATATCTGTATATTTCCAACACTCCGTGATGATTATGTTTCTTTCCGCCTGATTCCTTCAGTGTTTCTACTTAATCCTGTTCTTCACATTGTTATTCGCTATTGCATCCTTGTGTGCTTGCGACCTTTGCATTCCCTGTGTTCTTGTGTGCTCTGAGTGTGCCATGGAAGCTCTAGCAAATATCGTTACCTTCCATGCTAGTCTCGCCCTGGAAGTGAGTGAGTTCCTATGTGCTCGAGGTCTTCTCGCCTTCACTACATTGCCTTGGCATTCGGTGGAGTGTCATCCCTTCTGTGCGCAGATAATCTCTGCCATAGCTGCCATGCCTGCTACAGAACAATGTTGGCCGCTGGCATGTTTGAACCCCCGTGTCATTGTTACACTCAATACAGTCGCTGAGGGATTATGTCTCCCTCAGGTCGGGTTGGTCGATGGCCCTCTCCTTCCTATGGCGACAATGAAGGAACTCTTCCCCCGACACTCGTCTAACGAGTTTGCCATTTTATGTCATCCAGAACCAGAGTGCACCATCCTCCAATTCCTAGTAGCTGCCCTAAATCTCCAAAAATGCACTTACGATATCTCACGTCCTTTCTACTCAATGATTGACACTGCATCACGAGAGGCAGTCAACTTTCCTTCATTCTTTTTCGAGTGCATTCACCGCAAATGCCAAGCTGTTTCTAAACAATTAGCCAAGAATGAGATCTCTCGGACTCGATTGCCGCACCTTCTCACCTTTCTCCTTTCGGTGATTCAAGCAGAGCAACCACCCCCTGTGAATACTCTGCTCTTACATGAAGTTTCTACACAAATGCTAGAGGACGATGATGGTGAAGATCTTCTCCACTTCTTCCAGTGCAAGGGACGTCGCATCAGCCCATCTCACAATCAAGTGGAGGAATCTACCGTTGTCCAAGAGGTTGAAGTTTTTCATGATACAACCACTTCCTTACAAGTAGCATCTGCCCACTCTTCTCCAATTAAGTAGCAGGAATCTGATATTATCATGGAAGACATGGCTGAATCTTCTCGACGGGATGAAGCACAATCCCTGGATGACATGGTTGTGAAGGATACAGAGGCTGATAGCACTACCATTATGTGTCATCCATCCTCCTCACAAGTAGCAGATAATCAAGGAGACATGGCAAAGCAACCGCAAAGTGCTGAAGAGGCTGTTACCAAAGTTTCCACTGTTTTGTCTTTGCTTCAAAATGAAATAGGCATTGTCCTCGTCTAGACACCTCATCTGTCTCTTCCTCCTCCAATCACACTTCTTGACGCTGGTGCTTCTCCCTCCTCACCTCCAACTGCAATCCTTGAGGTCCCAACCAAAGTTGCTTCTTCTCCCAACTACTCTCCACCTTCGTTGCCACACCTCCTTTCTTCCCAACCATCGCAGCCTACACCTTCTATTCCCACCCCGGTTATGTTTATTGAATTGGCGTCCATGGGCCAGTTTTTAATCCAGTTATCACAACAATTACCCCTTGAGCTGCAAACGACACAACAGATTATTCGTCAGGAGCTGCAAACTAAAGTAGACCTCTTGGAGGCAGATATAGCACCTCTCCAAGAAGAACTCTTTGAGGCAAAAATAGATATTCATTCCTTGCAAACTCACATTCAGCAACTGCAGGAACAATTGACCGCAAAAGATATTATTATTGCCAAACAGGACGCGGAGATTAACGGGTTCAAGCAAGAAATTGCAGATAATCAAGATGCCATGACTGCGTTAGACAACGAACTCCATGAAACGAGGGGTAAGCTTTGCGTTTTAGAAGAAGCTTCACAGATGCTCGCCACGTATGTCATTAAAGATGAAGCTGAATTACATAAAGTTACTGAGCAGCTGTTCCAAAAAGATCAAGAACTTTCTATAGAAATTTCCAAGAATCTCCAATTAAAGAAGGAAATCATAGTTGTTCAAAAAGAGAGAGGAGATTTTTACAAGACAATGCAGTTTCAATCTGAAGAACTCGCACGCAGGGAAAAGCAATTAGGCATTCAAGGTGACAGATTATCCAGAATCGATGCTGACATTGCAGAAATGAAGTTGCAAAGAGATGCTGCTCGCAAATGATTTTTATTTATAAGAAGCGTTTTTGCAAACCCAGGCTGAGTCTTTAATAAGTCAAGTAGTAGCTGCCTCTTCGGTCAGGACTGATGCACAGCTTATTGAACCCGAAATCTTGAAGGATATGTTAGATTCTTTAAAACAGAAGATCGCCCAAACCTTTAAGTTAGCCCGCTCCATGTATGTACAGGGTATCATAGATGAATCTTGAACTTTGTAATTACCTTTTGGGTTCGAGTCCACCGTGCGTGCCAGTGTGAGTGGCCGAAATGTAATTCTGAAAATTCGCATGTATACCGAAAGGGCGTAGTGCAACAGTTGTAACTTTTTATTAATAAAAGAAGCGTACGTGCACAGAGGGTAGGTCGTCGCCGGACTGTGAGTCTGGGCGAATGCCTGAAGTGGAGAGTGCATTACGGATATATGGTGTACCCTGAGTAGTCTGCATCTCTATCTCTCTATAATTGAGTTCAGTAATGTATTAAGGATTGATGAAGTATTAAGTTAAGTGATATTATGGTGGAGTGATGAAATTGTGCAGTTAATTGTCTCGTGTTGAAGTATGTTGTAATGTGCATGTAGATAAGTAGTTGAAGAATAATTTCATTCAGCACGTTAAGTCGGTATAGTAGTATAAGTAGAATCTGTAGAATTTGGGAAAATAGAAACAAGGCCTCTGTTTTACAGACCCCTAACCATCCCAAGAACCCAGATTTGATAAACAGATTAAACATTAGTTTAACAGATCTTGTTTGCAACTTCCTTTCAACGTTGAAATAAATTTAATTTTAATTTGTACAAAACTTAGATTGTTCAGCATAGGCATCCAACTTAAGGCATTTGCCACTCCATTGAACTTTCCTTTCTTGTACCTTAGTTCATAATTAAATTCTTGTAACTATTTGGCCCATCTAGCTTTTCTACCTCTCAAGTCCGGTTGGTTTGCAAACCACTTGATAATCTCTTGATCAAAGACTATGGTTAACTTTGATCCATATCGATAATGATGCCATTTCTTCAGAGCATTTATTATAGTGAACATCTCTCGCTCATAGATAGAATAGTTTTGTTAATGAGGACTTAACTTTCTACTTAGCAAGACTTAGCTCTAATACAATGCAATATAGTTTCCACAATGCCAACTTACAAATGAATGACTTACTCACCTCCCAACCATATGCCTCTATATATAGCTGCTTGAATCAATGAGGACCACAAATGTAACTAAAGTCCAAAAGTGCATGTGCAATCTCCTCCACTCCTTTGATACCTTCCACTAGAGTCCACTAGTGGTTGGAGTGATCTTTTCCACTGCTTTAGTACCTTCCACTAGAGTCCACTAGTGGTGATTGTACTCTCCATTTGAGTTAAGCCTCTCTAGACTCAAGTTAACTCACGTTAACTTGAGTTAGAAGGCCCTAGAGCTTCTTGGGCAAAAGTCTCTCCCCATGCTCCCCATGGGGTTTGAACCCAAGACCTCCTCCTTCACAACCTTGAGGCTTAACCACTAGGCTAAGTGGATTACTTGTTTATGAGAGCACATGAACTTATGCTTGAGTCTATTCTTGAGATCTTTGATCCTACACAAGAGTGACCAAACAGTGTCCGATTTCAGATCTATCTAAAGCGGCAAGACCCTTAGACCATATAGTTACTTTATTACATAGGAAGAGGCCCATATTGTAAACTCAACATTGATGGCTCATATTATCGACAAACAAGCAAAGGAGCCAACCACTATGGAAGAAACACTCCACGGTCCAAATTGGAGAACTACTATGCAAACATAATACAAGCCTAATAGTACTTTGGAGAAGTACAAGGCTAGACTTGTTGCACAGGGCTATTCCCAAGTCAAAGGCATTGATTTTAGTGAATCGTTTTCCCAAACAACAAGGATGACCACTATTCAACTAGTACTAGTTGTGGCTATACATAAACAATGGGCGAGGGTCCCCATTTAGAGAACAAAATATGTAAGCTAAAAAGGGCATTATATGGGTTGAAACAAGCCCCGAGAGCATGGTACCAGTGGATAGATAGGTATCTTTTGGATATAGGATTTAAAAGATCTGCTTTTAATGCTAATTTGTATGCTCTAAAGCTAGGAGGGAAGACAATTCTGCTTCTACTCTATGTAGACGACCTTGTGATTACCAAAAACAACAATGCACTTCTTAAACAAACGAAAGATGCCCTGAGTTCAAAATTTGAAATGATAGATTTGGGCTTAATGCATTATTGCTTAGGCCTTGAAGTCCAGCAAGAACCAGGGAAGATCTTTATTTTGCAACAAAAGTATGTGAGGCAGGTGTTGAAGGCATTTGACATGGAGGATTGCAAGGAAATCTCTACATCGATGAAGATCAACATAAAATTATCTATTGGACATATTTCACCTCCGGTGGATACAGGAGATTAGTTGGAAGTTTCATCTACTTGTGTAATAGCAGACCGGATATCTCTTATGTTGTTGGTGTGGTAAGCAGGTTCTCTAATAAGCCATGCATAACTCATTGGAATGCATGCATACAAATACTAAACTATGTCAAAGAAACCATTGAATATGGTATTCTTAATGGAGAAGGATCATCTCTGAGTGGATACTATGACTCAGATTGGGTAGGAGATATTGATTCTAGAAAATCAATTTCTAGATATTTTTCTTCATTGGGTTTGGGGATTCTTTCTTGGATGAGTAAGAAGCAACTGACTGTAGTGTTGTCTTCTACTGAAGCAGTGTACAAAGCAACATGTGATGCTGCATGTGAAGCAGAATGGTCGAGGAGGATCCTATGGCATATAGGAATTCAAGATCAGAAGCCTACAAGGTTGAATTGCGACAACCAAAGTTGGATAGCCATCGCCAAGAATCTTTTTTGTCATGCATGTAATAAGCACATAGAAACCCAATATCACTATGTGTGAGAGTTGATCGAGGACAAAGTCATGGAGTTGAGCTATTGTCGAATAGATGAAAATGGGGTAGACATTTTCACCAAGAATCTGGGGAGAGAGCAAAATATTGGCATTGGAACAAGAAGATAGTTCACCATAGGTGGACATTGAGGGGAGGTGTTGGATATACTCAATACTCCACCCGCACGTGATAGCAAATGATCCATGGTACTCTAAGTAGTATGACCCCAATTATAAGGAGAAGCCATTATGAGAGTTTGGACATTTGTGATGAGGTCTGCACGAGACCAGCAAAGGTAGTATATGATCTATGTGAGTCTAGTCAATAGACTAGGTAGGGCATATACTTCTGTCACATCGGAATTCCAAATGACAGTTGGGTAGTCAACTAGTGTGGAATTAAGGTGTGGTGGTGACTCCGGAATTATGGTGACTAGGTAGTCCGGTGGTTTAGTCCAGTAGTCTGGTGGTTTGAGCTCAGTGGTTTATCTAGTCTAGTAGTTAGATAATTCAGTATGTTTCGAATTATAGATGATCTCGAGAGTTATGCCTAGATTAATGTATGAGGCTAGCCCAATGATCATGCCTAAATCAAGGGATTAGGTTCCCCAATTGCTATCACAAAATCTCGACCGTGCGTACTATAAAGCCCTTCATCTAGAGACTGTCTAAAGTGCGATTGAAGCTCCATAGTGGGAGCACACGGGTGGACAATATCATCGTTGTACATTATTGTTGACAATTTGAGAACCTGAGTTCTCTATCTCTCTTTGTTTTTATATTTTTGTTAATGTATTTTGCTTCTCACAAATCTACCTATTGGTCTTATTCCATTGCGCCACGATTCTTGATCATTTCTTACAATACACTTTGGACTCTAATAATGCATTTGTTAGTTTCTATAGAAATTATCCTTTCACATACATGCTTTCCTCAAACTTTATGAGATGTAGAGATCTATAGGTCTCCGTTGTTTAAATATTAATCATTAGACTTGGAACTTTCTTATATATTATGACCTTCATATAAAAGAATGCTACATTGTGAATTTTATGACATAAATTATGTGATAGAGATGCTACATTGTGAATTTTATGACATAAATGATGTGATAGAGATCTGCATAGGAGTGATCTACAGGTATATAGAGAGAGTGGTTGAAGTCCCAAAAAAGAAAAATTATACTGAAGAATACACCAGATAAAAAAGATCTGAGGGTAATTTTTTACATGTTTTAAACAATTTTCAATCTTTCTAATAAAATAGCATAAAAAATAATTATTTTCATGTGAAAAGAAAAGGAGCACACTTGGAAATTGGACAATTGAGACTCAAGATAGTGGTGACCATTTCCTTCCCCGAAATTATATGAATATTCGTTGAAAAATTTTGTAGTTCCAAATTCTCATATGCAATAGACGTCAAAACATACCGTTTGTGTAGCATTCAGAGGTTGCCTTTGGAAGTGTTGTTTTCTTTTTCAGGTTCAAAGTTTCATATTCAGAATAGAAAAGCTCTTCTATTCTTAAGTTTGTGATTTTTCAAAGTACCGTGTTTTCAAAGTTCCTCGCAAAATCGTAGTAGACGAAATGGTCAATCGGGTCCATTTATATATCGAGCTCGCCGCCATCTTTCGATGTACCTCAGTCTTCTCACAGTCGGGGGATCATCGATTCATATCTTGATTCTTGTTATATCATCGATTCATCGCCGCTCCTCCGCATTACACACACACACTCTCTCTCTCTCTCTCTGCCACAAGAAGAGGATCGCACACAGTAGACAGAAAGACTACCGAAAGAGACGAGCAACATGGTAGATTGTCCCTCCAGATCACTCGGCTTCCTGTGCATACTTCTTGTTGTATGCTCTGACTTCTGCGCCCCAGCAGCCTCCGCTGCGCGTTCTTTGCTCATGAAAAATGTACAAGAGTCATTGGTGAGTTCGGATTGCGGAGCGGCGCTTGAGGATCCACTCCACCCCGCTTCCATGTCTGATTTTACCATCATGAGAGCTGATGGTGATGATCACATCAGGCTTTTTGCCCCGCCTGCCTCTCATGCGAGCTCCGCGTCTTGGCAGCATATCCTTGCATCAACTCCTCCTCCTGGAAAACTCCTATATAAACTGACCGAACGACTGATGAAGTGTCCGCCTCATTAACCTCTCCGCGCGAAGTGTTCTCCTCAATCCTGATTTACGCTCTCACCAGTCTTCTCCGCGCTCTCCTCGATCCTGATTTACACCGTCTTCAATCTTCTGTGATTTACACTGTCCTCAAGCTTCTGTGCATTACAGAAACACAAATGGGCAGACGCTAGACTAATTGAACCATCCAATAAACGCCCACATATCTGTGGAATGAACGTCAAAGATGAAGCACTTTGTTCGCTCAGAAGCACATACATGCATACACACGTACGTACATACATATATTTGTATCTCTCTCTATCCATCGCCAATAACTGCAACATATGAGGTGAATGAAATTCATCGACAATAGTTGCACCGCATGAGGTGAATGAAACGGATAAGAAGAGCTCTTCTACGGTGCGGCTATGACGGTTAAGATGCTGGCGTTTAAGAAACTTTTGGAAGAACGAGGTTCGCGCGGCCATGGCGGTCTAGAGGCAGCGCTCTTGCAGCGTTGAAGGAATCGTTCGCCTTTCTCTCTCTCTCTCTCTGGTTTTCTTCAGGAAATCGCTGGTTTTCGGACGTTCTTCATGGATTTCGCGCTAAGATCATGCTTGCTCCGACAGGGTCGATTTCAACTCAAACCGTTAGTTTGATCGTAAATCCTTTACACTGTTAGTTTGATCTTAAGCCTTCTGTATCCAATTCTTTCATTTTTCTTAGTTCCTTTTTTACTCTTCGTTTGATCATAAATCCTTCTCTATCCAGTTTTTACTGATAGTTTGATCTTAAGCCTTCTGTATTCGATTCTTTCATTTCTCGTGGGTGCTATGCATTCTACCCCTCCTTGTGTGGAATTTGGAAGGTCCCATAGATATTATGAATTTCACATTGTACTTTCAATTAATTGTCAAGCATTAAAAAGAGTGAGTAAGTAAATTGTTAGATCGAATTTTCTTTAAAAAAAAGTCATTTTTTTGTTAACTGTTCATTGTTTTATAGTTTTCTTTGTTTTTTACTTAAACTTTTCTTTTTTCTTTTTTAAATGGAGGTGAAGTCGAGGCCGAAACTATTTTTTTAATTTTTCTTAGTCATTGGGGAGTTGAAATTTAGGAATAAAAAAAAGAGGAATTAAAAAGATTTTTTAAACAACAAAGGAGAAAAAAAAGAGAAGTAGAAAAAAAGGAAAAAAAAGAGAAAGAGAAAGAGAAAAAAAGAGTAAGAAGTGGAAAAAAAATAAAAAAGAGGAAGAAAACAGAAGTCAATATGCTAACTTTTTTCCCCTTCTCTCTTTATTTTTCTTCTCTTTCTCTTTCTCTCTCTACATCTCTCCCATTCTGTTGTATAATCTCTCTCTCTCTCTCTCCTCTTCTCTCTCTCTCTACCTCTCTCTCTCTACCTCTCTCTCCCCTCTTTTCTCTCTCTACCTCTCTCTCTATCTCTACCTCTCTCTCCCCTCTTCTCTCTCTCTCCCCTCTTCTCTCTCTCTACCTCTCTCTCTTTCTCTCTTTCTCTCTTTCTCTACCTCTCTCTCTCTCTCTCTCTCTCCCTCTTCCCTCTCTCTCTCTCTCCTCTTCTCTCTCTCCTCTTCTCTCTCTCTCTACCTCTCTCTCTCTCTACCTCTCTCTCCCCTCTTTTCTCTCTCTACCTCTCTCTCTATCTCTACCTCTCTCTCCCCTCTTCTCTCTCTCTCTCTCTCTCCCCTCTTCTCTCTCTCTACCTCTCTCTCTTTCTCTCTTTCTCTACCTCTCTCTCTCTCTCCCTCTTCCCTCTCTCTCTCTCTCTCCTCTCTCTCTCTCTCTTTCTCTCTCTCTCTCTCTCTCTCTCTATCTCTCTCCCTCTCTCTCTCTCTCCCCCCTCTTCTCTCTTTCTCTACCTCTCTCCCGTTTTGTTGTATACTCTCTCTCTCTCTATCTATCTATCTATCTATCTATCTATCTATCTCTCTCCCTCTCTCTCTCTCCCCCTCTTCTCTCTTTCTCTACCTCTCTCCCGTTCTGTTGTATACTCTCTCTCTCTCTCTCTCTTTCTCTACCTCTCTCCTGTTTTGTTGTATAATCTCTCTCTCTCTATCTCTCTCCCATTATGTTGTATAATCATGAGTTCAAGAGGCTGGTTGCATAGGTTTAAAGGTTCAAAAACTCTTGGAGAACCCTTGGGTTTTATTTATAAACCCTTGGCAAAGTATCATCAATTGAATGGTTTGAACCTTAAGTATGGCTTGGACCCTTGATCTTTAAGAAGAATTCAATATTAGGCACGTTGAAGGTGTACATGAAAGTGAAGGACTTTTAATTTGGAAACCCATGTGATCTCTATTGGAACATCAAGCTTATGTGGAGAATGAGTTCTCCTATGCACAATGAACACGTGTAGTGAACCCTTGTATATCCAGCACTTGGATAAATAGCTACACCTTAGATAGCTTACTGCTCTCAATACAAAACTCAAATGGATATGTGCCTTTCGTCAACCAAATTAGACAGAGAGAGCTTTCTAACAAGCTATAAATGACTTAATTTCGACAAGTTTTGATTAGGAAATGCAACTCACAAAGATGAAGTACTTGTCCACACAAGTATGCTGAAGAATTGGACTTCACTCTCCGACTGATAGTGTAATATTATTTAGCCTATGGGTGTGAACCACCCCTTAAGTAAGGAGGCTGATAGAATAATCATGCCACTTGTCATGATTAGAGGAGGATTCCTCATATGGTAGAAGAGAGGAGAAACCATGGGAGTGATGGGACTCCATTGAGATCCAAAGAGTGGTTCGGACATTGGCTAGGTGGAAATATGTCGAATCTCTGTGTGTGTTAGGCTGCTTGACGAGCTCATCACGAGGATGGCTATTGGCACAGATTGAATAAGATAGCAAAGAGTTTTATGCATCACTGGTATCAGAGCCAACACTATTTCTTCCCTTTCATCTATGCTCTGTCTGACTTCCCATGTCGTAGAGCTTCCATTACTGTTTCTCAGCAATTAATCTTGCGCTAGCATTCTTCAACTCCTTTGTCCTTAGAGAAGCTACACTGTATGGTTTTCGAACCATTCAGCCTCTTTCATGCTCTCTACACTTGTTTACAGAAACCGACGGGGATGCAAGCTTTCTGATTGATGCTGGTCTATGTTGCTTGTTCCCTAGTGGTGGATCAAGCCCAGTGAATGTGAATAGATTATAAGGGCAGGTCCATCTTTTCTGGATTCTAAATTATGCACATCAGGCCTTGATACACTCTATAGAAGATTCTATAGCAAGGTCATAGATTTGTCACGTTGGGAGTTTTGACACTCATACCAAACCTTGTCTCAGTGGACAAACTTACTCCCTCAGGAATGTGTCGCCATGCATCAAAGCTTTGTACCCTTGCAGAGAAGTCGATCCAAGTGTTCCTCGTAATGGTGGGGAAGGACTCGTTTTTATACCCCTTGCAAGTATCTGAATCAGAGATAGTTGCATGTGTGAAGCTTCGTATACAGGAAAGGAGAGGTGTCTTCGTGGATCAACAAAGATTGGTGTATGCAGAACTATCAGAACAGTTCGATTGTATATAAGGTCTGGCAATCAAAGGACTCATAGGATGTGTGCAAACTCATCTGCACAGGGTGGATGATTCATCAAATGAACTTCCTGTTCTGAGTTTAAAAGCAGAACATCTAGAAAGTTTAGGCATTGTAGAAAAATCATCGGTGAAAGGAGAGTGTTTGTTATTTCTGTGGGTGCATCAGCCTAGATTGCCTAGCAAATTAATTGATTCAAATGAAGTAGAGCTTGCAATCAGCTCTGCAGATGGAATAGCACCTCTGTTTTCTACAGTGGTTGTCAGATCGCCTAAAAATGCTCAATATGATGAACAATCAGGTGCCAAGAATGGCTTGCAACACGTGGAAGCAGATAGTGAAGATAAATGTTGAAGATATGGCTTGGGACCTCCAGCCAAGCTATTGTTTCGGTCTAAATATCCCTTTAGTTTTGATCTTCCTAACTCTATGAAGAAACGACTATCTGATGTGAGGACGGGTTTGAATGCATCCACATTGCTTCTTGAGTATCTATAGTAAGACCTCTATATTCAGCTTCAGTAGAAGAGAGAGCAACGGTGGGTTGCTTCTTAGATGACCATGAGACAAGTTTTGTCCCTGTAAAGGTAAGGTATCCTGAGGTGCTTCTCCTATCTTCCTTGGAGCCAGCCCAATCTGCATCAGAGAACAACTTTAGATTTAAATTAGATACATAGGGATAGTATAACCCTTCATTCATGGTCCTTTTAGATATCTGAGTATTCTCTTCGTAGCATTCATGTGAGGTTTCCTAGGTGTGTGCATACATTGACTTAGTGCACTCACACTATAACATATATCTACCCTTGTCAACGTGGCATAGTTCAAACTACCCACAAGACTTTGATAAACCTGTGATATCTTCAATGAGTTCACCTTCATGTGATCTCAATTTATGATTAACCTCCATTGGAGTACCTGCAATCCTACAATCTTGCATTTTGAACTTTGTCAACAGGTCTTTAATGTATTTCCTTTGAGTAAGGAATAGACCATGATCTCTGTGTACTAATTCCAATCCTAAGAAGTATGTTAGTGAACCCAAGTCACTTATCTTGAACTCTTCTTGCATCTGCTCCTTAATCTTCTTTATCCCATATGCATCATTGCTTGTAAGTATAATAGCATCCACATACACACACAAATAGATGACTTCAGGATTACTCTTTTTAATGAAGAGTGATGGATCTGCCTTGCTAGGTTGAAATCCTTTATCCTGCAATAATGAAACAAGCCTGTGATTCCAAGCCCTTGGGGCTTGTTTGAGTCCATATAGAGCTTTATTAAGTTTACACACATAATCAAGATGTATTTGATTCTCAAAGCCAAGTGGTTGTGCATTATACACCTTTTCTGCTAACCATCCATTAAGAAATGCATTTTTTACATCCAATTGAAGTATCTTTCAATTCTTGGAAGAAGTAATACTGAGTAGGACTCTAATTGTAGGCATCTTTGCCACAGGACAGAAAGTATCCCCATAATCAATTCCCTTAGTTTGTGCAAAGCCTTTTGCCACAAGCCTTGCCTTATACCTATTAATGGATCCATTGAGTTCTTCTTCGATTTGTAGATCCATCTCGAGCCTATCATTTTCATTGATGAAGACTTGGGAACTAATTCCCAAGTGTTATTTTCCTCAAGAGCTTCAATTTCTTCTTCCATTGCATGCCTCCACTCTGATTTCTTCTTTGCCTCCTCAAATGTTGAGGGTTCCTCTTGATTTATGTCATGTGCTTGATAGATTGAATGTTTAGTAAGTAGAGAAGTATCAAAGCTATACCTCTCTGGTTTTCTTTTCTCCCTCATGGACCTTCTAAGGCCATGATGTGATGATTCTGCCTCTTGTCCAAGTTCTTGCATTTTAGCTTTACCTTTAGACTTCCACAATTTGAGTTTTTCAATCTGAATTGCTTCATCATCTTTTGAGGTATCCTATTCTTCAATTTTAGAAGCGTTATCCTTGACAAGCTTTGGAAAATATTCTTCAACATCATAAGGTAATTTGATCTCATTGCATGAGTCTTCATACCAAGAATTATTCTCATCAAATACTACATCTCTACTCACCAAGAACCTTTGGTTGATGGGTTGTGTAGCCTGTAGCCTTTTTAGTTGTTTTCATATCCAATGAACATGCATCTTTCAACTTTTGGATCCGTCTTTCCTCTAACCTATGAAGGAACATGAGCATAAGTAATACATCCAAAAATCTTACAATGATCCTAGCTTGGTCTGCTTCCATTCCAAGCCTCATATGGTTTCATGCCATCAAGTGATTTTGAAGGTAACATGTTAATCAAATAAGTGGTTGTGGATACAGCCTCAGCCCATAAATAATTCGGCAAGTGTTTTTCATTTAGCATAGACCTTGCAGCTTCAACAATCGTCCTATTCCTTCTCTCTGCCACTCCATTTTGCTCAGGAGTGTACCTTGTAGCTCTCTTTTGATTCCCCTCTCTTGAAGAAAGGACTCAAATTCATGAGCGAAGTACTCTCCCCCTCCATCTGACCTTAGCATTTTTAGTGTTTAACGTGTTTGATTCTCTGCAAGAGCTAAATATCTTTTGAAGTATGAAAAGACTTCATCCTTGTCTTTCATAAAGTATAGTATAGTCCATCTACTGCAATCATCAATGCAGGAGACATAATACCTTGATCCAGATATTGAAGCATCCTTGCTTGGTCCCCATACATTTGTATGAACCAAATCCAAGAGGTCTCCATGCATATATCCTTTCTTCATGAATGGTAACCTATGAGACTTTCCGAATTGACATGCACTACACTTATATATCATGTGTTGCTTTGATAGATTAGGGAGTCCAAGTACACTTTGGTCCCTGAAAATTTGCTTTAATGATCTATCACCAATATGTGCTGACCGTTTGTGCCATACTTCCAATTATGTGAGTGTCTGACTACCATAATTAAAGAGGGCAATGTTTCTATTGTCTTGCAATTCAAATGTAAATAATCTACATGTCTTTTGACCCTTTGCAATTCTCTTGAATCCTTGACTTGGATCTTCAACAAATGCTCCTCCTTTTGTGAACCTAACTTATAGGACTTTCTCCACAATCTGTCCTACACTTATCAAATTCTTTGTGATGGTAGGGACATAGAGTACCTTGCTGAGTAGGTTGATGTTTCCATCAGGTGCTTTTACATTTCCTATTTTCTCCAGCAGATGCTTTGTACCATCACCTGTTTGCACTTCATGCTTGTTACTTGGATCTTCTAAATCTGATAGGAGGGCCACATTTCCTGCCACATGATTTGAGCAACCTGAATCTATGTAGAAAACATGCTCATCAGATTTACCTTGTGACATCTTCAGATTCATGAGAAGTAGAGAGTCTTCTTGATTTGAATCTTCTGTGTAATTTTTGTAATCTCTTCTCCCTTTGTATCCTCCTTGGTAGGTTGAATTGATGTAGTTGTTGTGGTTGCCATTGAAATTGTTGAACCTTCCTCTTGAGTAGCCATAAACTCCTCTATTATAGCTTCTCCTTCTTTGATTCTTGGAATTCCTAAAGCAATTCTTAGTTGTATGATTATTTAATCCACAAATAGAACAAGGATTAGAGTCTTGGGGTCTCCCCCTGCCTTGTCTTCCTCCTCTACCTCTACCTCTACCATGTCTTCCTCTACCTGCATAGTTATCTTGGTGTGTACGTGCTTCATCATATACTTTCTTTCCTCTTCCTTTGTTATCTTTGGATTTACTTTTATCAGTATATAAAGCAAAAGATTGATTACCTTTGGAACCTTCTCCATTCTTCATGATCTTGGCCTCTTGAGTAAGTAGTTTTCCCATAAGTGTATTGAAATTTGGTACATGCATATCCATGTATAGGTCTATTGTTGTGGTGAATGCTTCCCACTTGTCATCTGCTTTCAGGCCATTGATTACTTGCCTTAAAATTTGTTCTTCATCTATCACTTCTCCAATGCTTCCTAGTTGATCAGCAATATATTTGATCTTTGTGACAAAATTAGTCACATTTTGCTTGGAAGATTTCTTGAGTGTTGTGAAGTCCAACCCTAGTTGGTTCTTTCTAGCCTTTGTGCTTAAAGAGAAGAAGGGTTCAGGTGCATTCCACACTTCTTGTGATGTTTTACAACTTCTAATATGAGGCAACAAAAAATATGCGATAGATTTAAGGAGATAAGACCTTGCAAGTGCATCCTTGGAGCAACATGTGCTCAATCTTTCTTGCTCTTCTTGTGTAGGTTGACCTTTATTCCTGAAGCTTGGCATAACTTCATCTCCAACTATATAACCATATAGACTCCTACCTTGAAGACAAGCTTCCATCCTTAAAGACCAGGTTGAGTAGTTACCTCTATCCAATTTATCAATTGATGAAGGAAATCCATCTGCCATGTTGTCCAACCTTAATCTGATACCACTATGAGGATGGATCTACATTGATGAAGATGAGGTGGTGCTAAAAAAATCTTTGCACTACACCAGCCAAATGAACTCTAGAGATATGTAGTGGGCCCTTTTAGCTTGCCAAAGAATGTACTAAAGACCCTATGTACCTTGTAAGATATGAATCAATACAGATATGTTGGAGTTGATCCAAGAACAAAAAAACTTGCTATTTTTGTTCGTACACATGTTTAGTGTTTTAAAAAAATCTCTACGCACAACCACAATTAGCTTAATTCCTTTTGGGGAACTCTAATTAACTTAGTAAGCTAACAATCATGAGTGATCTCATCAAAATTTATGGACTACATGCTGAGAAACGTATTTAGCAAATCATATCTCCATCCCGACATTCAGGGGCTGCTATAGTCATCAGACTAGTGAGAAAAGATATGCCAATATCTGATGATCCCAAGAAGTAATGCTAATGAAACTTTGTAGGATTATAGTAGATAGTATTCTAATTCTATCATGCTTTAAATCGTGGCAAATGATAAACTACACACTGAGAACAAGCTCTGAGAAGATCATTATTCTGAAGGAGTTATGACAGAGAAGTAAAATGACAATATAATGATCATATATGTATTAAACATGTACAAATACAATGTCATTGGCAATCAAGCATTGCTCAATGTGTGAGAGCTGAAAGAGCTATGAGGTGAGCTCTCACTTCACAATGAAAGTACTACAAAATGATCACTCTAATGTGATATACACGTGGGTCTTCTTGATCCTCTTCTTATAGTTGAACTTGGTGCCAAAGTTTGAATTCAAATTCAAGTTTCTACCTAAAAAGTGAATGCTAACATATAGGATAGATTCTCTCATTGTTCAACAACCAAGTGATACGTGATTTAGAGTTTCCTAAATCCTCGTGGGTGTAATCTACTTTTACAAGGATAAATGTGAAATATTTTTACAAGAGGTTGATCATATGAGGTCCTTCATGGGTTATGCCAATAAGTTAAGCATAAGTGAATTGATCAACCATGTGGGCTTGGGTATATTTGCACCAACAATGTGTCTGTTGATCCTTTGGATGCCATTTAGATCGTCACATGTCATAATTGGTGTAGACTAGGACTAGGTCTCCTGCGTTCAAGCCCTTATCCTTCACACGTGCATCAAAATATGTTTTTTGTCTTTTCTTGGCTGCATAAATTCCTGTTGCAGCTCTTAATCTTGTTTCACCTAGTCGTTCAAGGTCAAAGATTTTGGAGGAGAGTTCATGGCCTGTCCAATCATGCTCTTGTGCTACTTTCAATGTAGGTATCAAGAAGTCCAATGGTAGCCTTGCATTTTGGCCGAATACCATCTAAAAGGGTGTGGCTTGGAGTACCGTTTTATAGGCAACTCTGTATGCCTAAACAGCATGGTGTACCTATTTTTCCTAATCAGAGCGTTTATTATTCACTAATTTGTTTAGCACATTGCATAGAATCTTATTTGTGCTTTCGGCTTGCCCATTAGCTTGTGGATGATAGGGGGCAGACTTCTTGTGTATCACCAAGAACTCTTGAAGAAGATTTTCAATGACTTCATTCAAGAAGTGAGTGCCTCTATCACTTACTAGCTCTATAGGTAGCCCATATCTTCTGAACACATTCTCAAATAGAAACTCAGCTATTGTTTGAGCATTGTTCTTCATTGCTACTTTTACTTCTACCCACTTGGTTAGATAATATGTGGCCACAATGATGTACTCCACATGGGAACTCTTAGCTGGGGGATTAATAGGACCTACAAAGTCTATTCCCCACTTAGAGAATGCACGTCCACCCATCATAGGTTTCAAAGGCATCTCATCTTTGCGTATAAGATACTGAGTTTGCTGACACACATCACACCTCTTCACATAGGTATGTGCATCCATGTGAAGCATGGGCCACAAAAAACGTGCAAATAGTATTGCCTTGATCACCTGACCTGGACCAAAGTGTCCTCCTGCTACACCTTGGTGAGCAGTTTCCAAGATCTTAAGATATTCATCCTCATGGACACATAATCTGAGGTAAACATCTTTACCACACTTGTATAAGTTATCTCCAATGAGTGAGTAATCTAGGGCTTCTTGTTCTAAACTTCTTTGCCTAGCCACTGTCATCTCATGAGGGAATGTATTTGTCCTCAGGAAGGCTACTAATGGTTCACTCCAATCTGGTACTAGAGACACTTGGTATAGATTAGCGTGTTCCACAGGTGCTCTAATACAATAGACTGGGCATTCCTTACACAACTTATGTACATCTGCTTCCATAGTAGGCTAACACACTCCGAGTCTCCTTAGTGTCTTTAAAGTTATTTGCTTCGAGTAGTGTTGCTGTAATGCACCTACATGTGCCAATTGCAACCATTTAGCATGCTCATCCTCTTCCACACAACAAGCTAGTATCTCGTGATGTGTATGTTTCTACATACTCCTTGCCATGATATGGTACTTTTGGGCTTTTACTACCTCTCTATCTTGAGTGTGTATTACTGGGTGGTTAGGCCCATATGTCAATACTGGCACCAATGTCTTAGCCCACTGAGGTACAACTTCCAAGTTAAACAAGTAAGCATCAGGAAGGTCATCTGCTACTCCTCGTGGGGCCTCTCCAGATGTGAGCCTAGAGAGATGGTCTTCTCTCAAGTGAGTTTTGCCTTTCCTCACCACTACCTCAAAGTCATATTCCATTAGTAAGAGAAACCATCGTACTAATCTACCTATATTGCATGGCTTGTTTACCAAGTACAACAGTGCTTGGTGATCAGTAAAAAATTTAAACTTATTTGCAAGCAAATAGTGCCTAAACTTTTTAACCGCATATACCATGCCTAATCCTTCTCATTCAATGGTCTAGTTTTGTTCAGCTGCATTCAACTGTCTACTAGCATAGGCAATTGGAAGATCCATATTACCTTTGCCTGTAGGTTGTGCTAGCACACATCCAATAGCATAGTTGGATGCATCCACATGCACATGAAAGGGCTTGTTCCAATCTGGTGTTGTCAAGATTGGTGCTGAACATAATCGTCATTTAAGCTCATTGAAAGATTTCTCACATTCATCAGTCCACTCAAAATTGGTCAAAATTCCATACAGAGGCTTTGCAATGATGGCATACATGTGTATAAAACGTTGGTAATAACCACAATGCCCCATGAAAGCTTGCACTTCCTTGACATTCTTTGGCCTAGGTAGTTCTGCGATAGCTCTCACTTTCTCTTCATCAGTGGATATGCTGTTCTTCGACACTATTTGTCCTAGAATCATGCCTTGCCTGACCATGAAAACACACTTTTCTGGGTTCAGGCAGACTTGATATTCTCTACATTTGTCAAAGATTTGCCTGAGTTCAGGTATATGTGTCTGTCTAATGTTGGAATGAGCACAAAGATCATCAACAAACAGCGAGTCGTAACAAACGAGAACTATGTCGTAAAAAGAGAACACTTACGTCAAAAATTACATGTTTTCACCTCATTTTTGGAATTCCTTTACACCAGTATACATATATTACAAAAATGAGGTGAAAACAAGTAATTTTTGACGTTTTTTGTCATTTTCTCAAAACAAAATGAGCTCAAAATGTAGTCAAAATTTCACTATATTAGGCATTGACGTGTCCCAAAATGTATATGATAAGACATTGACATGCCCAAAATCTATATGCTAAGACATTGACATGTCTAAAATATATATAAGAATGTGGAAGTCAATAGTTTTTACACAAAAATAACATTTTAGACATATCTTTAATGGGTGGATATCTGATTGTTATTCAAAATTGCTACAAAACATGGTTTCATTAACCAAACTACTTTGAGGCATTTACATAAGCACTAAAAATGTCTGAGAGCTTCAATGCAACTCACAACTTTGTCGATCTATGTCTACACCCTCATCATCTGATGCACTTGATTCAGTCTCATACTGTTGAGAGCTCTCTTCTTCTTCTTCTATATCCACAAGAGCTCTATCTTCATCCACGTACATACCAAATTCTGCAGGATCATGCACAACTCTTCTTGTTTTCCTATGATTTCCTGTACCACATACATCTGGAAGCTTTTGTTTTATCATGTTGATTGTTGCTTTCCTCAAGTGACCAGTTTTTGTCAAGGAAAAATCATAAACAAGAATATCTACATCATCCATTTTAAGAGTGGATGTGCTTCGAATATTCTTTTTCCTTTTTGAACCTGTTCGTTTAGCATCACACACCATTTCTAAGTTATATTTACCTGTGAATGCATTACTACTTTTAGTGTAATACCAATGCACCACCAAAGCCTCTATTCTTCTCTGATCAATATCTTTAGTTATCTCTAAAACCTTTGCAATCCAAAATGGTCTGGTAGCCTCATCACCATCAGCAAGTACTGCAATAAGCGTTCCAACATTTATCTCTATTAAATTTCCTTGCCATCTTGCTTCTGCCTGTTTTGTCATCCTTGGGCCTACATAAATATTTCTTTCTGGTGGATGTATAAAACTTTGAAGTGCATCTGCATTACATGCTTGGGCCACATTCACGGATCTTTGTGTACAAAAATCCCATGTGAATGGAACATCAACTGGCCAGTGACCTGCAATTGTATACTGTATAATCTCTTCTTGATGATTGAAAAAGTCCTCCCACCAAGATACATCTTGATCTCCAGCATATTTTTTTGCACGCTCAATATGTCTCTTCTTTTCAATGAGTGCATGCATCCAGCTTTTACTTTGATCAACCACACTTCCACATCTTTCTGTATTGTTTTTATCTTCATATGGTGATTGTTCTGCACCATACACTGTTACAGTAGACAAATTAGGCACCTGCAATAAGAAACTGCATCCCTCTTTAGGCTCCCACCCAAGAGAAGATGAATACTACTTTGCAAATAAAAGGGTTATTTCATCAACCCTCCTCATCAAGAATACATGGTTGAAACTAATATTGTGCAATGGAGCCAAAACCTTAGCACTGTTATCAAGGCCCATTGAGCAAAAGTGCTTAAAGTCATAAATCTGTGTGAGGTGTTGAACTTCTGGTTTTGGAGTATATGCTTCTGAAATCAGCTCAGATAAAATCGGAAGAGTAAAAGCATTGTTACGTGCCAACTTCTTAGAGAAAGTACTGAACATTTGATCAATGTGATCATGAGTGTGGCCAACCAGAAGAAAATTTACCTTAACCTTCTGAAATACCTGTTTTTCAACAAGCATGCTTAAATATCCAAAGACTGTAGAATTTTTATTCTCTCTTGGAGTATTATCTAGTTGCAAATATAGAGTTGGTGGCAAAAGACCCTTCCATGATTGCAAAACACGATGAATGACAGTAACTGTAAGGTTTGGATCATTATGCACATTCGGATATGTGAAGAAAACCTTGGACATTACAGTTCCATTGTATACCAAAGCGCCAACCAAATGCATTTGCACAAGGACTTCATCTCCAATGTCCTTAGGGATGCGATAAAAATGTGGCAAACAAGTTTTTTTCTGATCCATACCATCGATCAACAAACACATATAACGCTCCGGATTTCTGAGTGCCTTACTTCGATGATGAATTGCTTTCTTTCTCTCTAATGCTTGACTCTCACGATGGTTGTTAAGAAGGTTTTTAAAATTATGCTTTTCCTGTGGTGTTGTAGCCCCTTTTGCCATGTTTTTCAAAGTGGCGCAAACTGAACATTCACCCATTCTAACTTTACGAGGAATAGAAACATTGTTAAACTCTTCCTTCCATAATCGAGTAAAGTGACGATACAACACATACTTCTCATTTCTATTTTCCATGTCTTCTCTATATATTTGAAATACCTCTCGACGAGTAAAGTTATCTGACAAGTGCAAGCTAAAATAGTTCATCATCCAATTCATTGCATGACGTCCAACAGATCCTTTGGTCCCAACATGGAACGTATCCACAATGAGATCCCTTCACAATGCAAGCTAAAATAATTCATCATCCAATTCATTGCATGACGTCCAACAGATCCTTTGGTCCCAACATGGAACGTATCCAAAATGAGATCCCCATTCAAAAACCCTTGTTGAACCCTATGTATTCTAAAATTTCCTACACCCATTGCAATTTTAAATGCAGCCCTACAGCATGGCATCCCTTGAGTAAAGAAATATTCAAAACCAACACGCGTTACTGACATGTTATCCTCAATCATTTGCATGCAAGAAACAAGGTATATATCTTGCCTTTCACTATCTAAATGGAGGAATTTTTCTCTTATGTGCTTTAGTTTCTTCATCCCTAAATTATACAAGCATTTCAAACCACAACAATGCTTCACAATATCCAATGCAATCTGTCTATCTGAAGTAAGAAATTTAAATCTTTTTCGACTTACTTCACGAGACCTTCTTTTAAATCGTAGATTGAGCTTGCTTTGCTTTTTCGTTGCTCCACATGCACTTGAATCAGAAGGGAGATCAATGGTTGGATCAGATGGGAGATCAAGAGGTGCATTTGTATGAGCAGCATTGCACTGTGAATTGGATAACTTAAATGACTCAACAGAAAACATGGAATCATCAGCACGTTCTAAATCATAGGGATCATCACTTCTCTGGAAAGGCTCAACTGAGAACAATGAATCAATATGAGCAGAGGAAGCTGATGCCCAAGCATCCACTGAAAAGATTGAGCTCATCTTCACTGAGTTCAGAGAAGACTGAAGATGAATGACCTTTTTAAATAAGTAGAAATCCGAGATCAAGTGAAGATATCACATCAAATGTCACATCAAGAAGATATGAAATCAAAAGCTTATTAAAGTACATTAAATAACATAAAACATCAAATTACATCAAATCACTTAATTACTCAAATATACACTAATAAGGGAACCAAAGATTTGATTCACTTTTGATTCAAATGATCTTTTTCTAACTTCATATGAGTCATTCAGTCTAAGCATTGTGAATGAATCAAAATATATCAAAGTTGTGTTCCAATAGGAATATATAATAAAATTGTTTGGATGAAATTTTACAACTGGAATATATCCAAGTTGAGTTCCAACTGGAATATGCTATGCTATGAACACTATACAGGAAGAAATTTTACATTTGGTTAAGATTTCAAGGATTAGGTTTTATTGTGGTCTTGGCTAGATATCAAAGAGGTAGATGAAAGTATATTGAAAAAGAATTATGTGTAAAAGAGGCACACAGAAAGTATATTCATACATTGATTTTCCATTTCAACAATGTGTTACAAGATAAATGTGAATATGAACTAAAGTGTGGAGGATAACACTATAAAGATGTCATTAATCTCACAACTTAGACCTAATTTTCTCCCAAGCAACAGAATCTAAGAAAAAACATCTACATGAGATTAGAAATCCTCATGTACATACCATACTGTTGCCATTGAAGTTTAATTTCCATGCAAATGTATATAAATAGTTGCAAGGTTCTGTACTAGAATGTTTATTCAAAGTGATTTTCCATTTCAAGAGTGAGTTACAAGATAAATGTGAATATGAACTAAAGTGTGGAGGGTAATACTATGAAGATGTCATTAGTCTCCCACATTCAACACAACTTTGACTTGATTTTCTCCCAAGAAAGAGATTCTTAGAAACAAATCTCTACATGAGTTGAGACATCCTCATGGACATACCATACTCTTGCCATTGAAATGTAATTTCTATGCAAATGTATATAAATAGTTGTAAGGGTCTATGAATATTTCATTAAAGTGGCTCTGAAACAGCCTATTTGTGTGGGTGCTATTCCCTGGTTAGATAAGTTGACAGATTTAGTTAGCAAGTGGACTCATTCAGTTAGATCCAGTTAGTTTCTGGTTCAAGTTACCCAATTGCCTATAAATACCAGAGGAGGAGATCATTCTCATTTTCAAAATCCACGAGCAAGAGAGAGCAGCAGAGCACAGACAGCCATGGAGCACAGAGGTCAGCATACCAGCAAGCCAAGCCTGATGGAGAAGAAGAATGTTGGCAAAAGTACCAAGAGGTAGACAAAATCATAACTAAAAAAAAGATTCCAAAAAGATTCCCTCTGTATGTCTGTGTAAATTTCTCATTTCTAGGTCTCTATTTTTCTTGCCTGTCAAAATATGGATCCAAAGCATGTACAGGTCGATGCCTGGCATCGACTTTAAGGTGTAAGTCGATGCGAGGCATCGACTTAGGATTGCAAGTCGATGCCAGGCATCGACTTGCAGCCCCAAGTCGATGCCTGGCATCGACTTGTGGGTGCAAGTTGATGCCTGGCATCGACTTGCAGCCCCAAGTCGATGCCTGGCATCGACTTGCTCCTGCAAGTCGATGCCTGGCATCGACTTGCTCCTGCAAGTCGATGCCTGGCATCGACTTGTGGGTGCAAGTCGATGCCTGGCATCGAATTGCAGCCCCAAGTCGATGCCAGGCATCGACTTGGTCCCAAAAAACGATGCCAAGCATCGACTTGCCAGCATCATCATGCACTGAAAAGTCGATGCCAGGCATCGACTTTTGGGTGCAAAATCGATGCTTGGCATCGGCTTTTGGGCCCAAATCGATGCTTGGCATCGACTTTTGTGCCCAAGTCGATGCCAGGCATCGACTTTGTGTTCAAGTCGATGCCAGGCATCGACTTGAGGGTAAAAGTCGATGCCAGGCATCGACTTGGCCCAAAAGTCGATGCCAGGCATCGACTTGGGCCCTCAAGTCGATGCCTGGCATCGACTTGCACACAAAGTCGATGCCTGGCATCGACATGCACTTAAACATCGATGCCTGGCATCGACCTGAAGCTGAAAATCCATGCCTTGCATGGACATGGGCTGATATTTCTTATTGCTTGATATTTCCAATTGCTTTCAGGGATGCGGAGTACAAGGATGAAAGGCCCATTAAGAAGCTCAGAGTCACCATGGGCTCTGCTGACCAGCAACGTGACAAAGGCAGTGGTCACCAAGCAAAGGCAAAGAAAATTATTGCACCATTATCCTCTGAGAAGGCCAGCAACCCACTAGGAATATCCTCAGGTGGACAGAGTAGCATTAAAATTCCTGTGGAGGATCCAAGTATGAAGGAAAGGTTGAGGGAGACAGAGGTCATGAAGACAGATCGTCCACTTCGGGACATGACAAATCTCGAATGGTGCCTTCAGTACGTGGAAGAGAAGAATGCAGTCCTCCTTGTGTTCGCAGGGGCCTATGGCAGAGGAAAGATCACGACAACACAAGGTTTTCAGTATGGCCTTGTTTACAAATTGGATTATGAAGATGAAGATTCTGACAACCTGCTTTTCTTGGTGGAGACATCCAAGGGATTAAGAAATGTCATATGCAAGATGGAATTCTTGTGCCCAGAGTGCTGTGTTCCAGAGGAGCTAGCTCAGATGTGCAGAGACTCAGTGAATTTCATCAAGGACCTGATGCCATGGATACAGGGCAATATCATGCCAACACAGCACAAGATGACGACCCCTGTAAAGGCAAGGGGTAAGCAGAGTGTGCAGAAAAAGCCCCAAAAGAAAAAAAAGATAATTGCAGAAGAGGACTTTTCTGACTCAAGCTCTAGCTCTGGGGACATTATTGTTGCACCTGGTGGAGAGCTTGCATCTGGTGTGCTTGGCACTGAGCAGAATAAGATGAGGGAGGACATAGCTAGAAGAAAAATTGTGAAGAAGGGGCAGTTGTTCCACCTGCCTATTAATATTATCCACAGGCCACCAGTGGATCCAGTCACAGGGAGGAGGCCCCTTGAGATCAGGGAGCCACATAATTTGCATGTCCAAAATCTTAAGAAGAAAATGAAAATTAATCCTCATGCTACTGTTGTGCCATTCCTTGTAATGGTGGATCCGCATGAGTGCAGCTGTGTGGAGGATTTCAATGAGAATTTGTTTGAGGAGTACACTTATTATGTGATTGGAGGTTCACACTCTGCAGAGGCTCGTAGACAGTTAGTGAAGGAGCACCCTACTACATTTTTCTTTAGGTATGCAGAGTGTAAGATATATGCTGGTCTTACAACTGAGGAAGCCAAGCTTCTTGCTTGGGATCACAACAACGATAATGACTACAGGCAGAAAATGTCCTCCATAGAGAGAATTCGGTTCTTCCACCATGAATACGAAGATTGTCTTGTGAAGGAAGCTGGGAGAATACATCCCAATCTACGAAAGCAATGCCTTATTGAGGTTGGAATTGCATTGGATGAGAATAGAAAATCAGATGCTTTGAGGAAATATGACCCATGGTTTCAACTGGCATTCAGATCAGGTGAGATCTGGGATCTTCAGGATAGAATCTTCACAATGTGGGAGCATAAGGAAGTCAAGGGCCAGAAGCAACGAAAGTCGAGGCCAGACCCACAAATTGATCTGAGGGGAAAGGGAAGGAAAGTTGACCTTTCAATTGAGGAGGCTCCTGAGGACATGAAGCTGACCCCATGGAGGGCCCTGCAAGGAATCAAGGATGATACATTGATCATATCAACCTTGTCAAGGGTAATCTCGAAGGAGTTGAGCCTCGAGGAGATGGTCACTGAGCTCAATAAGTATGTATGTTATTCTCAGATCCTTTTTCCCTCCTCCCATGCTTCTTGTCTAACCTAGTCTCTTTTATATTTATGTGTCTGTAGTCATAAAGTGTACATGAAGATTCAGGAGGTGATGATGAAGAGGCTGGGTTGCTTTTCTTGGACAGAGGTCCAAGCAGACTATCCAACCACATCATCCTACAAAGCCTTATCAGAATATTTCATCCTGTTTCGTGATTGGGTAGATTCTCTTATCAGAATATTTCATACTAAACAATTTTATGCATTGCATGGCATCAACATGGGGGTATAAGTCGATGCCTGGCATCGACTTGGGGGCATAAGTCGATGCCTGGCATCGACTTGCAGCATAAGTCGATGCCTGGCATCGACTTGGGGGCATAAGTCGATGCCTGGCATCGACTTGCAGCATAAGTCGATGCCTGGCATCGACTTGCAGCATAAGTCGATGCCTGGCATCGACCTGCAACAAAAGTCGATGCCTGGCATCGACCTCGTGGCAAAAGTCGATGCCAGGCATCGACTTAGGTCCCTAGGTCGATGCCAAGCATCGATTTTTAGTAGAAGGTCGATGCCTAGCATCTACCCCAACAAGAAATCGATGCCATACATCCGTTCTTTATGTTCTGTTTGCTGTACTGAAGAGCTCTTCTAATTGTTTTTCCAATTTGTTCTGCAGAAACCAAGGAAAAGTAAGTCTACAGAGGTACTAGATGACTGCCCCCCTGCATTCCTTGCTCACATTCAAAGAGCAAGGCATGAGAAATCTAGACTGAAAGCGAAGGAGATGGATTTTGATGATGAACCCGATCTTAAATGTTTCTCCAATCCCCTAGACCCCCTTAGGCCTGTATATTACAATGTGTTCTGTAGTGATGTAAATAATACTTGTTCTGTTGTGCCTAGAAAACATTTCTCCCTTCTCATAGCGGACATACCCTATGGATTTAGGATGTTAGGATCAGTTAATGATGATGAACCCTTCAAACACCCTCAGATTCGGAAGATGGTCACTGATTTTGCAGAGTTAACTATGTCTCCTCTTTGGAGGATAGTAATTTTCCATAGCAGAGACCAGTCTTTCTCTATTTCAACTGCTTTGAAAGCAAGATGTCATGATGTCGAGTGCCTCACTTGGTAAGTAATCTTCTTTCTATCTCCATGGCTTTCATGATGCCCTATGTGACTCATAGTTCTTTTTTGCAGGGTGAAGACAAACGTAAATCACACTCCTTTGCATCGGTTTGTGAGTGCCACTGAATGCATTACAGTGGGCTATTATGATGAAGTAAGGAAAAGGAGAGTCAGGGAGCATTGCAATGAGAATGGGATCTCAAATGTGCTCATGTTCCCAGCCGTTACCAAGAAACTTCGTCATGTAGCTGGGGACATGACATTGGTTAACCCTTATCAGAAGCCACAAAAACTCATAATGAGATTGCTTCAGCTATTTTCCAATGATGATGACTGGGTCCTAGACCTTTTTTCGGGCACAGGTAATTTCAATTTTCACAATTTTCATTAGTCATTGTTGATTGAAGCCTCTAATAGGTTTTCTTCTGTTTCAGGAACGACTCTGGCTTGCTCCTTAAAGATGTTCAGGCACTGCATAGCTGTGGAGAAGGATGATGCTCAAGTGAGCTTCATTAGAATGAGAATCAATGGGCTGAATGAATGCCCAGATGAAGACCAAGAGGTTGGAAGGAAGCACATTGCAGATACGGAGAGATTCCAAGCAGCTTCAAGGGAGCCTGTTCCCCCACTTGCAGATGAACCTGGGGACATGGCTGACCTTGAAGAGCCAATCTTGGAGCAAGAGAGGCAAGATAGGTGTTCTAATGTGCCAGAGGATACCAATACCCTTGAGCCTGAGGAAAGCTATGATCAGCTTCTATTGTAGATTCACATAACTCTTGTAAAACACATGAAATGTAAAATATCATTTTAATGGAAATATAATTTGGAGTTCTGCTTCCACTTCGTGTTCAGCTTGATTTATCTTGAGCATTTCTCTGATCATGTGTGAATGTTTCTTAGTATAATTTTGTTGAATATTATCTTCTCTTGGGAATGCTTTTGTGAAGTGTATTTCATATTCTGTTAATATGGCCAGGCATTCAATGGGGATCTTAACCATACAAAGGGGATGATCTTAATTGCCTTGTTAAAATGCTCTGATTTTTACAACACATGTTCTCTAACTTTCGAGTAACTCTTAATTAGCTATCTTCTGTGCTTATTGAGGTTATAGATGTAATGAAGGAGCTTCGCGAATTCTTACATGTACCTTTTCAACTCTAATCTATTGTCCAAGATCATGATGTGGGATTCTTGGTCATGCTCAACAACTAGTTTTCATGGCAGCAAGAATTTTAGTATATCTATCTTGACTACTTGGGATCTGAGATCAAGCTTCTAAAGACAATATTTACAAGCAAGACTCGTGATGCTTTCTAGATATTGTAAAATGCCCACTTTTTTGCTTCATATAATGGTATTTAGGTAAAAAGAAAAAGAGAACATGTCTTTGTTCTCCTTTGTTGTGACTCAGTGTTAACATAGACTTCTAAATTCTTCCTCAGGAATTCTTTAAATACATGACACATCAGTCTCTGGAAGGTTGTGGGCGCATTGGTAAGCCCAAATGGCATTACTCTAAAGGCGAATATGCCCCACTCTGTGGAAAAATCCATCTTGTGCTGATCTTCTGGAGCAATGGCCACTTGATTGTAGCCAAAAAATCCATCAAGGAAGTTGTACACTTCGTTACCTACTACTCTTTCTAGGAGATGCTTCATGATAGGAAGCGGATAGTTATCTCGAATAGTGGTTGCATTAACCTTCTTCAGGTTAATGCACACATGTAGCTTTCCGTTCTTCTTGGGAACTACTACGATGGGGGATACCCACTCAGTGTGCTCAATTTCATAGATGAATCCAACTTCAACCAAGTGATCTATCTCTTCTTTGATTTTAGCAGCATAATTATCATTATATGTGTATGGCTTTTGTTTAGAGGGTTTGGCATCTAAGGTCATGGGGATAGTGTGTGAGCATATGTCAGGATCTACACCTTTCAAATTCTTTTAGCTCCAAGTGAATGCATCCCTGTACTCTCTTAGCAAAGCTATCAACTCTTGCTCTTCTTCTTCTGTGAGCTCAAGTCCTATGTAGGTGCATCTTTCTTCTCCTTCTTCTGTGGCTACGACTATTTTCTTGGTGGTTTCTTTGTTATCATAGGCCTCCCCTGATTGCACCTCATGTTTAGGCATTCTTATCATGACTCTCCTATCATCTATTTCATACTTCTCAAAGTTTTAAGGGACCTCAAACAAAGATTCTCCCTCCTTCGGTGTGACTTCTCTCTTCTTCCTTTTTCTGCCTTCACTCTTGGTGGTCACTTGTGTGGTTAACCTCACATCATTTGTAAGTTCATGCTTCTGAGGGTGAACTTCCACTTCGTAGAAATATTCCTCATCTGATGCAAAAGGCGGGTCCATAATGATTCATTCTAGATCAGAGTCACTTGCATCCTTGAATGCATCAGTGCTAGGTTCACATTCTTCAATAATTGGATCACATATGATTGGCTCTATTGTGAAGACTAAAATGTCATAGCCAACCTCATCACAGTGGGGTGTCCATTGTTCTTCATTGATGGCTACATCCATTGTTGCTAAAATTTCCGCCCAACCGTGGGGTTCAAATTCTTCATCAAGAAATACTAGAGGTGCATAGGTTGGGTCTTGAATGGATCTATGTGTTTCCTTTGCACCTAACTCTCTGGTGTGTTCTCTTTTCTCTTCCTCTACTTCTACTTTGCACATCCATAAGCATGTGTCTTCATGCATCCATGAGGATCCTGATCCTATGGAATGCACTGACTATATTTTTGCTCAAGTCACATATAGCAAAAGTATGCTCAAACTCAACACCACATGTAGTGAGAGTTATTCCTTCTAGCAATCCTATGCGTCTCTCAATGTGACCATCGGCCATCTGCAATTTCATTCTTGTTGGCTTGAGTGTTGGTTTGCCCTAGTGCTCCCATAGGGAAGTGGTGGCAATTGAAACTCCTACATCTGAGTCCAAAATTGCCTTGGTTGTGTATCCTTGATGGGTAATGGGAAGATAGGTGTTCCCTTCTTCGCCTTCACTCATGTCTCCTATCTTGTCCAAGGGTATTTCAGGCACTGTTCTATGAGATCCTACCTGCGAACGAGGTTTTGCTACTTTTGGCACTTGATTAGCTACGTGTTTCCACAGTTTTGGCCTAACCTTGAGTAGCTCCTCTAAAGTGTTCTAGGGCTTGGCTATGTTCTAATGACCCTTAATGTTTCCCAAATTTTGGCCAAAAATAGACCCAATATCTTTTGCCCTTAAAAAATAGTTGAATTTGCCCATCAATCGCGATCGAGTGGTCTGTCAATCGTGATTGATGTGTCAATCGCGATCCATGTGTCGATCGCGATCGAGAGGTCCGTCGTGGCTGTCAGTCGTGATTGATGGGTCAATCGTGATTGACACGTGGCCCAAAATTTTAGTCAATCGTGGTCAAATAATCATTGACTTTGTTGATCATGATTGATAGATCCGTCGGGACTGTCAATCGTGATTGATGGGCCAATCGCGATTGATGGGTCAATCGCGATTGACATGTGGCACGTGTAGAATGTGTCAGTTGTGGTCAGTCAGTCGTTGAATCTTTCAATTGCGATCGACGTGTCGGTCGCGATTGACGAGTCTGTCGACAGGTGTCCGTCGTCGTTTATCAGTCATGATTAGCAAAAAACTGAGGCATATCAAAATTTCAAACACATATTTAAGATGTTCTAGGCCTACACATCACATTTATGGACTTAGTTTGGCAAGTTGATCAATTTTTTTGTCAGTCTTGATTGACAGGGGTCAATGCCTCGGGATTTGCACAGTAAAAAATTTGTACCCATTGAAGCTGGTGCAGCTGCTGGGGATGCTGATTCCTGTAGAACATCTCAAAAAACACACAAAAGCACAAGCACACAAACACTCTCTCACTCTCTCTCACAAGTGAAATGAGGGGAAATGGTATAGGAAGGGTGATATGACCAAAAACTGAAAATGTCGTGATGATGGAGATGGAGGTGGGAGATGGTGATGATGTTGATGGTGATGAAGAGGGTGAAGAAAACAAGAGAAAATAGATAAAAGTGAGGAAAATACCTATAACTCCAACGTCTCAACTCTACTTCTTACCATCACATGCTCGTCCTCGAAGCTCGATCCTTGGCAACGGCACCAAAATTTGGTGTAGCTCAGTGATGAGTAGCACCTCCTTTAATGTCAATCCGAGAAGACGTGAGGATGGTATGAAGACCTCGAACAAGTGATGGCACAAGTGTGTGAGTGAGAAGCACACAAACATGCACACACATACACGCACACACGCACACAAGGCAAGAACAAAGAGAGAGGCAATGGAGTAACTTCTATTCCAAAAGAGTTCTCATATAAGTTCAAATCCACAACAAGCTAACCTCAAAAATGATCTCTCTAGCTCTTTTTATAGTTTTTGACTAGCTTTGGTCTTGTCCAGACCTAGTGTTTGGCCTAGTTAAAAATTAGGTTCTAAGGCTATTGTGGAGGCTCAAAGGAGCTTTGAAAATTATGAAAATTGGTGCATAAATACTGCTAATACTCCTCAAGCTCAATGACTCCTCAGCTTGTACAAAATGGAATAGCAACAATCAAAAATGATATTTACAATGGTGTGAAGTGACTAAAATCACTATTTGGGAAATATTAATTCATGAAAAATGATAGTCCTATTTGTCCGATCTCCGTTGACTGCTTTGCCTACTTGGCCCTTCTCTTTGCTCTGATTCTCTTTGTTGGCTTCCTTGTCTCATAAGTCCTTGACTGCCTTGGCCACTTCCAACACCTTGATATGGATCTTGTACAAAAGCTCCATGTTGGGTGAACCTAACTTGCAAGCCTTTCTCAACTATTTGGCCTACACTTATTAGGTTTTTTGTAATAGTGCCACCCCTACCTCCAACATGTTCAAGCCATTGACATCAGACACATGTTATGCCACATGCTTGAAAACAAGGAGACTAGGGAGTCAAGAATCCTAGTCCATCAGGAAAATACAAGCAATGCAACTACTCTACTCACACAAAGGAGAGACATGCATAGGCACACACACACCACTCTCACACACTCACAAAGACACAATACATAAATGTAAATAGTCTTGGAGTAAAAGAGAGCCTTCTTCCATTCATAAGAGATATTACATGAGAGCACGTGGACCAAAAGCTCCCCTCTTTACAAAAATGAGCTTCTATATATAAGCTAAGCTCTATTCCCCATGTGCTCTTTTGAAAAGTCAAAAAGTGAATCTCTCTCTAACTAACATATCTTCTAGGATACTCCAAAATCAATTCTTGTAACCACGGAATCCCAAGAATATGCATGAGTGGGATTTTTACGTGGGATTGTCCTAGAAGATCCAAAAAGGTGAGGTCTTCAAGAGTTTCCTCCACTGTGGTATAAGGAAATATTAAAAAGTGCTTTTAGGAGAGTGTTCATATGTGACACTCAAATATATACAACGAGCTTTATTCTCATGGTCTAGGGACTCTTTGAAACCTGCATTGAATTCATGCAACCAGGCCCCATAGCAACAGAAACAACATGGATCATGATTCCAAGAGTACTATTCATGATATAGACATTCACGTCATAGCAACCAGAAGTTCATAGCATCCATAGCAATTTGGGAAAAATAAGCCTAGCATTCATAATACTTATTAGAGCAATCCTTGCTTCAAACGTATCTACAGGAACTATGTGCTATTTTTCAGATCTCAATCTAGCCTACAATGTCTTTCAAGTAATGTTTTAGAACTCTACATCAGTTAGTCCAGATTGTTGGGAAAGATCGATGGACACTTCAAGTGATGAGTTGGTACAGCCAAATCCTGCTTAGTACCAGCCCTTTATAACTTTAGAGTTGATATGTGGAACCTTTTAGCTTTCCAATGATACCATAAAAGTGCCTATGTACTTTGGAAATGATGTACGAAAAGATTGAGTCAAAACAGACTACTTCTAAATAGAAGAGTTTAAGAAAACCTTCTATTTTGGATCAAACACCTGCTGCTTGTAATGCTCAGTGCTACTAGTATAGTAGGAATCGAAACAATTCCTTTTAGATGTATCTAATTATCTTAGTAAGCTATCGATTCCAAGTGGAATTACTTGAAATGATCCACTATACACAGAGAAATTAATTTAGCAAATTGATCATTACTCCCGATTGTTTAGGACCTTTATAGAGTTTGACCAGTGAACGATTTGATGCACTTTTCTCCAAATTGGCTAATTAGATTTGCTTCACGCTTCGTCAGCATGTAGATAACTTGGAGCCGATTCCAACAAGCTATAGTTCATTGAATTTGGTGGAGAAATGAGTGAGATATGAGCAGCACAAGTTGATAGTGAGAAATGACTATAACAGAGATATCATAGATGAACAATGTAGGTATAATGTATTAATGAACAATGTTGTACAAGATCATAGGCTTGGTAATCATAGCCTTATAATAGAGATCAGTGAAGAGTACAATGTAGGCCTTACACATAAGCAAAATGGCAATGAAGAGCTCGAGAAATGATCACCTCTAACGTCCGCGACTTTTTCAAGTGATCTTTTATAGATGTTACATTCAAATTTGAATTTGAATTCACTTTTGTCTCTCTCTAAAAATTGATCCTTCATTCTAGGAAATATTCTCTCAATTTAGTTGTTACCTTCTTAACTAACAAGTCCACAAATTTTCATGTAGGTGATACAAATATTCTCAAGTCAAAAAGGAAATGACTTTTACAAAGGTAAAGAAGTAAATCTCTACTAGCAATGGTTTCCATGGAGCTTCATATGTGTATGTGCTACAAGCCAAATGTGTAGGCTTGTGATTTGTACTAACAACTCCGCCAAACATTTTGGCTTGGTCTTCATCTTCAATCTTCATGAATATCTTGCAATCCAATCATTGCTTTAAACCTTCAAAGTTTTGTACCATCTAATGATTTAGTCAAAAATCTACACATTGCATGTTAGTTGATACATATGACAACAAAATATCCTTGCTCAATAGCTTCTCTCTCACATAATGATAGTGGACCTCTATATGCTTGGTCCTAGAATGATAAATAGGATTAGTTGCAAGGTGTAGTGAATTTGTATTATCCCTAAAGATCATTGGAGATGTAGTATGCAAGTCCAATTCTGTATACAACAATCTGATCCATATGGCCTCTTGAGTAGCATTGGCCAATCCTCTATACTCAGCCTCTGTAGAAGATAAGGCAACAGTAGGTTGTTTCTTTGAAGACCATGATATTGGCTTATCACCTGCAAATGAAAGATATCATAAGGTACTCCTCCTATCATCTTTGCATCCTGCCCAATCTGCATCTGAATAAATTTTAATGTCCAAGTCTGATGTATAAGGGAAATACAAACCATGATGTTGAGTACCCTTAAGGTACTTTAAGATCCTTTGGGCAGCCTTGAAGTGAGGTGCCCTAGGCTCGTGCATAAACTGACTTAGCACACTTACTCCATAAGCAATGTCTACCCTTGTCAACATAACATAATTCAAGCTTCCCACTATGCTTTGATAACCTGTAATGTCTTCAAGTACATCTCCTTCATGAGCACTTAATTTTAGGTTTACCTCCATTGGAATACTTGCAACTTTGGCATCCTGCAAATGAAACTTCTTCAACATATCCTATATATACTTTCTCTGAGTAATGTAAATTCCAGAATTAGTATAGACTAACTCAAGTCCAAGAAAATATTTTAGTGATCCAAGGTCACTAATTTTGAACTCCTTCATCATCTGATTCTTGATTTGTTTGATGCCATTAGCATCATTACCTGTAAGTATGATATCATCAACATATACACTTTGGTATATTACCTCTCAATTACTTCTCTTGATGAATAGAGAAGTATCTGCTTTACTCATGACAAAACCTTGGTCCTGAAGATATGTGGTCAACCTATGGTTCCATGCCCTAAGTGCATGTTTCAATCCATAAAGAGCTTTATTCAATTTGCATACATATGTTACCTTGTTTGGATTCTTATAGCCAGGAGGTTGTGACATGTACACCTCCTCTGAAATCGAGCCATTTAGAAATGCATTTTGTACATCCAACTGATACATGTTCCAATCCTTTGATGCACCCACACTTACCAATACCCGGATGGTTGGCATTTTGGCCATAGGTGTTAGAAGAAGTATTTTTTGATGAGAAACAATTGTAAAATGTCAAAAACTTCTAGAAATATTTATGTAACTGATGTAAAAATAAGGAAGAGTCTTCCCTATGTAGAGTAGAACCTTATGTAATTTTTCTAGAATTTTTGGAAACTCCTAGATAGCATATATTTAGAATAATAGAGGAAAGGACCAAAATTCAAGTGTGAAAAGGGACACTTGAAAACGTATAAAAGACAATTTCCTCTATTATGAGGGGGTTGGTTGATTATTTGTTTACATGCTATCCAAGTGAAGAGAGAGTTTCCTGCTGAAAATCGTGTTTTCTCCTCTTTGTGTGATTTCTTGAGTTATGAGTCTATTCCTTGTGTATTCATGGAGATTTGTGAGCTTCTATTGTGTATTTCTATTGAATGTGTATGAAGAGAGTTGAATACTGATGTGTTAAGTGAAAAATTGATGTAAGATGGTGCTGGAGATGAAAATCATCTGATTTTACAAAATCGCGATTGTCTCCTCTAAAGGTTACAGGTAACATTTTTTAGTATTGACTTCATGGATGTATTCTGCTAAGAAAATAACATGTTTTAGACACCAAGATTGTGAAAATGATGGAGATTTGCTCAAGATAATCCAAACCCTAGAAATTCCTCTTCATTTTCATTATTCTCAGAGATCTAACCATTTACCTCTTATTTCTTGGATTCTATCATGTAGAAGGGGCTGTGGTCTCATATATACTTCCACGATTGACAATTAAAGATGTATTGTTAATTCTTTATTCTAAATGATTAGAGAGGACAACTCCAAAGATCAATAACAAACATTTTTTGGCGCCATTGCCGGGGAGTATATCAAAAGCTTCATTGAAGTTGGACCTTGCTGGACCTTCTAATGTGATGGTATTGAACACATGGAAAAGGTAATATTTCTTAATCAAGACATGTAAAACATGAAAAGCCTGGTAGATTTCTTTGTTTGTCTTTTGGGGAAAGAAAGAATTAGATAATCTTTTGAGAATAAGAAGTGTTGAAATTTTTGAAAATTGGTAGTTGCTCATGACATTTTTTTGAAGTAAAGTGCAGGTGTGTGAAAAACTGAATCAAGAAAGCTGATGATAAGGTAAAATGTGTCTATTCTTGCATTTGTAGATTGCCTTTTGATCAAGTACTAAGCAAAATTGTTGATCTTAGGATGATGACAAGATTGCATTAGGGAAAAGTCAAGTTAAGTAGCTAGATGCAAGTAGATAAGATCCATTTGCAGCCAAGTCAAAGTTATAATCTTGAGAAAAACTGAGTTGCATCTTGAAAAGAGAAATGTTTGAGTTTATCTTTGCAAAAATTGACATTTGCATTTCTTAACATAATTTTCTTTGGGAAATTTTGCTCATTAATTGTTTTGATAGCCAAAGCATAGGAGAGTATAACCAATCAAGGGACACAAGATCAATAGATCACCAAACAAGAAACCCTAAGTGAAGTGTTTACCTTAATTTAGGGCAAAATACTAAAAAAATTCATAAAATTCACTAAAACAATCAAACAAATTTCTTTTCTCCTTAGGAAGATGGACTGAAGTTTTGTTGACAAGTGTGGAAGAGACCAGGTGGTAAGAAAGCAAAAAATTTGCCAAAAATTAGAAATTAAAAAAAAACACGATTCTCTGCACAGGATCACGATTTTCTGGATAATTTTGTGATTATGGTGCAAGATTACAAGTGACAGTTGAACTAGAATTGGTAAAGGGTACTAAAGGGAAACAACATAAAAGAATACTCAAAATTGCAAAAAATAGGAAATACAGAAAAATCACGATTCTCTGCACAAAATCGCGATTTTCTATAAGAGAAAATTTTTTGGAAACTTGAGTACAATTGGGTTTTGGAGAAAGGTAATTGCAAGAGATTTCATTAATATTGAGAAAGTGAAGGAAGCTAAATTCCAAAGAATCAAGGAAAATTGAGTATCAAGTGAGAAAGGTGGAAAAGTACAAAATCGCGATTTTCATCAATAGCCAATGGGAGGGATTAATCATGAAAAAATTAAGAACTAAGGATTAAAACCAAAAAGTTGTGGAAGAAAGAAATTGGACAAGTAAAAAAGTGAAAAACAGTGAAAATTGCACAAAATCGCGATTGTGTGGACACTATAAAAGTCTGGAGTTTCAGAAAAAACTCATTCTTGAGTGAGAGAGAGAGAGTGAGAGCAGGATCATAATCGTGACATTTTGCAGATTAAAGCTTCTAAGATTTTTGGAACCAAGCAAGCAAGGTAAGGAGCCCTTAATAAAATTTATTGGTTTTTCTTTACATTCACATGGTCATTAAGCACAAATAAGCACAAAATCAACCAAAAACACCAAAAACACCAAAAACACGGAATCGTGATTTTTTAAGTTTCTGAATTTTCTGTGAAAAAATAATATATTTTACAAAACCCTTTTATTGCATGTCAAAAAATAGTTAAGGCGATTCTATAGAAGAATTAAAAATTTGAAAATCAACACTTGAAAAATTAAAATAAAAATTGATCAGAATCGCGATTCTGTAGTCAAACACAAAATCGCGATTCTCGAAATTAGAAGCACAAAATCGTGATTCCTAGAACACGATTTTCATAAGAAAATCGTGTTATTTACGATTGTGAGCAATCACAATTGTCTGGGAACAAAATCGTGGAAAACACGATTTTGAACACAAAATCGTGGAAAACACGATTTTAAGCACAAAATCGTGGAAAACACGATTTTGATCACAACATCGTGGAAAACACGATTTTGAGCACAACATCGTGGAAAACACGATTTTAATCACAACATCGTGGAAAACACGATTTTGAACATAAAATCGTGGAAAACACGATTTTAAGCACAAAATCGTGGAAAGCACGATTTTAATCACAACATCGTGGAAAACACGATTTTGAGCACAACATCGTGAGAAATACGATTTTAATCACAACATCATAATAAATACGATTTTATTCATAAAATCGTGAAAAGTAAGATTTTGAGCATTAAATCGTGGAAAAAACACGATATTGAGCACAGAATCATGTTAAACATGATTTTATTCATAAAATCGTGGAAAGCACTATTTTGAACACAAGATCATGGAAAACACGATTGTGACCACAGAATCGTAATAAAGACGATTTTGAGCATAAAATCATGGAAAACACGATTCTAATCACAGAATCGTGGAAATTAATTGAATGATCCTTAGGTCTGGTAACAAATTGCATATACATTCCCAGCAAGAACTGGGAAGGAAAGACATAGAGCCAGAGCCAGTAGAAGGGGATTTGCAAGAAAGGGATTTAGGGCAAGAAAACAACATGGAGAATTTAAATGAAACAAATGAGCCCACAGAAACTAGGGATTATAGAAACATCCTCAAATATATGTACACAAATAGGTTTGGAACCTATGTATATCAGGATGGAATGCATAAGTTTCTCATTAGATTGAGAAACTTAGAAGTTCCCCTGAACATAACACCAGTAGCTCAGTTCAAAGATGGTAGATATGAGGATAGGCAGGGATGTGTATACATCTTCTCACAAGACCCAGAAAATTCAAATCACCTAGGGCAATGTGCAGACAAGAGACCTTGGGAACAGAACCTAGGGCAATCAGATTTGCCAAGACCACATGGAATTCACAATAATGGTGAACAATCACAAGGTAGGAGAACACATACTTCCCCAAATCCTTTTGAAAAGGAACCAGAAGGAATTAATGATTTCCCACTAAGAAGAAGACATCATTGGCAAAATCAGGGTAGAATGCTTAGACCATATCAAGTAGCCAAATGCATGAAAAATCAATATGAAGGATATTTTGATCCTCATGCTCATGCTGCAGAATTTAGGCAATTAATCAGAGTTGAAGAAGTAGAGGATTACAAAGTCCAATTTGAAGCATTTGGTTTAACCCTAACAGGACCTGCCGTATCTTGGTTCATTCCCATAAGAAAAGAAATGTATTTAGATATTGAATCCTTTCTAGAAGCCTTCATTGGGGAATTCTCAAAGATCGGAATAAAACATAGTACAGCCACATTAATACATAGCTTTAAACAACAAAAAGATGAAAATGTCAGAGAGACAGCTAGGAGATTCAAGCAGTACATTGACAGATGTCCCAGAGAAGAAGTACCTTCCAGGGCAAGACAAGTATCCCTATTCATAGAAGGATTACTAAGTGCCCAATTAAGAACACTGGTATATTATAGGAGATGCCCTGATCTAGGAGCATGTGTGAAGGAGGCAATAGATCTAGAAGATAACAGAGGCCAAGACCTGTTAGCATTTGATCAATCTAGAACAAATGAGGATAAAATCCCACCAACAGAAGAGTTGGCTCAAGCCATTGCTAAAGCCCTAGAAGTCAGCACTAAAACCAATTTGATAAATACCAAGATAACAACAAATAAAAAATGCTATAATTGTGGAGAAAATCATTTGGTACAACAATGTCCATATCAAAAACCACAACACTTGCAAGACAGAAAAACACTCAAATATTGTACACTAGAAAGGAAATGGACAAATCACACTAGAGAAGAATGTTTTTACAACAAACAACCCATTAAAGAGAGAGATTATTCAAGTCAAAGAGAATCTGGATATATTGAGCAACCAAGACCTGTACTTGGGCAGCAACCTCCATTACCAACAAATGTGGTACCAGTTAAATACACAGCAATAGAGGAGGGAAATTCAAGAATAAGGTCACCATACAAGGAAGATTATCAATGGAATGAGGGATATCAGGAAGAATGGGAAGGATATGAACTGAGAGAACCAGAACTACAAGCCCTAGATTTGGGAAATGGGAGAATAGAGATGGATACAGCCACATTCATGTATATAACCAATAATTATATGTCCAATCAAAAACCTCAGTTCAAAGGGGGATCAAAGATAACTTGTTATAGATGTGGGGGAGAACATTTCATTAGAGACTGTCCACAACCTCCTACATTAAGAATAGAGGGAGCCTATTGTAAGGATTGTGGCAGGGAACATTTAATAAAGGATTGTCCAAGAAATCCTCAAAAACAGCAAAACACATCTAATAACATACCACTGAAAAGAGTCAACATCATGGAACAAGAAGAATTGAGTGACATTGACCAAGTGAATGTAAATGCTATAACAAGGGCACAAGCTAAACAACACGAAACAACTAAGGAAAAAAATGAAGGTTCAGTTTCAAAGGTGAAGAAAAATAGACAAAAAGGGAAATGGGAAAGGAAAAAAAGATTGGGTAAAAATTTGGAAGAGGAGAATAGGGAACAGCCAAACAGTACTCTCTCTCAAAAAAGACAAACCCAGTCAGAGATAAGAAACTCACAGAGTCTGGACACCATGATAAAAGCATACAAGGGAAGAATTCAAGAAGGACCAAGTGCTACAGATCATGTAATGGCTTATCCTATGCCAGACCTAGAACATGAAAAGATGCAAAAGTGTAAACAAATCATATAGGAAGCACAACTCAAACTGGGGGAAGTAGACAATTCTCAAGAAACAGTTGAGGAATCTGAGGCAACAAGAACAAGAGGAAACATTAATAAGGAAGAAAGCCCACAGATAACATTACAGGTGAATATAGATAAACAGTGTACAATTCTATATCACACCACATTGGAATAATTGATAAAACAGAATCCTCATTTACAAAACAAAATGAAAAAATGGGAAACAATACCAAAAAATCTTCATCCACAACTGCAAGAATTGGAGGAATTGTGGTATATTCCCATTGATAAGATAGGAGGATATTGTGAAGGAGAAGAGGGAAACTCAACCCTAAAAATACAATTTGGAAAAAATCATGCCAAAGCTATTCTGGATAGTGGATCAGGAGTGGCCATCATGACTAAACAAACTTGGGAAAAATGGGGAAAACATGAATTATTACCTACCAAAATGAGATTGCAACTTGCAGATGGTCACATAGAAAAACCCATAGGAATATGGGAAAAAGTGATTGTGGACATATGTGGAATAGAGATAGAACACACTTTTGCCATAGTTGAATTTCCACTATCTACTTCATATGAAATTATCCTAGGAAGGCCATTTATGAGACAAATGCAAATTGTGCAAGATTGGGGTAATGATTGTCTATACCTTCAGAGCAAAGGAAGAATAACCAAAGTGAATCTAAGAAATGGGCATTATTGTGACATATCTCCTCAAGAATGGTATAAAATACATCAAAATCAAGAGTTAAGTGAAGAGTCAGAGATGGAAGACCAGAATGAAACTGAATCATCACTGTGGAAGTGCAATATGATAAGAAATTTCACAAATAGAAAAGGAAGATTGAGAAGAGAAGATTGTGTGGAAGGAAGGAAGTTACAAGATGAGAACTATATACCACAAGAATTCAAGGATGAAGAATTTGAGCCCTATGGGTGGAAACAAATTTTGGCTACCATGGATCTGGGCAGTGATGAGTATGTAGGAGTGGAATTTCAAAATGAAGAGGGGTATGATGTTTTTCACATAGGAATACAAATGATAAAGGTATCAAAAGCAGAAGAGGACCAGGAAAAAGAAATGATATTGAAAAATGGGAAAACACAATATTTAGAAAAAGTAAAAGCTGAAGATGCAATAAAAGATAAAATTTCAGGCAAATACAGGAAGAACAAACACAAGGAAATAGAAAAACACCAAGAGGATGAAAAGAAGGAGAAAATGACAATCAAAGACCAACAGTTTGATGTACCAGCAAATTTCAAGACTTATGAAGTGGAAGACAGACTACTTCTAAAAATGAAACCAAAGAGAGGGAAGAAGAAAAGGGAGGGTTATGATAATGGGGAACAAACTAAGAAGGTTGTGATCACTCAGGAGGAAGGGGAAGAAAGACATATTGTAGTAGTAGATGACATGAAAAATCAAAGAGGAGGCATTAAGAAATTTGGCCAAAAATTATAGGGATGTGTTTGCTTATAGCTACAAGGATTTGAAAGGTATTGATCCTAAAATCTGTGAGCATAAGATTCCTATTACACCTGATGCAAAACCTAGAAAACAGAGACATTGCACATTCAATGATAAATACTCTGCTAAAATCAAGGAAGAAATTGACAAGCTGTTGGCTACCAATTTCATCTATGAAATTGAGTATACAGAATGGATATCTCCTATAGTTGTGGTACCAAAAAAGAATGGGAAACTTAGGGTATGCATTAACTTGAAGAAGGTGAATGCAACAACTATAAGAGATAGTTATCCATTACCAATAACAGATCACCTTCTAGAAAGAGTTGCAGGGAAGGAGGTTCATAGTTTTCTAGATGGTTTTTTAGGATACAATCAAGTACCTATAGCATTGGAAGACCAACATAAAACTGCCTTTTCCACAGAATGGGGAATTTATGCTTTTAGGGTCATGCCCTTTGGATTGACTAATGCCCCAACAACTTTTCAGAGGTTGATGTGTCATATCTTCAAAGAGTTCCTGAGGAGTGTGATGGAAATTTATGTAGATGATCTATGTACTTTTTCATTAAAAAGACAAAATCATTTGCAAGATTTAGAGAATATATTCAGGAAATGCAGAACATACAGAGTATGTTTATTCTTTGTGAGACAAGGAAGAATGTTAGGTCACATAGTTTCTAAAAATGGAATTTCAACTGATGAGAAGAAAATAAAGGCTATAATAGAACTTCCAAGACCAACAAATGTAAAGGAACTTCAAACTTTCATGGGACATTGTGGGTACTATAGAAAATTTGTACACAAGTTTGCTGACATAGCCAAACCTTTATATGCCCTAATTACAAAGTTTGAGTGGACCAAGGAGTGTGACCAAGCTTTTGAAACCCTAAAAACTTGTTTGGTTACAGCCCCAATTCTGAAAACACCCCAGTGGGATAAAATTTTTCACATTCATGTGGATGCTTCAAATTATGCTTTGGGATGTGTATTGGCACAACCAATAGAAGGAAGCAAATTAGATTTTCCAGTGGTTTATGCTAGTAGGCAACTAAATTCAGCCGAGAAAAATTACACAACCACTGAGAGAGGGGTTGGGAATGATATTTGCTGTAAAAAAATATAGGCATTATCTTTTGGCCAACAAGTTTAAGTTTGTTGTGGACCATCAAGCTTTACTATATTTGGTAAATAAACCTTGTCAGACTGGTAGAATAGTCAGATGGTTTCTTTTACTAATGGAATTTGAATTTGAAGTGGTGGTCAGACAAGGGAAAACACACTTAAGAGCAGATCATTTGTCAAGAATTCAGTCTAAAGAACCCAGTTCACTTGTAAATGATGACCTGCCAGATACTTATTTGTTCAAAGTAGAAAGTGTTCCTGAGTGGGCTATGACTTTAGTACCATTGTTAACCATAGGACCTTGCAGTACATTTGGAAACAACACACACTTAGTATTACAAAGCAAAAATTTTATGTTGCTAGCTGGCCACCTGTATCATCTCAACCATACAGGCATATTGGAATATTGTACTCCTGAAGAAGAGCAACAGGAATATATGAAAAGAGCTCATTGTTGGAACCCTTGCACTCATGCTTCTAGGGTAGTTACCCTAAGTAGTCTCAATAGGATGGGGGTACATTGGCCTAATAAGATTCAAGATGTAACAAAATACATTGCTAATTGCTGGAAGTGTCAATCATTGCAAGATTCAGACTTCATAACTCTATATTGGTTTCAGAAAAATCCAGAGTGGAGTGGAAATATTGTTGAAGAGTTGAAAAGGAAGAAGAAAGGAAAACAAGTAATAGCTGGTGTAGATTCAAAAAATCTACAAGTAATCTCTGAAGAATATCAATTGATAGGAGAACAATTGTATAAGAGAGGCATGGATGGATATTTAAGAATTTGTGTTCCGGAGGATAAATATCTGGAAATGTTGGAAATGGCACATTCTGGAGTGGCAGGTGGACATTTTTCAAGTGACAGGACAACTAAATTCATATTATATTCTAGATTTTGGTGGCCAACCCTATTCCCTGATGCAAGAACCTATGTAAAAAGATGTGACATTTGTCAGAGGGTGAGTCAACCTAATAGAAGAAATAATATGCCATTAGTTCCATTAATTTCAGCTAGAGCCTTTAGTAAATGGGGATTAGATTTTATTGGACCTATACATCCTCCAGCAAAACAATCCCATGCTGAATACATAATAGTGGCTATAGATTACCTGACAAAGTGGGCCGAGGCCAAAGCCACAAGAAGGAATGATGCTCATGCTAATGCCAGGTTCCTTTATGAAAATATCATCACCAGATTTGGACTTCCAATTGAATTGGTAAGTGATAGGGGGACCCATTTTGTAAACCAAATCATAGAAAACATCACTGAATATTTCCTGATCAGTCATAGAAAGTCAGCCCCATATCACCCACAAGCAAATGGGTTAGCAAAAAGTATTAATAAAGTACTTTGCAGTGTACTGTCAAAATTAGTAAACACAAACAGGAATGATTGGGATTTACAACTTAGTCATGTCCTATGGGCTTATAGAGTGGCTTATAAAACTGCAATAGGAAACACACCATTCAATCTAGTATATGGACAAAATGCAGTTCTACCTATGGAATTCCTCATTCCAACATTAAAAGTAGGTAGTCACTACAATTGGACTGGACATGAACTATCAGAGTGAGTAATAGAATTGGAAAAATTGGGAGCTTCTAGACTCCAAGCCATTATGAGTTTATATGTGGACAAGAAAAGGCAAAAGGCCTATCATGATGTTCATATAAAAGAAAAATTTCTACAAGAGGGAGATCTAGTTTTGGCTTACACAGTCAAAGAATATCAGAAAAATTTTCAGAAAAAAGCACATGGGCCATATATTATACATCAGATAAGTAACAGTGGAGCTATCCAATTAGCTAACATAGATGGAGAGATCATGCCAAATTTCATAAGTGGATGTAGAGTTAAAAGATATGATCTCCCATTAACCGCTTCTGAATGGAGAAGATTGCAACAAGCTCAAAACAGGAAAAAAGAAGAAGACAACATTAGAAAAGAAGCTCAACAGGAAGCAAAGGAAAGGATAAGAAAAACTAAAGATCATAGGGAAGTCTGTTTGTGTGAAACACCTCTAAGACAAAAAGAACATTTGCATGTGATAATAATGGATTATCAAAATGAAAAAATTAGGGTTTTGATAGATTCTGGAGCACAAGTGAATCTGATTAGTTCAGTTTTGGTAAATAAATTTAGCCTAAAAAGAACTAGATTGTGAAGAATAGCCAGACCATTTGATGATTGAAAAATTAATTTTGGGACAACCATGGCTCAAACAAGGTAAAGTAATTTTGGATTTTGAAAAAATGAAGCTTAATTTGACAATAAATGACAAAAGGTTTTTGATATTTTTATTGAGTAATGAAGAGCAGGAAGTTCAATAGGATGTTCATGACCCAGACATGGAAGGATTTACTTTCTCAATGGAAGACATACAGACATTACCAATACAAATACTAAATGATCAAGCTTCATTTAATCAAAACCTGGAAAAACTTGAAAAAGGAAAGGGGGATGGACACACAGGAGCAAGATGGCAACCATGGTACAATGTGAAGCATCAAAGCATTAGAACAAGAAGGATATGGAAACAAAGCATCCCTAAGGTCTGCTCATCAAAACAAAATTCTAGAACAAAATGGATATGGAGGCCGAAACATTCAAAAAACTGCTTATCTGAAGGAGATGGATTTCTTCCTGAAATAAAGACAACTCAGGTTAAATATTATTGGGTCAAGAAATCAGAGTTGATTCAATGGAAAAATACCATCTGTATTTGATCTGGATTTAGATTTCTTTTCAAAATCAGATCAGAAGGTTAGACAAAAGAAACTCACAACATATTGAAATTTAGAACAAAATCCTTTTACCCTATCCTTTTTCTAAAAAGAGAATTAGGAGGGGAAGAAAAGGAATAGAAGAAATTATTAAAAAAAAAGAGAAGAAAAAAAAAGAAAAAAAGAAGAAAAGAAACAGAAGAAATTATTAAAAAAAAGAGAGAAAGAGAAAGATTATTTATTTTTTCCTTTTTATATAAGCACAAAGAAAGATATAGGTAGAAGGATAGCAGGTTTCTATTTATTATTTTGTATTTTTTATTCTATTTTTTATATTCCTTTTTTTTTTACTTCCATTCTTTTTTCTAAACATCTTCTTCCTGAATGAGAGCTGTCAGAAGTGGGGAGTGCACTAGACATCTTGCTACACATGTGATGGTCACTTTAATTGAGTGTTCAAAAGAAGACATAATTTAATAAAAAGATTATTTTCATTCTTCTTTCATTTCATATCAAAATAATTATTATTTTTTGATTTTATGTGACTCATGTGGGTGGAGTTCTTTCTTTTTATGTGTTATATTTTCTCCAGAATGGTGAATGCAAAGGAGTTATCAATTCATGATTTCAAAGCAGAATCAGTCACTCTGTCTAGAGGACACTGGTTCTTGGATAGTGAAGCTGTGATAGAGAAAGTGGACCTGGAGTCAGATGAAGAGCTAGAGGTTCGGGAAGCAGAAAAGGTGGTGAAGGAGCTCAAGGAAACCCTAAGCATAATTGGCCAGCATATATTCACAGTAGGAGTAGAGGGATACAAATATACTATGCTGTGTCAAGAATTCTACAGATTTCAAAGAGTTGTGGTCAATCAGAAAAGATGGAAGGCAGTAGGGTTACATAAATTACTGGAAGAACCTATCTTTTTCATAGATTTTGAAAGAGTGACACAGGTAATGAACAGCCTGTTGGAAGTAGGAAAAGGTAATGATGCTTATTTCCGATGCACAGTCAAGAACAAAGATAATCACGAGGTGAATATCACTATTAAAGCAGAGCATATCAGAGTAGCTTTGCAGTTCTACCCAATGGGAACCAAGCTTGACCATAGCTTTGTGAAAAAGAATAAAGAAACCTATACAGGATATTCAAAATTTACTGATTTCAAGGGAAAGGAGAATGAGGAATATGCCATTAGGATGTTTTTGCAATATTTTTGCTTCCCAAAACTACCAAGGTATACCATGCCACATAAGTCTATTACACTGATTATGTTCAACAACAAGGATAGAACTAAGACCTTCGGAGTCATGGATGTAACCCCGTACATACATGAACAGCTGAAAGAAGCAGCTAAACACTGGGAGCAGAAAAAATATATGAATGGAGCTCAGTTTCTCACCAGGATCATATATCATGTATTGGGAATGGAAGATCAATTGAAGGTGGCTCCAAAGGCACAATATTTCAGAAGTCTTATGTCAGGAATCAAGAGTCCTCCCAGGAAGATGTCTATGAAAGAAGCAGAAGGACAAACTAGCATGAGGGGGGCAGGAATGAAGAGAAAGGTAATATCTGAGGAAGTGGTTCCTGTAAAGAAAAGGAGGTTGGATCCAAGGAAGGTTGAATTCAGACTCTGAAAGTGACATTGAAAATTTCTTATTAAAAAGTTTGAACTTTTCAGTACCTAGTACTCCTAATGTGGTTACACAGGCCACTGAGAAACATAAAACACCTGAAGAGTTGAGAGAGAAGCCTCAAGAGAAGCAAGTCCAGGAAGAAGCAGTAAAGCAGCTTAGCCTTGAAGAAGAAAGAAGGATGATGAAAGGAAAAGCAGTAATGGCAGAAGAAGAAAGTGAAGTAAGAAAGGAATTCAGTTGTGGACTGGTGCATTCAGGACTAAAGTCAATATGGACAAAATCTTCCCAACAAACTTATGTTAAATTTGATGAAGGGAAAGTAGAAGCAGAAAAAGGGGTACAGATAAGCAGTTCAGCCATAAAACAGAAGGGTGCAGACCAAATTCAAGAAACAAAGGAAACAATGGAAAAGAAGAATATTCAAGAATTACAAGAAGGAGACTTAGAAAAGGAGATCAACCAAAGCATAAAGGATGTACTTTCTGATTTGAATAATAATGAGGAGATTACAATCACAAAAGATCCAGTACAAGAGGAGGAGCTGGATTTGATGGACATAGATGAACAGGAGGAGGGACAGAAAAAGCAGACAAGTAATGATCAGATAAAATTCACTAAGGAAACTGAATCAACTTTAATTCAAGAAACCCTAATTCACAAAAAAGAAGTAGAGGAGAAAGAAACGCAGTTCTCTGAAAAAGAACAACAAGAATTGGAGAATAATAAGGTAGAAGAAGCAAAGGTAATTGAAGATAGATCAAGACATGAAGACCAGGATGATCAGACATTGGAACTTGAAGAAGATGTTGTAGACCAAGAAACATTGGAAGTTGATCAAAGCTATGAAGAACAAAAGACTAAGGTCATAGAGTATGAAGAAGAAGAAGAGGAGAATGAGTGCAAAGAAGATAAACAGATAGAAGTTAAACAACTGGAAATGGAAGTTGGGTTGGAAAGAATACCCAAAAATATAAGATCTGCTTGCCAAATCATTATGAGCAACATAGAGCAGTTTAGACCTTCAAGCAAGAATATGATCATTTTAGGAATGGTAGCAGAGTCTGAATTTGAAAAAGGCAATAATATCATTAAGGAACACATAAGGGAAAAGGAACAAATGACAGAACAGTTGAAGATTGTGTAGGAGATGAATGAAGAACTAACACATAGAATAATTTCTTTGGAAGAATTAGAAGTACAGCAACAAAATAGAATCCAATATCTTGAAGAAAAGAGTGTAAAATTAACAGAGCAGAATAGTAAATTGGAAATGGAGCTGAAAAAGATTGAAGGTAGATATAGAACTTTACAAAGTTCATATCAAATCATAGTGAGAGCAAATGAGGAGATCAACAAACTATTAACGGAAGAAGGCCAGTTGAAGGAAGAAAGTAAAACTGCTCAGATGACAGAGGAGGAAAAGGAAGAATTGCACAAGGAGATCAAGAGATTGCAAACAAAGTTGAAGGAAGACAAAGAACTGGAGAAACAGGCTAGTACACATGCTGCTACATCAATAAGGGGTTATAACAAGTTGCATATGGATATGGAAAAAGAAAGAAGTGATTGGCAATCAAAATTAGAAAAGGAAAGGAGTGAATGGATAGCAGAAAGAGAGATATGGGCAACTCAAAACAGAAGTTTGATGGTGACAATAGAAGAGCTACAGAAAAAGCTGGAAAAGCCACAAGCTCAGGAAGAAGCACAGATAGAGACTACATATACAGAGGATTATGAAGTGGGAAATGATGACAGAAGTCAACATGGCAGTGAACCAGAAAATAAAAGACCAGAAGAGGAATATTCAGAGGAATTTTTCCATAAGTTGTTGACAAACAGAGAATCTAGAATGGACTTCATTAGAAAAATGCATGATGAATATGAAGATCAGATTGTCACATTTGCTTTAAATAAAGGGATAAATCCTGATCAACATCATTGGGCTGCAGATGGACTGGGCATACCTTTATGCATGATCATGGAAAGTATCAAAAATTATCAGATGGCAAGGGTTGGATTATCTCCAAACAAATATCTAGAATATGAAGAAGATATTAATGTGACCAAAGAATTATTTGAGAAAGCTAATCCAAAATGGAGGAATAGATGGTTGGATGCAAATAAAGAGTGCAGGAAAATATGGAAGGAAGCACCTATTCAGTTGAAAATTAATCCAGCTTACTATCCAGTAGTAAGAAGAAGAGAGTGGACAATTTTTTGGGAAAGAAGGACAAATCCCACCAAAATGGTTGAATTTTCCAAAATTAGCAGGACCAAAGGCAGGAACATGGCCTACAAAAAAAAATGTGGTGGATACAGCTGAATCTGTTATAGCTACATACAAAGATGTGAATGACCCAGCATGCATTTTACTGATCAGAGTAATGAGACTCATTTTGGCTTGTATAGAGACATACACAGATACAGATGTCAGAATATTAAACTACATTGGCTTCAATTCTCCTACTGATGCATTATTGTTTGATCTTAGTGAAACACCTGATAGAATATGCTTGATGGCCTATTACAACATAATAATATTTTTGGGCAGTCATTATCTACAGATCTTTGAAGATGCATTTGATTATGGGTTTTTTGAAAGAGAATCTGAGATATTTGGAAACTTGTCTATAGTCACAAAATCTCGACTCACTGCATATGAAGCTGCATACACAGAGTATTTGAAAAAGGATGTCATTGATAAACTAGAGGCTGCTATACAATGGAGGAAAGCACTGTTCGAAATGGTAAATAACCTGAACATTACAGAAAGAAAAAGTCATGACCTACTGTCATAGGTCTATCAACAAAAGAAGAAGTGAAGAGAGCAATCAGGATATAAGAGCAGGAAAGTCTTTTGTCAGGAGCCAAAAGGTCTAGGAGGGGAAGAATGTTAGAAGTATTTTTTGTAGTATTTTTTGATGAGAAACAATTGTAAAATGTCAAAAACTTGTAAAAATATTTATGTAACTCATGTAAAAATAAGGAAGAGTCTTCCTTATGTAGAGTAGAACCTTATGTAATTTTTCTAGAATTTTTGGAAACTCCTAGATAGCATATTTTTAGAATAATAGAGGAAAGGACCAAAATTCAAGTGTGAAAAGGGACACTTGAAAATGTATAAAAGACAATTTCCTCTATTATGAGGGGGTTGATTGATTATTTGTTTACATGCTATCCAAGTGAAGAGAGAGTTTCCTGCTGAAAATCGTGTTTTCTCCTCTTTGTGTGATTTCTTGAGTTATGAGTCTATTCCTTGTGTATTCATGGAGACTTGTGAGCTTCTATTGTGTATTTCTGTTGAATGTGTATGAAGAGAGTTGAATACTGATGTGTTGAGTGAAAAATTGATGTAAGATGGTGCTGGAGATGAAAATCGTCTGATTTTATAGAATCCCGATTGTCTCGTCTAAAGGTTACAGGTAACATTTTTAAGTTTTGACTTCATGGATGTATTCTGCTGAGAAAATAACATGTTTTAGACACCAAGATTGTGGAAAATGATGGAGATTTGCTCAAGATAATCCAAACCCTTGAAATTCCTCTTCATTTTCATTATTCTCAGAGATCCAGCCATTTACCTCTTATTTCTTGGATTCTATCATGTAGAAGGGGTTGTGGTCTCATATATACTTCTAGGATTGACAATTAAAGATGTATTGTTAATTCTTTATGCTAAATGATTGGAGAGGACAACTCCAAAGATCAATAACAAACAATAGGTGAGAAGGTTTCTTCATAATCAATACCTTGGGTTTGTGCAAAACCCTTTGCCACAATTCTAGCTTTGTACCTGCTTATTGACCCATCAGAAATTCTTTTTATCTTATAGATCCATCTAGAACCAATTACCTTCATAGACTTCTTCTTTGGTACTAGTTCCCAAGTGTCACTCTCCTTGAGTGCTTCAATCTCCTCATCCATAGCTTCCTTCCATTCTGCCTTGGTCTTAGCTTCTTCATATGATGCTGGTTCTTCAATTGATAAATCTTTTGCAAGATAAACAGAGTGCTTAGTAACAAGAGAGGTTTCATACCCATATCTGATTGGCTTCTTGCTCTCCCTTTGTGATCTTATGATTGCTTGATTAGATGATTCAGTTATATCTTCCAATTTCTTCATCTTGAGTTCTCCTTTGGACTTCCATGCCTTGAACTCTTTAAGGTTGATGATGTCCTCATCATCTGAATTGGTGTCTTCATTCTGAGTAGGCTCCTCAGTGAGTCTTGGAAACTCCTCTTCCAAGTCATAAGATAGTTTTATCTTCCTGCATTCACTATCAAACCAAGAGTCATTTTCATCAAAGACGACATCTCTACTGACCATGAATCCCTTGTTTGAAGGATTGTAGAACTTGTAACCTTTCTGATTTAGATCATATCTAATGAAGATACACTTCTCTGCCTTAGGATCTAGCTTACCTCTTATCTAAGAAGGGATATGCACATATGCTACACATCCAAATATCCTGCAATGATCAAGTTAAGGTCTTCTATCATGCCATGCTTCATATGGGGTCATCCCATCAAGAGATTTGGATGGCAACCTGTTTACCAAATAAGTGGTAGTAGATACACTCTCTGCCCCTTGATCGAGAGATTGAGGGATCCTTGCTTGGCCCCCATACATCTGTATGAACAAGTTCTAGGTAGTCCTCATGCATGTAGCCTTTCCTTGAGAAGGGTAACCTATGAGACTTTCCAAATTGACAAGCACCACATTTATAAATCATGTGTTGCTTGGATACATTAGGTATCCCAAGCACACATTGATCTCTATATATTTGTTTCAAGGTTCTTTCACTTGGATACATTAGGTATCCTAAGCACACATTGATCTCTGCATATTTGTTTCAAGGTTCTTTCACCTACATGCCCTAATCTTTTATGCCAAATTTCAAGCTCTGATAGTATTTGATCTTTATAACTATAAAGTGCAATGTTCCTTGTATCCTCAAGTTCAAAAGTGAAAAGTCTACCTGTCTTTTCTCCTTTGGCAATTCTCTTGAACCCATGCTTGGGATCCTCCACAAATGCTCCATATTGGTTGAATTTGACCTGCAAATCCTTCTCCACAATCTGTCCAAAACTCATCAAATTCTTGGTAATAGTTGGTACATATAGAACCCTACTCAACATATTTTTGTTCCCATCAGAGGTCTTAACATTTCCAACTTTAATTATTGAGTGCATCACCTGTTTGTACCTGATGCTTACCCTTTGGTTCCTCAAGGTCAAAGAGAAGAGCTACATTGCCTGCCACATGATTTGAGCATCCTGAGTCAATGTAGAAGAGATGGTCATCATTTATACCTGCTTTTGAAGTCATGTTCATAATCAAAAGAGAATCTTCTTGCTCCTCTGTGTAGTTGTTGTAATCCTTCTTGGATTTGTATCCTCCTTGGTGGATGCTATTGTTGTTGTTGTTATAGTTTTTGTTGTATCCTTGGTGGTGATTGAATCTGCCTCTTGATTGTGTGTATCCACCTCTTTGATATCCTCTACCTCTCTGATTCTTGAAGTTCCTGAAACACTCATTTGTATTATGATTTGATAAACCACAAATATTGCATGGTGAGGAGTTATAAGGTCTCCCCCTACCTTTCTTACCTCCTTTGCCCCTTCCTCTTGATGATCTACCTCTCCCTGCATAGTTGGCTTGGGAGGTAGTTCCTTCATCTTCTACCTTCTTGTCCTTGCTTTTCTCTTTAGACTTATTCTTATCAGTGTATAGGGCAGAAGAGCTATTACCTCTTGATGAGTCTCCATTCTTGTTGAGCTTGGCTTCATGGGTGAATAGTTTCCCCATGAGTGTGGTAAGGTCTGGAATCTTCATGTCCATTGTTAAGGGCACATTGTATCTTTCTACCTTTTGGGCTATTCTAGAGTTGAGATTATATTTGTAAGGTTCAGGTGAGATAGAGATTGAGTGGGAAGAGCCTTAAAGGCCACCTTCATTTGTATAAATATGGCAGTTTTTTTAATGAAAGCTCTCTCTTGTTTGTCGCCACTTCCATGGCTTTTGATGTGTATCTTTCTTGTTTCTTGTTGATTACAATGTTCTTGTTCTTGTCTAGGTTTGCGTGCCGAGTAGTTTTGTTTATCTGCTGAACGTAGCTATGGTGATGACGCTTCTCTGCTCTCTCTCCTTCACTGTTGCAGGGAGGCGTGACCTTTCTGTTAACATTGGCACACCCGATGGGACTCGAACCAGACTGCCTATCTGGGTGATTGATTTGACGTTACTGTGGTGTGCGTTGAGTAATTCTGAGTATTCTGTTCTCCTCGCTGTCTTGTTTTGTTTATCGATACCTGTTTGGTTTGTGATTTACATAGACGACTAGAGGATCGCCAGACTGTCTGTCTGAGCGAATCGTTCTGTGTAGTTGCTGTTGTGATTGTTCTGATAATGCTGCGTACTGTTATGTCTCTCTGTTTTGTTGATGTTTTGAAAGTTGTTTAATGAAGCCCATGCTCCAGTAATGATAGTTCATTACTGTGTGGTTGATAATTCTGAATCATCCTACGTCTTCTGTTCTGGTGGATTATCCGCACCTGCATAGTATAGATTGAGTTACTGTTATTGACTCCGTTGTGTACGGTAGTTTGTGTTGGGTTAGTTCTTTAAGCCAGATAGAGTAATCTTGTATTACGGTACTGAATATTGTCTACGCTGTACACTGAGCGAGCATTAACTGGAGTGTGTTCGGTAAGCTTTGGACGAGTCCGATTACTGATAGCAAGATTGTGAAGCGTAAACAGATTCTTGATAGAGTTCTTGAATATTAGTATATTGCTGTGTGAAGTAATTATTTGGGAAAATCAAGCATAGGGCCTCTGTTTAACAGACCCTGTTAACAGAAAGGTCATGCCTCCCTGCAACAGTGAAGGAGAGAGAGCAGAGAAGCATCGTCGCCATAGCTACGTTCAGCAGATAAACAAAACTACTCGGCACACAAACCTAGACAAGAACAAGAACATTGTAATCAACAAGAAACAAGAAAGATACACATCAAAAGCCATGGAAGTGGCGACGAACAAGAGAGAGCTTTCATTAAAAAACTGCCATATTTATACAAATGAAGGTGGCCTTTAAGGCTCTTCCCACTCAATGTCTATCTCACCTGAACCTTACAAATATAATCTCAACTCTAGAATAGCCCAAAAGGTAGCAAGATACAAAGTGATACAATGTGCCCTTAACACTGGCACGCACGGTGGACTTGAACTACCACATCCCTTGGTAAGTGATACCCCCTCCAACAAGATGAAAATTACATGGAAACCATTTATAGACTGGGAACCTTGATACAACATGTCATACAACCAAAGTGACCCACCTAATCTTGAAGAGGGTTTCAATCCGCGAGCCTCCACATCACTCATGCCCGAGGACACCGGTTCCATCACACTCACCAAGATCAAATACATCAAGTCAAGCCTTCACATCAAGGCCAACACAAATCCAAACAAAGTCTAAAAATAAGAACCCAACCCATGTATAATCTCCATGTACATTTTCATAATGCTAAAGTGGTAGCACCGTTCTTGGAATTGAATAGTCCCACTCCATGTACATAACCAATGTAAGAGCAACCTGTCAATCCAAAGTTATATGTCACACATAATTATGCACTACCCTTATGAACAATACTTGCAAACCAAAGTGCATGGTTAGACCATGGTATGGAATGCAAGTAAGGCTCATAACATATCCAAAACCAAGAGCAATGTAAGAGGCAAAGTGAAGTGTCTGGAACTTAATCCAAGATTCACGAATACCACTCACATAACCCTTGATCTTGCCCTCCTATATGCATACATGAAGTGCAAGGGTAGATGAATTATATCATTCCATATGTTTATAAGTGAAGTTAAACAACATATATGAATATTTAAGGTGCAAGGAGCTAACATGTGCAAGCTTTACTCCATCTATCTTTCTTTCCACGTGCTTTCATGAATCCTCAAGTCAAGATTCAAGCCATGAATGTGTAGAATGTATGCGCACAATGGCTGCACTATCTCCAAGTTGCTTCATGTTGAACATTATCTTGACGGTATGACTTCCAAACATTCACCAAACATTAAGGACTTCAATCAAATACACATAAAATCAAAGTGAAGCCATCTTTTAGAGCCCATAAAATCAAGGTGAATGCTGTCAATATAAAGAATAAAGCATGCCGAATTACAGAAGAAAGGAGCACTAACATCTCTGCAAGTGGATACATACAACATCACATATCATCGATCATCATGTCTTAGAATTTAAACATGCTTAATATGGAACCAATAATGCTCGCAACAACATCATACTCATGGCACGATTGAAAAGCGCAACTCATATGCTATAATACTCCATTGACGGAGAGAAAACTATCATCCAGGAGGTTAATGAAGCGGCCAGATTATTTGCCTCGAAGAGTCTTTCAGTGTAACAGAATGCATACTAGCTTTCTCATTCGTTTCCTCCACAATTTGAGGTACGATCTTGAGTCGCAGAGGACCTTGGAGGCGGAAGGATGGCAAATATAGATGAATGAATACCATAAGTTGCCTCAAAACGGTTGACACGGATGGACGCTCAAAGATCCATCAGAAGCCCAGATACCGCAAAAAGGGAAGAATCGGATCTGTAACAATCGTAGATTTCGGTTAATTGCTAGAGAATTATACTATATGGATCACACTAGAATTTTACTTTGTTGTATTCCTCCACATGAAGTTAACTCAGTCATTACTCTGGCTCACTCAATCCCTTCCGGTGGACACTTTGCAGCAGATTTATTGCACCGGAAAATTCTGCAAAGTGGACTTTGGTGGCCTACGATGTACAAGGATGTATCTCAGTTTGTCAAACAATGTGATACTTGTCAGAGGTCTGGACAGCCTCTACAACGCCATTTTTTCCCTCTCCAACTTGTCTTGCCGTTGGAGCCTTTTCAGAAGTGGGGTCTAGATTTTATTGGACCTATTACACCTCCAGCCATCCTCAGTAATAATCGTTATATTTTGACATGTACAGATTATGCTACCAGATGGGCAGAAGCATGGGCTTTAAGGTCCACCACAGCTATCTCGGTGGCAAAGTGTCTAATGAAAGATGTTTTCCCACGTTTTGGCTTACCTCTAGAGCTTGTTACAGATCAAGGCACGCATTTTGTTAACAACTTAATGAAAGTACTCACCCATTCTTTTCAGATAATGCATAGATTCAGTTCTCCTTATTATCCTCGTGCGAATGGTTTGGCTGAAAGTACAAACAAAACCTTGTTGAATATGCTTCAGAAACTAATTATAGAATCACCGGAAAGATGGGATCAGCTATTATCTACAGTATTATGGGCGTACCGGACAACATACAAGGTAGCAACAGGATTAACCCCTTTCAAATTGGCTTATGGTTTGCCATAGCACCAATGGAGATTGTTGTGCCAAGTTTACATATGGCCATCAATCAGAAGTTGTCACTGGAAGAGTCCTTGCCATTTTGGTTGGACACACTCAGAGAACTAGATGAGCATCGCTGGGAAAGTTTTCTGACTATTCAGGAAGTGCAGTTAAGACAAGCTCGTACTCATGTCCGGTATCTTAAAACTCCAGTTTTTAAGATAGGACAGCTTGTGTTATTTTATAATGCAAAATCAAATCACTCGGTTGGAAAATTCAAGTTACGATGGTTCTTGCAGTTGGTTCTTTGTCAGGTAAAACCTCATGGCAGGCCAAGTAAAAGCCCCTCTTCCACAAAATAGACTCATAAAGAGATTCTTGCAGAAGTTTGGAGGTGCATCCATGTGTTTACAGCATCTTCCTTGTCACAATTGCAGTTACCTTCATGATGTCATTGCAATGTGATGCATCCACAAAGCATTAAACCATGGTTGTGTTGAGTAGGCTCATCATCCTTCACTGTTGGTTCACTGTTGGGTCCTACTGTAGATCCATCCATGCCCATTCCACCTATTGATGGTGCAGTCTGCATGCACGAGCAAGTTCACCTATTCTAAGAAGGTGACAGCAAGGGAGTAGATTTCCTTGCCTAGCACCAAATAATATGAATGAGGCATTGTAAAACTTTGAATGCGGCATCAAGAGACCTTCCAGAAACAGTATGGCTTTACAATCCGAGCACCTATGTCCCTTGGCCCATACTTATGACAGTGTATGGTAAAAAAAATTCTTGCAATCAGCAAACAAAAAATCTGCAGGGTTTCCTTTGATAGGCCTTCTACAGCAGCACACTTGGAAGAGAAGTCTGTAAGAGGACTCCAACATAAGAGTTGCACGAGCATTACTTCAGATACGTCGTTGAAAGTTCCTTCATGGAGCTGGAAGGAAGTGGGAGGTGGTGGCTCAATCCCCTAGTAGATGCACGTTTCTGCAGATGCCAGGATGAGGGGAGCATGAATCAATCGAGCAAAATGGCAACCCAACAAGCATGGAGCTCAACTCTCAGCACATAAGGTGTGAAGGAGAGACAGACGGGCCATGTGGGTGAGCCAAGCTCAACCCCAAATGTGGGGAAATCGAAGCAATTCCTTGGGTAAGGATGAACCAAGATGGAGTTTGTCCCCCCAAAGCGATCACGTAATCAGTCGGGCACATGGCCAACGAGAGTGGATAGGGCAAAAGGAACATGCTTTTGCAATGATCTTGAAGAACCCTCAGAAGGTAGCACATCATCACAATCACAACAGACCATTTCCAGTGCATGGCCCATGTGTCTCCGACGCCCGACCCGTAGAATTGAGATGGAGATTAGGGCTTTAGTATATAAGCCACCATAGTACTTCAAAAGACCAACAAGCTACAAATCGTAGCCATGAAAAATCACAGAGTGGAGCTCCGTCTAGTTTTGGTGTTGTTGCCCTCTGACAGAAGCCATGCAAGGGAGCTCGGAAAGGGAGCTCAACCCCATGATGCACCCGAATGAGATAGAGGGAAGGATCCAAAAGAATCCCCCACCCACTAGATCAAAATTCGGGGAAGGGAGAAGTGATAACTTCCCCACCTACCGCCCATGTGCGATAGCAGGGACAGGGAAGTCGCACCACCAACCTAAGCACATTAAAGTGTGCATGGCCATAAAGGGAGAGAGAGAGAGATAGATAGAGAGAGAGAGAGAGAGCAAAGGCTCCCCACACCTCCATTTGAAACTATGCATGGTAGGCATCAAAGCCTTATTGGCATGTAATAATAGGAATTCGAGGATGATTTGAGAGCCAATGGATCGGTAAATTCTCTAAAATTTTCAGACATTCACTATGAGACGTTTTTGTTTTTCTTGAAATATGAAGAGAGGGAGGGATAAGGGAGAGTTCCCATCCCTCTATCCAAGGACATCACTGAAAAAGAGGAATGGCAGAGGTGGATAGTGATGCTCAAACTGGTGTATTGAAGTGTGCGTATGTGAGAGAGAAAGCGAGATGAGAGGGGTTAGGGGGTGTTCTTTGGTGTATCAACAAAATTAAACTAAAACTACACTACTAAAGAAAAGAAATGGGGAGCTAATGGCCCAATGGAAGGGTGAAAGTGCCATGCAAGAACTCAAATCCTACACAATCAAGCAAAAAAATTGCAACACAATACTTTACCACATGTTCTTGAGCTCTCCAAGTGATGAAAGGCCGACCATCCCCGATAACGGTGCCAAAAAGTGTTGAGGTTGTAGCAAGAGAAGACTAAAACCATCACCACCTTGCATGGAAGCAAGAAGGAAAGCTCAAGAGTGACTCTCCTCTCATCCACCCCTACCTCCAACATGTTCAAGCCATTGGCATCAGACACATGCTATGCCAAATGCTTGAAAACAAGGAGAATAGAGAGTCAAGAATCCTAGTCCATGAGGAAAATACAAGCAATGCAACTACTCTACTCACACAAAGGAGAGACATGCATAGACACACACACACACCACTCTCACACACTCACAAAGACACAATACATAAATGTAAATAGTCTTGGAGTAAAAGAGAGCCTTCTTCCATTCATAAGAGATATTACATGAGAGCAGGTCAACCAAAAGCTCTCCTCTTTACAAAAATGAGCTTCTATATATATGCTAAGCTCTATTCCCCATGTGCTCTTTTGAAAATTCAAAAAGTGAACCTCTCTCTAACTAACATATCTTCTAGGATATTCCAAAATCAATTCTTGTAAACACCAACTCCCAAGAATATGCATGCGTGGGATTTTGACTTGGGATTTTCCTAGAAGAGCCAAAAAGGTGAGGTCTTCAAGAGTCTCCTCCACTATGGTATAAGAAAATATTACGAAGTGCTTTTAGGAGAGTGTTCACATGTGACACTCAAATATATACAAAGGGGTTTATTCTCATGGTCTAAGGAGGGTTCCCATGCACAATTGAGGATGTGTGCATACCCTACAACCCAACAAACCTCCTTGACCTTTGTAACAAACTCAGTGATGGTTTGTTTTGGAGTTTCTTCATCTGATTTGTTGGCAGCAGTCAGGGAACCGAAGGAGCCACAAGACAAAGAGGGTCGGAACGAAGAGATAGCACAAGCAAACACAGTAGCCAAAGAAGATCTGGCAACTAAGCCATCTAAATTTTTCAGACATCAAGGAGTGGAGCACACAAGAAGAAAGAGCAAGTAGGGAGCTCAAAGATGTGTACGACAAACCAACAGAGAAAATCCCTACACAAATAGTGATTTTAATCACTAAAAACCATTGTAAATACCATTTCGTATTTTTGTAGCTCCATTTTGTGCAAGCCAAGGAGTCCTTGAGCTTGAGGAGCCTTAGAAGTGCCTGACAAGTAGGCCATCTAAATTTTTCAGACATCAAGGAGTGGAGCACACAAGAAGAAAGAGAAAGTAGGGAGCTCAAAGATGTGTACGACAAACCAACAGAGAAAATCCCTACACAAATAGTGATTTTAATCACTAAAAACCATTGTAAATACCATTTCATATTTTTGTAGCTCCATTTTGTGCAAGCCAAGGAGTCCTTGAGCTTGAGGAGCCTTAGAAGTGCCTACATATCAATTTTCGTATTTTTTAGACTCCGTTTAAGCCCTCAAATTGGCCCTGGAACCTAATTTTTAACTAGGCCGGACACTAGGTCTGGACAGGGCCAAAACCTAGTCAAAAACTATAAATAGAGCTAGAGAGCTCATTTTTGAGGTTGGCTTGTAATTGAAATGAACTTGTAAGAGCTTTTTGAAAGTAATCTAAGAACTCCATTGCTTCTCACTCTTTGTCTTGCCGTTTGTGCGCGTGTGTGTGTATGTGTGTGCATGTTTGTGTGCTTCTCACTCACGCACTTGTGCCTCCACTTGCTCGAGGTCTTCATACCATCCTCATGTCTTCCCGGATTGACATTAAAGGAGGTGCTACTCATCACTGAGCTACACCAAATTTTGGCGCCGTTGCCGGGGATCGAGCTTCGAGGACGAGCGTGTGATGGTAAGACGTAGAGTTGAGACGTTGGTGTCGTAGGTAATTTCTTTACTCTTCTTGTTTTTCTCTTCCTTACCTCACCATCATCATCCTCACCATCTCCCACCTCCATCTCCATCATCGCAAAAATTTCAGTTTTTTTATCATATCTCCTTCCTCCTTTCATTTCCCTCATTCCACTTGTGAGAGAGAGCGAGAGAGCAATATTGTGTGTGCTGTTTTTGCATGTTTCTTGAGCTGTCTTGCAGGTACATGCTGCATCATTTTCTCCAGCACTCCGCGCAGGTACGGAAATCTTGGCAATTGTCTCTGTGTCGCCGGTCTCTGTCAATCGCGACTGACAGAAAAAATGCTCCATTTGCCAAACAAAGTGCAAAACCATGATCTACAGGCCTAGAGCTTCCCAAAACTGTGTTTAGATTTTTGAAATTCATCAGATTTCTGTCAATCGCGATCGCTCTGTCAATCGCGATCGACAAACCACAACGGACAGACCTGTCAATCGCGATTGACTCATCAATCGCGACCGACAACCCACGACGGCTCTGTCAATCGCGACCGACAGAGTCAATGAAAAAACTTGGAGAAGCTTGTCGAAGGTAGAAAAGTGCGTTTCGAAGCGATGAAGTTTGGTCAAGCCAACCGGCACAAGACCAGCCCTTGAGCTTATAGAGAGTCAAATAGACCTTATAGGCATGTGATAAGTGCAAAGAAACACACTATGTACCTTGGAGCATCAAGGAGAATGAGTCGATACAAAACAGATAGGTTCGCGGGTCGACTAGCTCAAAAAACTTACTATCTATGGAAGAGACAATGAACTTCAAATGCCCATAGCGACCAGCGTGATTACAATTAGAAAAAATCCTTTTATGGGAGTGATACACATAGGGTTGAGTGTATGGAATGCACAAAAGTATAAGGAATAATAAAAATATGCTATAGGAATGAATGCGACATTCACCGGTGGTACTTCCTATTTTTCAGGAATACGCAGAGATTGACCCCGAGGCAGAAAAACTGAGATTTCTCCAAATCTGCAGAACCAAATGCTTTGAAAATTTACAGGCATAAACTAGACACTAATACCTTTCCAATGAGCCCTCTTGCACTCAATTCTTGCACTCAATTTGGAGCTCTGAGGAGAGAGCAGCAGCCTCTGCAAGATTACTGTTGGCGAAGAAGATGATGCAAAAAATTGAAGGAGCAAGACAATGATGGTCACAAGTGTATGTATATTGCTTCCATGTATAATACAAGTGATTTCAACTCCTTATATAGCCTCTAGGAGTGTTCCACGACTTTTACAACTTGAATTTGAATTCAAATGAAGATGGGAATGGTTGTTGGAGGGAATCAATTCACTTCCCTATAATCTAGGAAAAGTGAAGATCTTGATTGATCTACTTTTAGGTGACTTGATTTGCTTGATTGAATGCAACTTCAACCACCAAAATTTCGTGGGATTTTGGCTCTATATTTCTACCTTTACATGTGTACAACTTAAGGCTTTTACAATGGTAAATGAGCCATCAAAATATTCTCAAAAAATACAATAAATGAGCATATGAAAAAGAACTCTCCAACGGATATTCTTTCGACGCGATAGCCTTCGATGTAGATCAAATCCACCTCAAGCATAGTGTAAGCTTGATGTTCCAACAGCTCCCCCTCAAGCTAAAGTATGCTTGAGTCTTCATTCTCTGATAGGTTGAATACCTGCCATAGCTTTGAATCTACAAAGCTTTATTCCATCAAGTGCCTTCGTCATCATATCTGCTACTTGCTTTTCAGTAGGAACAAAAGAAATGTCGATCTCCTTTGCCATGAGCTTCTCCCTGATGAAGTGGTAATGGACTTCTATGTGCTTGGTTCTCGCATGGAAAATAGGATTTGCCGCTAGATGCATGGAACTTACATTATCTCCAAATATGTGAGGTTTGGAACTCACAAGTCCCAAATCTGTATACAATGCTTTTAACCATATTGCCTCTTGAGTTGCTATGGTCAAGCCTCTGTACTCTGCTTCAGTTGAGGATAAAGCAACTGTTGGTTGCTTCTTGGAACTCCATGACACTAGCTTTGAACCTGCAAATGCTAAGTAACCAGATGTACTTTTTCTATCATCCTTAGCTCCTGCCCAATCTGCATCTGAGTAGATTTTGATATCCAAATCGGAAGAGTAAGGATAGAATATACCTTCGTTGATTGTACCTTTGAGATACTTAAGTACTCTCTTAGCCGCATCCATGTGTGGTCTTCTTGGTGAGTGCATGAACTGACTAAGCACTCCCACACTATATGAGATGTCCGCCCTTGTGTGAGTAGCATATATCAAGCTACCTACCAAGCTTTGATACTCTTTAATGTCTTCAATTTTCTCACCTTCATAAACACTAAGTTTATGATTCATCTCCAAAGGTGTACCTGCAGGTTTAGTGTTCTCCATTTTGAACTTGAGAAGCAGATCCTGAATGTATCTTCTTTGAGTCAAATACATTCCTTCATCTGTGTATATCACCTGCATACCTAGGAAATATGTGAGCTCACCTAGGTCACTGATTTTGAACTCCTCTTGCATGTGTCTCTTGATCCTTTGAATGCCATTTAGATCATCACCTGTCACAATAATATCATCTACATATACACATAGATAGATAACCTCATTGTGATCCCTTTTGATGAATAGAGAAGGATCTGAGCTGCTAGCTTTGAACCCTTGATCTTGAAGATATGTAACCAACCTATAATTCCAAGCTCTTGGAGCTTGTTTCAATCCATACAATGCTTTCTTAAGTCTGCAAACATAAGATGGATGATTAGGGTTTTCAAAACCTGGTGGTTGTGACATGTATACCTCTTCACTTATCCAACCATTTAAGAATGCATTTTTCACATCAAGTTGGAGGAGTCTCCAATTCCTTGCAGCAGCTACACTTATCAATGTCCTGATTGTAGTCATCTTTGCAACTGGTGAGAATGTTTCCTCATAGTCTATACCATGAGTTTGTGAGCATCCTTTGGCAACTAATCTTGCCTTGTACCTGCAAACTGATCCATCTGAATTTCTTTTAACTTTATATACCCATCGGCAACCAATTACCTTTTGATTCGGCGACATTGGAACCAAATCCCAAGTGTCCATTTCCTTCAATGCATCTATCTCTTCGTTCATGGCCTTTTCCCAATTAGGGTTTCCCTTTGCCTCTTCATAGGTTGAGGGTTCCTCTGAAATAGAGTCTTTTGCCAAGTAGATTGAATGCTTTGTAACAAATGTGGAATCATATCCATACCTTTCTGGTTGTTTCTTCTCTCTTGCTGATCTTCTAGGTGCTTGTTTGGAGCATTCTCCAACCTCTTGCATATTTGCTTTGCCTCTTGACTTCCATAGCTTGTAATCCCTTTCTCTTTCATCTTGGTCATCGTCCGTATCACTTCTTGGATCCTGGACCTGTGTATCATGCTTGCTTCCTAATTGATGAGAGTCAGAATCAAGATCATATGGTAGTGTTACCTTTTGTTTATCTTCATCATACCAAGACCTGTGTTCTTCAAACACAACATCTCTACTTGTAGTGAATTGCTTGGTTGAAGGATTGAAGAACCTGTAACCCATCTGAGTTGAATCATATCCAATAAACACTGCCTTTGTTGCCCTTTCATCTAGCTTACCTCTTATTTGTGATGGTACATGAACATAAGCTAAACAACCAAAAACCTTGCAATGTCCAAGACTAGGTTTTCTTCCATGCCATGCTTCATAAGGAGTCATACCTTGAAGCGATTTGGATGGTAGTCGATTGACAAGGTACACTGTAGTTGAAATAGCTTCTGCCCAAAGATAATGTGGCAACTTCTTCTCTTCAAGCATTGTTCGGGCTGATCCAACCAATGTCTTGTTTCTTCTCTCTGCAATTCCATTTAGTTGAGGAGAGTACCTAGTAGTTACTTCCCTTTTGATACCTTTGTCCTGCAATAACTCATCAAACTCTTTGGAGAAGTATTCTCCCCCTCCATCAGATCTGAGCTTCTTTAGTGATCTACCTGTATGATTCTCCACATGTGCAAGATACTTCTTGAAGCAATCAAATACTTCATTCTTACTCTTGATAAAGTATAGAACAGTCCATCTACTATGGTCATCAATAAATGAGACATAATACCTTGATCCTGCCAATGAAGGTTCTTGACTTGGTCCCCATACATCTGTGTGTACTAAGTCCAATAAGTTGTTGTGGATGTAGCCTTTGTGGTTGAATGGTTGTCTTTGTGCCTTCCCAATCTGACATGCATCACACCTGTTGATCATGTGTTGCTTTGATATGTTCGGCAGTCCTAGAACACTTTGATCCCTGCATATATCCTTCAAGGTTCTTTCATTCACATGAGCAAGTCTCTTATGCCACACTTCAAGCTCACTTAGGGTTTGAGACCCAAAGTTGAATAGAGCTATGTTCCTGGTATCTCCTACTTCAAAAGTAAAGAGCCTACCATGCTTCTCACCTCGGGCTATCTTCTTGAAGCCTTGACATGGATCTTCCACAAAAGCTCCATGTTGGGTGAACCTTGCAAGCCTTTTTCAACTATTTGGCCTACACTTATTAGGTTTTTAGTGATAGTGGGTACATACAGAACCTTACTCAGAATGTTTGTCCTGCCATTGGAAGCTTTGACATTACCAATCTTCTCCACATTGTGCTTCATGTCATCCCCTGTTTGCACTTCATGTCTATGCTTTGGACTTTCCAAGTCAGATAGAAGAGCAATGTTTCCTGCAACATGATTCGAACATCCTGAATCTATGTAGAACAAATGATCGTCTTCTTTACCTTCTTTGTGGCTTAGGTTCATAAGAAGCAATGAGTCTTCATGTGGTTGATCTTCTGAATAATTGTTGTAGTCCCTTCTATTATAGCTTCTATTGTTGTTGTTGAAGTTGTGTCCACCTCTGCCTCTATTGCCGCCATATCCACCTCTTCCACTTCCTTTCTGGGTCTTCCCATTGAACCAGCAGTTCTGAGTGGTGTGGTTGGTCTTATCGCATATGGCACAAGGTTGAACATTCTGACCTTTGGCTTTGTCTTGCTTTGGTCCTTTCTTCTTCCCTTTCCACTTGCTCTTGCTTGCGAAGTTGGCTTGGGAAGTCTCTTCTTCGTCTTCTTCCTTCTTCTTGCCTTTCTGCTTCTTATCCTTCTTTTCTGCATATAGAGCACTAGTTGAACTACCATGATAAGAGTTACCTTCCTTTATGCTATTATTGGCTTCTTGATTGAAGAGTTGTCCAAGAAAGATGTTGAAGTCTGGAGTTTGCACATCCATGATGAGATCGTAAGCCGTCATGAAGGATTGCCATTGCTTATCACTTCGAATGCCGTTGAGAATTTGCCTCATGATGAACTCTTCTTCAATCAGCTCTCCAATGGATGCTAACTAATCCGCAACCTCCTTGACCTTGGTAACAAACTCTGTGATGGTTTGTTTAGGTGTCTTCTTCATTTGGTTGAACTCGTTCTGATTCTTTCTTGCTTTGGTACTAGCAGAAAAGAAAGTCTCCAGGGCATCCTAAGTCTCTTGAGATGTCTTGCATCCTCTAATATGTGGTAATAGAAAGTCAGAGATAGAGTTTAGTATGTACGACCTTGCTTGAGCATCCCTTGCGCACCAAAGTGTGAGCTTATCTGTCTCCTCTTGTGTAGGTCCTCCTTTGGATCTTGGAATAGGCATAGCTTCATCACCTGCTACAATTCCATAAAGATTTCTACCTTGCAAATAGGCCTCCATTCTGATTTGCCAAGCTACGTAGTTGTGTCGATCAAGCTTCTCGATCATTGAAGGAAAGCCATCACCCATCTTGATCTAGCTCTGATACCACTGAAAAAACTTGGAGAAGCTTGTCGAAGGTAGAAAAGTGCGTTTCGAAGCGATGAAGTTTGGTCAAGCCAACCAGCACAAGACCAGCCCTTGAGCTTATGGAGACTCAAATAGACCTTATAGGCATGTGATAAGTGCAAAGAAACACACTATGTACCTTGGAGCATCAAGGAGAATGAGTCGATACAAAACAGATAGGTTCGCGGGTCGACTAGCTCAAAAAACTTACTATCTATGGAAGAGACAATGAACTTCAAATGCCCATAGCGACCAGCGTGATTACAATTAGAAAAAATCCTTTTATGGGAGTGATACACATAGGGTTGAGTGTATGGAATGCACAAAAGTATAAGGAATAATAAAAATATGCTATAGGAATGAATGCGACATTCACCGGTGGTACTTCCTATTTTTCAGGAATACGCAGAGATTGACCCCGAGGCAGAAAAACTGAGATTTCTCCAAATCTGCAGAACCAAATGCTTTGAAAATTTACAGGCATAAACTAGACACTAATACCTTTCCAATGAGTCCTCTTGCACTCAATTCTTGCACTCAATTTGGAGCTCTGAGGAGAGAGCAGCAGCCTCTGCAAGATTACTGTTGGCGAAGAAGATGATGCAGAAAATTGAAGGAGCAAGACAATGATGGTCACAAGTGTATGTATATTGCTTCCATGTATAATACAAGTGATTTCAACTCCTTATATAGCCTCTAGGAGTGTTCCACGACTTTTACAACTTGAATTTGAATTCAAATGAAGGTGGGAATGGTTGTTGGAGGGAATCAATTCACTTCCCTATAATCTAGGAAAAGTGAAGATCTTGATTGATCTACTTATAGGTGACTTGATTTGCTTGATTGAATGCAACCTCAACCACCAAAATTTCGTGGGATTTTGGCTCTATATTTCTACCTTTACATGTGTACAACTCAAGGCTTTTACAATGGTAAATGAGCCATCAAAATATTCTCAAAAAATACAATAAATGAGCATATGAAAAAGAACTCTCCAACAAATATTCTTTCGACGCGATAGCCTTCGATGTAGATCAAATCCACCTCAAGCATAGTGTAAGCTTGATGTTCCAACAGTCAACGACTGATTGACCACGACTGACGGATCATACGCGTGACACGTGTCAATCGCGATCGAGTCATCAATCGCGTTGAGTCATCAATCGCGATCGACCCATCAATCGCGACCGACAGCCCACGACGGCTCTGTCAATCGCGACCGACAGAGTGAACGATTGTTTGACCATGACGGACAGACCCTCGCGACCAACCTGTCAATCGCGATCGACCCATCAATCGTGAATGACAGAGTCAACGACCCTTTGACCACGACTGATTGACTTTCGAGCCACGTGTCAATCGCGATTGACCCATCAATCGCGACTGACAGCCACGACGGACCTGTCAATCGCGATCGACACATCAATCGCGATTGACAGCCACGACGGACCTGTCAATCGCGATCGACACATCAATCGCGACTGACAGCCAAGACGGACCTGTCAATCGCGATCGACACATCAATCGCGACTGACCTGTCAATCGCGACTGACAGAACTTGCGAACGCGATAGAAGGGCAAATTTGGCCAATTTTTAAGTGCAAAAAAATAGTGGTCTAATTTTTTGGGGAACTTTTAAGGGTTTAGCATTACATTGTGAGGCCACAACCCAAGTAATTCAAGAATTCCGGTCTGCCTGAGTAAACTGTTTTGAACCCTGTTTTAGCACCTAAACCCTGATCGGACATAACTTCCTCATACAAAATCCAATTGCTGTGATTCTTGTTTTGTTGGAAAGCTCGTGGGTTTTTTGATAGATAGGGTTTTTTGAAGTTAACCATACCCGAGGTAGGAAAACTGAGGGATCCTTGGGATTGTTTTTTATAAAGGCAAGAGATAATTTGGTTGGTGAGTCGCATGCATGAAAGTGGTCTAGTCTGTCATTTGAATTTAAGTCTGGAGCTAATCTTGGGACTGATGCAGGTCTATTGAGAAGCAATTGAGAGCGTCCAAGCAAGGGCTTTGCACAAGCTTGAGAATCAACTTCTCGAGCACTAAAGAACAAGGATCAGCAAGAAAGGTCGGAATATTCTCAACTCCCCCTCGTCAATTCCTAAATTAGGTTAAGAACGACTAGAGGTAGGAGTAAGTCAGGGCGACGATAGGCAATTATCAAGTTGAAGAATACCTAAACTTTCAAGTTCAAGCTAAGGACATAATCTTTGTACTATCGAGAACCTTAAAAGGAAAGAACTTAACGTGGAACGATCAACTTTAAGTGCGGAACTACACTCAAATATACCTTGCGACGTGATATCAGACAAGAATGTTAACACGGTAATCAACTAAAAAGAATCAAGTAACTGATACAAAAGAACTCCGCCACGAGGTTGTACTTGGGCAAATTTGGGCTATTCAATTAGGCTTATGAACCTTAGATCAGGGCGACATCTAGGGAGAGATAGACAAAGTCTTAGGTCTTCAAAGGCTAGTGTCAATCATACTGCGAGGTCTTGGGCCCAGCAGTTGAGCCATCATTCGTATTACCCTAGCTTTGAGACTAGTGAATCAGAGATGTCTCAAGGTATGAAGAGACCTACAGGAAGTTCAGGAGTGCCATACTTGCACAGGGTAGAAGGCCCTTACAAAACGTAGTTGGAATACCTTGGACCAACCGATTGGGTGCTAGCATCTATGAGGACGGCCTAGGAAGATCTGTGGTACAAATTAAGAATCCTTATCAATCCATTGGACTAGAGCGCCTAGCTGTCAAGTTTGAAAACGGGGTGTACTTAGACAAGGAAGGGACAATATACGTGGTCAGCAGTCATCCAGATAGGACTGATGAATTTGGGAATGAGATCCCAGGAACGGACTTAGGTGACCTAGAGTAAGGAAGCATGGGGGAAGAACCAAGGACCCCCCGAGGCAAATCTATTCTCACTAGGATTATCACACGAGAGTGGATTCCCCAAGATAATAAGAGCATAGATCTGCTTCTGAACCGAGAAACTAACGAAGCCTTTTGGAGGTATAAATTTGATCGGCCAATCGATATAGGAACAATCATGATCTATGAGTTCAAGGATCCTGATAGCCCAGGCAGAGTGACCTACTTAGATCACGCTTCGGAGAGGATCTTTGTGGTGACAGAAAATGATAGGCATGCTTACACTTGGAAAGGTGAAATTATTTTCCCCCAACCAAGATCCAATGTGTCCTATGGTCACCCTGGAGCGGGAACATCCCAAGCTCATGGAACTCAAAGAGACAGAAGTAGAGATAGGCCAGAAGTAAACTTTGCTAACCCAGGGGGCAGAGAAAGAACGAGGATGGAAACAAATAGAGTAGAGCCTGAGGTACATAGCAAGTCCATGAAAAATTACTTCGATGGCACAGGAGACCCATACGATCATGTGGTAGAGTTTAGGCAAGTCTTGAGAGCAGAACAAGTGGAGGACCTATTTACACAATATAATGCTTTTGGTCTAACCCTTAGGAACACAGCCCTCACGTGGTTCCAACCATTGAATGAGAGACAGTTCAGGAGCATAGACCAACTCCTAGAGGCTTTCATTATTGAATTCTCTAAGAGTGGCATAAGACATAATACCTCCTCACTGATTCACAGCTTCAAGCAAACCCCTCAAGAAACCGTGAGACTTGCAGGAAGAAGATTTAGGCAATACTTAGAAAGATGCCCTGTTTCGGAGCTACCCACACCAGCTAAGCAAGTGGCTTTATTCTTGGATGGATTGCTAAGTACCAAATTGAGATCTTATGTGTACTTGAAGGACCCTAGGACCATAGAAGAGTGTGTACACATGTGCATTGACATCGAGGATAACCTAGGGGAGGAGTTAGAGCTTTCCAAGATATACAAAGATTCAGATAGTGCCTCTAGCCTCTCTTCCACGCAATCCACATCAATTGAGGAACTTGCAGAGAAAGTAGCTCAGAAATTAGGTGTCACTAGCAAACAGATCCCAAGGTTTGCCCCTGTGAAAAGATGCTATACTTGTGGTGGCGACCACATGGCGAATGTATGCCGCATTATGGCTCAACCCCAAGTAAATCCTAGTAGCCAGTACTGCACCATAGAACGGAGGTACACCAATCACACCGCGCAAGATTGCCCCTACAATAAGCAAACCGTTAGGCAGACGTATCCACTACCATACCCTCAACAAGGAAGATACCAGAACCAGTACCCACCTCAGCAGTATGCGAGGCCTCAACAAACCTACCAACCCTACCAAAACCAACAAAGGCCTCAGCCTGTGCTAGCACAACAACCCCCTGCTCCAGCTAATGTGATTCCGGTAAAGTATGCTGCTGCAGAAGAAAACCTGAATAGAGCTATAGTCCCCGTAACACCATTGCTTTCAGAAAGTGATCCCAGTGACCATAGCTTCGATTCTACACATGTTGATAGTCCCCAGGCTTACTACATGCAATCTCCTGAACATGGGGAGTCCTACTATAGTGAAGAGCCAAATGAACCTAGTTGGGAGTCAGATTACACAAACGTCATGTATGCAAACCCCAACCCTAGACCTCAACCTAGACAAGTAAGACCCCCATTCCCTAGAGGACCATGCTACAGATGTCAGGGAGATCATCTCATTCGTGATTGTCCCGTGCCTCCACCTACACAACCCCAGTCAGTGACGATCCAGGGCTTTTGCCAAGAATGTGGAAAGGAGCATCTCTTACGAGAGTGCCCAAAGAACCCCAATAATATGCCAAAAATCACTCCTATCAACGTTATTGGGTTAGTTGTAGACTCCGTAGGGAGTGTGATTTCCACTGCACCAGTACAAGTAATCACTAGAGCCCAAGCCTTGCAACAGAACCAAAGCGTAGGCCAGGAAAAGAGCCCAGATGTTAGTGAAACGGAGAGCATGACAAAGAAGAGGACTAGAGCTTGGAGAGATAGTCGTGAAAGAATCAAAAGACAATGGGCAAAAAAGATGAGTGAACTCGAGGAAAGCCTGAGAGAAACAAAGGCCAGGATAACTGAACTCACAGCTCAAACTCCCTCTCACACTGCCCCACCTCCATCACCTCCACCATTCCCAACTCCATCCGAACCGCCACCTTCCAACCCGCCTCACCTAAACCCACCACCCCCAAGAGTAGGATCACTCTAGCAGATCCCACTCCCGAGGACCTTAATATGATGCTTAAAGCATATCAGGACAGAATCCAAGAAGGGCCAAACGTAATTGATCATGAAAAGTGTTACTCTAGAGCAGAACTAGAGCTAGAATGAACCAAAATTTGTGCTAAGATGGTGGAATTGGCTCAAACCATGTTTGAAGCCAGTCGCCTATTTAACATCTCTAGTTCGGCGAAGACACAGTTGCACTTTGATGGACTGTTAGAAAGAATAGAGAAGCTGATTGCACAATCAGAAAAGGAACCCGCCTCTCAACATAAGGACAGGGCAAGTGAAAGAGTAAGCATTCCTGCCCAGGAAGCCTATGTGCCTGAAGCCTATGTGCCTAACTCTACGGAGCCAGACACATCATCTTCTATGAATCGATTCACACCAGAATTCCTACGAGAGATTCAAGAAGACAAATGGGCTAAAGAGAGTGAAGTCCCACCTCCTATTGAACTTGTGGATGATGCACACGACCAATTCCCACAAGACATCCCATCCGTTTATGAGGAGCAGGAGAGCACCCAATCTCAGGAAAGACTAGACTTTGAGTCTAATTCTTTGCAAGAATTACCCCACTTCACAAGCCCATGGGAAGCTAAGTCTACTTGTATGAGAGCACCCACGGTCATGGTAAGAAACGAAGACTCGATCATACCTAGGAACACAGAGGTAGTGAAAAACACTAAAGTACAATGCAACCTCACCTTAGAAGAGCTACTCAAAGTAAGGCCAGAGCTATGGAAACATGTAGCCAAACAAGTACCAGAGATAACAAAACCTCGTTCCCAGGTAGGATCCCAGAGAACAGTGCCAGAAATACCATTGGACAAGATAGGAGACATGAGTGAGGGCGAAGAGGGAAACACATATCTTCCTATCACCCATCAAGGATACACCACCAAGGCCATTCTAGACTCAGGCGCAGGTGTTGCAATTGCTACCACTTCCCTATGGAAGCGTTGGGGCAAGCCAGCACTCAGGCCCACGAGGATGAAATTGCAAATGGCCGATGGTCACATAGAGCGACCCTTAGGGCTGTTAGAAGGAATAACTCTCACCACATGTGGTGTTGAGTTCGAACACACATTTGCTATATGTGATTTTAGCAAGAACCATGCCTATGAGATGATTTTGGGAAGACCATTTATGCGACAGTTGCAAGTGGTACAGGACTGGGGAACCAACTCCTTGTACCTACAACACTTAGGTGTTATGACCAAAGTGAATCTTAAAGATTACTCTCATAGAGATGTCCCTCCTATCCAATGGAATCCCATCCATAGAGCCAAAGATGATACGGAATCTATGCATTCCATAGGATCAGGATCCTCATGGATGCATGAAGACACCCACTTATGGATGTGCAAAGTGGCAGTAGAAGAGGAGAAAAGAGAAAAGGCCAGAGAAATAGGTGCAAACGAAACACATAGACCCATTCAAGACCCAGCCTATGCACCTGTAGTATTTCCTAATGAAGAATTTGAACCACACGGCTGGGCAGAAATCTTAGCAACAATGGATGTAGCCATCAATGAAGAACAATGGACACCTCACTGTGATGAAGATGGCTATGACATTTCAGTCTTCTCCATAGAGCCAATCATGGGAGAGGCAGTTCTAGAAGAATGCGAACCTAGCCCTGATGCATTTGAAGATGCGAGCGACTCCGATCTTGAGTCAATCATTATGGATCCACCTTTTGCATCAGATGAAGAATATTTCTATGAAGTAGAATTTCAACCCCAAAGGCACGGAGAGCTTACAAATGATGTAAGGCTAGCCACACATGTGACCCCGAAGGAAGAAGGGAAGAAACGAGAGAAGAGAGCAGTCACACCAGAAGAGGAAGAATCTTTGTTTGAGGTCCCGGAAAACTTTAAAAAGTATGAGATAGATGACAGAAGAGTCATGATCAGAATGCCTAAACGAGAGGCACAATCAGGAGAGGCCTATGATAACAAAGAAACCACAAAAAAATAGTAGTGGCCCTAGAAGAAGGAGAGGAGAGATGCACGTACATAGGCCATGACCTAACAGACGAAGAAGAGCATGCGTTAATAGCCTTGCTAAGAGAATACAGAGATGTGTTCGCTTGGAGTTACAAGGATTTGAAGGGTGTTGATCCAGACATATGCTCACACACTATCCCCATGACCTCAGATGCTAGGCCCTCTAAGCAAAAGCCATACACATACAATGACAACTATGCGGCCAAGATCAAGGAAGAGATAGATAGACTGGTTGAAGCTGGATTCATCTATGAAATTGAGCATACAGAGTGGGTATCCCCCATCGTAGTGGTGCCCAAGAAGAATGGAAAGCTGCGTGTATGCATTAACTTAAAGAAGGTTAATGCAGCCACAATTCGAGATAATTATCCGCTTCCTATCACAGAACATCTCTTAGAAAGAGTAGCAGGCAAGGAAGTGTACAGCTTCCTCGATGGATTTTCGGGCTACAATCAAGTAGCCATAGCTCCAGAAGATCAGCATAAGACAGCTTTTGCCACAGAATGGGGTATATTCGCCTTTCAGGTAATGCCATTTGGGCTTACCAATGCACCAGCAACCTTCCAGAGGCTGATGTGCATGTATTTAAGGAGTTCCTGAGGAAGAACTTAGAAGTCTATGTTGATGATCTTTGTGCTCATTCCAACATCAGACAAACCCATATTCCTGAACCGAGACAAATCTTTGACAAATGTAGAGAATATCAAGTCTGCCTAAACCCAGAAAAGTGCGTTTTCATGGTCAAGCAAGGTAAGATTTTAGGACACATAGTGTCAAAGAATGGAATATCCACCGATGAAGAGAAAGTAAGAGCCATAGCCGAGTTACCTAGGCCAAAGAATTTCAAGGAAGTGCAGGCTTTCATGGGGCATTGTGGTTACTACTGCCGGTTCATTCACATGTATGATGTCATTGCAAAGCCCATGTACAGACTTCTGACTAACTTTGAGTGGACTGATGAATGCGAGAATTCCTTCCAGGAGCTTAAACGAAGATTATGTTCAGCACCAATCTTAACCACTCCAGACTGGAATAAGCCATTCCATGTTCACGTGGATGCATCCAATTATGCTATTGGGTGTGTGCTTGCTCAACCTACTGGTGAAGGTAATATGGATCTTCCAATTGCCTATGCTAGTAGACAATTGAATGCAGCTGAACAAAATTATACCACTACGGAGAGAGAAGGATTAGGCATGGTATATGCAGTTAAAAAGTTTAGATATTATTTGCTTGCAAATAAGTTTAAATTTTTTACCGACCATCAGGCATTGTTGTACTTGGTAAACAAACCATGCAATACAGGTAGATTAGTAAGATGGTTTCTATTACTAATGGAATATGACTTTGAGGTAGTGGTGAGAAAAGGGAGGACTCATTTGAGAGCAGATCATCTCTCTAGGCTCACATCTGGAGAAGCCCTAGAAGGAGTGTCAGATGACCTTCTTGATGCTTACTTGTTTAATTTGGAAGTGGTGCCGCAGTGGGCTAAGCCATTAGTGCCAGTATTGACGTACGGGCCTAACCACCCAGTAATAGCCACACAGGATAGACAGGTAGTAAAAGCCCAAAAGTACCACATCATGGCTGGAAGTATGTACAAGCACACAGATCAAGGAATCTTGGCTTGTTGTGTAGAAGAGGACGAGTATGCGAAGTGGTTGCAATTAGCACATGTAGGTGCCTTAGAGCAACACTACTCAAAGCGACGAACACTACAGACACTATGGAGACTCGGAGTGCATTGGCCGACTATGGAAGCTGATGTCCAAAAGTTGTGCAAGGAATGCCCAATCTGCTGCACTAAACCACCTGTGGAACATGCCACTCTTTATCAAGTGTCCATAGCGCCGGATTGGAGTGAACCACTAGTATCCTATCTGAGGACGAAAACATTCCCTCCAGACATGACTCTGGCTAGGAAAAGGAGTTTAGAACAAGAAGCCCAGGATTACTCACTCATTGGTGATAATCTATACAAGCGTGGTAAAGATGGTTACCTTAGACTATGTGTCCATGAGAGTGAATATCTTAAGATCTTGGAAACTGCTCACCAAGGCATAGCAGGAGGACACTTTGGACCAGATCAGGTGATCAAGGCAATACTATTTGTGGGCTTCTGGTGGCCGACCCTTCACATGGATGCACATACCTATGTGAAACGATGTGATGTATGTCAAAGAACTTAGTATCCTATACGTAAAGATGAGATGCCACTGAAACCTATGATGGGTGGACATGCATTCTCTAAGTGGGGAATAGACTTCGTAGGTCCTATTAATCCCCTAGCTAAGGGTTCCCATGCAGAATATATCATTGTTGCGACAGACTATCTAACAAAGTGGGTAGAGGTAAAAACTACAATGAAGAACGATGCTCAAACAACAGCTAAGTTTTTATTTGAGAATGTGTTCACTAGATACGGGTTACCTATAGAGCTAGTCAGTGATAGAGGCACTCACTTCTTGAACGAAGTGATTGAAAATCTACTCCAAGAATTCTTGGTAGTACATAAAAAGTTTGCCCCCTACCACCCTCAAGCAAATGGCCAGGCTGAAAGCACAAACAAGATTCTGTGCAATGTACTGACGAAATTAGTGAATAATAAATGCTCTGATTGGGACAAACAGCTACACCATGCTGTTTGGGCATACCGAGTGGCCTATAAAACGGTACTCCAAGCCACACCCTTTCAGATGGTATTTGGCCAAAACGTAGTGCTACCGATGGACTTTTTGATACCTACATTGAAAGTAGCACAAGAACACGAATGGACGGGTCATGAACTATCCTCTAGACTTTTTGACCTTGAACGATTAGGAGAAACAAGACTGAGGGCAGCTGCAGGGATATATGCAGCTAAGAAACGACAGAAGGCATATTTTGATGCCCACGTTAAGGATAAAGGTTTGAAGGCAGGCGACCTAGTACTAGTCTACACTTTGAAACAACATGCGAGGAAACTAGAGAAAAGAGGCTACGGACCCATGATCATTAATAGAATCTCAACAAGTGGGGCAGTACAACTAGCCACATTAGAAGGCGATGTTCTCCTGAGCTACATAAGCGGATGCAGGGTCAAGTTATATCAGGAACCTCTCACAGAGGAAATGCTAAGCCGACTCAATACTGCTAAGAAATGCAAAGAAGAAGAAAAGCGAATTCGAGAAGAGGCCCAAGCAGAAGCTTTAGAACGCATCCAGAGAATGAAGTTGAGAAGACAGGGTAGAGAGCAACCTCGGACAGATGCATATGCAGACCAAGGATATCATGTGGCTATGTGTGAAGTTTCAGGTATCAGCTCTCATAGGATAATTGATCGACGTCCTTTTATAACCTTAGGTATAGGACAAGGAAAAGGTGCAAAGACTGTAAGAGCTTTGATTGACTCAGGTGCATCCACTAGTGCTGTTAAGTTATCTTACTGTCAAGAATTGAAATTAACTGTCGATCCTATAGAAGCATATCTCATAGGATTGGGAGGTGTGGAAACCCCTTGCATGGGCGAGGTGGATCTTCCCATCTCCATTCAATCCGAAGTGATGACAGTCAAAGTACTAGTGTGTCAAGATGAGGACCTTACTGAGCCTCTTGTCTTGGGTCAGGACTGGATCTATGATCATGCAGTCAACCTCAACCTAAGAAGTGGACTTCTTCAGGTATGGGTAGATCATAGCCGAATTACAGTTGAATTGGAAAATGAGGCACTCAAGGAACTAGGTAAAGCACAAACTCCTGGTCCTTCCAGGGATGCACATGAAGTTGACAATGCTATTCTTGTCCAAAAATGTATGATGCAGAAAGAGGATTGTCTCAACAACGGAGTCAAGGATAAGAAGGCACTCCCTTCTGTTCCAAAGGCCAGAGGGATGCAGCAACCAAAGGCAGATCGAATACAGAAGAAGCAGAACACTACCTATACTAGAGGCCAAAAAAAGGAGCAAAGCAGATTGTTTCAGCCGATGAAACAAGTATGGAGGCAAAAAGGCGAACAGCCTATTCCGACCAGGCCAACACCACGACCAAAACCTCTTATTAGTAATCAACCACACAACACTAATAAGAAGTCCTTCATAAATTCTTCTGCGAAAGTGAAGTCTATTTGGGTACCCAAGAAGTCAATGAAGGCCAGCCCACAATCACGACAAATCTGGGTGCCTAAGGCTTGCTTGCGGGCTCAAATAGCTACACCAAGGCCAAACCCTGTACAACATGTTTCACTCACGCGAACATCCGAGGCCCAGTCTCACACATCACGCACTAACACGTATTCTTCCATGAGCACAAGTAGAATCACTGGTAAATGGGTCCCTAAAAAGCCCCATTTTTCAAGTACATACCCTATGACACTCTCCAGAGCCTCCAAAAAGTCAAAATCAAAACTATCCATTGCATTTGGCAACCTAAAACTTGTAATAAACCCCCGGACCCCAATTGTAAATCCATGTCCACCTACTAAATACTTCACTTTCACACCACCTCATTCCGCTTAGCTCTTAGGTCTACCTAATTCCTAACTACACACACGGTCATCATGCACTTACTAACCCACTAACCCATTACTCACATCACAATAATACTGTAACGGGGGCAACACGCGTTCTATCATGTCCCTTACAATGTTAACACATGTTTCTATATTCTCGACAGAACCATCTAGCAAGCAATAACGATGGCAGAAGCTAGAGGCACCAGTTCCCAGGCAGGGTCCAGTGCACAGATTGTGGACATTGAAACTATTCTTCTGGAACCGCCACTCACCGAAAGGCCTCAAGAACTTCAAGCAGTGCATGTCCTTCCTATCCAGGACCCTCCTCAGGGGCACACTTCTCAAGTGGGGAAACATGCTCATTGGTTCAGTGATGTAGCAGGGCCATTGGGTGACGACACCTACTTCTGGGAAGCAAAAATTGAATTTAATGGCAAATGGGGATGCTACCACTTTTTCACTCGGGAATTCGAGAACTATTAGAATGCAGAGGTAATGCGATCAGTTTGGACCAAGGCAGGCCTGGATAGATATTTCAGGGCACACTTGCCTAAACCTGATTTTCTACGCTACTCATATTTCATAAGCACCATAACTCCTAGCAGGGTCAAGGGAGGCGATAGTACTTTTGTGCTACCATCATTGTTGCCAGGACACGAACTCAAGAGATTCAAACTGACCCTCAATCTGGTACGGGAGGCATTGAACATGCAAGGTATGCACATTCCCACCGAGAAAGAAACAATGGTCCCGGGAAGGATGAAGCATAAGGATCTCAATAAATTGAAAGACATGGTGGCAATGACGCCTACCATTGCTCTCCACTTACGAACTGTTATGCAACATTTTGCTTTTCCCGCACAAGAACGATTCACTATGCCCCCTAAGAAAATATGGTTCAGCTTATACTTGGCAGAAACAGAGAACCTCACCCTCAACATACCGCACTGGGTCATCGATCAGATACACCTAGCCCATCAGCGCTGGAATAAGAAGCAGAAAAATGTACTTCATGGCTGTTGTGCCCTAACAAGAATAATTTACAGGTGCCTAGCATATGACGTGCCCATTCAAAGAGCACTAGTGTGGTCCAGGGCCCAAGAATTCCAAAGGCAACTATCAACAGCGGGTCCTCCATCGAAGAAGATGAGAGGGGGCGTCCAATTACCATGTGCTCAACCAAGAGGTGCTACTACCACACCTGAAGTAACTCCCCCTCAAACTAGGCGTGTTCGGCCATTCACCATTCGTCTTCCCAGACCAAGTACAGAAGGACCCAACTTGGTGTTTCCCCCCATTCCATCAGACTTGGAATTTCCACAGGGATTTACTCTCAATGACCTCACGGATGAAGAAGTTGCCAGAATGATCTACGAATCTAATCTTGAAACAGAAGCAGACCAGACCCAGGAACCACACCCCACCACAACAACACCAGCCCCGACACAACCAGTCGTCGTAGAAGTCGAAGGAGATGAACAAGAGGCAGGAGGAGAAGAAGAAGAAGCCAACGAAGAACAATATCAAGAATATGATGAACTCTCAGAGCTAGCAAGTGCCCCAGCATATTCGGCACAAATAAAAAGATTGTACCAAACCATGAAGCGAGTTCAGGAACAACACAAAATGTCACTTGAGTCAGGCAAGGTGCTCATGAGCCAACTATTGGATGAGGAAGGTGTGGACGATATGTTTATCGAATCCATGAACCTACACGCAGAGGCAGACAGCTTGGATGAGGCCATACATGAGGCCATGACATACATTAATCGATTTGAGAAACGTGTGCCTGCCCACCCTAGGCGATCTGGAAAACAAATACACATCAATGTATCAGAATCGAAAGGCAACACGCAAATAGAAGAACATCAGGAGGAACCACTCTCCCCACCCACCTCACCTCTCGCTACACAATTCACCTCACCAACCGGCACGACCACGCCCTTTTCTCCCACTACCACAGTTGTCATGGGAATTCCTCTCTCTCCCGGTATCCAATTTGGAGGAGTTTCCATGCCCACCTTCACGACACTCTTCACAAATATCACTTCCACCCCACCCACTGTCCCCATCTTTACAGTCACACACACATTTGACACAATGGAAACATCACCCGCCACAGTACCACCCCCACCCCCCACACAACCTCAATCTCCCATACCCCCTCCACCAACTTCACCACTTGATTCCACAGCATTCACAACTCCCTTCCCCATCCCCATTCCCCCTGCATCTTCATCTTTACCTGCATCCTTTAATGTAAATAGTATATTCCTATCATTACATCAGTGTGTATATCAACTTCAGCGTGAGTACAGGGATCTCGAAGGCCGCCATCAACAGTTGACAACGAATCATCAGAACCTACACAGACGACTCACAACGCTAGAAGAAGAAAATGCGGAACTCAACCAGCGCTACACAACTCTCGAGCAAGCCCATCAAACACTCCTGGAGACACCCCAACCATCAGCAGAACCCGGTGTCAAACAACTTGAAGCCTTGCTGGAGGTGTACCAAACAGATAACCTGAGAGTCCGGCGTAATTTAACTCTACTTCGCAAGCATATGGCTACAGCACTTGAAGAAAATAAACGGTTGCAGAAACAAAATGAAGAAAACCTGGAAGCAGCCATGGAAGGGTCCCCCCATGAGATCAATCCAGAACAGTTCAAAGCGGTTCCCACAGAAACAATGAAAACCATCTTGGAAAGTTATGCGGATTTATTAGACGCACATGATGATTTGGAAAGGGAACGAGATGAGCTACGTAGCCAGCTCAAGGAAAAGGAGGCTCCAACCAAGGTAATAGAAACGGCCTCGACTTCAGAGGAAGTAAAGGCATTGACAGAGCAGGTGGCTGAACTCCAAAAAAAGTTATTAGAATATGAAAGGCAGCCCTCCCCAGTTGTAGAACCCGAACCAGAGGATTTAGTACCCATTGAGGTGGATGAAACATATGAGGAACCATACATTCCTATGCCAATGCCAGGTGGTGCACAGACCTCAGAAGGACTGGACACATTAGAAGTTGAAGTACCTGAATGGCTCCAAACACTCGAGAAGACAGCAACAACCCATGAAGATAGAGTGGCCATTCAAATCCAATCTATGGCAAAGTTAGAAGACATCGTCATTAAGTCTGAATACTTTCGAAGCATGTCTCATCATAGATGGATCGGCACCAACGATGATCAATATGTGCCATATTGTGTGCTCCTTGCGGATTACAATGCAGAGATTCAACGCAGTTGTGGCAAACCTCCAACTTTTGCCACACAATTTGGGCCAGAGGATATCCCAGAAAGTGCAAAGAAAGGCTCCATTTATCAACCAACCTGGAGAATCCGTCTTCTTGAAACCTACCCGGAAATGGTTCGTACCTGGACTAATGTAAGGAATTGAACTCACAACCTCTTGGTTAGGAATGTGATGGGCTAACCACTTGCCCCAAAAGCCATGGTTGAGGATTACTTCCTAATCCTCTCTCTTAGGGTGTGGTTCAACCATCTCCTACCAGGATTATGTTACATTCTTCCCCCCTTGGTCGATCATTGTCCTCAATGATCTACTCTTGTATCCCTCTAGCCTCGGTGATCAGTCCCTTGAACCCCTAGGTGCCCTTGAATTGATGTCCCTCAACCTCGCATAGTTTCTTGAACCTTGTTCGCAACCTTGGTCTCTTGAACCCTTGCTCTCAACCTCGGTGTCTTGAACCTTCTTGTTCGCAACCTCGGTGTCTCGAGCCCTTGTTCTCAACCTCAGTCTTGAACCTTGTTCTCACCCATGCTTGGTATCTTGAACACTCAATCAAGTGCCACCCAAGGATTCCCAAGGAATTCACACTTCCAAGCTAGCTCATTGGAAAGCTCGTTCCGAGAGCTTTCCAACGGTATATTACATGCCTCAATCCGACATACGGATTGAGAGATACACCCCAATCATTGTAAGGTCCATCCTTGAAACCGACGCGCGCGCCTTCCACAAGTCCTACCCTTTCACATAGAGGATGCCCAAGCGCCTTTTTTAGAGGCCATTGGGTCATTCCACCCTTCCCAAGCCTACTTCCTAGGCTCTGATACCAATGTAAGGGATTGATCTCACAACCTCTTGGTTAGGAATGTGATGGGCTAACCACTTGCCCCAAAAGCCATGGTTGAGGATTACTTCCTAATCCTCTCTCTTAGGGTGTGGTTCAACCATCTCCTACCAGGATTATGTTACAACTAACATGCCCCTTTTTATTAAATACAATCCTTGTTATGTTCCAGTATTCCGCCGGCGCACTTGGCCAGAGTTTACCATTGCTGTCAAGAATGTCAAGGGTTGCGCAAAGTGGTTAAATTATGTTTATCTAGCACCGCCACAAGGCCCTCCCACTGTAAATTACATGATTTCTACCATCAGACACTGGAGCACTCGACTACGGAATACCCCCGATGTGATGGCACAAATGTGTATGAAAATCTTTGAACTAATGCTAATCACCTTCAGGACGTTCAAGAATATTAAAGACCCCCACTTCTCAGGTGTCAGATTTCTTATAGGAAATCAAGATCTGGTATACGACATGAGCACAACCCCATCCATAGAGGTAATATATGCTTGGCACGCCAGAATAAAGTACCTCCCAGCTTGTTTTAAACAGACATTTGAGGAGATGTTCATAACGGGATTTTGGGAATATCACTCAGAAATATTTGTACCCAGGCCCTCACATCTCGACTACGGAATACCCCCGATGTGATGGCACAAATGTGTATGAAAATCTTTGAACTAATGCTAATCACCTTCAGGACGTTCAAGAATATTAAAGACCCCCACTTCTCAGGTGTCGGATTTCTTATAGGAAATCAAGATCTGGTATACGACATGAGCACAACCCCATCCATAGAGGTAATATATGCTTGGCACGCCAGAATAAAGTACCTCCCAGCTTGTTTTAAACAGACATTTGAGGAGATGTTCATAACGGGATTTTGGGAATATCACTCAGAAATATTTGTACCCAGGCCCTCACATCTCCTCCACTTATTCGCTGTGGAGAGAACCATCTATTCAGAACAACTGCGGGTGCCACATCCGGACGTACCAGGACCAGTGAATTGGGATGCATTATTAACAGATCTAGCACGGGGGCTCAGATTAGAAGAACATCACCTCGCTTCCGACGTTGTCCAATATTACGTTCAATGAGCATCTAGACAAGGGTCTGTCAGGGGCGACAGACGCGAGAGTGGGGGGGGTGTTGGCAGCAGTCAGGGAACCGAAGGAGCCACAAGACAAAGAGGGTCGGAACGAAGAGATAGCACAAGCAGACACAATAGCCAAAGAAGATCTGGCAAGTAGGCCATCTAAATTTTTCAGACATCAAGGAGTGGAGCACACAAGAAGAAAGAGCAAGTAGGGAGCTCAAAGATGTGTACGACAAACCAACAGAGAAAATCCCTACACAAATAGTGATTTTAATCACTAAAAACCATTGTAAATACCATTTCGTATTTTTGTAGCTCCATTTTGTGCAAGCCAAGGAGTCCTTGAGCTTGAGGAGCCTTAGAAGTGCCTGGCAAGTAGGCCATCTAAATTTTTCAGACATCAAGGAGTGGAGCACACAAGAAGAAAGAGCAAGTAGGGAGCTCAAAGATGTGTACGACAAACCAACAGAGAAAATCCCTACACAAATAGTGATTTTAATCACTAAAAACCATTATAAATACCATTTCATATTTTTGTAGCTCCATTTTGTGCAAGCCAAGGATTCCTTGAGCTTGAGGAGCCTTAGAAGTGCCTACATATCAATTTTCGTATTTTTTAGACTCCGTTTAAGCCCTCAAATTGGCCATGGAACCTAATTTTTAACTAGGCCGGACACTAGGTCTGGACAGGGCCAAAACCTAGTCAAAAACTATAAATAGAGCTAGAGAGCTCATTTTTGAGGTTGGCTTGTAATTGAAATGAACTTGTAAGAGCTTTTTGAAAGTAATCTAAGAACTCCATTGCTTCTCACTCTTTGTCTTGCCGTTTGTGCACGTGTGTGTGTATGTGTGTGCATGTTTGTGTGCTTCTCACTCACGCACTTGTGCCTCCACTTGCTCGAGGTCTTCATACCATCCTCACGTCTTCCCGGATTGACATTAAAGGAGGTGCTACTCATCACTGAGCTACATGATTGAACTCATTCCAAAAATGGTTCTTCCTTGCTTTTGTACTAGCGTAAAAGAAAGTCTCTAGGGCATCCCAAGTCCCTTGAGATGTCTTGCATCCTCTAATGTGTGGCAATAGAAAATCAAAGATAGAGTTGAGTAAGTATGACCTTGCTTGAGAATCCCTTGCACACCAAAGTGTGATCTTATATGTTTCCTCTTGAGTAGGTCCTCCTCTAGATCTTGGAATAGGCATTGCTTCATCACCTGATGCAATTCCATATAAATTTCTTCCTTACAAATAAGCCTCCATTTTGATTTGCCAAGTAGCATAATCGTGTCTATCAAGCTTCTCAATCATTGATGGAAAGTCATCTCCCATCTTGAAGTTGCTTTGATACCACTGAAAGAAGTTGCTCTGATACCACTAGTCCAGCAAACTAGCATAGGACCAGCCTGTAAGGAATTGAACTCACAACCTCTTGGTTAGGAATGTGATGGGCTAACCACTTGCCCCAAAAGCCATGGTTGAGGATTACTTCCTAATCCTCTCTCTTAGGGTGTGGTTCAACCATCTCCTACCAGGATTATGTTACATTCTTCCCCCCTTGAACTCCTAAGGAATGTACCCTGACCAGCTATGGGACTGGTAGGATGTACCCTGGATGTACCCTGGCAGGATGTACCCTGACCAGCTATGGGACTGGCAGGATGTACTCAATCAAGTTCCATCCAAGGATTCCCAAGGAATTCACACATTGCAAGCTAGCTCATTGGGAAGTTCGTTCCGAGAGCTTTCCAACGGTATATTACACGCCTCAATCCGACCTACGGATTGGGAGATACACCCCAATCATTGTAAGGTCCATCATTGAAATCGACGCGCGCCTTCCACAATTCCTACCCTTTCACATGGAGGATGCCCAAGCGCCTTTTTTAGAGGCCATTGGATCATTCCACCTTGCCCAAGCCTACTTCCTAGGCTCTGATACCAATGTAAGGAATTGAACTCACAACCTCTTGGTTAGGAATGTGATGGGCTAACCACTTGCCCCAAAAGCCATGGTTGAGGATTACTTCCTAATCCTCTCTCTTAGGGTGTGGTTCAACCATCTCCTACCAGGATTATGTTACACAGCCCTAGCTCTTTGGATATGTAAAGTAGACCTTGTAGGCTTTTTGTTAGTGCAATAAAACCCAACACGTACTTTGGAACATCAACAAGAACAAGTTGATGCAAAATAGATAACTTGCACCTTGGCTAGCTCACAAGAACCTTTTAAAGATGGATGGAAGTTATGACTTCAAACACTGAGAGCAGCGAGCAAAATTACAATTGGAAAAATTACTTTTAAGGGAGTTTCATACATAGGGTTGGCTTGCTAAAATGCATAAAAGCCCTTATTTATATCAACCAATGAAGGAGCAATCACCTTAACAATGGTTGGATGTCATGCCATACTCTCAAGAGTTCTTGCGAGAAATACAAGAAGAAAAATGCGCCAAGGAGAAGGGCAATCACCCTCTTATTCTTGAAATTGATGATCGTCATGATCAATATCCCCAAGACATTCCATCAATCTCTGGAGATCAAGCAGAGCAACAAGAAAATGAAAGATTAGATTTAGAATCTATTCTTTACAAGAGTTGCCACAATTCACAGGCTCATGGGAGTTTGAATCTCTCCCACAATACTGGTAAGAAACAAAGACTCAATGGTTCCAAGGAACACTGATGTCGTGAAGAACAGCAAGGTTCAATATCATCTTATCGTAGAAGAATTGCTAAAAGTAAAACCCGAGCTATGGAATCATGTGAAGAATCAGGTCCCAAAACTTGATTCCAATATGCCAAAAGTAATCTCTAAGCAAAAAGTTCCAGAGATACCTCTCGATAAAATAGGGGACATGAGCGAAGGTGAAGAAGGTAATACTTATCTTCCGATCACCTATCAAGGTTACACAACCAAAGCGATCATAGATTTAGGTGCTAGTGTTGCAATTGTGACCACCTCCTTATGGAAGCAATGGGGCAAACCCACATTAAGACCAAGTAGAATGAAGCTTCAAATGGCAGACGGCCATGTTGAAAGACCCCTAGGATTGCTCGAAGGGATAACTCTAACTACTTGTGGTGTAGATCTTGAAAACACATTTGCTATATGTGACTTTGAGAAACATAATGTCTATGAGATGGTCCTAGGAAGACCCTTCCTACGACAATTACAAATAGTACAGGATTGGGGAACCAACTCCTTGTACTTGCAAAACTTAGGGGTCATCACCAAGGTCAATCTAAAATACTATACTTTCAGAGATGTACCACCCCTACAGTGGAATCCTATCCACAAAGCAAAAGAAGATTCTACCTCTGTGTATTCGGGAAGTTTACCTGATCCATCTTGGATGCATGAAGATACTCATTTGTGGATGTGCAAGGTCACAGAGGAAGAGGAAAGATGCCTAAAAGCGTGAGAGAAAGGAACTTCTCAAGAAGATAGACCGGTTAAAGACCCAGCCTATACACCGATGATCTTTTCAGATGAGGAATTTGAGCCTCATGGCTAGACAGAAATCTTAGCTACAATGGACATTGCGGTCAATGAAGAACAATGGACGCCTCATTGTGATGAGGAGGGTTATGATGTTTCAGTGTTCATGTGTCAGCCCTTGTTGGAAGAATGTGACCCTATTGATGTCATAGAAGAAGAAGAAAACGACGATGATCTAGAGTCCATTGTAATGGATAGTTGCTTTAATTCAGAAAAGCAGTATCTAGAAAACATAGGAGTATTTAATAAAAAAGAAGAAGAGCCTCTCACAAGCATCAAAATGGTAAATTCAAAGGATGGAAGTGAAGGAGGTCAAAAGAAAAAGAAAAGGAAAGCAGTAAAACAAGAAGAGGAGGAATCATTGTTTGAAGTACCAAAAAATTTCAAGAAATACGAAGTGGAAGACCGAAAAATTTTGGTACGAATGCCTAAGAGAGAGGCCATCATAGGAGAAGCATACGATAACAAATAAAAGACCGAAAAAGTTGTAGTAACCATTGAAGAGAACGAAGAGCAATGTACATACATAGGAGATGACCTAAGTGCAAAAGAAGAAGCAGAGCTTGTAGCTCTATTAAGGGAATATAGGGATGTGTTTGCATGGCACTATGGAGATTTGAAGGGAGTAGATCCAAAAATTTGCTCTCATATGATCCCCATGACCGCTGATGCCAAGCCCACCAAACAAAAGCCCTACACATATAATGACACTTATGCACCTAAAATAAAAGAAGAAATTGATAGACTCATTGAAGCTAGATTCACCTACGAGATTGAGCATACTCAATGGGTGTCCCCCATTGTAGTGGTGCCCAAGAAGATTGGAAAGTTGTGAGTGTGCATTAACCTTAAAAAAGTTAATGCTGCTACGATTAGAGATAGCTATCTGCTTCCAATCACTGAACATCTATTGGAGCATGTTACAGGCAAGGAAGTTTATAGCTTCCTTGATGGATTTTTAGGTTACAATCAAGTAGCCATTGCCCTAGAAGATCAACACAAAACAGCTTTTGCCATAGAGTGGGGAATCTTTGCATTCTGCGTGATGCCATTTGGGCTCACCAATGCACTTGAAACATTCCAAAGGCTCATGTGTCATGTTTTCAAAGAGTTCTTGCAAAAGAACTTAGATGTATATGTGGATGATTTATGTGCCCATTCCCAAGAAAGAAGATACCACATCCCTGAGCTCAAATAGATGTTCAACAAGTGTAGAGAATATCGAGTGTGTCTGAACCCAAAGAAGTGTGTGTTCATGGTAGGACAAGGTAAAATCTTAGGTCACATTGTTTCAAAGAATGGAATATCAACAGAGGAGGACAAAGTAAGAGCCATAGTGGAGCTGCCTAGGCCAAGGAATGTTAAAGAGGTACAAGCCTTTATGGGCCATTGTGAATATTATCGCAGGTTCATCCACATGTATGCAATCATAGCCAAACCTCTTTATGCCTTGCTAACAAACTTTGAGTGGAATGATGAATGCGAGAATTCGTTCACTAAGCTGAAGAGATGTTTGTGCATGGCACCAATACTGACCACTCCTGATTGGAATAAACCATTTGATGTTCACGTGGATGCATCCAATTATGCAATAGGATGTGTGCTATTACAACCAATAGGTGAAGGAAATTTAGATTTGCCTATAGCATATGCTAGGAGACAAGTGAATGCAGCTGAGCGAAACTATACAACAATAGAAAGAGAAGGATTAGCCATCGTATATGTTGTGAAGAAGTTTAGAAACTATCTATTGGCCAACAAGTTCAAGTTTTTCAGTAATCATCAAGCTTTATTGTATTTCATCAATAAACCTTGTAATATAGGACACTTAGTGAGATGGTTTCTCTTACTAATGGAATATGACTTTTAAGTGGTTGTTGGGAAAGGTAGAACCCACCTCAAGGCAGGTCATCTTTCTCGCATCACTTCAAGAGAGTCACCACAAGGAGTGTCTGATGAATTGCTCGATGCTTATTTTTTCAATTTAGAAGTTGTTCCTAAATGGGAGAATAAGTTGGTACCTATCCTAACCTTTGGACCTGCAAATAAGAACGTAAAAACAAACAAGGAAGAAATTGTGCGATCACAAAAATATCAAATATTGGCAGGAAGTATGTACAAACAAGATACAAAGGGCATATTAGCTTGTTGTGTCGAGGACAATGAACATAGTAGCTGGTTGCAACAAGCCCACGAAGGAATGCTAGGAAATCACTATTCTAAACAACGAACATTGCAGAATCTGAAACGTTTAGGAGTGTATTGGCCTAGCATGGACAAAGAAATACATGAGTGGATTAAGAATTGTCTAGTGTGCCAAGAGAGACCCCTAGTGGAGCATGCAGCTCTTTATCACGTAGCATTCATTCTAGAATGGAGCACTCCATTGGTGGAATTCATGAGATCGGGAACATTACCCAATGAGGCTAGTCTAGCAAGAAAACAGAGCATGGAGCAAGAGGCTCAAGACTATGCCTTAGTAGGAGACAACCTATATCGAACAGGCAAAGATGGATACTTAAGACTGTGCGTTCATGAATCAGACTACTTGAAAGTCTTAGAAATTGCACACAATAGTGTTGCATGTGGCCACTTTGGGCCTGACAGAGTAATCAAGACCATTCTATTCTCAGGACTTTGGTGGTCCACTCTTCATACGGATGCACATACTTATGTGAAGAAATGTGAAGCATGCCAACGTGCACAATATCGGACAAGAAAAGATGAGATGCCTTTGAGACCAATGATGGGAGGACGTGCATTCTCGAAGTGGGGTATATACTTTGTACGTCCTATTAACCCCGCAACTAGAAACTCCCATGCAGAATACATTATTGTAGCCACAAATTACCTTACAAAGTGGGTAGAAGTAAAAGCCACGACAAAGAATGATGCTCAAACGATGGCTAAGTCCTTATTTGAGAACGTGTTCACCAGATATGGGTTACCAATAGAGTTACTAAGTGATAGAGGCATGCAGTTCTTGAACAAGGTCATTGAAAACCTTCTCCAAGAATTCTTGGTGTTACATAAGAAGTCAACCCCATATCATCCACAAGCTAACGGACAAGTCAAGAGCACAAATAAGGTCCTATGCAATGTATTGACCAAACTCGTAAATAATAAATGCTCTGAGTGGGACAAAAAACACCATCATGGTGTTTGAGCTTATCGAGTTGCTTATAAAATGGTACTCAATGCCACCCCATTTCAGATGGTCTTTGGACAGAATGTTGTGATACCATTAGACTTCTTGATCCCAGCTTTAAGAGTAGCACAAGAGCATGAATGGAATGGACACGATTTGTCTTCCAGGATCTTTGATCTAGAATGCTTAGGTGAGATGAGGCTACGAGTGGCAGCAGGCATCTATGCTGCAAAGAAAAGGCAAAAGGCATACTTTGATGCACACATCAAGGATAAAGGATTGAAAGAAGGAGATCTCATCCTGGTGTATACACTAAAATAGCATGCACCTATATTGGAAAATAGAGGATATGGATCCGTGATCATTAATAGAATTTCCACTAGTGGTGTGGTTCAATTGGCCACTCTAGAAGGTGACATCTTGCCAAGCTATATTAGTGGGTGCCGAGTCAAGCTATATCAAGAACCTCTTATAGAGGATATGTTAAGGCGACTCAAATGGCTAAGAAACGAAAAGAAGAAGAGTTTAGAGTTAGAGAAGAAGCACAGGCAGAGGCTAGGGAGCGCATTAGGCAAAATAATTTAAGGCGAGTAGGACTAGATGTCAACCCGAAAGCCCCAAAATATCACATGGACATGTGCCAAAAATCGGGCATAATTACTTCTTGTATAATCGATCGACACCCCTTTGTGACTGTGGAGGTAGGACAAGGAGAGAGTGTAAGGACTGTGAGAGCCTTGGTTGACTCAGGTGCAGCAACTAGTGCAGTTAGAATTTCATACTGTGAGACCTACGATTGAACATCAAGCCCATAGAAGCCTATCTCATAGGTTTGGGAGGTGTGGAAACCATTGTTTGGGTGAGGTGGAACTTCCCATCTACCTTCAAGATGTTCCAATGAAAGTCAAAATGGAAGAACAATTGCAAAGGCAAGTAGACCTTCCTTCTTTTTCGAAGAGTAAAGCATCCACAATAGTTCAACCTCCGAAGCAAGCAAAACAGTACAAGAAAAGCGGTATATCGAATAGACAAAGAGCCTTTAAGAGTAAAGTAGTTCCGGGCATAATGCAGATCTCGGTACAAAAAGGAGAGCAACCACAAGTCGTGCCAACACAATTCCCACCCACTCAATCCAACCATGGGAAGAAAAGAACCAAGCAACCAAGACCAAATCAACCAAAAGGTCTCCAAAAACTTTGGGTGCCTAAGAAATTAGTTGCAGCTCAACAATGGCAATTACACATGTGGGTTCCCAAAAGATTCTTATATGCACAAAGGCCTATGCTCTCCATCAACTCTCCAGAAATAGTAAGAAGGCAAGCAACAAGGATATGGGTTTGGAAGAAAAAAGCATCAGTAGCACCCCCAAACTAGAGAGCCAACCACAAGGGATAAAAAATTCAAGCAAACATCCAAAGATGGAGAAGTCAGTTGTCATTTAACCATCGACTGATCACATCATTTCCAGATCCAATGGATACCTCCAACAAAGGCTGCATCAACATCTGAAAACCAAAAAGCCTCAACGTGCAGCAACCATGGGCCTTTGGCATAACCTTGTCTTTTGCACCATTCTAGTCATGAATTTCCAAAGTATGCAGTATTATAGGGCCACATTACAAGGCCCTGCATAGACACAATTGAGAAATCCCAAGCACATGAGACACACTTTCCACATGTAATATATTTTCTTGATACTAACCTCTTTCTTCTAGTTTTATGCCATTGTCCCAAAAAAAAAGGGGGATAAAGAAAGAGAGAAGAAGAAACAAGACCAGGCCCTCGAAGAATCGCATAAATGAATAATCAACAAGGACATCTATCAACACTAAAAAAGACAAGGCAATGGTCAATCACTATGATGGGAGTACACAAAGAATGAAGATCCATGGACCCTTCACCATGGTAAGATTTCTTACTTTAACAACACTATAACCTGTTGGAGATAGACGTCTGCGAAAGCACGCGAACAACACAAGGAAGAAGAAGAAGCTTGGAGCACGAACACACAATACTGACTGTATTACTAGAGAATGTACAAAGATAAGTAGTCCATTAGGGCAATAGGCGTATGTACAAGCCGGGGGAAAAAAACCTCCTAAAGAGGGAAAAAAGTGCCCCGACGGTCCTAGAGTGTTCACACACATCACTACCTAAATATATCAACAAATCCCCCCTAGGAGTGATGCGGTGAACAAGGAGCTGACACTCATGTATAAGGAAGTGCCAAGCTATGTGGAGATCACTCCACAAAAGGAAGTAAGCCCAAAGCTTTGCGGAAAGCTTCAAACTTCTCCCTAGGCAGAGCCTTCGTGAAAAGGTCTGCAATGTTCTCCTGCGTGGGCATATATGCCAAGCTGATCTCCCCAGCAAAGAACCTCTCCCTGACATAGTGATAATGCACCTCAATGTGCTTAGTGCGAGCATGGAACACAGGGTTCCTCGCAACTGCCAATGCGCTCTGACTAGATATACATGAGCTACCAAGCATGAAGCAAAAACCACTAGTGGACACACGAGTGTCATAGCAACCAGCCCAATCTGAGTCAAAAAAAGCATGCAAATCTGGCGGTAGTGATCCCCCCTTGGGATAAAACAACCCAAGTAGCCGAGTACCACTCAAGTAGCGAAAGATGCACTTAACCGCTTTCCAATGCGTGACTCCTGGGCAATGCATAAACCTGCTCATCTGTGAGACAGCAAACTGAATATCTGGCCGACTAATGCATAAGTAAATCAAGCATCCAACAGCCTGCTGATAGAGAACAACATCAAATGCATCTCCAGCATCATGAAGACTCAATCGTAAACCTGTCTCCATAGGAGTGGCAATAGGCTTATAGTCTTCAAGGCCAAAACGCTGCAATAATGTGTCAATATATTTTGTTTGACACAAAGCCATTCCACCATCAACGTGCATAAATTGAATGCCCAAATAGTGATGCAAATGCCCCAAATCAGACATCTCAAATGAGGCATGCAAATCAGCCTTAAAATCAGCAATATGTGTCTCAATAGGACCAGTGAGCAGCATGTCATCAACATAGACAACAATGATCAGAAGCACATCATTAGCACGTTTAACATATAAGGTGCTTTCAGTTGGATTGTTCTCAAAACCATGTGCAATCAGATAGGCATGTATCTTCTCATACCAAGCACGTGGTGCTTGCTTTAAACCATATAATGCCTTCTTTAACCTGCAAACCTGGTTTTCATGCCCTTTCTGCACAAAGCCACGGGGCTGAAAAACATACACTTCTTCATGCAAGTCACCATTTTGAAATGTTGTTTTAATGTCCAACTGATGTACATTCCAACCATGATGGGCTGCAAGTGCACAAATGCTCCGAACAGTAGTCATACGGCATGTAGGTGCAAAGGTCTCATCAAAATCAATGCCTCTTTCCTGTGCATAACCCTTTGCAACAAGCCTAGCCTTATACCTGTCAACTGTACCATCAGGTTTACGCTTCAGCTTGTATACCCACTTAGTGCCAATGGCCTTCTTACCAGGAGGCAAGTCACATAAAGACCATGTACCATTCTTCATTATAGCATCATATTCAGATTGCATAGCAGCCATCTAATTTTCTGAATTTTGTGCTTCATCAAAAGAAACAGGCTCATTCTCATCACAGAGACTAGATGCAGCCATAGCATAGCAATCTGATGCAAAGGAGGCACTATGAGAGCCTGAACGAGTACGATATGACAAAGGTGCATCTAATTTGTTGTCACGCAAAGTCTGCACCAGCCATTTTGGCATAGTTTTTGCCTGCTCAATATCAGCTCTCTCATCAACAAGTGCATCATGTAAATCTGCATCAGAAATGGAATGATGTGCATCATCATATGAAAGCTGCAAAGGCTGAGAAGTTGCCTCATTAGGACCAGCACTAGCCTGTCCACCTTTAAAAAGAGGCATCAAAGTATCATACATGTCTTTGGAGCTAAGAGATGTCTCCTTAGTACATGAAAGCAATGGCTGAATATCATCTTCCACAAAGACAACATCACGGCTAACTAGAATGCGTTTAGTCTGTGGATGATACAGACGATAGCCTTTACTTTCAGAACTCTACCCAACAAAAATACATTTTATTGCCTTATCATCCAATTTTCTGTGATGTTGTTCAGGCACTAATGCATATGCCAAACAACCAAAAACACGCAAATGAGAAACAGATGGCTTGCAGTCATGCCAAGCCTCATATGGACTGATAGACTGCAATGCTTTAGTGGGACACCTGTTCAATACATATGCTGCACACATGACAGCCTCAAGCCAGAAACTATGTGGTAAAGCCTGACTTTTGACCATGCACCTCGCCATCTCCATGAGTGACCTGTTCTTTCGTTCAGCAACTCCATTCTGTTGAGGTGTATACGGCACTGTACACTGGTGTTTTATCCCACGTTCAGCCAAAAATGCATTAAAATCTGAAGACATATATTCCCCCCCTCGATCAGAACGGAGGGTGCCCATTTTACATGCTGACAGATTTTCAGCCAAAACCAAAAACTGTTTGAAGCACATGAACACTTCGGACTTTGCTTTGAGTGGATATACCCATGCATGCCTGGAAAAATCATCAATGAAAGTCACGAAGTAAAGGTAATTTCCAAAAGAGGGTGTCTGCATAGGACCACAGACATCACTATGTACAAGCTGCAATTTCCGCGTAGCCCGAACTGAACCATCTTTTGGAAAGGAAGAACGCTGCATTTTGCCCAAAATACAGCCTTCACAAACATGTTTTCTAGGTGCCTCAAGTTTGGGCAAAGAGGACACCATTTCAGATTTCTGCAGGCGTAACAAACTAGCAAAATTCAGATGACCAAAGCGTGCATGCCAAAGCTTTGCATCTGACATAGCCTGAGAATCATGAACTGCACATGCCGAATCATTCACAGATCTTTCATAGTCTATGAGCTTATACAGCCCATGACATAAAATGCCAGAAGCAATAATCACATCGCCATTTGAGAGATCATGGACTGTACACCTGTCATCAACGAATTTCACAACCAAGCCAATCTTGGCTAATGCAGAAACTGATAACAGGTTCTTTTTGATCCCTGGCACAAATAAAGCATCTGACAAAGTGAAAGAACTACCATCAGCAGTAGTCAGAATGATCTTACCAACTCCCATAACAGGATAAGAGGAGTTATTGGCGCATGTGACAGTATTCCCTGTAGGGGCAGGCTCGAGTGAAGAGAAGAAACTGCACTGCGAGATAATATGTTTGGTCGCCCCACTGTCAAAGTACCAAACATCTGAGTCTACTGCAGACATGCACTGATCATGAGAAGATGGGTCAAAACTGCAGACAGTAGTAAACGCCCATTCTTCTTCCTGCACAAGATTTGTAGACTCTATTTTTGGTGTAGAGGCCTCTGCAACAACCATTCCAGCCTCTTTCTTCTTTGCCTCTTTAGTAGCCAGTTTTGGACAGTTCTTTATAATATGATCATTTCCTTTACAGTACTTGCAGAACAATTTTTGCTTTTCTAATTTCTTCTCATCTTTATCCTGGTTCTTCGATTGTGCAGCATTTGCAGATTTCTGCTTACTAGTAGAAGAGCTCCATTTTCCTTTGCCTTCTGACTAGCGAGGAAAGCTTGATCTGCAACACGCATAATGGACCTGTTCTGCCGGGACTGATCTTCCTGCAACAGAACAGAGACTAATTCCTCAAATGACAAGGCATTCGGATTGCCTTTCATCATCAACCGAAGAGTAGAGGCAAAACTCTGATATGAACCAGGAAGACCATTCAGAACGGTCTGCACAAGTGAGCTATCTGGTATAACCTCATCAGCAGAAATCAATTGTTCCTTCAGGTCTTTGATCTTTGTAAGAAAACTGTCCATAGAATCACCTTCATTCATGTGCTCACTCTCCAATTGTTTTCGGAGGTAAGCAACATGAGCCTCATTCCTAGGTACAAAGTGGTAAGTGTATCCCAAGTATCCTTTGCTGTTCTACAAGAGCGAATGTGAGGAATAATGGCACATTTGACAGACAAAGCTATCAATGCATGTGCCTGGGCATCTCTGCCATCCCAACAAATCTGCTCTGCAGTAGGTGCAATAGAAACAGCAGCACGAACAGGAATCTGCGGAATATCATCTTCGACACCATCTTCATCAGTTCCAACACCTGCATTTGTAGTACCTGTCGTTACAGGTGAAACAGGACATCATTCAACACCCTGCACAATGTTCCACAATCCTTTTGCAACCAGTACATGTCGCATCATATAAGCCCATAATGGGTAATTGGTACCATCCAACTTATCCTCAACAGCCAACATACAGAATACATCACTGCTTTCAGCCATGGCCGGTGACTAAAATACCTTGATGCAGAAAATTGACTGTATCTCAAAAATTTGAACAGAACTTCCCAGACGAGTTTTGCTAGACCTGTAGCAGACTTCGAGACGCTTAAATTTGCAAACAGAAACTGGTATATACCTTTGGCACAAAAGGATGAAATAGCCTGCACAAGCGCTGCGATAGTGCGTTCGGAAACACCCTGAGTATGCTCACCAAATTTCGTGCGAATCTGAGACTGCAAACGGAGGAGTGTCGACGACGCCCTAGAAGAAGCGACGACCTGCTCGGATACCAATTGTTGGAGATAGACGTCTGCGGAAGCACGCGAACAGCACAAGGAAGAAGAAGAAGCTTGGAGCACAAACACACAATACTGACTGTATTACTAGAGAATGTACAAAGATAAGTAGCCCATTAGGGCAATAGGCATATGTACAAGCCGGGGGAAAAAACCTCCTAAAGAGGGAAAAAAGTGCCCCGGCGGTCCTATAGTGTTCACACACATCACTACCTAAATATATCAACATAACCATGGTAGATTAGGAAACCTCTTCATCAGCATACCGTTGATCACTTCGCTCAAGACCCAATTTTTGGCACCATACTTCTTCCCATGCATTTTCCAAGTACGCATACATAGGGCCACATTACAAATCCGTGCACAAGGCACATAATGTTTTCAACCCATGCACTAATACACTTACCCATCCTTCATTATGGGTCATGAGTACTTGGCATGAAAACTATGAAAGCCATCTTTGAAAGGGCAAGAGGACATCAAGGTGACAATTGTGAGAGCAAGGAAGCAAGTGCCAAGAGCTACTCACAATCAACCGTGATAACCTCTTTTGAGCAGCTCACAATTTTTGAAAGCTCAAAAGTACACTCTCAAGCTGGAATCAAGGAAGAAGTATATACAAAGGGACTAAAAATTAAAAAGTGGAGAACTGACCCTACTACATGTGGACGACAGACCGCTTTTGTGGAGACATGATGAACACTACCTCTCAACGTACTACAACAAACAACCACTCCAACAAGGGTGTGTCAGGGATGACAGACTCTAGAGGGGGGAGTGTTGACACTCGAGGTTAAGCGCAACAAAGAAGTGAACACACAAGAAGAAGGAGCATGTAGGGAGCTTTGAGAAGCACATATCAAATTTTTAGAAGAAATCCCTATAAAAATAGTGATTTTTATCACTAAAAACCATTGTAAATACAATTTTCTATTTTTGTAACTCCATTTTGTTCAATCCGAGGAGTCCTCGAGCCTGATGAGTATCAGAAGTACCATCCTACCAGTTTTCATAATTTTTAGACTCCGTTTGAACCCTCGAATAAGTCTTGGAACCTAATTTTTAACTATGGCGGACTCTAGGTCTGGACAGGACCAAAACCACTCAAAAACTATAAAAAGGGCCGGAGAGCTCATTTTTGGGGCTAGCTTGTTAGAGATTTGAACTCTTGTAAGAGATTTCTTTTGTAATCAAAGTTCTTCCATTGTTCCACTCTTTGTTCTTACCTTGTGCACATGTGTGTGTATGTGTGTGCATGCTTCTGTGCTTTCACTCGCGCACTTGTGCCATCACTTGCTCATGGTCTTCATACTAGTCCTCACGTCTCTGCGGATTGACATTTATGATGTGAATCTCCTCATGTTGGTACTTGCCATTGTGCTAGAGTGACAACAAGACAAAAGGTTTCCACCTTTCATCTCCTCTCAAACCTACAAGAAATTTAGCAATCAATCTGTGACCTTCAATATCTTCATCTATGGATCCAAGACTATATTCTAGATCCTTCATCTTAGTGACATAATCACTAATACTTTGACTTGGCTTCTTCTTGAATGTAGTAAACTTTGATCATAGACTTGCTTTCCTTGCTTTGGTAGTACTTTGGAAATGATATTCCAATGCATTCCATATATCTTCAGCTGATTCCAATCCTCTGATGTGTGGTAGAAAATGATCTAAAACTGTATTATAGATGTAGGCCTTTGCACTTGCATCCTTGTTCTACCAATGCTTTAAAGCATCAAGTTCCTCTTTCTTTGGTCGGCTTTCATCTTCAAATACTGGCTTGTCTTCTTCACCTGATATGTACACCATGAGATCCTTACTCATAAGTAAGGCTTCCATTCTCATTACCTATGTAGGATAATTATCTCTATCCAATTTATCAATGGAGATATGATCTACCATAATTCTTTGCTACTACTTCAACCTATGAGTTTAAAGGATAAATAATAATAGCTTTTGGAGTTCTTTGTGTATAAATATACTTTTGAAGTAATCTTTTGATGCCTTGTGTCTTTGAATGATTTAGCTTTCAAACTTTAATGAAAACTTTCCAAAACTTCTCGTACCTTTGATGCCCTCTGCTCTCTAGAATCTTTCTGCTCTGATACCACTTTCTGATGTATGAAACATCACAAGAAATGAATTAATGTGACACTAGACAACCTCTATGGTCACCATTAACTCAATGCTTCTCCAAACTTTGAGAAATGATAGCCAAATTTGAGAACTTTACTTCTTTAGAAATTTCTAATCACTAAAATAACATACCTTCACTCTTTTTCTTATTTCTCTTAGCATAAATATTATTTTTCCAAGATCTTTTGGTCGATAAAAATAGAAGAAGACAAGATCTTTCCAACAAGCTATTAGTTTCTAAAAACTTTGCACTACACACCAAGTTATGGCCTTCACAAGATGACTATGTTTGACTTCTAAAATAGGAAATGCTGCCTGTTTTAGTAAAAGTGCCTATCCATTTTTGAAAATTTTCAACTTAGCATAGACTTGCAGCAAGAATTCGATGCCAGCCATTAAATTGGTGTGTTTTTGGCCACTTTTTGAGCACGTGAAATACCCCCTTGAACACAGATATGAAGAAAAACACTTTTATGATGGAAATCAATGCTAGGCATTGACTTATGCCGAAACTCCATGCCACACATCGAATTGCTCCACAAAACTCATATTTTTAACAAGATTCAACAATAGGTAAAAACTCAAAGAATAAAACAAGGAGTTGTGAGCACAAACTCAATGCCAGGCATCGAGTTGCTTGGGAAACTTGAACTTTTGAGATCATTACACAGTAGGCAAAGTATGAAGATGGAGGAGAGAGTCTCATACACAGAACTTTAATTAGTTCTTCTAATAGCTATGAAAAACTCAAAAATTTATAGGTGCTTTCTTACTCAGAGAAGCCCAACTATACTCAATCATACAGAATCTCTCTCTCTCTCTCTCTCTCTTCTTTTTCTTTTTTCTTTCTTCATCTATTGATACAAACTAGTTTATATAATTTTTTTTGATCTCGTCACTTTTGATAATTCTAGAACTAAAGTTAAGTCCAACTTTAGAAATATAGTACATGTGTGAAATTGTCCCTTCACATAGGCATGTCCTTTTCTTCTTAGACTTTGACCTTCAACTTTATGTCCAATTTGTGATTGATTCTTTACATGTCTCAACAAAGAGAGGGAACTTGAGAAAAGAAACCATCAATATGGTAAAGAAAAAACTTCCAAATCTATGTGACATCGGTAATCAAAGGCAAACAAGAAGTTATATTCTTGGATGAAGATAAAGCTATTGTTGCTATGGAAGAGCATAAAGAGAGTCTAAAAAAGTCAAAAAGTGAAACATATGTATCAGATGAAGGGGAAATAGACATATATGAAGAAATTTATGACTTGCTATGAAAATCTCTTACAATTTCTATTGCTTTACAAACACTACTACGTAGTTCATATGACTCAACCATGTTTCATAATATGATTGAATCCCAATGCGATTTCTTCCTCATAAATATATTAACTTTGTTTCATCCATATGCTTTTTTGATGTGTTTTAGATTTTTCATATACAATTTGTAGAACGCGATATGCTAAAGTATACATTTTTTGACAAATTTTGGTATTAAAATTTGAAAAAATGTTAAAAAAGCACATGTTTTTAGTTCATTTTTTAAAACTACGTATACTAATATAAAGCGATCTCAAACATAAGACACAATTTTTTTTATTTTTGACAAGGGGTTTCTCTTTTATCATTATATTTCTTTTTGTTACGGCTCACTTTTTATTGTGACGTAAGAATCAATGTTGAGTCACACAATCACAATAGATTCTCACTCACACTCATAGACACACTATTGTGAAGTAAGAATCAATGTTGAGTCAGACAATCATAATATATTTTATTTCACAATCATACATGGACATGTACATACACATATTATTGTGACGAGGATGTCATGTAAAACATTTTGCTCAATTGGATGAAAAACTTCTTGGATCCCTTTACAATTCAAGGGATCTAAGAAGGCATTAATAAGTCCACAGGAGAAATCCATCTAGAGACCTAGAAAGCTCTACTTCCCTTATTAACACCTTCTCAACTCTTGAATTATAAAAAAGAATATAAAAACTTTTGCAACACATCCATCTAGAGACCTAGAAAGCTCTACTTCCCTTATTAACACCTTCTCAACTCTTGAATTATAAAAAAGAATATCAAAACTTTTGCAACACATCACAGTAAATTTTCATTCACAATCATACACACACATAAACATACACATACAATTGTGTAAGAATGAACATTGAGTCAAACAATCACAATAGATTATGACTCACAATCATACACTCATAGATACATATACACACTATTGTGAAGTAGGAATCAATGTTTATTCAAATAATCATAGTAGATTTTCACTCACAAGCATACACACATACACGTACACAAACTAAAGTGAAGAAAAAATCAATGTTGAGTCAAACATTCACAATAGATTTGCACTCACAATCATACACACACATACTATTGTGAAGTAAGATCAACGTTTGGCCAAACAATCACAGTAGATTTTCACTCACAATCATACACACACATACACATACACATATTGTTGTGAAGTAAGAATCAATGTTGAGTTAAACAATCACAATAGACATACTGTTGTGAAGTACGAATCAATGTTGAATCAAGCAATGTTTCAGTCACAATCATACATGCACATACACATACTATTGTGAAGTAAGAATCAATGTTGAGTCAAACAATCACAACAATTCTAACTTACAATTTTAAACAAGAAAATCTATATTTTTCTTTATTTCTTTAATCCTAAAATACTAGATATTTCTACTAAGGTTTTAGACCTTGTTCTTTGTATGACGCTATAAGATCGCAAAAAATAAAGTAACTTTGATGAAATCCACTCTTGGGGGCATTGTTTCATGAAAAATTATTCAAACAAGTATTTTTTATTGAAAGCGTTTTCGATCCAAAACCTTTATATTGAAAATGTTTTCTATTGAAAGATTTTTTATCGAAAAACAACCAAATTATCATGCAAAAACTATTCATTTCTATCCGAATAAGCTGACAGGGCATGGAATAATTGATACCAATAATAAGCGTCTACTATACTAATCTATAATTATTCACGAATAATACCATAATCGAATAGGGAATAATGCAACCTAGTTAAGGAACTTTGTTGTATCTCTTTAAATTTGCTTGTTTGATATGACTCTAGCATATATTTATACAATCTATACCATAATTCTTTGCCTTAGATCTTAGGATTAGTGAACATTGTGTACAATGCTTTTTGCACCTTAGCAATGAACCTCACTTCATAATCCTACAAGGATGAATTGGAAACATGAAATATAATCCCCACTATGGAACTACTATACAGGAAATACTATTTAAAGTGGTATCCTATCTCTATTTCCTAAACGCTTTAATTCCTTAGTCCCATAGCTTTTAATTTTATGAGAAAATCACCACAAATATGTCCATATGTAGACTTTGTATGTTCCATCACAATGAGTAGTTGTTGATGCATATACATGTTAGATATAGTACTCAATAATCCACCCACACGTGACAACAAATAATCCATGGTACTCTAAGTTGTATGGCCCTCTTATAAGGAGAAGTCATTATGAGAGTCTGGACATTTGTGATGAGGTCTGCATTGACCAACAAAGGCACTAGATGATGTATGTGAGTCTAGCCAGCAGACTAGGCAGGGCATACACTTTTGTCACACTGAAATTCCAGATGATAGTTCAGTAGTCGACCAGTCTAGAATTATGATGACTCTAGTGGTGGTTGTCACACCGAAATTCCAGATGATAGTTCAGTAGTCAACCAGTCTAGAATTATGATGACTCTAGTGGTGGTGAGTCCGGAATTACAGTGACTAGGTACTCGGTGGTTTAGTCTGGTGGTTTCAGTTTGGTGGTTTATCCATTCCGAAAGTTAGATAGTTTAGTATGTTCCGAATTATACATGATGCCCATAGTTCTACCTAGATTAATGTATGAGGCCAGCCTAGGGATCATGCCTAAATCATAGGATTAGGTGCCCTACTTATTATGGCAAAACCTTGACTATGTGCAATATAAAGCCCTTTGTCTAGAGACTATCTAAAATGCCATTGAAGCTCCATAGTGGGAGCACATAGGTGGACAGTATCATCGTTGTACACTACTGTTGGCAATTTGAGGATCTGAGGTCTCTATCTCTCTTTCATTTTATATTTATGTTGATGTATTCTACTTCTCACTACTCTACCTATCGATCTTATTATGAGGGTCTCCTACCATTCCATGCTTCATAGGGTGTCATTCCATCCAAGGATTTGGATGGGAGCCTGTTGACCAAGTAAGTGGCTCTGGAAACAGCCTCTACCCATAGGTAATTAGGTAGCTTCTTCTCATTCAACATTGACCTTGTAGCTTCAACTATCAACTTGTTCCTTCTCTCTGCCTTTCCATTTAATTTAGGAGTATATCTTGTTGTTACTTCCCTCTTTATGCCTCTGTTGATGGGGGAAGTATCTCAACCCCTAAGCAACGATGAAGCGCGAATGACCTCCACAGGTATCCTTCTTTGACCTCTGCACACCAAAAATGCTCTTACTCAGAGCTTATGCAGAGAACTCCAGTGAGCTTTTGTAGACCTGTAGTAGACAGCAAGAGCTTTCCAACAAAACAAATTTCACTTGAAATGGATGCTTACACACAGAGAAACAATGTCTACAACATGAGCTAGTTGAATGCTCACAACTGCTAGTCAAGCAGAGACCTCACTTCACTCCAGCAAACTTTTCTCAGAGATTATACAGAGAATGAATCTCAAACTTGAGTCAGCTTTAGAGAACTCTAATAGCTACCCAATGACACCAAAATCATAGAAAATGGATACATAGAGAAGGAGAACCAGCCCTTACAACAGAGAGCAAAATATTTCCAACAGAGCCTACACAAAGAGAGAGATATCAATCACACAACTTCACTAAAATGAATGTTGCTCCCAGCTTACTCAGAGAATGCTCCAGAGAATTGATAAGCATAAAATAGACTCTTATAGCTATCCAATGAGACAAGAATTACATCAAATGGATACCATATGAGGGAGAACCAATGCTAACAACTTAGGGGTAGAGAGCTGCAACACTGCCTGCGCACACACATAGATATGCCTACTAAAAGAAAACAAACAAGCAAGCAAGGGGGTTGCTTAAGCAAGGGGCTTGCTTATCACAACTCCAGCACTTAGTGCTCACTTTACATGAGCTAAAACTCCAAGAAGATGGCCCAAAAGAAGTCGGGATACATGCTCCTTTTATAGTGAGAAGTGTGCCCCTAAAATCTAGGAACTACCTTTCCAAATCAGCCTCCTAACTTGGAGGAATTAGTTGAGATGACTTGGGGAGTGGTTGAGTGACTTTTCTTGATGGAATCTCGTGGCTTTTGGCTTCCTTTGATTGCTCCACATGTCCATAAAAGATTCCCCACGAATTTGTAGCTTGAAGCTTGACTTTTAACACTCCCCCTCAAGCTTCAATTCTTCGTCCTCATCCAAGCTCCTTCATGTTGATGCATTGCTTGAATTTTGAAATCTTCATCCCATCCAAAGCCTTTGTAAACATGTCGGCAACTTGGTCCTTGGTACCAATATGATGTACTGAAACTTCCTTCGATATCACCTTTTCCCTTATGAAGTGATAGTGCACTTCAATATGCTTGGTTCTAGCATGATAGACAGGATTCGATGCTAGATGAATGCTACTCATATTGTCACAAAAAATTGGATATGTGTCAACCTGCAAATTAAGCTCCATAAATAACTTCTTAATCCACATTAGCTCACATGTGACTTGAGCCAAAGCTCTATACTCAGCCTCGGTGGAAGATAATGCCATCGTGGGTTGCTTCTTTGAAATCCATGAGATGATCTTGCTACCTAGCATGACTAGGTAACCACTTGTACTTCTTCTATCCTCCTTCGAACCGGCCCAATCGGCATCAGAATAAGCTTTGACCTGCATATCATCATCAAATGAATAGAACAATCCTTCATTTATAGTGGCCTTGAGATATCGTAACATTCTTCTTGCAGCTTGCAAGTGTGGTGTCCTTGGACTATGCATAAATTGTGATAACACTCCAACTCCATATGCTATGTCGGGCCTAGTTATTGTGGCATAATTGAAAGATCCTACAATAGATCGATACAAGGTTACATCCTCTAATGTCTCTCCATCAATGGAGCTTAGCTTTACATTAACTTCCATGGGATTTGAAATAGGCTTGCAATGTAGCATCCCAAACCTCTCAAGTAGGTCTAGAATATACTTCCTTTGTATGAGCATAATACCTTCTTCTTTGTATACAACTTCAATGCCAAGAAAATACCTAAGATCTCCAAGATTAGAGATCCTAAACTCGTTTCCAAGCTTTGCCTTGATCTCCTCAATGCCCTTTGTATCATTACCTGTAATGATAAGATCATCTACATACACGCACATGTAGACTACAAGTTCTCCTCTTTGTTTGATGAAGAGAGATGGATCCGCCTTGCATTGATTGTAACCACATTTGATCAAATAGTCCACCAATCTTTGGTTCCAAGCCCTTGGAGCTTGCTTTAGGCCATAAAGTGCCTTCTTCAACCTACAAACATGATGTGGAAACTCTTTATGAACAAAACCTAGTGGTTGCTCCATGTATACCTCTTCTTCCAAGTCTCCATTGAGAAAGGCATTCTTGATATCCAATTGGAAAAGCTTCCATCCTTTGCTAGCAGCCATTGCAATGAGTGTCCTAATGGTGCTCATCTTTGCCACGGGGCTGAATGTCTCTTCAAAGTCCACTCCATATGTTTGTGCAAAACCCTTGGCCACCAATCTTGCTTTGAACCTAGAAATAGATCCATCTGAATTCCTCTTTACTTTATACACCCACTTATTACCTATTACCTTCATGTTATCCTTCTTGGGCACTAGATTCCATGTTTGATTCTCCTCAAGTGCGTCGATCTCTTCTTGCATTGCCTCTTTCCATTCGGTGTACCTGCTTGCATCTTCATAGCAATCGGGCTCATGATCTTCTACTACTTTGTTCATATATGCATAATGAGTTGCCATGTATGAATCATAAGTAAACCTTTGAGTTGGATACTTAACTCTAGAAGACTTCCTTTCTTCACCTTTTGGAGGAATAAACCTCCTTTGCCTTGGGAACTTGATCTCTTTCTTTGACATGGCTTCTTTCTCCATCATGTGTCCATCATCTTCAACTTCATTACCTTCTTCATCCAACTCCACCAATGTTGCTTTGCCTTTGTTGATTGATTGTGCTTCATAGCTTGATGAAGATCTCCCCCTCCATGGTGATTTCATGCTTGAACTATCTTCATTGATGGAACACCTTGGGCCGCTTAGCTCTAGGTCGATTTGTTCTTCATCATGTCCATGCTTTTCTTCTTCATAGTCCTGCATACAATCATACTTCTTATACCAAGGGAGTAGCTCATCAAATGCTACATCCCTTGATATCCTCAAGTCCTTTGTGTTTGGGTTGAAGCACCTGTAACCTTTATGATCATTTGAATATCCTAGAAACACACACTTTTCTGCCTTTGGTTGTAGCTTGTGCCTCAATTCACTTGGCACATGTACATAACAAGTACATCCAAATATCTTCAAGTGGGAAAGATCAGGTTTCTTACCATAATAGGCTTGATATGGTGTCAAGCCATGGATCCCTGAGGTAGGAGCCCTATTCATAAGATACACAGCGGTATTTGCTGCATCACTCCAAAACATGTTAGGTACATTCATCTCATTAAGCATTGCTCTAGCGATCTCGGCAATGTATCTATTTTTTCTCTCTGCTACTCCATTTTGTTGGGGGGTGTACCTCCATGTTACTTGCCTCTTGATGCCTTGATCCATTAAAAAATCAGAAAACTCATTGGAGAAATATTCTCCCCCTCCATCGGACCTTAGCTTCTTGATATATGTACCTATTTCCTTCTCTACCATTGCCTTGAATGCTTTGAAACATGTAAACACATCTGATTTGTTTTTGATGAAATAAACCCAAACCATCCTTGTGCAATCATCTATAAAAGTGACAAAGTACTTGTTACCTCCAATGGATTGCTCTTTGGTTGGCCCCCACACATCTGTATGTATCAACTCCAATGGATGTTGGCTTATGTAGCCACTCTTCTTGAATGGAAGTCTCGCTTGCTTCCCTAGTTGACAAGATTCACATAAATGCTTCATACCTTGTCCTTGGAAGTTGGGAAGACCTTCAACCAGCCTCTTGAATTGCATTTCCTTCATTCTTTGTATGTTGATGTGAACTATCCTCTTGTGCCACAAGTCCAACTCCGAAATCCTCTTGTTTCCATATGTGAAGTAGACATGTTGAGTGGAATGAGAATTTACCTCCAAAGTGAAGAGTCTCCCTTGCTTCTTTCCTCTTGCTATGACCTTGTAACCTTGCTTAGGGTTCTCCACAAAGCATCCACCTTTGTTGAACTTTACTTGATAGCCTCTTTCAACCATTTGCCCAACGGACACCAAGTTCTTTGTGATAGTAGGTACATGCAAGACATCCTTGAGACATCTTCCTTCCTCCTTGTCATCCAAAGCTACATCTCCAACATGGGAGATCTCATGGGCTGTATCATCACCTGTTTCTACATGTCCTTTACCTTTGGGAACATGTAGATTAGTAAACCAAGAAGCATTGCAACTCATATGGTTGCTACATCCACTATCAATATACCAAGTGTTATCTACTTTGCTTGAATTCCCATTCATGTGCATCATCAAGAGATTGTCATTTTCTGAACTTGTAGAAGCATAATTACCTTGGCCTTTGTATGAAGAACCTTGATTATAGCTCCTTTGGTTTCCTCCTTGGTAGCAATCTCTAGCATAGTGGCCAAACTTGCCACATATGTAACATCCTTCACCATCTTGATTCTTGTTTTGTTGATGTCGTCCTCCTCTTCCTCTTGTTCTTCCTCTCCCTCTTTGTGATGAGGTGCCTTGGTCATGTCCTTGATTGCTTGAGTGGCCTTGCCTTCCTCCAAACCTTCCTTTGCCCCTTCCTTGTCCTCGTCTTCCTTTGCCCCTTTGATTACCTGCATAGAAAACTTGTGCATCCTTGCTTTAGTTGAACTTCCACCTATGTTCATTTCTTCGGTGACCATGAGAGCAACCAATTGCTCAAAATCGGGAAGATTATCCCTTACATATACTGAAGTGGTAAAGGGTTTCCACTACTCATCATCTCTCAAACCATTGAGAGTATAAGCCACAAGATCGTCATCGTCTACGTGGCTTCCAATGGATCCCAATGCATCTGATAACTCCTTGACCTTAAGTATGTAGTCATTTATGCTACTCCCTGAGCTCTTCCTAAGGTTGTTGAGCTCATCCTTGAGTTGGATCTTCCTTGCTTTGGTGCTTGTTGAATAAAGCCTTTCAAGTGTCTCCCATACCTTCATGCTTGAATCCAAGTCTTGGATATGGCCGATCATGCTATTGCTAATGTGTTGGGAAAGGATAAAGATAACCCTCTTGTCTCTTTCATTCCATTCCCTAAAGGCCCTTCTCTGATCATTGGTTGGATTCTCATCCAACCTAGGTCTTGGTTCACTTCCACTAATCAACCCCCAAAGGCCCTTGCCCATAAGATAGTTAGAGACCCTAAATCTCCATGGTTGATAGTTCCCTTTGTCTAGCTTTTCAATTTGAGTGTTGAAGTCTCCCATATCTAGTCTTTGATACTTGACCTAGCCCTTGGATAATGCTCCAATGTGTGTAAAATGAAAATGAGGCTCTGAGGTTACCTCAATCCAAAGCTTTCCTTAGATGGACACCTTGTGCTCTTGCAAATTTGAGTAGAATAGCTCCCCCTTGATGTGAGCTACCTCCAAGAAGCTTTTGTTGATGCAAATCTTCAACCACCAACTCCAAGAGGTCTTCTTGCTCGTATATAATGCCTCCAAGATTCCCAAATGCTCTGATACCACTGATGGGGGAAGTATCTCAACCCCTAAGCAACGATGAAGCGCGAATGACCTCCACAGGTATCCTTCTTTGACCTCTGCACACCAAAAATGCTCTTACTCAGAGCTTATGCAGAGAACTCCAGTGAGCTTTTGTAGACCTGTAGTAGACACCAAGGTCTTTCCAACAAAACAAAATTCACTTGAAATGGATGCTTACACAAAGAGAAACAATGTCTACAACATGAGCTAGTTGAATGCTCACAACTGCTAGTCAAGCAGAGACCTCACTTCACTCCAGCAAACTTTTCTCAGAGATTATACAGAGAATGAATCTCAAACTTGAGTCAACTTTAGAGCACTCTAATAGCTACCCAATGACACCAAAAGCATAGCAAATGGATACATAGAGAAGGAGAACCAGCCCTTACAACAGAGAGCAAAATATTTCCAACAGAGCCTACACAAAGAGAGAGATATCAATCACACAACTTCACTAAAATGAATGTTGCTCCCAGCTTACTCAGAGAATGCTCCAGAGAATTGGTAAGCATAAAATAGACTCGTATAGCTATCCAATGAGACAAGAATTACATCAAATGGATACCATATGAGGGAGAAACAATGCTAACAACTCAGGGGTAGAGAGCTGCAACACTGCCTGCGCACACACATAGATATGCCTACTAAAAGAAAACAAACAAGCAAGCAAGGGGGCTGCTTAAGCAAGGGGCTTGCTTATCACAACTCCAGCACTTAGTGCTCACTTTACATGAGCTAAAACTCCAAGAAGATGGCCCAAAATTGCCTGTGAGCTTTAACAAATTGGCATGCTCCACATTTTTATATCATGTGTTGCTTCGACACATTGGGGATCCCAAGCACACTCTAATCCCTGCATATTTGTTTTAGTGTTGTTTCTCCTATGTGTTCTAGCCTTTTGTGTCGTATCTCTAAACTCAAATAGGGTTTGATCTTTATAATTGAAGAGTGCTATGTTTCTAGTATCTCCAATATCAAATGTAAATAATCTACTAGATTTCTCACCTTTAGCAATCCTTTTGAAGCCTTGTTGATGGTCTTCCACATAATATGCTCCATGCCTAGTGAATCTGACCTGTAAGCCTTTCTCAACAATTTTTCCAACACTAATTAGGTTCTTGGTTATAGATGGCACATACAAAACCTTACTTAAGAAGTTCATGTTACCATCAGAAGACTTGACATTTCTAATTTGCTTGACTGAGTGTTTAGTGTCATCACCTATCTGTACTTCATGCTTCCTTTTGGGTTCTTCAAGATCAAATAGTGATGCTACATTTCCAGCCACATGATTGGAACATCTTGACTCAATATAAAAAAGATGCTCATCATGTTTATCTTGCTTGGATATCATGTTCATGACTCGAGCAGAGAATCCTATTGGTCTTCTATGTAGTTGTAATCTCTTATTCCTCTGAAATGTCCTTGATAATTGTTGTTGTACCCTTGATTATAGTTATGATTGTAGTTGCTTCCTCCATTGTTGTACTTGCCTCTGGATTTTCCAAAGCTACCTCTATGGAATCCTCTTTCCCTTTGATTCCTTGTGTTCTTGAAGCATTTATGTGGTGTGGTTCATAAGGCCACAAATGTTGCAAGGTGGAGTGTTGTAGGATCTCCCCCTACCCTGATTTCCTACTCTTCACCTTCCTCTAGCACCTCTTCCTCTACATGTAGTTAGCTTGAGAGGTACTAGTCTCTTCTTCATTCTTCTTGCTTTTACCTTTATCCTTACTTTTCGTCTTATCTATATAAAGGGCAAAAGATTGGTTACCTCTAGAGTTGTCACCATTCTTGTGGAGCTTTGTCTCGTGGGTGAAGAATTGCCCCATCAAGGTGTTGAAGTTAGGTATTTGCATATCCATGTAAAGGTCCATTGTTGTGGGGAAGGACTCCCACTTATCATCAGCTTTGATGCCATTAATGATCTGCCTTACTATGTGTTCTTCTTCTATCTCCTCTCCAATGCTTGCAAGCTGGTCATCCACATCCTTCATCTTGGTTACATAATCAGCCACATCCTTCATCTTGGTTACATAATCAGCCACACTTTGTTTTGGTTGCTTCTTTAGGGTTGTGAACTCCATTCATAGCTGATTCTTTCTAGCCCTTGTATTTGATGAGAGTACTTCCCAAGTCTTTTGGGAGGCCTTGCAATTCCTAATATGAGGCAATGAGAAATCAGATATTGAGTTTAGTAGATAAGACCTAGCAAGAGCATCCTTTGCACACCATGTGGTCAGCCTTTCTTTCTCTTCCTTTGTGGGATGATGTTTGCTCCTGAGTATTGGCATCTCTTTATCTCATGAGATGTATCCATATATTCTCCCTTGAAGGTAGGCTTGCATCCTTAGTGACCATGTTGAGTAGTTTCTTTTGTGCAATTCGTCAATGAAGGATGGAAATCCATCTCCCATCTTGTTTGTTGTTGCTCTGATACCACTATTGGAGGAGATGGTGGATAATCTTCAGAGATGAAGTGGTGTTGCTTAATCCTACTTCACACATGCCAAGAATAATTGTTGGAGAATGTAGTGGGCCTCTTTAGCTGGCTAATGATCATAAATAATCATATATGATGTTTGGAACATGATCCACTAATCAATGGATCGAAAACCAAAACTTGCTATTCTTGTCTCTACACCTGTTTAATGTTCTGAACAATTCTCTACGCATAGTAGAAATCAGCCTAATTCCGTTCGAGGATATCTAATTAGCTTAGACATCTACCAATCGTGAGTGGTTTCACCAAAAATGATAAAGGACATGCTCAATATGATGTTTAGCAAATCATAGGACATACCCGACATTTTCAGGATGCATCAATGAACAGACTAGAGAGTAAAGTTATGTTAATATCTCACGACTCAGAGAAGCAATGATATTGAGATTTTGTAGTTATATACTAGAGAATATGTTGAATCTATCATGCTTTAAATGATGATAAAATATTAATCATACACTGACAACAAGCTCTGAGAAGATCATTGTACTGATGTAGTCATGGCAAAGAAGTGAAGTGAAGATATAATGCAATGTATGTATTAAATCATGTGCAAATACAATGTCATTGGCAATAATCAATTGCTCAATGTGAGAAGTATGAATGAGCTATAGAGTGAGCTCTTCAAACTACAAGGTATCATTTCTAAATGATATCGTGGAGTTGAGATATCATGCGGGTCTTTTGATCCTCCTTTTATGGTTGAGTTTGGAGCCAACCTTTTGAATTCAAATTCAAAAGTTCACCTAAAAGTGAATCCTAAAGTGTAGGATATATTCTCTCAGCAATGAATTATTAGATTTGATGCTTCCTAACTTCCTCATGGTTGTAGGACACTTTTACAAGGATAAATGTAAATGATTTTTACAAGAGGTTGATCATATAAGGTTCCATAAGAGATATGCTAATCAACCGAGTATGTGGGCTTCTTTTCTATTGCACCAACATCAGGTACCTAGTATTGATGGAGATGCACCAAAAAGGTATGGTTGCTCACCTGCATTTGGTTGCAGAGATGAAAGAACGATGTGAAGCTTGCATGATGGGCAAGCAGCAGAGGAAGGCATTTCCACAAGTAAGCAAGAATAAAACAAGTGATCATCTAGACTTCATGCATGCTGACTTGTGTGGAAGAATGCCTTCATAGGCCTTGGGAGGATATTCCTAGTTCCTGTTACTCGTCGATGACTATAGCAGGAATGTGTGTGTGTATTTTCTTCATGATAAGGCTCAAGCTTTTGGTAAGTTTAAAGAATGGCTTCAGCTTGTTGAAACTAAAATTGGGAAGAAGATGAAGAAGCTCAAGACGAATGGTGGTGATGAGTTCATGTCAACAGAGTTTGATGATTTTTGCAAGGCCAAAGGAATCAAGCATGAACTCACAGTGGTGCATAACCCTCAAAAGAAAAGTGTTGCTGAATGCTAAAATTGAACCATCATGGAAATGGAAAGGTGCATGTTGAAGGGAAAAGGATTGCCTAATCATTTTTGGGAATAGGGTATCAACACTATAATTTACATCTTGAATCAAAGCTATGCTAAGACACTTGATGGAAAGACTCTAGAAGAGGCCTACACTGGTAGAAAGCCTTCTGTTTCCCATTTCCAAGTATTTGGAATGAGTGTTATGTACACATTTTAGGTAAAGAGAGGAACAAGCTTCAACCAAAAAACACCAAATGTATCTTCTTAGGGTATTATGAAGAGAGTAAAACTTATAAGATTTATGACCACCCAGAGGCAAAGAAGATCATAACGAGTCATGATGTGTTCATGGAGTAGCAACCACATGTGGTGGAAGAGGAAAAGGGATCTTCCACTCTATCATCAGACGAAGAGGTAATCCACTATGAACCTAGCCCAAGAGCTAGCCATTCTATAGAAAAGAAGGAAGCATCATCCTCAGATGATGAGACAGAAAGTCACCAACTTGTTGTTACTCAAGTGGAAAAGCCATTTCCACATTGGGTGAGGCAGGTCTGTGATTTTTCAAATCCCATCCCACAATCATTAGAATAGGTTGCGGATGGTCCAAGGCGATCATAGAGAATAGAGGAACAAAGACAAGATGCAATAGAGTTCCCACAATGCCAGTTTATGAATGAATGACTTACTTAGCTCCCAGTTGTATGTCTCTATATATCTACTTGAATCAACGAGGACCACTAGAATCCGCTAGTGGTGGCTGTACTTTCCACTCAAGTTAAGTCTCTCTAGACTCAAGTTAACTCATGTTAACTTGAGTTAGAAGGCTCTAGAGCTTCTTGGGCAAAGTTCTCTTCCCATGCTCCCCATGGGGTTTGAACCCAAGACCACAATCTTGAGGCTTAACCACTAGGCTAAGTGGATTACTTGTTTATGAGAGCACATGAACTTATACTTGAGTCTACTCTTGAGATCTTTGGTTCTACACATGAGTGACCAAACGATGTCCGATTTCAGATCTATCTGAAGTAGCCAAACTCTTAGACCGTAGACTTACTTTATTACATTCTTCCCCCCTTGGGAAAAATTTTCATCCTTAAAAATAAAGCTATATATAGTATTCGTAGGCAACCCTTGAGCCTCATGTTCTAATACCGAAAGAACATGAGCATTCATTTGATCTGTTATCCCCTTAGAACTTGAAAGTAGAAAATCTTATCTATTGTTGATCAACTTAAAATTGGAAAGTTGGAAAATGTCATAGGATTGTAGAAACTTTGTCCCATGTTGAGTTTTCTTCAGCTCCATCCTTCCATTTTACTAAGCACTCTTCATACAAGTGACTTCTTGTACGTTTATCTCGGGTGTGAAGTATCCTGTCAAGTTCATGAGGAACTGTTTCACTTACTAGAAGTGGAAGAATAACCTATTGTCCAACCAGATTATCTAAATTTGTTAGACTTCCTAAGTCGGCTAACATGAAACACTGGATGAATCCAACTATCTTCTAGAAGTTGTAATTCATAAGCCCATAAGCCAACTTTCTTCGTGATTGGAAAAAGATGCAATATCTAGGCAACAACTTGGCACATTGACTAGTCTAAACTTTTCTGATTTTTTAGGAACGCCAAGATAAACTTGATCCCCAACCTTAAAAGTAACATCTCTTTGATTAGGATTGGCATAAGCTTTTGCTCCATCTTGAGCTTTCTTTAAGTTTTCTTTAGCTGTCTTTAACTTAAAGTTCATGTCTTGAAGGAATTCTTGAGCTGCTTGAACTCATTCATGTTGAAGTCCCACTACATATGGAGACCTAGGTTGGGACCCATACATCAACATGAATGGACTAAACATTAGGGGAAAAAATGAGCCCTCCTTGGGCCTTTTGGATTAAGGGCTGATTAGCAATGGACCAATGAGGAGAGGGTGGTGGCCACAGTCTACTCCCTTAATCATCTAGACTAGGCATAGGCTTCCCTTGTTTTTGAGTGATCAAAAAGACAAAACCACTTAGAACTAGTGGGTTTTCTTGTCAGAATGGTTTTGGGAAGCTCAACAATCAATTATAGCCATTGGATTTGTAGGTCTTTAATGGCTTAGATGTGTTTCTTCCAAAAAAATGTGTGATGGAGTATGAGCCATCAGATTGGGTACTCAATCGGACGATGTCGTTTGAAAGAGAGTTGGATTTAGCACCTAAAATGCTCACCATTGGATCTCCATATGATCTAATGGTTGAGGATCATTTAGCTCAAGAGGAAAGCGCCTTTTGACATGTGCCATTGGATGCAAAACTTATCGAATAGCTCATATTAAACTTCAAAAGCATCTTAGCATCAAATGCGCTCGTCCGTCAGATTCAATGTCGATCGTGTGGCTCCAAATGCATGCGAAAATGAGCCTAGCCCCATTCATGCATGGCCGTTGGATGGAGGAGTGATCTTGTGGCTCATAATGACTAAAGAAGTTGTGCTCAGCCCCATTTCCGGTAAGCCATTGGATACTCCAAGATCTAACGAACCAAAATTCCACAGAGCCAACACTAACAAATCATGTGAGATTCTCCTAGATTCATGCATGCCAGAGACTCTCTCTCTAGAATTATATCGTTTTCAATTTTATCCATTGGATTGCAGCATCCGAAGGTAAAAAAAAATTGACTTTTTGAATTCAAAAAGAAAGTGCTATCAAATATTAGTTTATTACACAAAACCACTAGCTGTTTTCTCTAGCCACTTAATCCCCTAGATTAAGCTTTTTAATCCCTAAAATTTAGGAATCCTTACAAGGCCCATGCAAGGCTCATTTTTTCCTCTAATGATTCAATTGTTGAATTATTGGCATTCTTATAGGCAAACTCAACTAAAGGAACAATCAATCTGTTTGGAAGTAACCTCAGCTCTGAGTATGTCTTCCAAAATTTGATTGACTTTCTCAGTCTGTTCATCCATCAGGGGATGTTCAGACATACTTAAAGTTAGTTTAGTTTTAGGTCTACTAAAGACTTCTCACCAAAAATGACTTGTAAATCAAGCATCTCGATCAGAAAATATGTCAATTGGAAGACCATAGAGTCTGTAAAGCTGATTTACAAATATCTTTGCAAGTGTAAGGTCGCCGGAATTGGATTGTATTTTTCATATATCGCACGCACTGAAAAGACGTAGGAATAGATGTAACTTTTACCCTTTAATGAAAAGGCATTACGGTGATTCTTTGGCAAGGAGAGACGGGTTTGCCAGACTCTCTGCCTAGGCGACCGTGCGGAGAAGATTGTATGCAGATTTACTGAATTACTGAGTACTAGATTATGTTCGTTGAATTGCCGCATTAAGTATTAACACAGTAATGTTACATCCACAGTAATAAGTCTGTGTGACTATGTGATTGTTAACTTGCACGATAAGTTTACTATGTAAAAATAATCGTAACCAAAAAATAGTAACTGTGTAGCGGAAGTTGTTGCTTTGAAAGTATATTTACTGCTTAGTTGAATAGTTAATTTGAGAAAATTAAATAAAGGGCCTCTGCATTGTCAGACCCCTAACCATCCCCAAGAACCCGAAACGAGATTAAAAGTGACTTGACAGAAGTGCTTTTAACACTGGCGCCGTCTGTGGGAAAAGCGAGTGTGTGCCAGTCTAAGGTCGCCAGAATTGGATTGTATTTTTCATATATCGCACGCACCAAAAAGGCGTAGCGAATAGATGTAACTTTCACCCTTTAATGAAAAGGCATTACGGTGATTCTTCGGCAAGGAGAGACGGGTTTGCCAGACTGTCTGTCTACGCGACCGTGCGAAGAAGATCGTGTGCAGATTTATCGAATTACTGAGTACTATATTATGTTCGTTGAATTGCCGCATTAGGTATTAACATAGTAATGTTACATCCACAGTAATAAGTTTGTGTGACTGTGTGATTGTTAACTCGCGCGATAAGTTTACTGTGTAAAAATAATCGTAACCGAAAAATAGTAACTCTGTAGCAGAAGTTGTTGCTTTGAAAGTATATTTACTGCTTAGTTGAATAGTTAATTTGGGAAAATTAAATAAAGAGCCTCTGCATTGTCAAACCCCTAACCATCCCCAAGAACCCGAAACGAGATTAAAAATTGTCACAACCTGTTTTTCTATCCAGCCCTTTTCAGTGCTTGGGGGGTATGCCCTGTGGCGCCAAATTGTGTGCAAATATGAGGGGTACTAGTACTCCTCATACCAAGCTCTCATTGCCTTCCTCAACACGAGTTGATAATCGAATATAAACGTGTTCTGGCAATCTTCTTGGTGTCCCTCTTGTTGGTTTATACATTTTGTGGGTTTGAACGTCTCAAGAACGACTTAACAGAAGCGCTTTTAACACAAGTTCTCAAGTCTTATATGTAGTCTTGACCAGAATAAACTGAGCAAATTTAGTCAATCTATCAACTATAACCTAGACCGAATCAAACCCTATCTGAGTGTGGGGTAGCCCTGAAATGAAATCCATGGAGATACTTTCCAATTTACCTTTAACAGTCTCCAAAGGATGTAGCAATCCTCCAACTTTAAGTTGTTCAAACTTATTGACTTGACATTTATGGCACTTCGATACATAGTTTTGCACATCTCGATATAAGCTAGGCCAATAAAAATGTCATTTAACTAACTCATAGGTTCGGTTAATACCAAGATGTCTAGCACTTGGAGCATTGTGGCATTCAAAAAGTACTTGATTTTGTATGTTCGAAAGACTTGGGACACAAAAACTTTTATAAAGCAAATATTCATCTTAGAGGCAGTAGTGTTTAAAATTTCCCTCAGAAGTACTTGCTTCATTTTGTTGCGCTTGTTTACTTGCTTTCCATGCTTGACTTAGTTTACTTTTCACTATTCTGCATCAATGTTCATGTCCCTTCTACATACTTTCGATTGATCGATTGATCGTAATCTTTTTGTTTTCTTACTTAACCATGATTAGTAGCCACCTTTGGTGTCTCTGATTTTGTTAATGCATGCATGTCGCCATTATATCTGTATATTTCCAACACTCCGTGATGATTCTGTTTCTTTCCGCCTGATTCCTTCAGTGTTTCTACTTAATCCTATTCTTCGCATTGTTATTCGCTATTGCGTCCTTGTGTGCTTGTGACCTTTGCATTCCCTGTGTTCTTGTGTGCTCTGAGTGTGCCATGGAAGCTCTAGTGAATATCGTTACCTTCCATGCTAGTCTCGCCCTGGAAGTGAGCGAGTTTCTATGTGCTCGAGGTCTTCTCGCCTTCACTACATTGCCTTGGAATTCGGTGGAGTGTCATCCCTTTTGTGCGCAGATAATCTCTGCCATAGCTGCCACGCCTGCTACAGAACAATGTTGGCCGTTGGCATGTTTGAACCCCCGTGTCATTGTTACACTCAGTACAGTCGCTGAGGGATTATGTCTCCCTCAGGTGGGGTTGGTCGATGGCCCTCTCCTTCCTATGGCGACAATGAAGGAACTCTTCCCCCGGCACTCGTCTAACGAGTTTGCCATTTTATGTCATCCAGAACCAGAGTGCACCATCCTCCAATTCCTAGTAGCTACCCTAAATCTCCAAAAATGCACTTACGATATCTCACGTCCTTTCTACTCGATGATTGACACTGCATCACGAGAGGCAGTCAACATTCCTTCATTCTTTTTCGGGTGCATTCACCGCAAATGCCAAGCTGTTTCTAAACAATTAGCCAAGAATGAGATCCCTCGGACTCGATTGCCGCACCTTCTCACCTTTCTCCTTTCGGTGATTCAAGCAGAGCAACCACCCCCCGTGAATACTCTGCTCTTACATGAAGATTCTACACAAATGCTAGAGGACGATGATGATGAAGATCTTCTCCACTTCTTCCAGTGCAAGGGACGTCGCATCAGCCCATCTCACAATCAAGTGGAGGAATCTACCGCTGTCCAAGAGGTTGAAGTTTTTCATGATACAGCCATTTCCTTACAAGTAGCATCTGCCCACTCTTCTCCAATTAAGTAGCAGGAGTCTGATATTATCATGGAAGACATGGCTGAATCTTCTCGACGGGATGGAGCACAATCCCTGGATGACATGGTTGTGAAGGATACAGAGGCTGATAGCACTACCATTATGTGTCATCCATCCTCCTCACAAGTAGCAGATAATCAAGGAGACATGGCAAAGCAACCGCAAAGTGCTGAAGAGGCTGTTACCAAAGTTTCCACTGTTTTGTCTTTGCTTCAAAACGAAATAGGCATTGTCCTCGTCTAGAAACCTCATCTGTCTCTTCCTCCCCCAATCACACTTCTTGACGCTGGTGCTTCTCCCTCCTCACCTCCAACCGCAATCCCTGAGGTCCCAACCAAAGTTGCTTCTTCTCCCAACTACTCTCAACCTTCGTTGCCACACCTCCTTTCCTCCCAACCATCGCAGCCTACACCTTCTATTCCCACCCCGGTTATGTTTATTGAATTGGCGTCCATGGGCCAGTTTTTAATCTAGTTATCACAACAATTACCCCTTGAACTCCAAACGACACAACAGATTATTCGTCAGGAGCTGCAAACTAAAGTAAACCTCTTGGAGGCAGATATAGCACCTCTCCAAGAAGAACTCTTCGAGGCAAAAATAAATATTCATTCCCTGCAAACTCACATTCAGCAACTGCAGGAACAATTGACCGCAAAAGATATTATTATTGCCAAACAGGACACAGAGATTAACGGGTTCAAGCAAGAAATTGCAGATAAACAAGATGCCATGACTGCGTTAGACAAAGAACTCCATGAAACGAGGGGTAAGCTTAGCGTTTTAGAAGAAGCTTCACAGATGCTCGCCACGTATGTCATTAAAGCTGAAGCTGAATTACATAAAGTTACTGAGCAGCTGTTCCAAAAAGATCAAGAACTTTCTATAGAAATTTCCAAGACTCTCCAATTAGAGAAGCAAATCATAGTTGTTCAAAGAGAGAGAGAAGATTTTTACAAGACAATGTAGTTTCAATCTGAAGAACTCGCATGCAGGGAAAAGCAATTACGCATTCAAGGTGACAGATTATCCAGAATCGATGCTGACATTGCAAAAATGAAGTTGCGAAGAGATGCTGCTCGCAAATGATTTTTATTTATAAGAAGCGTTTTTGCAGACCTAGGCTGAGTCTTTAATAAGTCAAGTAGTAGCTGCCACTTCAGTCAGGACTGATGCACAGCTTATTGAACCCGAAATCTTGAAGGATATGTTAGATTCTTTAAAACAGAAGATCGCCCAAACCTTTAAGTTAGCCCGATCCATGTATGTACAGGGTATCATAGATGAATCTTGAACTTTGTAATTACCTTTTGGGTTCGAGTCCACCGTGCGTGCCAGTTTGAGCTGCCAGAATGTAATTCTAAAAAGTCACACGTATACCGAAAGGGCGTAGTGCTACACTTGTAACTTTTTTATTAATAAAAGAAGCGTACGTGCACAGAGGGTAGGTCGTTACCGGACCGTGAGTCTGGGCGAATGCCTGAAGTGGAGCATGCATTACGGATATTTGGTGTACCCTGAGTAGTCTGCATCTCTGTCTCTCTGTAATTAAGTTCAGTAATGTATTAAGGATTGATGAAGTATTAAGTTGAGTGATATTATGGTGGAGTGATGAAATTGTGCAGTTAACTGTCTCGTGTTGAAGTATGTTGTAATGTGCATGTAGATAAGTAGTTGAAGAATAATTTCATTTAGCACGTTAAGTCGGTACAATAGTATAAGTTGAATCTGTAGAATTTAGGAAAATACAAACAGGGCCTCTGTTTTACAGACCCCTAACCATCTAAAGAACCCAGATTTGATAAACAGATTAAACGTTAGTTTAACAGATCTTGTTTACAACTTCCTTTCAACGTTGAAATAAATTCAATTTTAATTGTACAAAACTTAGATTCTTCATCATAGGCATCCAACTAAAGGCATTTGCCACTCCATTGAACTTTCCTTTCCTGTACCTTAGTTCATAATTAAATTCTTGTAACTATTTGGCCCATCTAGCTTTTCTACCTCTCAAGTCCAGTTGGTTTGCAAACCACTTGATAATCTCTTGATCAAAGACTATGGTTACTTTGATCCATATTGGTAATGGTGCCATTTCTTCATAGCATTTATTATAGTGAACATCTCTCGCTCATAGATAGAATATTTTTGTTGATGAGGACTTAGCTTTCTACTTAGCAAGACTTAGCTCTAATACAATGCAATAGAGTTTCCACAATGCCAACTTACAAATGAATGACTTACTCACCTCCCAACCATATGCCTCTATATATAGCTTCTTGAATCAACGAGGACCACAAATGTAACTAAAGTCCAAAAGTGCATGTGCAATCTGCTCCACTCCTTTGATACCTTCCACTAGATTCCACTAGTGGTTGGAGTGATCTTTTCCACTGCTTTAGTACCTTCCACTAGAGTCCACTAGTGGTGATTGTACTCTCCATTTGATTTAAGCCTCTCTAGACTCAAGTTAACTCACGTTAACTTGAGTTAGAAGGCCCTAGAGCTTCTTGGGCAAAAGTCTCTCCCCATGCTCCCCATGCGGTTTGAACCCAAGACCTCCTCCTTCACAACCTTGAGGCTTAACCACTAGGCTAAGTGGATTACATGTTTATGAGAGCACATGAAATTATGCTTGAGTCTATTCTTGAGATCTTTGATCCTACACAAGAGTGACCAAACGATGTCTGATTTCAGATCTATCTAAAGCGACAAGACCCTTAGACCATATACTTACTTTATTACATAGGAAGAGGCCCATATTGTAAACTCAGCATTGATGGCTCATATTATCGACAAACAAGCAAAGGAGCCAACCACTATGGAAGAAACACTCAACGGTCCAAATTGGAGAACTGCTATGCAAACATAATACAAGCCTATTAGTACTTTGGAGAAGTACAAGGCTAGACTTGTTGCACAGGGCTATTCCCAAGTCAAAGGCATTGATTTTAGTGAATCGTTTTCCCAAACAATAAGGATGACCACTATTCAACTAGTACTAGTTGTGGCTATACATAAACAATGGGCGAGGGTCCCCATTTAGAGAACAAAATATGTAAGCTAAAAAGGGCATTATATGGGTTGAAACAAGCCCCGAGAGCATGGTACCAGTGGATAGATAGGTATCTTTTGGATATAGGATTTAAAATATCTTCTTTTAATGCTAATTTGTATGCTCTAAAGCTAGGAGGGAAGACAATTCTGCTTCTACTCTATGTAGACGACCTTGTGATTACCAAAAACAACAATGCACTTCTTAAACAAACGAAAGATGCCCTGAGTTCAAAATTTGAAATGATAGATTTTGGGCTTAATGCATTATTGCTTAGGCCTTGAAGTCCAGCAAGAACCAGGGAAGATCTTTATTTTGCAACAAAAGTATGTGAGGCAGGTGTTGAAGGCATTTGACATGGAGGATTGCAAGGAAATCTCTACATCGATGGAGATCAACATAAAATTATCTATTGGACATATTTCACCTCCGGTGGATACATGAGATTAGTTGGAAGTTTTATCTACTTGTGTAATAGCAGACCAGATATCTCTTATGTTGTTGGTGTAGTAAGCAGGTTCTCTAATAAGCCATGCATAACTCATTGGAATGCATGCATACAAATACTAAAGTATTTCAAAGAAATCATTGAATATGGTATTCTTAAAGGAGAAGGATCATCTCTGAGTGGATATTATGACTCAGATTGGGTAGGAGATATTGATTCTAGAAAATCAATTTCTAGATATTTTTCTTCATTAGGTTTGGGGATTCTTTCTTGGATGAGTAAGAAGCAACTGATTGTAGTGTTATCTTCTACTGAAGCAGAGTACAAAGCAACATGTGATGCTGCATGTGAAGCAGAATGGTTGAGGAGGATCCTATGGCATATAGGAATTCAAGATCAGAAGCCTACAAGGTTGAATTGCGACAACCAAAGTTGGATAGCCATCGCCAAGAATCTTGTTTGTCATGCATGTAATAAGCACATAGAAACCCAACATCACTATGTGTGAGAGTTGATCGAGGACAAAGTCATGGAGTTGAGCTATTGTTGAATAGATGAAAATGGGGCAGACATTTTCACCAAGAATTTGGGGAGAGAGCAAAATATTGGCATTGGAACAAGAAGATAGTTCACCATAGGTGGACATTGAGGGGAGGTGTTGGATATACTCAATACTCCACCCGCACGTGATAGCAAATGATCCATGGTACTCTAAGTAGTATGACCCCAATTATAAGGAGAAGCCATTATGAGAGTTTGGACATTTGTGATGAGGTCTGCACGAGACCAGCAAAGGTAGTATATGATCTATGTGAGTCTAGTCAATAGACTAGGTAGGGCATATACTTCTGTCACATCGGAATTCCAAATGACAGCTAGGTAGTCAACTAGTGTGGAATTAAGGTGTGGTGGTGACTCCGGAATTATGGTGACTAGGTAGTCCAGTGGTTTAGTCTATTAGTCTGGTGGTTTGAGCTCAGTGGTTTATCTAGTCTGGTGGTTTGAGCTCAGTGCGGAGAAGATCGTGTGCAGATTTATCGAATTACTAAGTACTGTATTATGTTCGTTGAATTGCCGCATTAGGTATTAACACAGTAATGTTACATCCACAGTAATAAGTTTGTGTGACTGTGTGATTATTAACTCGCGCGATAAGTTTACTGTGTAAAAATAATCGTAACCAAAAAATAGTAACTCTATAGCAGAAGTTGTTGCTTTTAAAGTATATCTACTGCTTAGTTGAATAGTTAATTTGGGAAAATTAAATAAAGAGCCTTTGCATTGTCTGACCCCTAACCATCCCCAAGAACCCGAAACGAGATTAAAAACTGTCACAGACTGTTTTTCTATCCAACCCTTTTCAGTGCTTGGGGGGTATGCCCTGTGGCGCCAAATTGTGCGCAACTATGAGGGGTACTAGTACTCCTCATACCAAGCTCTCATTGCCTTCCTCAACACGAGTTGATAATCGAATATAAACGTGTTTTGGCAATCTTCTTGGTGTCCCTCTTGTTGGTTTATGCATTTTGTGGGTTTGAACGTCTCAAGAACGACTTGACAGAAGTGCTTTTAACACAAGTTCTCAAGTCTTATATGTAGTCTTGACCAGAATAATCTGAGCAAATTTAGTCAATCTATCAACTATAACCTAGACCGAATCAAACCCTATCTGAGTGTGGGGTAACCCTGAAATGAAATCCATGGAGATACTTTCCAATTTACCTTTAACAGTCTCCAAAGGATGTAGCAATCCTCCAACTTTAAGTTGTTCAAACTTATTGACTTGACATTTATGGCACTTCGATACATAGTTTTGCACATCTCGATATAAGCTAGGCCAATAAAAATGTCATTTAACTAACTCATAGGTTTGGTTAATACCAAGATGTCTAGCACTTGGAGCATTGTGGCATTCAAAAAGTACTTGATTTTGTATGTTTGAAAGACTTGGGACACAAAAACTTTTATAAAGCAAATATTCATCTTGGAGGGAGTAGTGTTTAAAATTTCCCTCAGAAGTACTTGCTTCATTTTGTTGCGATTGTTTAGTTTCTTTCCATGCTTGACTTAGTTTACTTTTCACTCATTTTTCTTTTCCCACTATTCTGCATCAACGTTCATGTCCCTTCTACATACTTTCGATTGACCGATTGATCATAATCTTTTTGTTTTCTTACTTAACCATGATTAGTAGCCCCCTTTGGTGTCTCTGATTCTGTTAATGCATGCATGTCGCCATTATATCTGTATATTTCCAACACTCCGTGATGATTATGTTTCTTTCCGCTTGATTCCTTCAGTGTTTCTACTTAATCCTGTTCTTCACATTGTCATTCGCTATTGCATCCTTGTGTGCTTGCGACCTTTGCATTCCCTGTGTTCTTGTGTGCTCTGAGTGTGCCATGGAAGCTCTAGCGAATATCGTTACCTTCCATGCTAGTCTCGCCCTGGAAGTGAGCGAGTTCCTATGTGCTCGAGGTCTTCTCGCCTTCACTACATTGCCTTGGCATTCGGTGGAGTGTCATCCCTTCTGTGCGCAGATAATCTCTGCCATAGCTGCCATGCCTGCTACAGAACAATGTTGGCCGCTGGCATGTTTGAACCCCCGTGTCATTGTTACACTCAATACAGTCGCTGAGGGATTATGTCTCCCTCAGGTGGGGTTGGTCGATGGCCCTCTCCTTCCTATGGCGATAATGAAGAAACTCTTCCCCCGACACTCGTCTAACGAGTTTGCCATTTTATGTCATCCAGAACCAGAGTGCACCATCCTCCAATTCCTAGTAGCTGCCCTAAATCTCCAAAAATGCACTTACGATATCTCACGTCCTTTCTACTCGATGATTGACACTGCATCACGAGAGGCAGTCAACTTTCCTTCATTCTTTTTCGGGTGCATTCACCGCAAATGCCAAGCTGTTTCTAAACAATTAGCCAAGAATGAGATCCCTCGGACTCGATTGCCGCACCTTCTCACCTTTCTCCTTTCGGTGATTCAAGCAGAGCAACCACCCCCTGTGAATACTCTTCTCTTACATGAAGATTCTACACAAATGCTAGAGGACGATGATGGTGAAGATCTTCTCCACTTCTTCCAGTGCAAGGGACGTCGCATCAGCCCATCTCACAATCAAGTGGAGGAATCTACCATTGTCCAAGAGGTTGAAGTTTTTCATGATACAGCCACTTCCTTACAAGTAGCATCTGCCCACTCTTCTCCAATTAAGTAGCAGGAGTCTGATATTATCATGGAAGACATGGCTGAATCTTCTCAACGGGATGAAGCACAAATTATCCCTGGATGACATGGTTGTGAAGGATACAGAGGCTGATAGCACTACCATTATGTGTCATCCATCCTCCTCACAAGTAGCAGATAATCAAGGAGACATGGCAAAGCAACCGCAAAGTGCTGAAGAGGCTGTTACCAAAGTTTCCACTGTTTCCTCTTTGCTTCAAAACGAAATAGGCATTGTCCTCATCTAGACACCTCATCTGTCTCTTCCTCCTCCAATCACACTTCTTGACGCTGGTGCTTCTCCCTCCACACCTCCAACCGCAATACCTGAGGTCCCAACCAAAGTTGCTTCTTCTCCCAACTACTCTCCACCTTCGTTGCCACACCTCCTTTCTTCCCAACCATTGCAGCCTACACCTTCTATTCCCACCCCGGTTATGTTTATTGAATTGGCGTCCATGGGCCAGTTTTTAATCCAGTTATCACAACAATTACCCCTTGAACTGCAAACGACACAACAGATTATTCGTCAGGAGCTGCAAACTAAAGTAGACCTCTTGGAGGCAGATATAGCACCTCTCCAAGAAGAACTCTTTGAGGCAAAAATAGATATTCATTCCTTGCAAACTCACATTCAGCAACTGCACAAACAATTGACCGCAAAAGATATTATTATTGCCAAACAGGACGCAGAGATTAACGGGTTCAAGCAAGAAATTGCAGATAATCAAGATGCCATGACTGCGTTAGACAATGAACTCCATGAAACGAGGGGTAAGCTTTGCGTTTTAGAAGAAGCTTCACAGATGCTCGCCACGTATGTCATTAAAGATGAAGCTGAATTACATAAAGTTACTGAGCAGCTATTCCAAAAAGATCAAGAACTTTCTATAGAAATTTCCAAGACTCTCCAATTAAAGAAGGAAATCATAGTTGTTCAAAAAGAGAGAGGAGATTTTTACAAGACAATGCAGTTTCAATCTGAATAACTCGCACGCAGGGAAAAGCAATTAGGCATTCAAGGTGACAGATTATCCAGAATCGATGCTGACATTGCAGAAATGAAGTTGCAAAGAGATGCTGCTCGCAAATGATTTTTATTTATAAGAAGCGTTTTTGCAGACCCAGGCTGAGTCTTTAATAAGTCAAGTAGTAGCTGCCACTTTGGTCAGAACTGATGCACAGCTTATTGAACCCGAAATCTTGAAGGATATGTTAGATTCTTTAAAACAGAAGATCGCCCAAACCTTTAAGTTAGCCCGCTCCATGTATGTATAGGGTATCATAGATGAATCTTGAACTTTGTAATTACCTTTTGGGTTTGAGTCCACCGTGCGTGCCTGTGTGAGCCGTCAAAATGTAATTCTAAAAAGTCACACGTATACCGAAAGGGCGTAGTGCAACAATTGTAACTTTTTGATTAATAAAAGAAGCGTACGTCCACAGAGGGTAGGTCGTTGTCGGACCGTGAGTCTGGGCGAATGCCTGAAGTGGAGCATGCATTACGGATATTTGGTGTACCCTGAGTAGTCTGCATCTCTGTCTCTCTGTAATTAAGTTCAGTAATGTATTAAGGATTGATGAAGTATTAAGTTGAGTGATATTATGGTGGAGTGATGAAATTGTGCAGTTAACTGTCTCGTGTTGAAGTATGTTGTAATGTGCATGTAGATAAGTAGTTGAAGAATAATTTCATTTAGCACGTTAAGTCGGTACAATAGTATAAGTTGAATCTGTAGAATTTAGGAAAATACAAACAGGGCCTCTGTTTTACAGACCCCTAACCATCTAAAGAACCCAGATTTGATAAACAGATTAAACGTTAGTTTAACAGATCTTGTTTACAACTTCCTTTCAACGTTGAAATAAATTCAATTTTAATTTGTACAAAACTTAGATTGTTCATCATAGGCATCCAACTAAAGGCATTTGCCACTCCATTGAACTTTCCTTTCTTGTACCTTAGTTCATAATTAAATTCTTGTAACTATTTGGCCCATCTAGCTTTTCTACCTCTCAAGTCCAGTTGGTTTGCAAACCACTTGATAATCTCTTGATCAAAGACTATGGTTAACTTTGATCCATATTGGTAATGGTGCCATTTCTTCATAGCATTTATTATAGTGAACATCTCTCGCTCATAGATAGAATAGTTTTGTTGATGAGGACTTAGCTTTCTACTTAGAAATACTTAGCTCTAATACAATGCAATAGAGTTTCCACAATGCCAACTTACAAATGAATGACTTACTCACCTCCCAACCATATGCCTCTATATATAGCTGCTTGAATCAACGAGGACCACAAATGTAACTAAAGTCCAAAAGTGCATGTGCAATCTCCTCCACTCCTTTGATACCTTCCACTAGAGTCCACTAGTGGTTGGAGTGATCTTTTCCACTGCTTTAGTACCTTCCACTAGAGTCCACTAGTGGTGATTGTACTCTCCATTTGATTTAAGCCTCTCTAGATTCAAGTTAACTCACGTTAACTTGAGTTAGAAGGCCTTAGAGCTTCTTGGGCAAAAGTCTCTCCCCATACTCCCCATGGGGTTTGAACCCAAGACCTCCTCCTTCACAACCTTGAGGCTTAACCACTAGGCTAAGTGGATTACATGTTTATGAGAGCACATGAAATTATGCTTGAGTCTATTCTTGAGATCTTTGATCCTACACAAGAGTGACCAAACAATGTCCGATTTCAGATCTATCTAAAGCGACAAGACCCTTAGACCATATACTTACTTTATTACATAGGAAGAGGCCCATATTGTAAACTCAGCATTGATGGCTCATATTATCGACAAACAAGCAAAGGAGCCAACCACTATGGAAGAAACACTCAACGGTCCAAATTGGAGAACTGCTATGCAAATATAATACAAGCCTAATAGTACTTTGGAGAAGTACAAGGCTAGACTTGTTGCACAGGGCTATTCCCAAGTCAAAGGCATTGATTTTAGTGAATTTTTTTCCCAAAAAACAAGGATGACCACTATTCAACTAGTACTAGTTGTGGCTATACATAAACAATGGGCGAGGGTCCCCATTTAAAGAACAAAATATGTAAGCTAAAAAGGGCATTATATAGGTTGAAACAAGCCCCGAGAGCATGGTACCAGTGGATAGATAGGTATCTTTTGGATATAGGATTTAAAAGATCTGCTTTTAATGCTAATTTGTATGCTCTAAAGCTAGGAGGGAAGACAATTCTGCTTCTACTCTATGTAGACGACCTTGTGATTACGAAAAACAACAGTGCACTTCTTAAACAAACAAAAGATGCCCTGAGTTCAAAATTTGAAATGACAGATTTGGGCTTAATGCATTATTGCTTAGGCCTTGAAGTCCAGCAAGAACCAGGGAAGATCTTTATTTTGCAACAAAAGTATGTGAGGCAGGTGTTGAAGGCATTTGACATGGAGGATTGCAAGGAAATCTCTACATCGATGAAGATCAACATACAATTATCTATTGGACATATTTCACCTCCAGTGGATACATGAGATTAGTTGGAAGTTTCATCTACTTGTGTAATAGCAGACCAGATATCTCTTATGTTGTTGGTGTAGTAAGCAGGTTCTCTAATAAGCCATGCATAACTCATTGGAATGCATGCATACAAATACTAAAGTATTTCAAAGAAATCATTGAATATGGTATTCTTAATGGAGAAGGATCATCTTTGAGTGGCTATTATGACTCAGATTGGGTAGGAGATATTGATTCTAGAAAATCAATTTCTAGATATTTTTCTTCATTGGGTTTGGGGATTCTTTCTTGGATGAGTAAGAAGCAACTGACTGTAGTGTTATCTTCTACTGAAGCAGAGTACAAAGCAACATGTGATGCTGCATGTGAAGCAGAATGGTTGAGGAGGATCCTATGGCATATAGGAATTCAAGACCAAAAGCCTACAAGGTTGAATTGCGACAACCAAAGTTGGATAGCCATCGCCAAGAATCTTGTTTGTCATGCATGTAATAAGCACATAGAAACCCAATATCACTATGTGTGAGAGTTGATCAAGGACAAAGTCATGGAGTTGAGCTATTGTTGAATAGATGAAAATGGGGTAGACATTTTCACCAAGAATTTTGGGAGAGAGCAAAATATTGGCATTGGAACAAGAAGATAGTTCACCATAGGTGGACATTGAGGGGAGGTGTTGGATATACTCAATACTCCATTCGCACGTGATAGCAAATGATCCATGGTACTCTAAGTAGTATGACCCCAATTATAAGGAGAAGCCATTATGAGAGTTTGGACATTTGTGATGAGGTCTGCACGAGACCAGCAAAGGTAGTATATGATCTATGTGAGTCTAGTCAATAGACTAGGTAGGGCATATACTTTTGTCACATCGGAATTCCAAATGACAGTTGGGTAGTCAACTAGTGTGGAATTAAGGTGTGGTGGTGACTCCGGAATTATGGTGACTAGGTAGTCCGGTGGTTTAGTCCAGTAGTCTGGTGGTTTGAGATCAGTGGTTTATCTAGTCTAGTAGTTAGATAATTCAGTATGTTTCGAATTATAGATGATCTCGAGAGTTATGCCTAGATTAATGTATGAGGCGATCAAGGGATTAGGTTCCCCAATTACTATCACAAAATCTCGACCGTGCGTACTATAAAGCCCTTCATCTAGAGACTGTCTAAAGTGCGATTGAAGCTCCATAGTGGGAGCACACGGGTGGACAATATCATCGTTGTACATTATTGTTGACAATTTGAGAACCTGAGTTCTCTATCTCTCTTTGTTTTTATATTTTTGTTAATGTATTTTGCTTCTCACAAATCTACCTATTGGTCTTATTCCATTGCGCCACGATTCTTGATCATTTCTTACAATACACTTTGGACTCTAATAATGCATTTGTTAGTTTCTATAGAAATTATCCTTTCACATACATGCTTTCCTCAAACTTTATGAGATGTAGAGATTAATCATTAGACTTGGAACTTTCTTATATATTATGACCTTCATATAAAAGAATGCTACATTGTGAATTTTATGACATAAATTATGTGATAGAGATGCTACATTGTGAATTTTATGACATAAATGATGTGATAGAGATCTGCATAGGAGTGATCTACAGGTATATAGAGAGAGTGGTTGAAGTCCCAAAAAAGAAAAATTATACTGAAGAATACACCAGATAAAAAAGATCTGAGGGTAATTTTTTACATGTTTTAAACAATTTTCAATCTTTCTAATAAAATAGCATAAAAAATAATTATTTTCATGTGAAAAGAAAAGGAGCACACTTGCAAATTGGACAATTGAGACTCAAGATAGTGGTGACCATTTCCTTCCCCGAAATTATATGAATATTAGTTGAAAAATTTTGTAGTTCCAAATTCTCATATGCAATAGACGTCAAAACATACCGTTTGTGTAGCATTCAGAGGTTGCCTTTGGAAGTGTTGTTTTTCAGGTTCAAAGTTTCATATTCAGAATAGAAAAGCTCTTAAGTTTGTGATTTTTCAAAGTACCGTGTTTTCTATTCTTAAGTTTGTTTTCGAAGTTCCTCGCAAAATCGTAGTAGACGAAATGGTCAATCGGGTCCATTTATATATCGAGCTCGCCGCCATCTTTCGATGTACCTCAGTCTTCTCACAGTCGGGAGATCAACCACTTCCATCGCCTCCTCCGCATATCTTGATTCTTGTTATATCATCGATTCATCGTCTCCTCCGCATTACACACACACACTCTCTCTCTCTCTCTGCCACAAGAAGAGGATCGCACACAGTAGACAGAAAGACTACCGAAAGAGACGAGCAACATGGTAGATTGTCCCTCCAGATCACTCGGCTTCCTGTGCATACTTCTTGTTGTATGCTCTGACTTCTGCGCCCCAGCAGCCTCCGCTGCGCGTTCTTTGCTCATGAAAAATGTACAAGAGTCATTGGTGAGTTCGGATTGCGGAGCGGCGCTTGAGGATCCACTCCACCCCGCTTCCATGTCTGATTTTACCATCATGAGAGCTGATGGTGATGATCACATCAGGCTTTTTGCCCCGCCTGCCTCTCATGCGAGCTCCGCGTCTTGGCAGCATATCCTTGCATCAACTCCTCCTCCTGGAAAACTCCTATATAAACTGACCGAACGACTGATGAAGTGTCCGCCTCATTAACCTCTCCGCGCGAAGTGTTCTCCTCAATCCTGATTTACGCTCTCACCAGTCTTCTCCGCGCTCTCCTCGATCCTGATTTACACCGTCTTCAATCTTCTGTGATTTACACTGTCCTCAAGCTTCTGTGCATTACAGAAACACAAATGGGCAGACGCTAGACTAATTGAACCATCCAATAAACGCCCACATATCTGTGGAATGAACGTCAAAGATGAAGCACTTTGTTCGCTCAGAAGCACATACATGCATACACACGTACGTACATACATATATTTGTATCTCTCTCTATCCATCGCCAATAACTGCAACATATGAGGTGAATGAAATTCATCGACAATAGTTGCACCGCATGAGGTGAATGAGACGGATAAGAAGAGCTCTTCTACGGTGCGGCTATGACGGTTAAGATGCTGGCGTTTAAGAAACTTTTGGAAGAACGAGGTTCGCGCGGCCATGGCGGTCTAGAGGCAGCGCTCTTGCAGCGTTGAAGGAATCGTTCGCCTTTCTCTCTCTCTCTCTCTCTGGTTTTCTTCAGGAAATCGCTGGTTTTCGGACGTTCTTCATGGATTTCAACTCAAACCCTTAGTTTGATCGTAAATCCTTTACACTGTTAGTTTGATCTTAGGCCTTCTGTATCCAATTCTTTCATTTTTCTTAGTTCCTTTTTTACTCTTCGTTTGATCATAAATCTTTCTCTATCCAGTTTTTACTGATAGTTTGATCTTAAGCCTTCTGTATTCTACCCCTCCTTGTGTGGAATTTGGAAGGTTCCATAGATATTATGAATTTCACATTGTACTTTCAATTAATTGTCAAGCATTAAAAAGAGTGAGTAAGTAAATTGTAAGATCGAATTTTCTTTTAAAAAAAGTCATTTTTTTGTTAACTGTTCATTGTTTTATAGTTTTCTTTGTTTCTTACTTAAACTTTTCTTTTTTCTTTTTTAAATGGAGGTTAAGTCGAGGCCGAAACTATTTTTTTAATTTTTCTTAGTCATTGGGGAGTTGAAATTTAGGAATAAAAAAAAGAGGAATTAAAAAGATTTTTTAAACAACAAAGGAGAAAAAAAAGAGAAGTAGAAAAAAAGGAAAAAAAAGAGAAAAAGAAAGAGAAAAAAAGAGTAAGAAGTGGAAAAAATAAAAAAGAGGAAGAAAACAGAAGTCAATATGCTAACTTTTTTCCCCTTCTCTCTTTATTTTTCTTCTCTTTCTCTTTCTCTCTCTACATCTCTCCCATTCTGTTGTATAATCTCTCTCTCTCCTCTTCTCTCTCTCTCTACCTCTCTCTCTCTCTACCTCTCTCTCCCCTCTTTTCTCTCTCTACATCTCTCTCTATCTCAAAAACTCTTGGAGAACCCTTGGGTTTTATTTATAAACCCTTGGCAAAGTATCATCAATTGAATGGTTTGAACCTTAAGTATGGCTTGGACCCTTGATCTTTAAGAAGAATTCAATATTAGGCACGTTGAAGGTGTACATGAAAGTGAAGGACTTTTAATTTGGAAACCCATGTGATCTCTATTGGAACATCAAGCTTATGTGGAGAATGAGTTCTCCTATGCACAATGAACACGTGTAGTGAACCCTTGTATATCCAGCACTTGGACAAATAGCTACACCTTAGATAGCTTACTGCTCTCAATACAAAACTCAAATGGATATGTGCCTTTAGTCAACCAAAGTAGACAGAGAGAGCTTTCTAACAAGCTATAAATGACTTAATTTCGACAAGTTTTGATTAGGAAATGCAACTCACAAAGATGAAGTACTTGTCCACACAAGTATGCTGAAGAATTGGACTTCACTCTCCGACTGATAGTGTAATATTATTTAGCCTATGGGTGTGAACCACCCCTTAAGTAAGGAGGCTGATAGAATAATCATGCCACTTGTCATGATTAGAGGAGGATTCCTCATATGGTAGAAGAGAGGAGAAACCATGGGAGTGATGGGACTCCATTGAGATCCAGAGAGTGGTTCAGACGTTGGCTAGGTGGAAATATGTCGAATCTCTGTGTGTGTTAGGCTGCTTGACGAGCTCATCATGAGGATGGCTATTGGCACAGATTGAATAAGATAGCAAAGAGTTTTATGCATCACTGGTATCAGAGCCAACACTATTTCTTCCCTTTCATCTATGCTCTGTCTGACTTCCGATGTCGTAGAGCTTCCATTACCGTTTCTCAGCAATTAATCTTGCGCTAGCATTCTTCAACTCCTTTGTCCTTAGAGAAGCTACGCTGTATGGTTTTCGAACCATTCAGCCTCTTTCATGCTCTCTACACTTGTTTACAGAAACCGACGGGGATGCAAGCTTTCTGATTGATGCTGGTCTATGTTGCTTCTTCCCTAGTGGTGGATCAAGCCCAGTGAACGTGAATAGATTATAAGGGCAGGTCCATCTTTTCTGGATTCTATATTATGCACATCAGGCCTTGATACACTCTGTAGAAGATTCTATAGCAAGGTCATAGATTTGTCACGTTGGGAGTTTTGACACTCATTCCAAACCTTGTCTCAGTGGACAAACTTACTCCCTCAGGAATGTGCCGCCATGCATCAAAGCTTTGTACCCTTGCAGAGAAGTCGATCTAGGTGTTCCTTGTAATGGTGGGGAAGGGCTCGTTTTTATACCCCTTGCAAGTATCTGAATCAGAGATAGTTGCATGTGTGAAGCTTCGTATACAGGAAAGGAGAGGTGTCTTCGTGGATCAACAAAGATTGGTGTATGCAGAACTATCAGAACAGTTCGATTGTATATAAGGTGTGGCAATCAAAGGACTCATAGGATGTGTGCAAACTCATCTGCACAGGGTGGATGATTCATCAAATGAACTTCTTGTTCCGAGTTTAAAAGCAGAACATCTAGAAAGTCTAGGCATTGTAGAAAAATCATCGGTGAAAGGAGAGTGTTTGTTATTTCTGCGGGTGCATCAGCCTAGATTGCCTAGCAGATTAATTGATTCAAATGAAGTAGAGCTTGCAATCAGCTCTGCAGATGGAATAGCACCTCTGTATCTACAGTGGTTGTCAGATCGCCTAAAAATGCTCAATATGATGAACAATCAGGTGCCAAGAATGGCTTGCAACACCTCGAAGCAGATAATGAAGATAAATGTTGAAGATATGGCTTGGGACCTCCAACCAAGCTATTGTTTTGGTCTAAATATCCCCTTAGTTTTGATCTTGCTAACTCTATGAAGAAACGACTATCTGATGTGAGGACGGGTTCGAATGCATCCACATTGCTTCTTGAGTATCTATAGTAAGACCTCTATATTCAGCTTCAGTAGAAGAGAGAGCGACGGTGGGTTGCTTCTTAGATGACCATGAGACAAGTTTTGTCCCTGTAAAGGTAAGGTATCCTGAGGTGCTTCTCCTATCTTCCTTGGAGCCAACCCAATCTGCATCAGAGAACAACTTTAGACTTAAATTAGATACATAGGGATAGTATAACCCTTCATTCATGGTTCTTTTAGATATCTGAGTATTCTCTTGGTAGCATTCATGTGAGGTTTCCTAGGTGTGTGCATACATTGACTTAGTGCACTCACACTATAACATATATCTACCCTTGTCAACGTGGCATAGTTCAAACTACCCACAAGACTTTGATAAACCTGTGATATCTTCAATGAGTTCACCTTCATGTGATCTCAATTTATGATTAACCTCCATTGGAGTACATGCAATCCTACAATCTTGCATTTTGAACTTTGTCAACAGGTCTTTAATGTATTTCCTTTGAGTAAGGAATAGACCATGATCTCTGTGTACTAATTCCAATCCTAAGAAGTATGTTAGTGAACCCAAGTCACTTATCTTGAACTCTTCTTGCATCTGCTCCTTAATCTTCTTTATCCCATATGCATCATTGCTTGTAAGTATAATATCATCCACATACACACACAAATAGATGACTTCAGGATTACTCTTTTTAATGAAGAGTGATGGATCTGCCTTGCTAGGTTGAAATCCTTTATCCTGCAATAATGAAATAAGCCTGTGATTCCAAGCCCTTGGGGCTTGTTTGAGTCCATATAGAGCTTTATTAAGTTTACACACATAATCAAGATGTATTTGATTCTCAAAGCCAGGTTGTTGTGCGATATACACCTTTTCTGCTAACCATCCATTAAGAAATGCATTTTTTACATCCAATTGAAGTATCTTTCAATTCTTGGAAGAAGTAATACTGAGTAGGACTCTAATTGTAGGCATCTTTGCCACAGGAGAGAAAGTCTCCCCATAATCAATTCCCTCAGTTTGTGCAAAGCCTTTTGCCACAAGCCTTGCCTTAAACCTATTAATGGATCCATATGAGTTCTTCTTCGATTTGTAGATCCATCTCGAGCCTATCATTTTCATTGATGAAGACTTGGGAACTAATTCCCAAGTGTTATTTTCCTCAAGAGCTTCAATTTCTTCTTCCATTGCATGCCTCCACTCTGATTTCTTCTTTGCCTCCTCAAATGTTGAGGGTTCCTCTTGATTTATGTCATGTGCTTGATAGATTGAATGTTTAGTAAGTAGAGAAGTATCAAAGCTATACCTCTCTGGTTTTCTTTTCTCCCTCATGGACCTTCTAAGGCCATGATGTGATGATTCTGCCTCTTGTCCAAGTTCTTGCATTTTAGCTTTACCTTTAGACTTCCACAATTTGAGTTTTTCAATCTGAATTGCTTCATCATCTTTTGAGGTATCCTGTTCTTCAATTTTAGAAGCGTTATCCTTGACAAGCTTTGGAAAATATTCTTCAACATCATAAGGTAATTTGATCTCATTGCATGAGTCTTCATACCAAGAACTATTCTCATCAAATACTACATCTCTACTCACCAAGAACCTTTGGTTGATGGGTTGTGTAGCCTGTAGCCTTTTTAGTTGTTTTCATATCCAATGAACATGCATCTTTCAACTTTTGGATCCGTCTTTCCTCTAACCTATGAAGGAACATGAGAATAAGTAATACATCCAAAAATCTTACAATGATCCTAGCTTGGTCTTCTTCCATTCCAAGCCTCATATGGTTTCATGCCATCAAGTGATTTTGAAGGTAACATGTTAATCAAATAAGTGGTTGTGGATACAGCCTCAGCCCATAAATAATTCGGCAAGTGTTTTTCATTTAGCATAGACCTTGCAGCTTCAACAATTGTCCTATTCCTTCTCTCTGCCACTCCATTTTGCTCAGGAGCGTACCTTGTAGCTCTCTTTTGATTCCCCTCTCTTGAAGAAAGGACTCAAATTCATGAGCGAAGTACTCTCCCCCTCCATCTGACCTTAGCATTTTTAGTGTTTTACCTGTTTGATTCTCCACAAGAGCTAAATATCTTTTGAAGTATGAAAATACTTCATCCTTGTCTTTCATAAAGTATAGTATAGTCCATCTACTGCAATCATCAATGAAGGAGTCATAATACCTTGATCCAGATATTGAAGCATCCTTGCTTGGTCCCCATACATTTGTATGAACCAAATCCAAGAGGTCTCCATGCATATATCCTTTCTTCATGAATGTTAACCTATGAGACTTTCCAAATTGACATGCACTACACTTATAAATCATGTGTTGCTTTGATAGATTAGGGAGTCCAAGTACACTTTGGTCCCTGAAAATTTGCTTTAATGATGTTTCACCAATATGTGCTAACCTTTTGTGCCATACTTCCAATTATGTGAGTGTCTGATTACCATAATTAAAGAGGGCAATGTTTCTATTGTCTTGCAATTCAAATGTAAATAATCTACATGTCTTTTCACCCTTTGCAATTCTCTTGAATCCTTGACTTGGATCTTCAACAAATGCTCCTCCTTTTGTGAACCTAACTTATAGGACTTTCTCCACAATCTGTCCTACACTTATCAAATTCTTTGTGATGGTAGGGACATAGAGTACCTTGTTGAGTAGGTTGATGTTTCCATCAGGTGCTTTTACATTTCCTATTTTCTCCAGCAGATGCTTTGTACCATCACCTGTTTGCACTTCATGCTTGTTACTTGGATCTTCTAAATCTGATAGGAGGGCCACATTTCCTGCCACATGATTTGAGCAACCTGAATCTATGTAGAAAACATGCTCATCAGATTTACCTTGTGACATCTTCATATTCATGAGAAGTAGAGAGTCTTCTTGATTTGAGTCTTCTGTGTAATTGTTGTAATCTCTTCTCCCTTTGTATCCTCCTTGGTAGGTTGAATTGATGTAGTTGTTGTGGTTGCCATTGAAATTGTTGAACCTTCCTTTTGAGTAGCCATAACCTCCTCTATTATAGCTTCTCCCTCTTTGATTCTTGGAATTCCTAAAGCAATTGTCAGTTGTATGATTATTTAATCCAATAATAGAACAAGGATTAGAGTCTTGGGGTCTCCCCCTGCCTTGTCTTCCTCCTCTACCTCTACCTCTACCATATCTTCCTCTACCTGGATAGTTATCTTGGTGTGTACGTGCTTCATCATCCACTTTCTTTCCTCTTCCTTTGTTATCTTTGGATTTACTTTTATTAGTATATAAAGAAAAAGATTGATTACCTTTGGAACCTTCTCCATTCTTCATGATCTTGGCCTCTTGAGTAAGTATTTTTCCCATAAGTGTATTGAAATCTGGTACATGCATATCCATGTATAGGTCCATTGTTGTGGTGAATGCTTCCCACTTGTCATCTGCTTTCAGGCCATTGATTACTTGCCTTAAAATTTGTTCTTCATCTATCACTTCTCCAATGCTTCCTAGTTGATCAGCAATATCTTTGATCTTTGTGACAAAATTAGTCACATTTTGCTTGGAAGATTTCTTGAGATAAGACCTTGCAATTGCATCCTTGGAGCAACATGTGCTCAATCTTTCTTGCTCTTCTTGTGTAGGTTGACCTTTATTCCTGAAACTTGGCATAACTTCATCTCCAACTATATAACCATATAGATTCCTACCTTGAAGACAAGCTTCCATCCTTAAAGACCAGGTTGAGTAGTTACCTCTATCCAATTTATCAATTGATGAAGGAAATCCATCTGCCATGTTGTCCAACCTTAATCTGATACCACTATGAGGATGGATCTACATTGATGAAGATGATGTGATGCTACAAAATCTTTGCACTACACCAGCCAAATGAACTCTAGAGATATGTAGTGGGCCCTTTTAGCTTGCCAAAGAATGTACTAAAGACCCTATGTACCTTGTAAGATATGAATCAATACAGATATGTTGGAGTTGATCCAAGAACAAAAAAACTTGGTATTTTTGTTCGTACACGTGTTTAGTGTTTTAAAAAAATCTCTAAGCACAACCGCAAGTAGCTTAATTCCTTTTGGGGAACTCTAATTAACTTAGTAAGCTAACAATCATGAGTGATCTAATCAAAATTTATGGACTAAATGCTGAGAAACGTATTTAGCAAATCATATCTCCATCCCGACATTCAGGGGCTGTTATAGTCATCAGACCAGTGAGAAAAGATATGCCAATATCTGATGACCCCAAGAAGCAATGCTAATGAAACTTTGTAGGATTATAGTAGACAGTATTCTAATTCTATCATGCTTTAAATCATGGCAAATGATAAACTACACACTGAGAACAAGCTCTGAGAAGATCATTATTCTGATGGAGTTATGACAGAGAAGTAGAATGACAATATAATGATCATATATGTATTAAACATGTACAAATACAATGTCATTGGCAATCAAGCATTGCTCAATGTGTGAGAGCTGAAAGAGCTATGAGGTGAGCTCTCACTTCACAATGAAAGTACTACAAAATGATCACTCTAATGTGATATGCACGTGGGTCTTCTTGATCCTCTTCTTATAGTTGAACTTGGTGCCAAAGTTTGAATTCAAATTCAAGTTTCTACCTAAAAAGTGAATGCTAACATATAGGATAGATTCTCTCATTGTTCAACAACCAAGTGATATGTGATTTAGAGCTTCCTAAATCCTCGTGGGTGTAATCTACTTTTACAAGGATAAATGTGAAGTATTTTTACAAGAGGTTGATCATATGAGGTCCTTCATGGGTTATGCCAATAAGTTAAGCATAAGTGAATTGATCAACCATGTGGGCTTGGGTATATTTGCACCAACAATGTGTCTGTTGATCCTTTGGATGCCATTTAGATCATCACATGCCATAATTGGTGTAGACTAGGACTAGGTCTCCTGCGTTCAAGCCCTTATCCTTCACATGTGCATCAAAATATGCTTTTTGTCTTTTCTTGGCTGCATAAATTCCTGCTGCACCTCTTAATCTTGTTTCACCTAGTCGTTCAAGGTCAAAGATTTTGGAGGAGAGTGCATGGCCTGTCCAATCATGCTCTTGTGCTACTTTCAATGTAGGTATCAAGAAGTCCAATGGTAGCCTTGCATTTTGGCCAAATAGGGTGTGTCTTGGAGTACCGTTTTATAGGCAACTCTGTATGCCCAAACATCATGGTGTACCTATTTTTCCTAATCAGAGCGTTTATTATTCACTAATTTGGTTAGCACATTGCATAGAATCTTATTTGTGCTTTCGGTTTGCCCATTAGCTTGTAGATGATAGGGGGAAGACTTCTTGTGTATCACCAAGAACTCTTGAAGAATATTTTCAATGACTTCATTCAAGAAGTGAGTGCCTCTATCACTTACTAGCTCTATAGGTAGCCCGTATCTTGTGAACACATTCTCAAATAGGAACGCAGCTATCGTTTGAGCATTGTTCTTCATTGCTACTTTTACTTCTACCCACTTGGTTAGATAATATGTGGCCACAATGATGTACGCATGGGAACTCTTAGCTGGGGGATTAATAGGACCTACAAAGTCTATTCCCCACTTAGAGAATGCACGTCCACCCATCATAGGTTTCAAAGGCATCTCATCTTTGCGTATAAGATACTGAGTTTGCTGACACACATCACACCTCTTCACATAGGTATGTGCATCCATGTGAAGCATGGGCCACCAAAAACGTGCAAACAGTATTTCCTTGATCACCTGATCTGGACCAAAGTGTCCTCCTGCTACACCTTGGTGAGCAGTTTCCAAGATCTTAAGATATTCATCCTCATGGACACATAATCTGAGGTAAACATCTTTACCACACTTGTATAAGTTATCTCCAATGAGTGAGTAATCTAGGGCTTCTTGTTCTAAACTTCTTTGCCTAGCCACTGTCATCTCTTGAGGGAATGTATTTGTCCTCAGGAAGGCTACTAATGGTTCACTCCAATCTGGTACTAGAGACACTTGGTACCGATTAGCGTGTTCCACAGGTGCTCTAATACAACAGACTGGGCATTCCTTACACAACTTATGTACATCTGCTTCCATAGTAGGCCAATGCACTCCGAGTCTCCTTAGTGTCTGTAAAGTTCTTTGCTTCGAGTAGTGTTGCTGTAATGCACCTACATGTGCCAATTGCAACCATTTAGCGTGCTCATCCTCTTCCACACAACAAGCTAGTATCTCGTGATCTGTATGTTTCTACATACTCCTTGCCATGATATGGTACTTTTGGGCTTTTACTACCTCTCTATCTTGAGTGTGTATTACTGGGTGGTTAGGCCCGTATGTCAATACTGGCACCAATGTCTTAGCCCACTGAGGTACAACTTCCAAGTTAAACAAGTAAGCATCAGGAAGGTCATCTGCTACTCCTTGTGGGGCCTCTCCAGATGTGAGCCTAGAGAGATGGTCTTCTCTCAAGTGAGTTTTGCCTTTCCTCACCACTACCTCAAAGTCATATTCCATTAGTAAGAGAAACCATCGTACTAATCTACCTATATTGCATGGCTTGTTTACCAAGTACAACAATGCTTGGTGATCAGTAAAAAATTGAAACTTATTTGCAAGCAAATAGTGCCTAAACTTTTTAACCACATATACCATGCCTAATCCTTCTCATTCAATGGTCTAGTTTTGTTCAGCTGCATTCAACTATCTACTAGCATAGGCAATTGGAAGATCCATATTACCTTTGCCTGTAGGTTGTGCTAGCACACATCCAATAGCATAGTTGGATGCATCCACATGCACATGAAAGGGCTTGTTCCAATCTGGTGTCGTCAAGATTGGTGCTGAACATAATCGTCATTTAAACTCATTGAAAGAGTTCTCACATTCATTAGTCCACTCAAAATTGGTCAAAATTCCATACAGAGGCTTTGCAATGATGGCATACATGTGTATAAAATGTTGGTAATAGCCACAATGCCCCATGAAAGCTTGCACTTCCTTGACATTCTTTGGCCTAGGTAGTTCTGCGATAGCTCTCACTTTCTCTTCATCAGCGGATATGCTGTTCTTCGACACTATTTGTCCTAGAGTCATGCCTTGCCTGACCATGAAAATGCACTTTTCTGGGTTCAGGCAGACTTGATATTCTCTACATTTGTCAAAGATTTGCCTGAGTTTAGGTATATGTGTCTGTCTAATGTTGGAATGAGCACAAAGATCATCAACATAGACTTCTAAATTCTTCCTCAAGAATTCTTTAAATACATGACACATCAGTCTTTGGAAGGTTGCGGGCGCATTGGTAAGCCCTGTAGCCAGAAAATCCATCAAGGAAGTTGTACACTTCGTTACCTGCTACTCTTTCTAGGAGATGCTTCATGATAGGAAGCGGATAGTTATCTCGAATAGTGGCTGCATTAACCTTCTTCAGGTTAATGCACACATGTAGCTTTCCGTTCTTCTTGGGCACTACTACGATGGGGGATACCCACTCAGTGTGCTCAATTTCATAGATGAATCCAGCTTCAACCAAGCGATCTATCTCTTCTTTGATTTTGGTAGCATAATTATCATTATATGTGTATGGCTTTTGTTTAGAGGGTTTGGCATCTAAGGTCATGGGGATAGTGTGTGAGCATATGTCAGGATCTACACCTTTCAAATTCTTTTAGCTCCAAGTGAATACATCCCTGTACTCTCTTAGCAAACCTATCAACTCTTGCTCTTCTTCTTCTGTCAGCTCATGTCCTATGTAGGTGCATCTTTCTTCTCCTTCTTTTGTGGCTACGACTATTTTCTTGGTGGTTTCTTTGTTATCATAGGCCTCCCCTGATTGCACCTCATGTTTAGGCATTCTTATCATGACTCTCCTATCATCTATTTCATACTTCTCAAATTTTTGAGGGACCTCAAACAAAGATTCTTCCTCCTTCGGTGTGACTTCTCTCTTCTTCCTTTTTCTGCCTTCACTCTTGGTGGTCACTTGTGTGGTTAACCTCACATCATTTGTAAGTTCATGCTTCTGAGGGTGAACTTCCACTTCGTAGAAATATTCCTCATCTGATGCAAAAGGCGGGTCCATAATGATTGACTCTAGATCAGAGTCACTTGCATCCTCGAATGCATCAGTGCTAGGTTCACATTCTTCAATAATTGGATCACACATGATTGGCTCTATTGTGAAGACTAAAATGTCATAGCCATCCTCATCACAGTGGGGTGTCCATTGTTCTTCATTGATGGCTACATCCATTGTTGCTAAAATTTCCGCCCAACCGTGGGGTTCAAATTCTTCATCAAGAAATACTACAGGTGCATAGGCTCAGTCTTGAATGGATCTATGTGTTTCCTTTGCACCTAACTCTCTGGTGTGTTCTCTTTTCTCTTCCTCTACTTCTACTTTGCACATCCATAAGCATGTGTCTTCATGCATCCATTAGGATCCTAATCCTATGGAATGCACTGACTATGTGTCATCCTTAGCTCTATGGATGGGATTCCATTGAATAGGCAGTACGTCTGTATGAGAGTAATCCTTGAGGTTGACTTTGGTTGTAACACCTAAGTGTTGCAAATACAAAGCATTGGTTCCCCCATCTTGTACCACTTGCAACTACCGCATAAATGGTCTTCCCAAAATCATCTCGTAGGCTTGATTTTTGCTCAAGTCACATATAGCAAAAGTATGCTCGAACTCAACACCACATGTAGTGAGAGTTATTCCTTCTAGCAATCCTATGCGTCTCTCAATGTGACCATCGGCCATCTGCAATTTCATTCTTGTTGGCTTGAGTGTTGGTTTGCCCCAGTGCTTCCATAGGGAAGTGGTGGCAATTGCAACTCCTACATCTGAGTCCAAAATTGCCTTGGTTGTGTATCCTTGATGGGTAATGGGAAGATAGGTGTTCCCTTCTTCGCCTTCACTCATGTCTCCTATCTTGTCCAAGGGTATTTTAGGCACTATTCTATGAGATCCTACCTGCGAACGAGGTTTTGCTACTTCTGGCACTTGATTAGCTACGTGTTTCCACAGTTTTGGCCTAACCTTGAGTAGCTCCTCTAAAGTGAGGTTGCATTGCACTATAGTTTTTTTCACTACCTCCGTGTTCTTGGGTATGACTAAGTCTTCGTTTCTTATCATGACCGTGGGTGCTCTCATACAAGTAGACTTAGCTTCACATGGGCCTATGAAATGGGGTAGTTCCTGTAAGGAATTAGACTCAAAGTCTAATCTCTCATGGGATTGGGCACTCTCCTGCTCCTCATAAATAGAAGGAATGTCCTGTGGGAATTGATCATGTGTATCATCCACAAGTTCAATGGGAGGAGGGACTTCGCTCTCTTTAGCCCATTTCTCTTCTTGAATCTCTCGCAGGAACTCTATTGAATACCTATTCATAGAAGAAGATGTGTCTGGTTCGGTGGAGCTAGGCACATAACCTCTGGGGGGAATGCTTATTCTTTTACTTGTCTTATCTCTTCCTTGGGAGTTTCCTTCCTTGGTAGATCTTGCAATTATTCTCTCTAACTTCTCTAACAGTCCATCAAAGTGCAATTGTGCCTTAGTTGAGCAAGACTAGTTGAAGAGGTGACTGGCTTCAAACATGGTCTGAGCCAACGTGACCATTTTAGCACAAAACTTGGTTCTTTCTATCTCTAGATCAACTCTAGCGTAGCATTTGTCATGATGTATCACATTTGGCCCTTCTTGGATTCTGGCCTAATATGCTTTAAGCATCATGTCTATGTCCTTAAGAGTGGGGTCAGCTAATACTGATCCTACTCTAGGTGGTGGTGGAATTGTAGGAGGTGGGTTGGAAGGTGGTGGATTAAGCTGTGATGGGGATGGAGGTGGTGGTGTTATGTGAGAGTTTGTTTGAGAGGTGAGTTCAACAATTTTGGCTTTTGTTTTTTGTATGCTTTCTTCTAGTTCGCTCATCTTCTTAGAAAATTGTAATTTCATCCTTTCTCGGCTATCTTTCCAGTCTCTTGTCCATTTTTTGGTTATGCTCTCAATCTCACTAACCTCAGAAGTCTTTTCTTGGCCTAAGCCTTGGTTGTGCTGCAAAGCCTGAGCTTTGGTAACCACTTGCACTGGTGCAATGGAAGTTACACTTCCTATAGAGTCTACGACTAATCCAATAATGTTGATGGGCGTGATTTTCAACGTATTGTTAGGGTTCTTAGGACAATCTCGCAAGAGATGCTCTTTCCCACAATCGAGACAAAAACCTTGAATTGTCATAGATTGGGTTTGCGTAGGTGCAGGCATAGGGGAGTCACAAATGAGGTGATCTTCTTGACATCAATAGCACAGTCCTCTAGGAAATGGGGGTCTTACCTGCCTAGGCTGAGGCCTAGAGTTGGGATTTGTGTACATGACATTTGCATACTCTGGCTCCCAACTGGGTTCACTAGGGTATTCATAGTAATATGACTCATTATGCTCAGGTGACTGCATGTAGTAAGCATGTGGGCTATCAATGTGAGTAGAGTCAAAACTATGATCACTAGGGTTGCTTTCTGAAAGAAATGATGTTACTGGCACTATGGCTCTATTCAAATTCTCTTCTGCACCCGCGTACTTCACTGGGATCACATTGGATGGGGTTGGGGGCTACTGAGCTAACACCGGCTGAGGTCTTTGTTGGTTTTGGTAGGGTTGCTGATAAGGTTGTTGTGGTGTGCCATATTATTGTGGTGGGTACTAGTTTGGCTATCTTCCTTGTTGAGGGTATGGTTGTGGATAAGTTTGCCTAAATGTTTGCTTATTGTATGGGCAATCTTGCGCAGTGTGGTTGGTGTATCTTCTCTCTATGGTGCAGTATTGGCTGTTAGGGTTCACTTGGGGTTGAGCCATAATGGGACATACGTTCGCCATATGATCACCTCCACAAGTATAGAATCTTTTCGCTGGGCAGACCTTGGTATTTTTTTTCTTGATACACCTAACTTCTGAGCTATTTTCTCCGCAAGTTCCTCAATAGATGTGGATTGCGTGGAAGTGAGGCTAGTAGAACTATCTGAATCTTTCTAGATTTTTGAAAGCTCTAATTCCTCTCCTAGGTTATCCTCAATGTCAATGCACATGCATACACACTCTTCTATGGTTCTAGGGTCCTTCAGGTACACATATGATCTGAGTTTGGTACTTAGCAATCCATCCAAGAATAGAGCCACTTGTTTGGCTAGTGTGGGTAACTCAAGAACATGACATCTCTCTAGGTATTGCCTAAACCTTCTTCCTGCAAGTCTAACGGTCTCTTGAGGTGTCTGCTTAAAGCTATGAATCAGTGAGGATGTATTGTGCCTTATTCCACTCTTAGAGAATTCAGTAATGAAAGCCTCTAGAAGTTGGTCTATGTTCCTGAACTGTCTCTCATGTAGTGGTTGAAACCATGTAAGGGCTATGTTCCTAAGGGTTAGACCAAAAGCATTGTACTGTGTGAATAGGTCCTCAACTTGTTCAGCTCTCAAGACTTGCCTAAACTCAGCCACATGATCGTATGGGTCTCCAGTACCATCGAAGTAATTATTCATGGACTTAACCAGCTGAGTTGGCCTCAAGGTTCTAGTGTGTTCTCTAGGCCTTGGCAAGGGAAAATCATCAGCATTTCTTTGGTTTCTTGGGTCTCTAGGTCTCTCAGTTTCCACTCTATCCATCTTTGTTCTCATCCTTTCTCTTCCCATGGGGTGGGCAAAACTTAACTTTGGCCTGTCTCTACTTCTGTCCCTTTAAGCTCCATGAGCTTGAAAGAACTTCGAGAAGCTTGTCGAAGGTAGAAAAGTGTGTTTCGAAGCGATGAAGTTTGGTCAAGCCAACCGGCACAAGACCAGCCCTTGAGCTTATGGAGACTCAAATAGACCTTATAGGCATGTGATAAGTGCAAATAAACACACTATGTACCTTGGAGCATCAAGGAGAATGAGTCGATACAAAACAGATAGGTTCGCGGGTCGACTAGCTCAAAAAACTTACTATCTATGGAAGAGACAATGAACTTCAAATGCCCATAGCGACCAGTGTGATTACAATTAGAAAAAATCCTTTTATGGGAGTGATACACATAGGGTTGAGTGTATGGAATGCACAAAAGTATAAGGAATAAGCAAAATATGCTATAGGAATGAATGCGACATTCACCGGTGGTACTTCCTATTTTTCAGGAATACGTAGAGATTGACCCCGAGGCAGAAAAACTGAGATTTCTCCAAATCTGCTGAACCAAATTCTTTGAAAATGTACAGGCATACGCTATACACTAATACCTTTCCAATGAGTCCTCTTGCATTCAATTTGGAGCTCTGAGGAGAGAGCAGCAGCCTCTGCAAGATTACTGTTGGCGAAGAAGATGATGCAAAAAATTGAAGGAGCAAGACAATGATGGTCACGTGTATGTATATTGCTTCCATGTATAATACAAGTGATTTCAACTCCTTATATAGCCTCTAGGAGTGTTCCACGACTTTTACAACTTGAATTTGAATTCAAATGAAGGTGGGAATGGTTGTTGGAGGGAATCAATTCACTTCCCTATAATCTAGAAAAAGTGAAGATCTTGATTGATCTACTTTTAGGTGACTTGATTTGCTTGATTGAATGCAACTTCAACCACCAAAATTTCGTGGGATTTTGGCTCTATATTTCTACCTTTACATGTGTACAACTCAAGGCTTTTACAATGGTAAATGAGCCATCAAAATATTCTCAAAAAAATACAATAAATGAGCATATGAAAAAGAACTCTCCAACGGATATTCTTTCGACGCGATAGCCTTTGATGTAGATCAAATACACCTCAAGCATAGTGTAAGCTTGATGTTCCAACAGCTCCCCCTCAAGCTAAAGTATGCTTGAGTCTTCATTCTTTGATAGGTTGAATACCTGCCATAGCCTACAAAGCTTTATTCCATCAAGTGCCTTCGTCATCATATCTGCTACTTGCTTTTCAGTCGGAACAAAAGAAATGTCGATCTCCTTTGCCATGAGCTTCTCCCTGATGAAGTGGTAATGGACTTCTATGTGCTTGGTTCTCGCATGGAAAATAGGATTTGCCGCTAGATGCATGGAACTTACATTATTTACAAATATGTGAGGTTTGGAACTCACAAGTCCCAAATCTGTATACAATGCTTTTAACCATATTTCCTCTTGAGTTGCTATGGTCAAGCCTCTGTACTCTGCTTCAGTTGAGGATAAAGCAACTGTTGGTTGCTTCTTGGAACTCCATGACACTAGCTTTGAACCTGCAAATGCTAAGTAACCAGATGTCCTTTTTCTATCATCCATAGCTCCTGCCCAATCTGCATCTGAGTAGATTTTGATATCCAAATCGGAAGAGTAAGGATAGAATATACCTTTGTTGATTGTACCTTTGAGATACTTAAGTACTCTCTTAGCCGCATCCATGTGTGGTCTTCTTGGTGAGTGCATGAACTGACTAAGCACTCCCACACTATATGAGATGTCCGCCCTTGTGTGAGTAGCATATATCAAGCTACCTACCAAGCTTTGATACTCTTTTATGTCTTCAATTTTCTCACCTTCATAAACACTAAGTTTATGATTCATCTCCAAAGGTGTACCTGCAGGTTTAGTGTTCTCCATTTTGAACTTGAGAAGCAGATCATGAATGTATCTTCTTTGAGTCAAATACATTCCTTCATCTGTGTATATCACCTGCATACCTAGGAAATATGTGAGCTCACCTAGGTCACTAATTTTGAACTCTTCTTGCATGTGTCTCTTGATCCTTTGAATGCCATTTAGATCATCACCTGTCACAATAATATCATCTACATATACACATAGATAGATAACCTCATTGTGATCCCTTTTGATGAATAGAGAAGGATCTGAGCTGCTAGCTTTGAACCCTTGATCTTGAAGATATGTAACCAACCTATAATTCCAAGCTCTTGGAGCTTGTTTCAATCCATACAATGCTTTCTTAAGTCTGCAAACATAAGATGGATGATTAGGGTTTTCAAAATCTGGTGGTTGTGACATGTATACCTCTTCACTTATCCAACCATTTAAGAATGCATTTTTCACATCAAGTTGGAGGAGTCTCCAATTCCTTGCAGCAGCTACACTTATCAATGTCCTGATTGTAGTCATCTTTGCAACTGGTGAGAATGTTTCCTCATAGTCTATACCATGAGTTTGTGAGCATCCTTTGGCAACTAATCTTGCCTTGTACCTACAAACTGATCCATCTGAATTTCTTTTAACTTTATATACCCATCGGCAACCAATTACCTTTTGATTCGGTGACATTGGAACCAAATCCCAAGTGTCCATTTCCTTCAATGCATCTATCTCTTCATTCATGGCCTTTTCCCAATTAGGGCTTCCCTTTGCCTCTTCATAGGTTGAGGGTTCCTCTGAAATAGAGTCTTTTGCCAAGTAGATTGAATGCTTTGTAACAAATGTGGAATCATATCCATACCTTTCTGGTTGTTTCTTCTCTCTTGCTGATCTTCTAGGTGCTTGTTTGGAGCATTCTCCAACCTCTTGCATCTTTGCTTTGCCTCTTGACTTCCATAGCTTGTAATCCCTTTCTCTTTCAGCTTGGTCGTCGTCTGTATCACTTCTTGGATCCTGGACCTGTGTATCATGCTTGCTTCCTAATTGATGAGAGTCAGAATCAAGATCATATGGTAGTGTTACCTTTTGTTTATCTTCATCATACTAAGACATGTGTTCTTCAAACACAACATCTCTACTTGTAGTGAATTGCTTGGTTGAAGGATTGAAGAACCTGTAACCCATCTGAGTTGAATCATATCCAATAAACACTGCCTTTGTTGCCCTTTCATCTAGCTTACCTCTTATTTGTGATGGTACATGAACATAAGCTAAACAACCAAAAACCTTGCAATGTCCAAGACTAGGTTTTCTTCCATGCCATGCTTCATAAGGAGTCATACCTTGAAGTGATTTGGATGGTAGTCGATTGATAAGGTACACTGTAGCTGAAATAGCTTCTGCCCAAAGATAATGTGGCAACTTCTTCTCTTCAAGCATTGTTCGGGCTGATCCAACCAATGTCTTGTTTCTTCTCTCTGCAATTCCATTTAGTTGAGGAGAGTACATAGTAGTCACTTCCCTTTTGATACCTTTGTCCTGCAAGAACTCATCAAACTCTTTGGAGAAGTATTCTCCCCCTCCATCAGATCTGAGCTTCTTTAGTGATCTACCTGTATGATTCTCCACATGTGCAAGATACTTCTTGAAGCAATCAAATACTTCATTCTTACTCTTGATAAAGTATAGAACAGTCCATCTACTATGGTCGTCAATAAATGAGACATAATACCTTGATCCTGTCAATGAAGGTTCTTGACTTGGTCGCCATACATCTGTATGTACTAAGTCCAATAAGTTGTTGTGGATGTAGCCTTTGTGGTTGAATGGTTGTCTTTGTGCCTTCCCAATGTGACATGCATCACACCTGTTGATCATGTGTTGCTTTGATATGTTCGGCAGTCCTAGAACACTTTGATCCCTGCATATATCCTTCAAGGTTCTTTTATTCACATGAGCAAGTCTCTTATGCCACACTTCAAGCTCACTTAGGGTTTGAGACCCAAAGTTGAATAGAGCTATATTCCTGGTATCTCCTACTTCAAAAGTAAAGAGCCTACCATGCTTCTCACCTCGGGCTATCTTCTTGAAGCCTTGACATGGATCTTCCACAAAAGCTCCATGTTGGGTGAACCTAACTTGCAAGCCCTTTTCAACTATTTGGCCTACACTTATTAGGTTTTTAGTGATAGTGGGTACATAGAGAACCTTACTCAGAATGTTTGTCCTGCCATTGGAAGCTTTGACATTACCAATCTTCTCCACATTGTGCTTCGTGTCATCCCCTGTTTGCACTTCATGTCTATGCTTTGGACTTTCCAAGTCAGATAGAAGAGCAATGTTGCCTGCAACATGATTTGAGCATCCTGAATCTATGTAGAACAAATAATCATCTTCTTTACCTTCTTTGTGGCTTAGATTCATAAGAAGTAATGAGTCTTCATGTGGTTGATCTTCTGAATAATTGTTGTAGTCCCTTCGATTATAGCTTCTATTGTTATTGTTGACGTTGTTTCCACCTCTGCCTCTATTACTGCCATATCCACCTCTTCCACTTCCTTTCTGGGTCTTCCCATTGAACCAGCAATTTTGAGTGGTGTGGTTGGTCTTATCGCATATGGCACAAGGTTGAACATTCTGACCTTTGGCTTTGTCTTGCTTTGGTCCTTTCTTCTTCCCTTTCCACTTGCTCTTGTTTGCGAAGTTGGCTTGGGAAGTCTCTTCTTCGTCTTCTTCCTTCTTCTTGCCTTTCTGCTTCTTATCCTTCTTATCTGCATATAGAGCACTAGTTGAACTACCATGATAAGAGTTACCTTCCTTTATGCTATTATTGGCTTCTTGATTGAAGAGTTGTCCAAGAAAGATGTAAAAGTCTGGAGTTTGCACATCCATGATGAGATCGTAAGCCGTCGTGAAGGATTGCCATTGCTTATCACTTCGAATGCCGTTGAGAATTTGCCTCATGATGACCTCTTCTTCAATCAGCTCTCCAATGGATGCTAACTGATCCGCAACCTCCTTGACCTTGGTAACAAACTCTGTGATGGTTTGTTTAGGTGTCTTCTTCATTTGGTTGAACTCGTTCCAAAGATGATTCTTTCTTGCTTTGGTACTAGCAGAAAAGAAAGTCTCGAGGGCATCCCAGGTCTCTTGAGATGTCTTGCATCCTCTAATGTGTGGTAATAGAAAGTCAGAGATAGAGTTTAGTATGTACGACCTTGCTTGAGCATCCCTTGTGCACCAAAGTGTGAGCTTATCTGTCTCCTCTTGTGTAGGTCCTCCTTTGGATCTTGGAATAGGCATAGCTTCATCACCTGCTACAATTCCATAAAGATTTCTACCTTGCAAATAGGCCTCCATTCTGATTTGCCAAGCCGCGTAGTTGTGTCGATCAAGCTTCTCGATCATTGAGGGAAAGCCGTCACCCATCTTGAACTAGCTCTGATACCACTGAAAGAACTTGGAGAAGCTTGTCGAAGGTAGAAAAGTGCGTTTCGAAGCGATGAAGTTTGGTCAAGCCAACCGGCACAAGACCAGCCCTTGAGCTTATGGAGACTCAAATAGACCTTATAGGCATGTGATAAGTGCAAAGAAACACACTATGTACTTTGGAGCATCAAGGAGAATGAGTCGATACAAAACAGATAGGTTCGCGGGTCGACTAGCTCAAAAAACTTATTATCTATGGAAGAGACAATGAACTTCAAATGCCCATAGCGACCAGCGTGATTACAATTAAAACAAATCCTTTTATGGGAGTGATACACATAGGGTTGAGTGTATGGAATGCACAAAAGTATAAGGAATAAGCAAAATATGCTATAGGAATGAATGCGACATTCACCGGTGGTACTTCCTATTTTTTAGGAATACGCAGAGATTGACCCCGAGGCAGAAAAACTAAGATTTCTCCAAATCTGCTGAACCAAATTCTTTGAAAATTTACAGGCATAAACTAAACACTAATACCTTTCCAATGAGTCCTCTTGGACGTAATTTGGAGCTCTGAGGAGAGAGCAGCAGCCTCTGCAAGATTACTGTTGGCGAAGAAGATGATGCAGAAAATTGAAGGAGCAAGACAATGATGGTCACAAGTGTATGTATATTGCTTCCATGTATAATACAAGTGATTTCAACTCCTTATATAGCCTCTAGGAGTGTTCCAAGACTTTTACAACTTGAATTTGAATTCAAATGAAGGTGGGAATGGTCGTTGGAGGGAATCAATTCACTTCCCTATAATCTAGGAAAAGTGAAGATCTTGATTGATCTACTTTTAGGTGACTTGATTTGCTTGATTGAATGCAACTTCAACCACCAAAATTTCGTGGGATTTTGGCTCTATATTTCTACCTTTACATGTGTACAACTCAAGGCTTTTACAATGGTAAATGAGCCATCAAAATATTCTCAAAAAAATACAATAAATGAGCATATGAAAAAGAACTCTCCAACGGATATTCTTTCGACGCGATAGCCTTTGATGTAGTTCAAATCCACCTCAAGCATAGTGTAAGCTTGATGTTCCAACAGAGCTTGGATGTTCCAGCTTCTTGGTGGCCATAAGAGACATTAGATCTTGGTTGGGGAAAAATAAATTCACCCTTCCAAGTGTAGGCATGCCTACCATGCTCTGTGACAACAAAGATCCTCTCTGAAGTATTGTCTAAATATGTCACTTTGCCTAGGCTATCAAGATCTTTGAACTCATAGATTATGATCGTTCCTACCTCCAAAAGGCCTCATCGGTCTCTCAGTTTAAGAGTAGATCTATGCTCTTATTGTCCTGGGGAACCCACTCTGGCGTGATAATTCTAGTGAGAACTGATTTGCCTCGAGGGGTTCTAGGCTCTCCACCTATGTTCCCTTGCTCTAGGTCACCTATGTCCGTTTCTGGGATCACATTACCGAATTCATCTGTCCTATCTGGGTAGGTGGTGACCACATACATGGTTCCTTCTTTGTCCAGGTATGCTCCATTTTCAAACTTGACTGCTGGATGTTTGAGTCCGATGGGTTGGTCAAGGTTTCTAATTTGGACCACGGCTCTTCTTAGGCGGTCCTCATAGATGCACGCACCTAATCGGTTGATCCTAAGGTATTCCAATTGAGACTTGTAGGGACCTTCAACCTTTTGCAAGTAAGCCACTCATGAACTTCCTGTGGGTCACTCCATACCTTGAGACATCTCTGATTTGCTAGTTTCAGAGTTAGGGTACTGTGAATAAATACTCAACTTCTGGGCCCAAGACCTAGCAGTGTGATTGACACTAGTGTTGAGCCCATAAAAGTCATGGTGGTCAAAGTCAACTGGTCAAAGTCAACTGGTCAAAGTCAACTCGTCAAACGTCAAAGTCAACAAGGTCAAGGTCAAAGTCAACAAGTGCAAAATCAAAGTGTGTAAGTGCAGGTGTCAAAGTGCACAGGTAGTGCACAATGAATTGTCCACAAAGGGTAAATTGGAGAAAATGGGTTGCAGGTTGCAGAGGTATTTTCTCTAATTTCCCTAAGGTTCAAAGTGTGTTTTAAAGTGTTTTGGAAGGTTCAGGTGAACCCCCTCTTATGTGCAAAAGTGAAGACTTAAAAGGGAACATGAAGGTATGTGAAGCGGCAAAGTGTACGCACAGGTGAAAGAATGGCCCCCCCATTAAAATTTTTGGTTTTAGTCTAAAGTCACTACAGGACAAAACAGTGAGTCGTTGGCTGCCACTTGTGAGGACAATCTTGGGACATCAAAGTGAGGACCAAGATACCATTGCAGTTAGGAGCGTACGTGATCGACACACTCAAATCAAGGCAAGGGCCATTCTTGGACCAATCTTAGAGTAAGCAAGAGAGCATAGTCTAAGGAAGCAAGGGAGAGAACTGCAAGAGTCACTAGTGTGCGACGCAGAGAAGTGGAAGTGAAGGAGTGCATAGGGAGTACCTAAGGGATTGTGCAGAGAGTGCTAAGCTAGTCCCCCCAAGTATATCAAGGTCCCATTGCAGTGAGCGCGTGCCGACAGAAGGTATTCACTCCTCCCCCCTTTGTGGAAGTTTGGTGCAAGGTGTGCACAAGGATAAGCTTGAAGCAGGTGGAGGTCTGGTGCAGAGGAGGCTGACGGCAAGAAGACTTTGGGATATTGGGTATTTTGTAATTGGGCACTCTGTGGAATTGTGCACAGAGAGGTATTGGCTTGTCTTGTACTTCAAACATTGTAATTTTCTTACTGTAATCAATCGGCAGAAGCTTCCAGGTGTATTATCTCTTCTTGTTTCTTCCCTTTTCTCCTACAAACCCTCAAACTCCTTCTTGTCTAAGAATCCACCAACAAAATTTGGCACGCCCGATGGGACCTCCAAGGAGATTTGAGCTTAGGAGAAACCAAGTGCCAAGCATAGAAGAGATTAAGTGTCGACAGAACCACAGTGCTACTTCATCAAACAAAAGGTAAATATATTCTTATCAAGTGTCTTACATTCAGTGGGCTATGAGCTGCTCATGACCGCAACCCGGTCCCAAGTATTGAGGGTCACCTGCAAGCAGACAAGGAGGAAGGTTGTTAGAAGGTCCCCCAGTCCACTATCTTCCACATCATCAGTCAAGAGCATGGCGGGTCAGGTAGACTTGGAAACTTTACTCTCTAGATTAAATATAAAGTTTCCTTCTTTCAAAGGCCTAGCTCAGGAGGATCCAAATGAACACATTAGGAGGTTTTTGGCACTATGTAAGACTAGAGGCCTAATGGGTAGAGAGGATGCTTTTTTTATTCTCTTCCCTGCCACATTAGAGGGATTAGCTGATAAGTGGTTCAGCCAGTTTGCTGAAAACCATTTTACCACTTGGGATGTGATGAAAGATGCTTTTAAAAATCAGTTCCAGCATGGCAACACTGCGGAGATTATCATAGAAGAGCTAGAAAATTTAAGATTAGGTCCAAGAGAAAAGTTCCCAGAGTTTGTGACTCGGGCCAAAGCACTAATGGCTAAATTGCCAGATCCACCACACGACTTTTTTGTCAAGAAATAGTTGGCTAAGCCCCTACCAGTGGCCACCCAATGCAAAATAAAGGAATAAGTGTTACCTACAGTCTCCATAGAGGAGTTCATCAGCACATCCACACGTTTGGAGCAGATAAGGTACCAGTATGGAATGTCAAAGCAAAAGGTCACTGGTTTTGAGATGACTAGACAAGGAGAGAGCACCTCTTCTTAATCACCACAAGAATCATAGATTAAGACCATCAATTTCTAGTGATGAGTCAAGAATTTAAAGTCCTACATGAATTTCCTCGAGTAATGGATACATGGACCAAAGCTGGCATCAAAGCTTATTTGAAGTTTCCAATCTATAAAACAGACTTTGAAAATGCACTCAATTCATGATTCTTCCCAACCAACATATGGTACAGAAATGGAGGATCTAGTGATACAGCTAAGGAAAGAGCTGGAGGGCTTGAAAAGAAATAAGCCCTACAAAGAGGAGGAGAATGTTGTTGCTCAGTTGAGAAGGGAGATTGAAGCTCTAAAGCTCCAAAAGGAGGAGGAGGCCCAGGCAGAGGAATTAGCTCAGCTGCGACAGGAGTTGCAGGAGCTCAAAGGAGGTGGCATCAAGAGTGGACTTTGGTGTTCCATGTGCAGCAAACAAGGGCATATAGTAAGTGAGTGTCCTCTGTTAAGTGTAACTTGCCAATTATGTAGGAAAGTTGGTCATGAGGCCCATGAATGCCAATCAAGGGGAATGCCTGCAACGACATACTGGACACAAGGAGGATCCCTACCAACCACAAATGTGATGGCTGCTGCCCCCAATCAAGGTAACACTTATAACCCTAGACAGAGGGATAATTTTGGAAATGGGCCTAGAAGGCCAATTATTCGTCTCAGATGTGGAGACTGTGGGCACTATCAAAGTAGGTGCACTCTCCTAGAAAATGCCCCTCCTTGCAGAAACTGCCCAGAGGCCAGAGACCATTATACAAATTGTTGTCCTAAGAATCAAGCCTCTTCATCTGGGCCCCACATTCAAATGATTTCTGTGCAGAAAGAAGAAAGGGTAGATCAGGTTAAGGTGCCATCACCATCTACCAGGGTGGTGCATTTAGAAGAAATTGAATCTTTTACAGTGCAGACAAGAAGCAAGGGGAAGGCTCCAGTGGAAATAGGTCAAGAATCAATGATTACTGGATTAAACAGAGACAAAGGTGTGTCTGAAGAAAAAGCCAACACAAGTGCAGATATAAGGCAAAAAGAAAATTTCACAGGTACCAGTGATGCCATTGAATATGCATTCAACAGGGCTCATGAGCAGTTTGATAAGTCAAATGCAGCCCATGCTCTTAAGGAATCAGAAGCTTCCAAACTGCTCAAGTCCATGAAAAAGGAGGTTAGTATTTTTTATTTAATGAAGATGGATGGGAAGTTCAGGTCAGAACTCTTGCAGATAATTGATGAAATATCCACAACAAGTTTAGTGGCAAAGGCTGCTGTTATGCATAAAGATAAATGTTTAGGGGAAGCACCCCTCACAGATTACAAGAGCCCTCGGCTAACAGTCTCTATTAAAGGTCATGAGTTTCATGGAGTTATTGTGGATGGTGGTTCTGGCATTAACTTGATGCCTGAATATACCATGAAAAGGATTGGACTATACCCTTCACGACCTGCCAACTTCACTGTAACAATGGCAGACCAAAGCATAGTAAGGCCTATTGGTGTGGTCCCTGGAGTTCCAGTCAAAATACAAGGTACCATCTTTAACTTGGACTTTGTTGTTTTAAGGCTGCCACAGGTAGAAGGAAGTTTCCCCCTGTTAATTGGGAGACCTTGGTTAAGGCATGCCAATGTGTTGCATGACTGGGGCAAAGACACAATGTGGGTAAAGTAGGAGGGAAAAGAGTTGCAGCAGATAATTTTAGAAGAAGGACCAGACAATCAGAGAAATACTAGTATGATGCAGACAATTGGTATTTGTATGGAAGAAGAAGTGGTGGACAACCCAGAAGCAGATATATTTGAAGGAGCAGATTTATACGAAGATGAAAACATGTTTGGTTGGCTCCATGCAGAAGACCCATCTTCCTGCTATGGAATTTTCCCAAACTCAAGTAGAGAAGAAGCATATGAAGAAAAAGAGGAAATCACTCAAGTTGAAACAGTCTCAGTCAAAGGCCATGGAAAAGAGAAGAAAAGCAAAGTACTCCTTAAGTGTAGCCGTGATGAAGATGCTTCAAATCATATGTCAATGGCCACTGTTTTATGGATCCTGGTATGGATATCAATTGTTATGTCAAGTTTAATGATAGCAAGTGCAGGGCTTTACAAGAATGTGGAAGGAGCACCTGCAAGTCTTTGGAAACATAGGGTTCCATTGGATGAAGAAGCTGGAATAATCAAAATAAACTTTTGCAGATTAAGTCATAAAGTTGCTGGAGGAGATAACATTCTAATGAAGGATTTAGGGTACCCCTATCAGATGACCAGTGTGCCCAAGGAGAAGACAAAATCAATGAAGTGTAGTACAATTGCAGATTATGGAGGAGTCTCTCTGAGTCAACAATACAAGGCTCAGGGCCTATCATCAACAAAAGTGAAGATTTTTTGATCACCTGGAACCTGCAAAATTTGTCCAGGTTGTACATAGTCTTTTCTCGTCATTTTTACTTAAGTTTTAGTAGTTTTCTTTATCCAATTCATGCTTTTTTCTTGAGTTTAGCAAATTTAGTAGCCATTTCATCAACTTTGCGAATGTACAATTTTTGGAATTTTTAGGAATCTTTTCAGCATTTTTCAAGCAATTTTTAGAATTTTTCTATAATTTTTCTCCTTTTTCATGAGTCTTTTTCTTGCCAAATTTGAGGAATAAAGGAAGCTCTCTGTGGTTTTGAGTGAAGAAATTGGTCTAACACTCTAGGAAATTTTTTCAGAATTTTTTGAAGATTTTTTGGATTTGTTTTGCAATTTATTTAGATTTTTCAGGTATTTTTCTTTGTTTTTTGGATAATTAAATAAAAAATAAAAGTAAAAAAAAAAAAGGTCCCCCAAGGCGTTTTCTTCTTTTTGAAAAAAAAAAAAAAAAAAAACCCCCCTCCCCTCCCCCCCCCCCAAACCCCACCGACCAACCCCTCACCGACCACTCCCCCCCCCCCCCCCCAAAAAAAAAACCCCACCGACCAACCCCTCATCGACCACTTCCCCCCCCCCTCCCCCCCCTCCCATGGTTCTTTTTTTTATTTTATTTTATTTTGTTTTTACTTTATTTACAATTTTTTTTATTTTTTATTTTTATTTTCATTTTGAATTTATTTTTATTTTATTATCCGCATAGGCGTTCCAAAAAAAAAAAAAAGAGGTCTTTTTATTTTATTTTTTGTTTTCTTATTATATTTTAATATATATATATATATATATATTTTTTTTTATTTATTTTTTTTTCAAGCTTTTGGCTCTGGATCGTGCCTCGGTTGGCCATTTTTTCCAAAAAAGGAGTCATTTTCATGTTTTTTGGCACCTCTGGACTCAGTTTTTGGCTTTATTTTTTCAAATTCCCACATTTTCTCTGAGTTTTGGTCAAAACCCTCATTATTTGCACACATTTATCACATGTTTTTAATTACCCACATTGTCCACATGGTCTATTCTCACCTTCTCTTTCCTTATGTTTAATAATATTCCATCTGTACCCTCTGTAGCCCTCCAGTTTGATCATTTTAGCCCCCATCCAGGCCCTGATTCCTACTTCCAACCCCTCCCTTTACCAATCTGCCCAGCCACATCCTTCACCCTCCCGGCCCCATCCATCTTCATACCCTCAGCCCTCCCTTCCCATTCCATTCTAACCTCCCCTTGCCCCTCTTTTGCTTTTCCATAACAAAATCCCACTTCTCGTTCTTTTCTGGTGCTTGTTCTGGTGGAATTGGTTGCTGCTCAGATGTTCTCTTCAAGTTGTTGCAGCTCTATTCTCATGGTGTCCTCTATGTTCAAAGTTTTGGTTGTAGCTCTCCGGGACGGAGAGCACATTAGGTGGTGGGCAACTATTGAGCCCATAAAAGTCATGTTGGTCAAAGTCAACTGGTCAAAGTCAACAAGGTCAAGGTCAAAGTCAACAGGTGCAAAATCAAAGTGTGTAAGTGAAGGTGTCAAAGTGCACAGGTAGTGCACAATGAGTTGTCCACAAAGGGTAAATTGGAGAAAATGGGTTGTAGGTTGCAGAGGTATTTTCTCTAATTTCCCTAAGGTTCAAAGTGTGTTTTAAAGTGTTTTGGAAGGTTCAGGTGAACCCCCTCTTATGTGCAAAAGTGAAGACTTAAAAGGGAACATGAAGGTATGTGAAGTGGCAAAGTGTACGCACAGGTGAAAGAATGGCCCCCCCATTAAAATTTTTGGTTTTAGTCTAAAGTCACTACAGGACAAAACAGTGAGTCGTTGGCTGCCACTTGTGAGGACAATCTTGGGACATCAAAGTGAGGACCAAGATACCATTGCAGTTAGGAGCGTACGTGATCGACACACTCAAATCAAGGCAAGGGCCATTCTTGGACCAATCTTAGAGTAAGCAAGAGAGCATAGTCTAAGGAAGCAAGGGAGAGAAGTGCAAGAGTCACTAGTGTGCGACGCAGAGAAGTGGAAGTGAAGGAGTGCATAGGGAGTACCTAACGGATTGTGCAGAGAGTGCTAAGCTAGTCCCCCCAAGTATCTCAAGGTCCCATTGCAGTGGGCGCGTGCCGACAGAAGGTATTCACTCCTCCCCCCTTTGTGGAAGCTTGGTGCAAGGTGTGCACAAGGATAAGCTTGAAGCAGGTGGAGGTCTGGTGCAGAGGAGGCCGACGGCAAGAAGACTTTGGGACATTGGGTATTTTGTAATTGGGCACTCTGTGGAATTGTGCACAGAGAGGTATTGGCTTGTCTTGTACTTCAAACATTGTAATTTTCTTACTGTAATCAATCGGCAGAAGCTTCCAGGTGTATTATCTCTTCTTGTTTCTTCCCTTTTCTCCTACAAACCCTCAAACTCCTTGTCTAAGAATCCACCAACACACTAGCCTCTGAAGACCTAAGGCTTTGTTGATCTCTCCCTAGGTGTCGTCCTGATCTAAGGTTCATACGCCTGAATGAACACTCCCAATTTTTACCCAAAGTACAACCTTGTTGCTGATTCTTTCTTATTAACCACTGAATTCTTTTTAGTTTGTTAGTGTGTTTATAATCTTGTCTGATTTTGCATCATCAGGAATATTTGAGTGATTTTCCGCACTTTAAGTTGATCGCACTGCCTTAAATTCTTTTCCTTTAAAGTTATCGATCACAAAGAGATTATGTTTCAGGTTGAACTTGAGTGCTTAGGTAATCTTCAACTTGATAGATGCCTATCGTCACCCTATCTTACTTATAGACCAACTCGCACTTAGCCTAATCTAGGAATTGACAAAGAGAGTTGAGAATAATCCGACCTGACTTGCTGATCCCTTGCTCTTTGGTGCTCAAGAACCCCGTTCTCAAGCTTGCAGAATTCCCTTGCTTTGGATGCCCTCTAGTGCTCTCAATGGACATGTAAGAGTACCAAAGTTAGCTCAACATTTAACTTCAAATGACATAACGATTCATTTTCAATAATGTACTTCAGAGCCCAAATTGCCCTTGTCTTTATGGTCAACAATCCTAGAGATCCCTCATTTTTCTTCCCCCTGAGTATGGCCAACTTCAAAATACCCTATCTATAACTCCTTGTATTAGTTTTACAAAACCAACAAGACCAGAATCACTAAAACGGAGTTCGTATGAGGAAGTTATGTCTATTCAGGACTCTAGGGCTAAAATAGGATTAAAACAGGCTAACAAGCAAGTAGGAATAACTCACAATGTGTTCTAGGGCTTGGCTATGTTCTAATGACCCTTAATGTTTCCCAAATTCTGGCCAAAAATAGACCCAATATCTTTTGCCCTTAAAAAATAGTTGAATTTGCCCATCAATCGCGATCGAGTGGTCTGTCAATCATGATTGATGTGTCATTCGCGATCGATGTGTCGATCGCGATCGACACGTCCGTCATGGCTGTCAGTCGTGATTGATGGGTCAATCGCGATTGACACGTGGCCCAAAATTTTAGTCAATCGTGGTCAAATAATTGTTGACTTTGTCGATCACGATTGATAGATCCGTCGGGACTGTCAATCGTGATTGATGGGCCAATCGCGATTGACACATGGCACGTGTAGAATGTGTCAGTTGTGGTCAGTCAATCATTGAATCTTTCAATCGTGATCGACGTGTCGGTCGCGATTGACGAGTCTGTCGGCAGGTGTCCGTCGTCGTTTATCAATCGCGATTAGCAAAAAACTGAGGCATATCAAAATTTTAAACACATATTTAAGATGCTCTAGGCCTAGACATCACATTTATGGACTTAATTTGGCAAGTTGATCAATTTTTTTGTCAGTCTTGATTGACAGGGGTCAATGCCTCGGGACTTGCACAGTCAAAAATTTGTACCCGTTGAAGCTGGTGCAGCTGCTGGGGATGCTGATTCCTGTAGAAAATCTCAAAAAACACACAAAAGCACAAGCACACAAACACTCTCTCACTCTCTCTCACAGGTGAAATGAGGGGAAATGGTATAGGAAGGGTGATATGACCAAAAAACTGAAAATGTCGTGATGATGGAGATGGAGGTGGGAGATGGTGATGATGTTGATGGTGATGAAGAGGGTGAAGAAAACAAGAGAAAATAGATAAAAGTAAGGAAAATACCTATAACTCCAACGTCTCAACTCTACTTCTTACCATCACATGCTCGTCCTCGAAGCTCGATCCTTGGCAACGGCACCAAAATTTGGTGTAGCTCAGTGATGAGTAGCACCTCCTTTAATGTCAATCCGGGAAGACGTGAGGATGGTATGAAGACCTCGAACAAGTGATGGCACAAGTGTGTGAGTGAGAAGCACACAAACATGCACACACATATACGCACACGCGCACACAAGGCAAGAACAAAGAGAGAGGCAATGGAGTAACTTCTATTCCAAAAGAGTTCTCATATAAGTTCAAATCTACAACAAGCTAACCTCAAAAATGATCTCTCTAGCTCTTTATATAGTTTTTGACTAGCTTTGGTCCTGTCCAGACCTACTGTTCGGCCTAGTTAAAAATTAGGTTCTAAGGCTATTTTGGAGGCTCAAAGGAGCTTTGAAAATTATGAAAATTGGTGCATAAATACTGCTAATACTCCTCAAGCTCAAGGACTCCTCAGCTTGTACAAAATGGAGTAGCAACAATCAAAAATGATATTTAAAATGGTGTGAAGTGACTAAAATCACTATTTGGGAAATATTAATTCATGAAAAATGATAGGCCTATTTGTCCGATCTCCATTGACTGCTTTGCCTACTTGGCCCTTCTCTTTGCTCTGATTCTCTTCGTTGGCTTCCTTGTCTCATAAGTCCTTGACTGCCCTGGCCACTTCCAACACCTTGACATGGATCTTGTACAAAAGCTCCACGTTGGGTGAACCTAACTTGCAAGCCTTTCTCAACTATTTGGCCTACACTTATTAGGTTTTTTGTAATAGTGCCACCCCTACCTCCAACATGTTCAAGCCATTGACATCAGACACATGTTATGCCACATGCTTGAAAACAAGGAGACTAGGGAGTCAAGAATCCTAGTCCATCAAGAAAATACAAGCAATGCAACTACTCTACTCACACAAAGGAGAGACATGCATAGGCACACACACACCACTCTCACACACTCACAAAGACACAATACATAAATGTAAATAGTCTTGGAGTAAAAGAGAGCCTTCTTCCATTCATAAGAGATATTACATGAGAGCACGTGGACCAAAAGCTCCCCTCTTTACAAAAATGAGCTTCTATATATAGGCTAAGCTCTATTCCCCATGTGCTCTTTTGAAAAGTCAAAAAGTGAATCTCTCTCTAACTAACATATCTTCTAGGATACTCCAAAATCAATTCTTGTAACCACCGAATCCAAAGAATATGCATGAGTGGGATTTGTACGTGGGATTGTCCTAGAAGATCCAAAAAGATGAGGTCTTCAAGAGTTTCCTCCACTGTGGTATAAGGAAATATTAAAAAGTGCTTTTAGGAGAGTGTTCATATGTGACACTCAAATATATACAACGAGCTTTATTCTCATGGTCTAGGGAGGGTTCCATGCACAATTGAGGATGTGTGCATACCCTACAACCCAACACTCTCCTCCGACTAGACTTTGTGATCCTCAACAAAGCTAAGATAAGAGGATCATACATAGTTGAACTTATCCAAGTTGAAATCTTTAGGTCTTCATATCTGCAACTCTTCAGTCTGCAAAGCTTCAGGCTGCAAGTCTTCAAGTCTTCATAATCTTCAAATCTGCAACACTTCAATTTTCCAATCTGCAAGCTATCAGTCCTTCCTTCAATCTGCAAATTTTCAGACTTCAGAGCTAGGAGACACAATCCCCTTGGGGGGCAGTCAGACCAAGAGCAGCCTTTCTTGCTAAAAATGCGGCCATTCCTATTGAGCAAGTCCTGAAAACTACAATTCAAAACTTCATGTGCATAATAACTACCAGCATGGAGCACGCCAGGAACAATTTTTATCAAGGGTTGTGGCCCCTTTGAAACCTGCATTGAATTCATGCAACCAGGCCCCATAGCAACAGAAACAACATGGATCATGATTCCAAGAGTACTGTTCATGATATAGACATTCACATCATAGCAACCAGAAGTTCATAACATCCATAGCAATTTGGGAAAAATAAGCCTAGCATTCATAATACTTATTAGAGCAATCCTTGCTTCAAACGTATCTGCAGGAACCATGTGCTATTTTTCAGATCTTAGTATAGCCTACAATGTCTTTCAAGTAATGTTTTAGAACTCTACATTAGTTAGTCCGGATTGTTGGGAAAGATCGATGGACACTTCAAGTGATGAGTTGGTACAGCCAAATCCTGCTTAGTACCAGCCCTTTATAACTTTAGAGTTGATATGTGGAACCTTTTAGCTTTCCAATGATACCATAAAAGTGCCTATGTACTTTGGAAATGATGTACGAAAAGATTGAGTCAAAACAGACTACTTCTAAATAGAAGAGTCCAAGAAAACCTTCTATTTTGGATCAAACACCTGTTGCTTGTAATGCTCAGTGCTACCAGTACAGTAGGAATCGAAACAATACCTTTTAGATGTATCTAATTATCTTAGTAAGCTACCGATTCCAAGTGGAATTACTTGAAATGATCCACTATACACAGAGAAATTAATTTAGCAAATTGATAATTACTCCCGATTGTTTAGGACCTTTATAGAGTTTGACCAATGAATGCTTTGATGCACTTTTCTCCAAATTGGCTAACTAGATTTGCTTCACGCTCCGTTAGCATGTAGATAACTTGGAGCTGATTCCAACAAGCTATAGTTCATTGAATTTGGTGGAGAAATGAGTGAGATATGAGCAGCACAAGTTGATAGTGAGAAATGACTATAACAGAGATATCATAGATGAACAATGTAGGTATAATGTATTAATGAACAATGTTGTACAAGATCATAGGCTTGGTAACCATAGCCTTATAATAGAGATCAGTGAAGAGTACAATGTAGGCCTTACACATAAGCAAAATGGCAATGAAGAGCTCGAGAAATGATCACCTCTAACGTCCGCGACTTTTTCAAGTGATCTTTTATAGATGCTACATTCAAATTTGAATTTGAATTCACTTTTGTCTCTCTCTAAAAATTGATCCTTCATTCTAGGAAATATTCTCTCAATTTAGTTGTTACCTTCTTAACTAACAAGTCCACGACTTTTCATGTAGGTGATACAAATATTCTCAAGTCAAAAAGGAAATGACTTTTACAAAGGTAAAGAAGTAAATCTCTACTAGCAATGGTTTCCATGGAGCTTCATATGTGTATGTGCTACAAGCCAAATGTGTAGGCTTGTGATTTGTACTAACAACTCCGCCAAACATTTTGGCTTGGTCTTCATCTTCAATCTTCATGAATACCTTGCAATCCAATCATTGCTTTAAACCTTCAAAGTTTTGTACCATCTAATGATTTAGTCAACAAATCTACACATTGCATGTTAGTTGATACATATGACAACTGAATATCCTTGCTCAATAGCTTCTCTCTCACATAATGATAGTGGACCTCTATATGCTTGGTCCTAGCATGATAAATAGGATTAGTTGCAAGGTGTAGTGAATTTGTATTATCCCTAAAGATCATTGGAGATGTAGTATGCAAGTCCAATTCTGTATACAACAATCTAATCCATATGGCCTCTTGAGTAGCATTGGCCAATCCTCTATACTCTGCCTCTGTAGAAGATAAGGCAACAATAGGTTGCTTCTTTGCAGACCATGATATTGGCTTATCACCTACAAATGAAAGATATCCTGAGGTACTCCTCCTATCATCTTTGCATCCTGCTCAATCTGCATCTGAATAAATTTTAATGTCCAAGTCTGATGTATAAGGGAAATACAAACCATGATGTTGAGTACCCTTAAGGTACTTTAAGATCCTTTTGGCAGCCTTGAAGTGAGGTGCCCTAGGCTCGTGCATAAACTGATTTAGCACACTTACTCCATAAGCAATGTCTACCCTTGTCAACATAACATAATTCAAGCTTCCCACTATGCTTTGATAACCTGTAATGTCTTCAAGTACATCTCCTTCATGAGCACTTAATTTTAGGTTTACCTCCATTGGAATATTCTCGTCTTCAAGTACATCTCCTTCATGAGCACTTAATTTTAGGTTTACCTCCATTGGAATACTTGCAACTTTGGCATCTTGCAAATGAAACTTCTTCAACATATCCTATATATACTTTCTCTGAGTAATGTAAATTCCAGAGTTAGTATAGACTAACTCAAGTCCAAGAAAATATTTTAGTGATCCAAGGTCACTAATTTTGAACTCCTTCATCATCTGATTCTTGATTTGTTTGATGCCATTAGCATCATTACCTTTGATGCAGCCACACTTACCAATACCCTGATGGTTGGCATTTTGGCCATAGGTGTTAGAAGAAGTATTTTTTGATGAGAAACAATTGTAAAATGTCAAAAAATTGTAAAAATATTTATGTAACTGATGTAAAAATAAGGAATAGTCTTCCTTATGTAGAGTAGAACCTTATGTAATTTTTCTAGAATTTTTGGAAACTCCTAGATAGCATATTTTTAGAATAATAGAGGAAAGGACCAAAATTCAAGTGTGAAAAGGGACACTTGAAAATGTATAAAAGACAATTTCCTCTATTATGAGGGGGTTGGTTGATTATTTGTTTACATGCTGTCCAAGTGAAGAGAGAGTTTCCTGCTGAAAATCGTGTTTTCTCCTCTTTGTGTGATTTCTTGAGTTATGAGTCTATTCCTTGTGTATTCATGGAGATTTGTGAGCTTCTATTGTGTATTTCTGTTGAATGTGTATGAAGAGAGTTGAATACTGATGTGTTGAGTGAAAAATTGATGTAAGATGGTGCTGGAGATGAAAATTGTCTGATTTTACAGAATCGCGATTGTCTCCTCTAAAGGTTGCAGGTAACATTTTTAAGTTTTGACTTCATGCATGTATTCTGCTGAGAAAATAACATGTTTTAGACACCAAGATTGTGGAAAATGATGGAGATTTGCTCAAGATAATCCAAACCCTAGAAATTCCTCTTCATTTTCATTATTCTCAGAGATCCAACCATTTACCTCTTATTTCTTGGATTCTATCATGTAGAAGGGGTTGTGGTCTCATATATACTTCCAAGATTGACAATTAAAGATGTATTGTTAATTCTTTATGCTAAATGATTGGAGAGGATAACTCCAAAGATCAATAACAAACATTTTTTGGCGCCATTGCTGGGGAGTATATCAAAAGCTTCATTGAAGTTGGACCTTGCTGGACCTTCTAATGTGATGGTATTGAACACATGGAAAAGGTAATATTTCTTAATCAAGAAATGTAAAACATGAAAAGGTAGATTTCTTTGTTTGTCTTTTGGGGAAAGAAAGCATTAATTAATCTTTTGAGAATAAGAAGTTTTGAAATTTTTGCAAATTGATAGTTGCTCATGACATTTTTTTGAAGTAAAGTGCAGGTGTGTGAAAAACTGAATCAAGAAAGCTGATGATAAGGTAAAATGTGTCTATTCTTGCATTTGTAGATTGTCTTTTGATCAAGTACTAAGCAAAATTGTTGATCTTGGGAAGATGACAAGATTGCATTAGGGAAAAGTCAAGTTAAGTAGCTAGATGCAAGTAGATAAGATCCATTTGCAGCTAAGTCAAAGTTATAATCTTGAGAAAAACTGAATTGCATCTTGAAAAGAGAAATGTTTGAGTTTATCTTTGCAAAAATTGACATTTGCATTTCTTAACATAATTTTCTTTGGGAAATTTTGCTCATTAACTGTTTTGATAGCCAAAGCATAGGAGAGTATAACCAATCAAGGGACACAAGATCAATAGATCACCAAACAAGAAACCCTAAGTGAAGTGTTTACCTTAATTTAGGGCAAAATACTAAAAAAATTCATAAAATTCACTAAAACAATCAAACAAATTTCTTTTCTCCTTAGGAAGATGGACTGAAGTTTTGTTGACAAGTGTGGAAGAGACCAGGTGGTAAGAAAGCAAAAAATTTGCCAAAAATTAGAAAATTGAAAAAAAACACGATTCTCTACACAGGATCGCGATTTTCTGGATAATTTTGTGATTATGGTGCAAGATTACAAGTGTCAGTTGAACTAGAATTGGTAAAGGGTACTAAAGGGAAACAAGAGAAAAGAATACTCAAAATTGCAAAAAATAGGAAATACAAAAAAATCACGATTCTCTGCACAAAATCGCGATTTTCTGTAAGAGAAAAATTTTTGGAAACTTGAGTACAATTGGGTTTTTGGAGAAAGGTAATTGCAAGAGATTTCATTAATATTGAGAAAGTGAAGGAAGCTAAATTCCAAAGAATCAAGGAAAATTGAGTATCAAGTACAAAATCGTGATTTTCATCAATAGCCAATGGGAGGGATTAATCATGAAAAAATTAAGAACTAAGGATTAAAACCAAAAGTTGTGGAAGAAAGAAATTGGACAAGTAAAAAAGTGAAAAACAGTGAAAATTGCACAAAATTGCGATTGTGTGGACACTATAAAAGTCTGGAGTTTCAGAAAAAACTCATTCTTGAGTGAGAGAGAGAGAGTGAGAGCAAGATCAGAATCACGATCTTTTGCAGATTAAAGCTTCTGAGATTTCTGGAACCAAGCAAGCAAGGTAAGGAGCCCTTAATAAAATTTATTGGTTTTTCTTTACATTCACATGGTCATTAAGCACAAATAAGCACAAAATCAACCAAAAACACGGAATCGCAATTTTTTAAGTTTTTGAATTTTCTGTGAAAAAATAATATATTTTACAAAACCCTTTTATTGCATGTCAAAAAATAGTTAAGGCAATTCTATAGAAGAATTAAAAATTTGAAAATCAACACTTGAAAAATTAAAATAAAAATTGATCAGAATCGCGATTCTATAGTCAAACACAAAATCGCGATTCTCGAAATTAGAAGCACAAAATCGCGATTCCTAGAACACGATTTTCATAAGAAAATCGTGTTATTTACGATTGTGAGCAATCACAATTGTCTGGGAACAAAATCGTGGAAAACACGATTTTGAACACAAAATCGTGGAAAACACGATTTTAAGCACAAAATCGTGGAAAACACGATTTTAATCACAACATCGTGGAAAACACGATTTTGAGCACAACATCGTGGAAAACACGATTTTAATCACAACATCGTGGAAAACACGATTTTGAACACAAAATCGTGGAAAACAGATTTTAAGCACAAAATCATGGAAAACACGATTTTAATCACAACATCGTGGAAAACACGATTTTGAGCACAACATCGTGGAAAATACGATTTTAATCACAACATCATAATAAATATGATTTTATTCATAAAATCATGAAAAGTAAGATTTTGAGCATAAAATCGTGGAAAAAACACAATATTGAGCACAGAATCATGTTAAACATGATTTTATTCATAAAATCGTGGAAAGCACTATTTTGAACACAAGATCGTGGAAAACACGATTGTGACCACATAATCGTAATAAAGACGATTTTGAGCATAAAATCGTGGAAAACACGATTCTAATCACAGAATCGTGGAAATTAATTGAATGATCCTTAGGTCTGGTAACAAATTGCACATACATTCCTAGCAAGAACTGGGAAGGAAAGACATAGAGCCAGAGCCAGTAGAAGGGGATTTGTAAGAAAGGGATTTAGGGCAAGAAAACAACATGGAGAATTTAAATGAAACAAATGAGCCCACAGAAACTGGGGATTATAGAAACATCCTCAAATATATGTACACAAATAGGTTTGGAACCTATGTATATCAGGATGGAATGCATGAGTTTCTCATTAGATTGAGAAACTTAGAAGTTCCCCTAAACATAACACCAGTAGCTCAATTCAAAGATGGTAGATATGAGGATAGGCAGGGATGTGTATACATCTTCTCACAAGACCCAGAAAATTCAAATGACCTAGGGCAATGTGTAGACAAGAGACGTTGGGAACAGAACCTAGGGCAATCAGATTTGCCAAGACCACATGGAATTCACAATAATGGTGAACAATCACAAGGTAGGAGAACACATACTTCCCCAAATCCTTTTGAAAAGTAACTAGAAGGAATTAATGATTTCCCACTAAGAAGAAGACATCATTGGCAAAATCAGGGTAGAATGCTTAGACCATATCAAGTAGCCAAATGCATGAAAAATCAATAGGAAGGATATTTTGATCCTCATGCTCATGCTGCAGAATTTAGGCAATTAATCAGAGTTGAAGAAGTAGAGGATTACAAAGTCCAATTTGAAGCATTTGGTTTAACCCTAACAGGACCTGCCTTATCTTGGTTCATTCCCTTAAGAAAAGAAATGTATTTAGATATTGAATCCTTTCTAGAAGCCTTCATTGGGGAATTCTGAAAGATCGGAATAAAACATAGTACAGCCACATTAATACATAGCTTTAAACAGCAAAAAGATGAAAATGTCAGAGAGGCAGCTAGGAGATTCAAGCAGTACATTGACAGATGTCCCAGAGAAGAAGTACCTTCCATGGCAAGATAGGTATCCCTATTCATAGAAGGATTACGAAGTGCCCAATTAAGAACACTGGTATATTATAGGAGATGCCCTGATCTAGGAGCATGTGTGAAGGAGGCAATAGATCTAGAAGATAACAGAGGCCAAGACCTGTTAGCATTTGATCAATCTAGAACAAATGAGGATAAAATCCCACCAACAGAAGAGTTGGCTCAAGCCATTGCTAAAGCCCTAGAAGTCAGCACTAAAACCAATTTGATAAATACCAAGATAACAACAAATAAAAAATGCTATAATTGTGGAGAAAATCCTTTGGTATAACAATGTCCATATCAAAAACCACAACACTTGCAAGACAGAAAAACACTCAAATACTATACACTAGAAAGGAAATGGACAAATCACACTAGAGAAGAATGTTTTTACAACAAACAACCCATTAAAGAGAGAGATTATTCAAGTCAAAGAGAATCTGGATATATTGAGCAACCAAGACCTGTACTTGGGTAGCAACCTCCATTACCAACAAATGTGGTACCAGTTAAATACACACCAATAGAGGAGGGAAATTCAAGAATAAGGTCACCATACAAGGAAGATTATCAATGGAATGAGGGATATCAGGAAGAATGGGAAGGATATGAACTGAGAGAACCAGAACTACAAGCCCTAGATTTGGGAAATGGGAGAATTGAGATGGATACAACCACATTCATGTATATAACCAATAATTATATGTCCAATCAAAAACCTCAGTTCAAAGGGGGATCAAAGATAACTTGTTATAGATGTGGGGGAGAACATTTCATTAGAGACTGTCCACAACCTCCTACATTAAGAATAGAGGGAGCCTATTGTAAGGATTGTGGCAGGGAACATTTAATAAAGGATTGTCCAAGAAATCCTCAAAAACAGCAAAACGTATCTAATAACATACCACTGAAAACAGTCAACATCATGGACAAGAAGAATTGAGTGACATTGACCAAGTGAATGTAAATGCTATAACAAGGGCACAAGCTAAACAACACGAAACAACTAAGGAACAAAATGAAGGTTCAGTTTCAAAGGTGAAGAAAAATAGACAAAAAGGGAAATGGGAAAGGAAAAAAATATTGGGTAAAAATTTGGAAGAGGAGAATAGGGAACAGCCAAACAGTACTCTCTCTCAAAAAACACAAACCCAGTCAGAGATAAGAAACTCACAGAGTCTGGACACCATGATAAAAGCATACAATGGAAGAATTCAAGAAGGACCAAGTGCTACAGATCATGTAATGGCTTATCCTATGCCAGACCTAGAACATGAAAAGATGCAGAAGTGTAAACAAATCATACAGGAAGCACAACTCAAACTAGGGGAAGTAGACAATTCTCAAGAAACAGTTGAGGAATCTGAGGCAACAAGAACAAGAGGAAACATTAATAAGGAAGAAAGCCCACAGATAACATTACAGGTGAATATAGATAAACAATGTACAATTCTATATCACACCACATTGGAAGAATTGATAAAACAGAATCCTCATTTACAAAACAAAATGAAAAAATGGGAAACAATACCAGAAAATCTTCATCCACAACTGCAAGAATTGGAGGAATTGTGGTATATTCCCATTGATAAGATAGGAGGATATTGTGAAGGAGAAGAGGGAAACTCAACCCTAAAAATACAATTTGGAAAAAATCATGCCAAAGCTATTCTGGATAGTGGATCAGGAGTGGCCATCATGACTAAACAAACTTGGGAAAAATGGGGAAAAAATGAATTATTACCTACCAAAATGAGATTACAACTTGCAGATGGTCACATAGAAAAACCCATAGGAATATGGGAAAAAGTGATTCTGGACATATGTGGAATAGAGATAGAACACACTTTTGCCATAGTTAAATTTCCACTATCTACTTCATATGAAATTATCCTAGGAAGGCCATTTATGAGACAAATGCAAATTGTGCAAGATTGGGGTAATGATTGTCTATACCTTAAGAGCAAAGGAAGAATAACCAGAGTGAATCTAAGAAATGGGCATTATTGTGACATATCTCCTTAAGAATGGTATAAAATACATCAAAATCAAGAGTTAAGTGAAGAGTCAGAGATGGAAGACCAGAATGAAACTGAATCATCACTATGGAAGTGCAATATGATAAGAAATTTCACAAATAGAAAAGGAAGATTGAGATGTGTGGAAGGAAGGAAGTTACAAGATGAGAACTATATACCACAAGAATTCAAGGATGAAGAATTTGAGCCCTATGGGTGGAAACAAATTTTGGCTACCATGGATCTGGCCAGTGATGAGTATGTAGGAGTGGAATTTCAAAATGAAGAGGGGTATGATGTTTTTCACATAGAAATACAAATGATAAAGGTATCAAAAGCAGAAGAGGACCAGGAAAAAGAAATGATATTGAAAAATGGGAAAACACAATATTTAGAAAAAGTAAAAGCTGAAGATGCAATAAAAGATAAAATTTTAGGCAAATACAGGAAGAACAAACACAAGGAAATAGAAAAAGACCAAGAGGATGAAAAGAAGGAGAAAATGACAATCAAAGACCAACAGTTTGATGTACCAACAAATTTCAAGACTTATGAAGTGGAAGACGTCTACTTCTAAAAATGAAACCAAAGAGAGAAAAGAAGAAAGGGGAGGCTTATGATAATGAGGAACAAACTAAGAAGGTTGTGATCACTCAGGAAGAAGGGGAAGAAAGACATATTGTAGTAGCAGATGACATGACAAATCAAGAAGAGGAGGCATTAAGAAATTTGGCCAAAAATTATAGGGATGTGTTTGCTTATAGCTACAAGGATTTGAAAGGTATTGATCCTAAAATCTGTGAGCATAAGATTCCTATTACACCTGATGCAAAACCTAGCAAACATAGACATTACACATTCAATGATAAATACTCTGCTAAAATCAAGGAAGAAATTGACAAGCTGTTGGCTGCCAATTTCATCTATGAAATTGAGTATACAGAATGGATATCTCCTATAGTTGTGGTGTTGATGTATAAAACACCACAAGAAATGAATTAATGTGACACTAGAACACCTCTATGGTCACCATTAACTCATTGCCACTCCAAACTTTGAGAAATGATAGCTTAAAGTGAGAACTTTGCTTCTACAGAAATTCCTAGTCACCGAAATGACATACCTTCAGTATTTTGCTAATTTCTCCTAGCTCAAGTATTATTTCTTGATGAAACTTTATAGGCTGAAACTAGAAGAGTAGAGCTTTCCAACAAGCTATCATATGCATCAAACGGAGCTCTAGAACTCAAGTTATGGCCCTCACAAGATGACCCTGTATGACCTTCCAAAACTGGAAATCTTGCCTCTTTTAGTATTCCTGATGTCCAAAAATAAAAAATTCGATGCCTGGCATCGAATTTCAGTCCAAGTCGATGCCGGGCATCGACTTTGAGCTTTTTTAGGCCCTTTTTCTGCACCAGAAATACTCTCTTTTACACACACATGAAGAAGACCACTTGTATGCTAGAAGTCGATGCCAGGCATCGACTTTATGCTCAAACTCGATGCCAGGCATCGAGTTGCTCCACAAACTTCATATTTTTAAAAGATTCAACAACAGTTAACACACAGAGAATGAAAAAATGACTTTTGAGCCAAGATTCGATGCCAGGCATCGAATTGCTCAGAAAACTTGAACTTTTGAATTCATCACACAGTAGGCAAACATGGAGATGATGAAGAGAGACTCATACACAGAACTTTACTCAGTTCTTCTCATAACTATAAAAAACTCAGAAGTTTTTACAGTTGCTTTCTCACTCAGAGAAGCACGACTATACACAGTCGTATAAAATGAACTTCTTCTTCTACTTCTTCTCTCTATTCTCTCTCTCTCTCCGCGTCAGTTGATACAAAATAACTTATATAGATTTTCTCATTCCCGTGATTTTTAAAAAACTTCTAGAACTAAAGTGAACTAACTTTACAAGTATGATACACTTGTGAATTTGTCCCTTCACATAGGCATGGGGTTTTCTTCCTAAGATTTGAACTTCAAATATATGTCCAATTAGTGATTGTTTCTCCAACAGCTCCCCCTCAATCATTAATTGACATTCTCTGTTCCTTCATATCTTCTTCTTTTCTTTTACTCCTGCCATGCTTTTAAATCTGCTGGTCTTCACACCATCCAAGCTCTTTGTCATTATGTCTGCTAACTGATCTTTAGTAGAAATGTACTCCACTTCAATCTCCTTCTCCATTACCTTTTCTCTGAGAAAATGATACTGTATCTCTATGTGCTTTGTTCTTGCATGAAATACTGGATTTGCTGCAAGATAGAGTGAACTCATATTATCTCCATGTATTGTAGGTGTACCTTGATCAATGCCTAAGCTCTTGAACAATGTCTGCATCCATATGACTTCCTTAGCTGCTTCCACAAGTCCTTTGTACTCTGCTTCAGTTGATGATAATGCTACTGTATGTTGTTTCTTTGAACACCAACTTACAAGCTTATCACCAATGTATATCATGTAACCATGAGTTGATCTTCTGTCATCCTGGTTACCTGCCCAGTCTGAGTCACTATAGGCTCTCAACTTCAAATCTGATGTAAAAGGATAATATAATCCTTCCTTTATAGTTCCTTTGATATATCTGAGAACTCTTTGACCTGCAATCCAATGTGGGTCCTTTGGACAATGCATGAATTGTGACAAAACTCCCACTGCATAACTAAGATCAGGTCTTGTTAGTGTAGCATAAATCAAACTACCCACAAGAGATTGATACTTCCTCATATCTTTGTATTCTGCACCATCATATTTACTGAGCTTGTGATTAACTTCAAGTGGAGTTGAAGCTTCTCTGCAATTTTCCATATCAAACTTCTTCAACAAGTTCAGAAGATACCTTTCTTGTGACACATATATGCCATGATCTGTATAAGTAACTTCCATTCCAAGAAAGTATGATAACTTTCCTAGGTCACTGATCTTAAACTCTTTCTCAAGTAATCTCTTTACCTCCTTGATTCCTTCATCTGAAGTACCTGTGATTATAATGTCATCTACATAAATACAAATGTAGATTGTGCCTTCCTCTGTTCTTTTGATAAGTAGACTTGGGTCTGCTTTTGAACTTTGATATCCAAGATCATTGAGATACTTCACCAGTCTATAGTTCCAAGCTCTTGGAGCTTGCTTCAATCCATACAATGCTCTTCTCAACCTGCAAACAAAATTTGGATACCTGGAATCTATAAACCCTTGAGGTTGTTCCATGTATACCTCATCTGATATGTATCCATTCAAGAATGCATTTTTTATATCCAATTGACTTAGGGTCCATCCTTTTGAAGCTGCAATAGCAATCATTGTTCTTATAGTTGACATCTTAGCTACGGGACTGAATGTCTCATCATAATCTATGCCATAGGTCTGGGCATAGCCTTTCACCACCAATCTAGCTTTGTATCTGGCTATACTTCCATCTGCAAGCTTCTTCACTTTATAAACCCATTTATTTCCAATTACTTTCTTACCATTTGGTTTAGGAACAAGTTCCCATGTCTTGTTCTCCTCGAGTGCATTAAACTCTTCCTTCATTGCTTCTTCCCATTGCTTTTTACCTTTAGCTTCATCATAGTTCTGAGGTTCTTCATCATCTTTGACCATATATGCATAGTTCTTCTGAGTTATGTAAGAAGTATCATAAGAATACCTTTCTGGTTGTCTTCTAGTCCTGCTTGACCTTCTTGGTTCACATTCTTCATATGTGTCTGGATACACTTCTTCATCAAATATAGGAGCTTCTTCATTCATTCTTGTTAATCCACTTCTGGATGTACTTGCTTGCATATAGTCTTCATCTCTATTCACCTGCACAATTGATTTTCCTTTCTCACATCTTCTTACCTCTTCTTCAAATTCTTCAGCTGTATGACTTTGATCTGCATACCAACTTTTCTGTTCATCAAATGTAACATCTCTAGAAACAATAAATTGTTTGGTTAGAGGATTCCACAATCTGTAACCCATCTGCTTTTCATCATAACCAATGAACACATATTTTTCTGCCTTTGGTTCAAGCTTATGTCTAAGTTGTGATGGCACATAAGCATATGCAATTGATCCAAACACTCTACAATGATCTAGTGTTGGTTTCTTACCCCACCAAGCTTCATATGGAGTCATTCCATTGAGAGCTGCACATGGTAATCTATTCACAAGATATGTGGCTGTATTCACAGCCTCAGCCCAAAGATAATTTGGACAGTTCTTCTCCTTTAGCATAGCTCTAGCAAACTCAACCAAAGTCCTGTTCCTTCTTTCTGCTACACCATTTTGTTGTGGTGTATACCTGCAAGTTATTTCTCTCTTAATACCTGCATTCCAAAGATAATCATTGAACTCTTGGGAGAAGTATTCTCCCCCTCCATCAGACCTCAGTCTCTTAAGCTTTTGACCTGTGACTCTCTCTGCATATGCATGAAAATGCTTGAAAGCTCCAAACACTTCTGATCTTTCCTTCAAAACATATAATGTTATCCATCTTGTAGCATCATCAATGAAAAGAACATAATACCTTGAGCCACTGATAGATCCTTCTTTTGTTGGTCCCCATACATCTGTATGAATGAGCTCAAGTACTCCATCATGTTTGAATCCTTTCTTTTGAAATGGTAACCTGTGTGCTTTACCCATTTGACATGCTTCACATTTATAAACCATATGTTGACTTTGCACATTTGGTAATCCTAGTACAGACTGATTAGCAACCATAGCTTTAATTCCTCTTTCATTGAAATGACCTAATCTCTTATGCCAGAGATCAAGCTCTGTAATCACTGCTTCACCATGTGTGAGCAAAGCTTGACCAATGTTCCCTTGCACTCTTAAAGTAAAGAGTCTACCTTCTTTCTTACCAGAGACAATCTGATTATATCCATTCTCTGGATCTTCCACAAATACTCCTTCATTTGTAAACCTGACTTGAAAACCTTTTTCAACTATCTGTCCCACACTAATCAAGTTTTTAGGTATTGTAGGAACATACAAAACATTGGTTAGCAAATCTGCTCCACTCTTGCATTTCACTTTTCCAATTGAATGTACACTATGTCTTGTATTATCACCAGTTTGAACTGTGTGACTAGAAATGCCTTTTTCCAAATCTGACATCAATTCTATGTTTCCTGACAAATGATTAGAACATCCAGAGTCAATGTAAAATACCTTTAGATCTTCTTTGTCTGATGTGCTGATTGAATTCATCATCAATGATGTATGACTTTCATTCTGTGTGTCATTTGCATAGTTGTAGTAGGTGGTGTTGTAGGATTGATTCTGTCCCCAACTTCTTCCTCCACCTCTACCATAGCCTCCTCTTTGACTTTGTCTACCTCTTTGAAAATTACTTTGATATCTTCCACCTCGACCTCTGCTATTGTTGTTTTGATTCTGGTTTGATCCTTGTTGGTTGTGCCAACAGTCATGAGCCAAATGATTACTCAATCCACAGATCCAGCAAGCCTTTTTGTTGTTATTTTGATTACCTCTTCCTCTTCCAAAACCTCTTGCTCTTCCTCTGCCTGTGCCTTTACCTCTTGCATAATAAGCTTGAGAATTAGACTCCTCTTCATCCTTTGCTTTACCTTTATCTCCTTTCTTCTTATTCTTCATGTACATTGCAGAACTTTGACCTTTATCTCCATCTTCCTTCAAGTCTTGCTCATATGTGAGCATCAAACCAAGCAACTGGTTCAAATCTGGAACATAATGATTTAATGAAAGTTCTGTTGATAAGACAAAAGGTTTCCACCTTTCATCCCCTCTCAAGCCTGCAAGTAGTTGAGCAATCAATCTGTGATCTTCAACATCTTCATCTATGGATCCAAGACTATCTGCTAGATCCTTCATCTTAGTGACATAATCACTAATGGTTTGACTTGGCTTCTTCTTGAATGTTGTAAACTCTGACCATAGACTTGCTTTCCGTGCTTTAGTAGTGCTTTGGAAATGATATTCCAATGCATTCCATATATCTTCTGATGATTCCAATCCTCTGATGTGTGGTAGCAAATGATCTGAGATTGTATTGTAGATGTAGGCTTTTGCACTTGCATCCTTCTTCTGCCAATGCTTTAAAGCATCAAGTTCTTCTTTCTTTGGTCGGCTTTCATCTTCAAATACTGGCTTCTCTTCTTCACCTGTTACATATACCATGAGATCCTTACTCATAAGTAAGGCTTCCATTCTCATTACCCATGCGGGGTAATTATCTCTGTCCAGTTTGTCAATGGAGATATGATCTGCCATAGTTCTTTCCTTCTGCTGCAACCTGTGAGCTTAAAGGATAAAGGATAATACCTTTTGAAGTTCTTTGTGTATGAGGATACTTTGAAAGTAATCTTTTGATGCCTTGTGTCTTCAAATGCTTCACCTTTCAAACTTTAATGGAAAACTTTACAAAACTTCTCGTACCTTTGTCGTCTTCTGCTCTCGAGAATCTTTCTGCTCTCATACCACTTGTTGATGTATAAAACACCACAAGAAATGAATTAATGTGACACTAGAACACCTCTATGGTCACCATTAACTCATTGCCACTCCAAACTTTGAGAAATGATAGCTTAAAGTGAGAACTTTGCTTCTACAGAAATTCCTAGTCACCGAAATGACATACCTTCAGTATTTTGCTAATTTCTCCTAGCTCAAGTATTATTTCTTGATGAAACTTTATAGGCTGAAACTAGAAGAGTAGAGCTTTCCAACAAGCTATCATATGCATCAAACGGAGCTCTAGAACTCAAGTTATGGCCCTCACAAGATGACCCTGTATGACCTTCCAAAACTGGAAATCTTGCCTCTTTTAGTATTCCTGATGTCCAAAAATAAAAAATTCGATGCCTGGCATCGAATTTCAGTCCAAGTCGATGCCGGGCATCGACTTTGAGCTTTTTTAGGCCCTTTTTCTGCACCAGAAATACTCTCTTTTACACACACATGAAGAAGACCACTTGTATGCTAGAAGTCGATGCCAGGCATCGACTTTATGCTCAAACTCGATGCCAGGCATCGAGTTGCTCCACAAACTTCATATTTTTAAAAGATTCAACAACAGTTAACACACAGAGAATGAAAAAATGACTTTTGAGTCAAGATTCGATGCCAGACATCGAATTGCTCAGAAAACTTGAACTTTTGAATTCATCACACAGTAGGCAAACATGGAGATGATGAAGAGAGACTCATACACAGAACTTTACTCAGTTCTTCTCATAACTATAAAAAACTCAGAAGTTTTTACAGTTGCTTTCTCACTCAGAGAAGCACGACTATACACAGTCGTATAAAATGAACTTCTTCTTCTACTTCTTCTCTCTATTCTCTCTCTCTCTCCGCGTCAGTTGATACAAACTAACTTATATAGATTTTCTCATTCCCGTGATTTTTAAAAAACTTCTAGAACTAAAGTGAACTAACTTTACAAGTATGATACACTTGTGAATTTGTCCCTTCACATAGGCATGGGGTTTTCTTCCTAAGATTTGAACTTCAAATATATGTCCAATTAGTGATTGTTTCTCCAACATGTGGTACCAAAAAAGAATGGGAAACTTAGGGTATGCATTAACTTGAAGAAGGTGAATGCAACAACTATAAGAGATAGTTATCCATTACCAATAACAGATCACCTTCTAGAAAGAGTTGCAGGGAAGGAGGTTTATAGTTTTCTAGATGGTTTTTCAGGATACAATCAGGTACCTATAGCATTGGAAGACCAACATAAAACTGCCTTTTCCACAGAATGGGGAATTTATGCTTTTAGGGTCATGCCCTTTGGATTGACTAATGCCCCATCAACTTTTCAGAGGTTGATGTGTCATATCTTCAAAGAGTTCCTGAGGAGTGTGATGGAAATTTATGTAGATGATCTATGTACTTTTTCATTAAAAAGACAAGATCATTTGCAAGATTTAGAGAATATATTCAGGAAATGCAGAACATACAGAGTATGTTTAAATCTAGAAAAGTGTGTATTCTTTGTGAGACTAGGTCACATAGTTTCTAAAAATGGAATTTCAACTGATGAGAAGAAAATAAAGGCTATAATAGAACTTCCAAGACCAACAAATGTAAAGGAACTTCAAACTTTCATGGGACATTGTGGGTACTATAGAAAATTTGTACACAAGTTTGCTGACATAGCCAAACCTTTATATGCCCTAATTACAAAGTTTGAGTGGACCAAGGAGTGTGACCAAGCTTTTGAAACCCTAAAAACTTGTTTGGTTACAACCCCAATTTTGAAAACACCCCAATGGGATAAAATTTTTCACGTTCATGTGGATGCTTCAAATTATGCTTTGGGATGTGTATTGGCACAACCAATAGAAGGAAGCAAATTAGATTTTCCAGTGGCTTATGCGAGTAGGCAACTGAATTTAGCCGAGAAAAATTACACAACCACTGAGAGAGGGGTTGGGAATGATATTTGCTGTAAAAAATTATAGACATTATCTTTTGGCCAACAAGTTTAAGTTTGTTGTGGACCATCAAGCTTTACTATATTTGGTAAATAAACCTTGTCACACTGGTAGAATAGTCAGATGGTTTCTTTTACTAATGGAATTTGAATTTGAAGTGGTGGTCAGACAAGGGAAAACACACTTAAGAGCAGATCATTTGTCAAGAATTCAGTCTAAAGAACCCAGTTCACTTGTAGATGATGACCTACCAGATACTTATTTGTTCAAAGTAGAAAGTGTTCCTGAGTGGGCTATGACTTTAGTACCATTGTTAACCATGGGACCTTGCAGAACATTTGGAAACAACACACACTTAGTATTACAAAGCAGAAATTTTATGTTGCTAGCTAGCCACCTGTATCATCTCAACCATACAGGCATATTGGAATATTGTACTCCTGAAGAAGAGCAACAGGAATATCTAAAAAGAGCTCATTGTTGGAACCCTTGCACTCATGCTTCTAGGGTAGTTACCCTAAGTAATCTCAATAGGATGGGGGTACATTGGCCTAATAAGATTCAAGATGTAACAAAATACATTGCTAATTGCTGGAAGTGTCAATCATTGCAAGATTCAGACTTCATAACTCTATATTGGTTTCAAAAAAATCCAGAGTGGAGTGGAAATATTGTTGAAGAGTTGAAAAGGAAGAAGAAAGGAAAACAAGTAATAGCTGGTGTAGATTCAAAAAATCTACAAGTAATCTCTGAAGAATATCAATTGATAGGAGAACAATTGTATAAGAGAGGCATGGATGGATATTTAAGAATTTGTGTTCCGGAGGATAAATATCTGGAAATGTTGAAAATGGCACATTCTGGAGTGGCAGGTGGACATTTTTCAAGTGACAGGACAGCTAAACTCATATTATATTCTAGATTTTGGTGGCCAACCCTATTCCCTGATGCAAGAACCTATGTAAAAAGATGTGACATCTGTCAGAGGGTGAGTCAACCTAATAGAAGAAATAATATGCCATTAGTTCCATTAATTTCAGCTAGAGCCTTTAGTAAATGGGGATTAGATTTTATTGGACCTATACATCCTCCAGCAAAACAATCCCATGCTGAATACATAATAGTGGCTACAGATTACTTGACAAAGTGGGTCGAGGCCAAAGCCACAAGAAGGAATGATGCTCATACTACTGCCAGGTTCCTTTATGAAAATATCATCACCAGATTTGGACTTCCAATTGAATTGGTAAGTGATAGGGGGACCCATTTTGTAAACCAAATCATAGAAAACATCACTGAATATTTCCTGATCAGTCATAGAAAGTCAGCCCCATATCACCCACAAGCAAATGGGTTAGCAGAAAGTACTAATAAAGTACTTTGCACTGTACTGTCAAAATTAGTAAACACAAACAGGAATGATTGGGATTTACAACTTAATCATGTCCTATGGGCTTATAGAGTGGCTTATAAAACTACAATAGGAAACACACCATTCAATCTAGTATATGGACAAAATGTAGTTCTACCTATGGAATTCCTCATTCCAACATTAAAAGTAGGTAGTCACTACAATTGGACTGGACATGAACTATCAGAGAGAGTAATAGAATTGGAAAAATTGCGAGCTTCTAGACTCCAAGCCATTATGAGTTTATATGTGGACAATAAAAGGCAAAAGGCCTATCATGATGTTCATATAAAAGAAAAAGATCTACAAGAGGGAGATCTAGTTTTGGCTTACACAGTCAAAGAATATCGGAAAAATTTTCAGAAAAAAGCACATGGGCCATATATTATACATCAGATAAGTAACAGTGGAGCTATCCAATTAGCTAACATAGATGGAGAGATCATGCCAAATTTCATAAGTGGATGTAGAGTTAAAAGATATGATCTCCCATTAACCGCTTCTGAATGGAGAAGATTGCAACAAGCTCAAAACAGGAAAAAAGAAGAAGACAACATTAGAAAAGAAGCTCAACAGGAAGCAAAGGAAAGGATAAGAAAAACTAAAGATCATAGGGAAGTCTGTTTGTGTGAAACACCTCTAAGACAAAAAGAACATTTGCCTGTGATAATAATGGATTATCAAAATGAAAAAATTAGGGTTTTGATAGATTCTGGAGCACAAGTGAATCTGATTAGTTCAGCTTTGGTAAATAAATTTAGCCTAAAAAGAACTAAAAGCAGAATCTTTATCAAAACTCTAGAAGGACAAATGATTCAAAGCATGTCTTCACTGTCTATTAAAACCATGGCTCAAATAAGGTAAAGTAATTTTGGATTTTGAAAAAATGAAGCTTAATTTGACAATAAATGACAAAAGTTTTTTGATATTTTTATTGAGTAATGAAGAGTAGGAAGTTCAACAAGATGTTCATGACCCAGACATGGAAGGATTTACTTTCTCAATGGAAGACATACAGACATTACCAATACAAATACTAAATGATCAAGCTTCATTTAATCAAAACCTGGAAAAACTTGAAAAAGCAAAGGAGGATGGACACACAGGAGCAAGATGGCAACCATGGTACAATTTGAAGCATCAAAGCATTAGAACAAGAAGGATATGGAAACAAAGCATCCCTAAGGTCTGCTCATCAGAACAAAATTCTAGAACAAAATGGATATGGAGGCCGAAACATTCAAAAAACTGCTTATCTGAAGGAGATGGATTTCTTCCTGAAATAAAGACAACTAAGGTTAAATATTATTGATTCAAGAAATCAGAGTTGATTCAATGGAAAAATACCATCTGTATTTGATCTGGATTTAGATTTCTTTTCAAAATCAGATCAGAAGGTTAGACAAAAGAAAATCACAACATATTGAAATTTAGAACAAAATCCTTTTACCCTATCCTTTTTCTAAAAAGAGAATTAGGAGGGGAAGAAAAGGAATAGAAGAAATTATTTTTAAAAAAAAGAGAGAAGAAAAAAAAAGAAGAAAAGAAATAGAAGAAATTATTAAAAAAAAGAGAGAAAGAGAAAGATTATTTATTTTTTCCTTTTTATATAAGCACAAAGCAAGATATAGGTAGAAGGATAGCAGGTTTCTATTTATTATTTTGTATTTTTTATTCTATTTTTTATATTCCTTTTTTTTTTTTTTACTTCCATTCTTTTTTCTAAACATCTTCTTCCTGAATGAGAGCTGTCAGAAGTGGGGAGTGCACTAGACATCTTGCTACACATGTGATGGTCACTTTAATTGAGTGTTCTAAAGAAGACATAATTTAATAAAAATATTATTTTCATTCTTCTTTCATGTCATATCAAAATAATTATTATTTTTTTATTTTATGTGACTCATGTGGGTGGAGTTCTTTCTTTTTATGTGTTATATTTTCTCTAGAATGGTGAATGCAAAGGAGTTATCAATTCATGATTTCAAAGCAGAATCAGTCACTCTGTCTAGAGGACACTAGTTCTTGGATAGTGAAGCTGTGATAGAGAAAGTGGACCTGGAGTCAGATGAAGAGCCAGAGGTTCCAGAAGCAGAAAAGGTGGTGAAGGAGCTCAAGGAAACCCTAAGCATAATTGGCCAGCATATATTCACAGTAGGAGTAGGGGGATACAAATATACTATGTTGTGTCAAGAATTCTACAGATTTCAAAGAGTTGTGGTCAATCAGAAAAGATGGAAGGCAGTAGGGTTACATAAATTACTGGAAGAACCTATCTTTTTCATAGATTTTGAAAGAGTGACACAGGTAATGAACAGCCTGTTGGAAGTAGGAAAAGGTAATGATGCTTATTTCCAATGCACAGTCAAGAACAAAGATAATCAGGAGGTGAATATCACTATTAAAGCAGAGCATATCAGAGCAGCTTTGCAGTTCTACCCAATGGGAACCAAGCTTGACCATAGCTTTGTGAAAAAGAATAAAGAAACCTATACAGGATATTCAAAATTTACTGATTTCAAGGGAAAGGAGAATGAGGAATATGCCATTAGGATGTTTTTGCAATATTTTTGCTTCCCAAAACTACCAAGGTATACCATGCCACATAAGTCTGTTACACTGATTATGTTCAACAACAAGGATAGAACTAAGCCCTTCGAAGTCATGGATGTAACCCCGTACATACATGAACAGCTGAAAGAAGCAGCTAAACACTGGGAGCAAAAAAAATATATGAATGGAGCTCAGTTTCTCACCAGGATCATATATCATGTATTGGGAATGGAAGATCAATTGAAGCTGGCTCCAGAGGCACAATATTTCAGAAGTCTTATGTCAGGAATCAAGAGTCCTCCCAGGAAGATGTCTGTGAAAGAAGCAGAAGGACAAACTAGCATGAGGGGGGCAAGAATGAAGAGAAAGGTAATATTTGAGGAAGTGGTTCCTGTAAAGAAAAGGAGGTTGGATCCAAGGAAGGTTGAATTGGAGCAGGATGAAGCAACTAAAGAGGAACATGAAGCTGCTCAGAAGCAGGTCCAATCTTCTAATGATCCTCATCCACCTCAGATCAATAAAGAGCAGTTATATACTTATCTGACTCAAGGAAATAACCAAAGAGCAATATATGAGGCACAATATCAAAAAATGCTAGAAGATTATTCTTGCAAGGCAACAGATTGGGTTCAGGAGGAGGTAGAGCATTATGAAGAGCTTCATGATCAGATGATGGCAGTTGAGTCAGAGGAAGTATTTGCTAAAAGGGAAGTGGAGCTACTAGCATACTTCAAAGAACTCCAAGGACCTCCAGAAACAAGGACCACATTGGTAGCTAAAAGGAAAGTTCAAAAGAAACCAGTACAAAAGAAGAAGTTGGCCAAGAAGGGGAAAGGAAAATCAGTAGTTGAAACTGTAACTATAAAAGAGACAAAAGAAGTGAGAGTAGGAGAAAATCAGAAGGAATCTACTATTGAAGAAGAGTCAAAAGTGGAAAAACCAGAAATAGGAGGATCTTCACATTTTTCTTCAGACTCTAAAAGTGACATTGAAAATTTCTTATTAAAAAGTTTGAACTTTTCAGTACCTAGTACTCCTAATGTGGTTACACAGGCCACTGAGAAACATAAAACACATGAAGAGTTGAGAGAGAAGCCTCAAGAGAAGCAAGTCCAGGAAGAAGCAGTAAAGCAGCTTAGTCCTGAAGAAGAAAGAAGGATGATGAAAGGAAAAGCAATAATGGTAGAAGAAGAAAGTGAAGTAAGAAAGGAATTCAGTTGTGGACTGGTGCATTCAGGACTAAAGTCAATATGGACAAAATCTTCCCAACAAACTTATGTTAAATTTGATGAAGGGAAAGTAGAAGCAGAAAAAGGGGTACAGATAAGCAGTTCAGCCATAAAACAGAAGGGTGCAGAACAAATTCAAGAAACAAAGGAAACAATAGAAAAGAAGAATATTCAAGAATTACAAGAAGGAGGCTTAGAAAAGGAGATCAACCAAAGCATAAAGGATGTACTTTCTGATTTGAATAATAATGAGGAGACATTAGGAAAAAGGGTGAACCCTGCATGGGCCTTGTAAGGATCCCTAATTTTCAGGGATTAAGCCTCATTCTGCTGTTGTCTAAGGGGACAAAGTGCATTTAATAGGGCACTTTTTAGTAGGCTGGAGTAGGCTTTTTTTAAGGCTTACTAGGCTCCTCTCTCTCTTCTTTTAGAGAGAGAGAAAGGGAATCTACTTTCCACATCATCAAACTCGAGCATGTATGGGAATAAAAAAATGATTTTTTTTTTAAAGTCTCAATTTCAGTGTTTATTTACTTGAAAGGGCTCATTTTTTAATATATATGTCAGAAGTGACCTTTTTTGAGTTTAGTTTTTAATTTTCCTTTTGAAAAAGCAATATTTTTAAAATCCCTCCAAAAGTAGAGTGCCACATCATCAAATCCGTAACTACTCTTCACCCAAAAAATGACTTTTTCAAAATTTCAACATTTTTGGCTATTCTCAGTGGAAAAACACACTGTTACCCATCCTCATCCAAGAAAACAAACTTTTCTTGAGAAAATCATGCTCTAGCATCTCTTCCAAACAAATTTCTGGTCTCTTTCTCAGTATTGTTTAATTGTTGGAAAAGATGGTGTTGACACCTATTACAAACCTCACATTAGGACGTCCTCATGCCCCAGCATCAACAAGTATCCATGTTCGTGTGCCCAGAGAGTTTGCTCCAAATACACAATGCAACAATGATGTGAACTCTCAAAATGAGCGTCGTGAAGCTGGAGAAAAGAATATTGATCTTTGGACTCATGGTTCATTATACCCTCCTGATCCAATGTCTTCTTACCATCCAACATTCCATAACCTCTCAACTTTACTTCAGTTCATCGGTGCCGGTAAAGCTGGGCTCTTAGGTTATTGTCAACGATTATCTACACATTCAACTGCCATTACTGAGTATTGGATTCAACAATATCAACTAAATCATACAAGGTTGGTCACTTTTGAAAGCACAATCATATCTTTACAAGAAAAGCTTGCAGAGCTTGAAAAGCATATGGAAGAAAAGGAGAGAACAATTGAGAAATTTAAAAACACTATCCAACACTTGAGAGAGACTCCACTTGGGATGCGACGTAGGAGACGATCATTAACATCCTTTGACTCTCTTTCAATTGGTGGTGGAGCACGCAAACGACGAGTTTTTGCAATAAGGTTTGGCTTGTATTCGTTTCTCTTTTTGGAAGACTTTATATGTATATATATATATATATATATTTTTTTTTTTTTCTTGTTATGTAGGTCATTCGTTGAAGATGTTAATGCATCATCAACAACAGAGGATCAATTCAAGTTATTAAATTCTTGTTTGACCAACAAGCAGGTGGTTAGTATTTTGGAGTCACGGATAGGAAACCTAATCAAGAAGAAAGTGATTAAAGATTTCACAAAAAAGTTACAAGATATTATCACTCCTAGAGACGTGCAGATGGTATGTGATGAAGCAGGAATTAGTACTAAAGGATACAGTGCATTGTACAACCTTTTGAAGCATTCATTAGAAAGAGAAGGTATTTTACAGAATATGTTTCCATCTCCTTACAAGGTATCGCTAAAGAAGTCAATGTCCAATGAAGATATAACTAGTATTCTTGGAAACTACTTATATATAGAGGATATTATGCCTATGTCTATTTATCATTTATCTACATCCAAAAAAGAGTTGAAAAGCGCAGTTGGAAATGGATTTCCTTACACAAAGTACAACAACATATTCGTGGATTTGGAGAGGCTTCAACAGGCAATGGTTCAATTTTACAAATCTACTATACCAGGTATGTGCACTATTGTTACCTTGATATACATTGTATTTTGATGTTATAAAGATTTTGCTAATTTATGCAGATTGTAATACCAAATTACAGTTTATATTGAAGTTAGATGAATGCCAGATTATAAAGGGACGACGAATGGAGAGATTGAGTTTGACACTCATGAATGAAGCTATCAGAAATGCCATATCTGATGAAAGTTGTAACTCTAGCTCTAAGTCTACATATAGTGTTCAATCCGAGAAAGAAATATGGTGGTTAGGTGCTATTGAAGTACCTAAAGAATCCAATGATGTTCTTTCATGGATTTTTAGTAGGACCCCATGGATCACTAAAGTAATACTTTCTCAAATTCATGGTGCAAAGCTCCACATAGAAAACTTGGGTGATTTTGAGATAGATTGGCACTTGGGTGGGGATTTAAAAACTATCAAATGCATGTTAGGTTGCAAGCAAGGTGCATCTGCTCGTTATCCATGTCCATTTTGTACTCGAGGCTACAAAGTAACAAAGGGACAACAAAAAGTACTATCTAGCTTAGATGAATACATAGATGCACCTACTTCCACGGAATGGGATAGACCTTTGCTAAGGTGTCCAATGTTAGAAATACCTAACCGTGACACATTAGATAAAGATTGGAATCCCATTATTCCATTTCCATTAGTTAATGTTCACTTTTGCACATTGCATGCTTTCATGAGAATATTTGATAGATTATTGAAGCTCCACATAGAATATGCATTTTCCATGAAGCCAATTGATAAATCTGTACAAGCAATCAAAAAATTGGAAGAGTTGCTTAATTCGATTGGTTGTCATGGTGGTAATGTAACTCTAGTTGTCAAAAAACCTGGTGAATCGCAAAATAGTTTGCAACAAGTGTCAATGACAGGGAAGAAGGCAAGAAAATTTTTCAGAACAGGTGTAAGCCCTAAGAAAAATGAATGCAGGGAGCTATGGAAAGACTTGTGCATGATCACCACTGATAATGATTCTCAAATTGACCTTAGTAATAGGCGAAAGAAGGTTTGGTCATGCTTAGATAAGTTGGTAGGTTTAATGAGTCTTAATAGCTCCAACAAAAATGACCGTCAGTTGTTTCAAGATACATTAATGGAGTTTGCAAAGTGTTTCATCCTATCTTGGGGAGAGAGCAATATTACACATTACATTGTAAGTTTTCTTATTTTTTCAATTTTCTTGTTGATAAGATTGTGTTATATGTACTTATATCATTTCAGCATATTTTATTTGCACATGGAGCATTTTTTATGCATCGATATGGTTCATTGGAGATTTTTAGTACACAAGGAATGGAGAAGTCACATTACAAGGCTAGAGGTGTTTACTTCAAGAACACACGACATGGTGGTGGTGCAATGCAATCAAACTATATGGAAGAGATGTTTAATTGGTTTTATCGTACTGCATTTTCAAGGACATATGCAATGGAACGAGCCAAGGAGTCGAAAGTTGCAAAACTTGCAAGATTTCATCAACACAACTTAGCTAGTGAAAAATGGAAGTCATCATTGGGACCTTTACGTCATGCTCAATGGCGAGCTACAAGAACACGAGAGGGTTCATCATGGAAGTGAAGTCATTTAATACATTCATGGCATTTTCTGAATAATTCATAAGGTTTGCTACACACTAATCTCTTCTTTGCAATTTTTTCAGGTAATTTTTAATTTTTAAACTATTTTTTGTCCATTCAGGTGTGAACAGAACCTTTTTAAGTGAAACATTATAAAAGGAGACTCATTGTCTCATTTCAACATTCTAGCACTATAGAGGATGGCACGAACAAAGCAAACTGCAAGGAAGGATCCCATTAACTTTCCTAGCTATGTGCAAGGCACTCAGAAGCCACCATGGATGAATCACCACAAAAGGCGACGTAGTGTCTCGCACTCTGCATCCCATCGTGAAACAGGTGGTGGCCATACCTCTGGGAGTGAACAGTTGCATGAACAAGTGGAACATGGGCAATCCAAGGAAAAGGCCGTAAATCAACCCCAATCACCACCATCATCATATGATGAGCCTCCATCACCAAAGAGACCAACAAAGAGAAGGGTGAAGGAGCGTGCTCATAGACAGGTAGTTTCTGATGATGATTTTGATGAATCGCATGAGGATGTGTCTCAACAAGGTTCACAAGCAAGTGATGAGAGTCAAAGATTGCCACCATGGGGTAACGAAGAAATACCTACAAATCATAGGGTTACTGTAGCGGGAAAGACATTACCATCAAATCAGGGGGCCATACCCAATGATCAAGAGAGAGAGCAAAGCCAGCAACAACATCCTGAACAAGGAGAAAGCTCAAGACGCGTGCAACGGAAGAAGAAATTCTTTCAACCTCGTCGTAGACCACCCCAACCAAGACCACAAGAAAATGTCCAACGAAGACCACCACCACCACCACAAGCTAGAGCACCACAACGAAGAAGAAGATATACGAAGGCATTTGCAGAGATAAGGCACTATCAAAAGACAACTGAGCTTCTCATACCTAGAAGACCCTTTGCAAGGGTGGTCAAAGAAGAGTTACAAAGGTATTGTGCAGGGTTAAGGATCCAAGCTCTAGCTTTAGAAGCTTTACAAGAGGCAGCTGAAGCATTTTTGATATCAATGCTAGAGGATTCCAACCTGTGCGCCATCCATGCTAAGCGAGTCACTATACAACCGAAGGACATACAATTAGCTAGGAGAATTAGGGGTGATCGTAGCTAAGTTTTGTAACTGATCTCTATGGACAAGAGATTTTTTGTAAATATTGCCATTTTCAATGAAACATTAGCACTTTTCCTCTATTCCATTTATAATCTCATTATTTAGAATGAAACATGAGCAGTCATTTTACATTTCCATGTGTTTTCTTGTGATAATCTCTCATATATGAATGATTGTTTTCTTATCTTGTCATTTTGATCTAGTGATAATATCCCTGTACTGAAATTTCTTTTTTATTTAAGGTCATGTAGGTCTTGTAGGGCATTAGGAGGCCAAATAAGGCCCTGCCACAGAAACGCGGGAGAAGGCCCTGCAAAACGTTTGCAGGGCCTTCTCCCGCGTTTCTGTGGCAGGGCCTTATTTGGCCTCCTAATGCCCTACAAAACCTTTGAAAGTGCATCAGAGGGATCATGACTAGTGAAGCTAGTTCAGGGGTAAGGTAACTATCTTGAGCAACTATCTTGGTCTTTTGAGCAACTATCTTGGCATCCCATCAAGAGTCCAAAAGAATGAAACTAAAGGTCCTGACATGCCCAAGGTTACCTTACATGAGACTCAACCTTCACTAGATGGATATTTTCAAGATGGTTACCTTACCCCTGAACTAGCTTTACTAGTCATGATCCCTCTGATGCACTTTCAAAGGTCTTGTAGGGCATTAGGAGGCCAAATAAGGCCCTGCCACAGAAACGCGGGAGAAGGCCCTGCAAACGTTTTGCAGGGCCTTCTCCCGCGTTTCTGTGGCAGGGCCTTATTTGGCCTCCTAATGCCCTACAAGACCTTTGAAAGTGCATCAGAGGGATCATGACTAGTAAAGCTAGTTCAGGGGTAAGGTAACCATCAGGGGATCCTGACCTACAGGGATATTATCAAGAGTCCAAAAGAATGAAACTAAAGGTCCTCCCAATGCCCTACATGACATCAATACATCACATGCAGGTGCAAAAGAATTTTAGATAATATACTGAAAAAGAAATACTTGAGACAATTGTAAATAAAGCAAAGTGAAAATTTGATATTAATTCAATTGTTTACATCAATTGGCTTTGAGTTTCTCAATGACTCTCTTTCGACGCTCCAAAGCCATGGGTAGGGTGTAAGTCAAAATTGAGTTTGCTATTTGATCAACACTTCTAACACCTAGACCTAGAGATATACCTATTTGGCCTAAGACCTTTCCACGGAAGTTGGAACCTAAGGTTGTAGTTACAAGGGATTTCTTAACTAAAAAGATACAATTACTCCCCTGTGTAATGGTTGATAAACAAAGCAATTTACTTAAGGCCTTTAGACACCATGTCATGAAGTGGCCCTGAGGACTGAACTCTTTATGGATAATTACAAAATGGTCTTTGGGAAGTTTCCCAATGTAGTTTGCAAGGGATGAGCCACCTCCACGAGCCACTCGATCACCTCCGCTCCTTGCTGCAAACTTGTCGACTTCAATCACCTCCTGCACAAAGTTTTATGATTAGTAGCTGCATGTGTTTGTAAGAATGAATGACATGAATTGAAGATACTTACATCTTGAACTCTATCTTCTTCTTCTCCTCTCTCTTGAAGTTGTAAATTAATGCTGGAGTGGGACATCCCACTCTGCTCGATTACTGGTGAGGAGGGAATTTTTGATTCCAATATCCTTTCTTGTGCATTATTAAATTGTTCTTCTGTGATATGTTCATGTTCACTTGTGAGTATGTCATTGCAAACCAATTTTATTGTGTCGGCCACTGAGTCACCAAATGGCAAACACTTTTTCTCCAACAACTCAGAGGTACTATCCAAAGGACACTCTAACAAAGTACAAAACAAACTTAGGCATTCATCAAGCCGTAGCCCAAATGCCTTCTCTACATCATGTAAAAACAAATATTCTTGTCCCTCGACAAGAACCACTGAAAAAGTTTCAATCTCCACCTCTGGAATAGTTGCTTCTGGCTCCGAAGAGGTGGATGGCTTAGGCACTTCTTTCAACTTATCATCCACACCAAGAGGATAAGTTTTCTCAATAGCTTCTCTCTCTAATAGGAGATTCAAGGGTTCTTGAGGTGGTTCCTTTTTATCCTCGACAAAACCACCTGTAAGAAGATGAGGGATCTCATGAGGAATTGGTTCTGGTTCCTCATTCACAAAGAAAATTGTGGCAGCAATGAATGAAAGATATTTTGGACCCATCTTGCGTTTCCTATTCAATTTCCTTATAAGTGGCACAGTTTCATCAAGAAGGTGCCCTGCTTCCTCTGCAATTGCCTGGAACCGTTTCAATCGTTTTGCAAAAGCCTCATCACCTTTGTGAATGTAGGTGAGAAGGTCACATGGAACCCAAGTTCCATCATATGGTGGTATTTCAATGGAGAAACGCAATATATGAACTTGCATATATTGAAGTAGCTCCTCCAAAGCATCGGCATTCATTTGCACGGTTCCATGGAGGTCCGGAACCTTGGAGAGAAGACCATATAGGTCATGTTGACCTTTGTAATCTGAATCCTCCAAAAATTCTAGAAACTTGTGGCGTGCACTCTTAGTAGGTACAGAGGTGGAAGCCATAGCTTGCAAATGCAGACTGTTCTAACACTCAATGTGGTTGCAAAAGTGAGAAATGAGGAGAGAGGACTCCTATTTATAACTTTTCTAGAATTTTTAAGTGATGGGTCCCACTTTTTCATAGAAGTGACTTTTCCTTAAATTAAAACATAAGAGTCTTGAAAAGGAAAACTTTGACATTCGAGATCACATCAAAGGAAATAAACAATAAGAATGCTCTTTCAAGAAAAACCTTGAGAATTTACAGATACAACTAGAATGTGGCCAAAATATCCTTGAAGCAAATGTGAAAAATTTTTCATTGCAAAAATAGGTTTGTTTACAGGTTTCACAGTATCTTTACAAAAAAGAGTTATGACAATGAAATGTCAGTTCCATCCATGCTCCAATCTGCAAGAACCTTGATTTTGTCTTCCAATCTCTTTCCAATCTGTGGACAATTCATAAAAGAGTAAAACATTTTCAAATCATGAACAATAGTGATAGAATAATATATATATATATATATATATATATATATATATATATATATATATATATATATATATATATATATATATATATATATATATATATATATATATATATATATATATATGTATATATGGAATACAACTCTTACCTTGTTCCCTCGTATTCGAAATTTGAAATCATGAAGATCATCATATCCCATGATAAGTAAGTGCTCTCTCAAGTTGGCCAAGTTCCAATGTTGATTAACTAAAACCACCTCCATATCATTGTTTGGTAACTTCACATTAATTTCAAATGAAGCTAAAGATCCCTCCGAGCTTTGCAAAGGTATCCACTCTCCTAGTTTACACATCCAACGATCATAATAAAATCTGATGTACAATGAGGTGCGATGTTTTAAATAGCGAAACCCTATACCTGTGTCACCAATTCTACAACGATATCTATCCCCTTTTGACAATCCTTCTACATAACCCCAGTTTTCCCCTAACAATCCTTCTACTGCTTCGTATGTAATATCTTTACATAGGAACATTGTAGGAGTTTCTACAAAAGGAATGCCTTGAAATATGAAAACAAAGCAATGGATTGGTAGAGTCCAATGAAGACCTATTGATCTAGATACGCGTGTGAATTTCAAAGAGTTATGTATGTCCATCACCATCTTACGCTTGAAAGATGATATGGACCAAAAATCAGGTTTTGGCCACTCTAAACTAAGAAGAGAGTCAACTTTGATAATCTCCAACCTTCCATATTCACCATCTGTGGAAGGAACAATGTACTCGTGAGTGTAAAAGAAGATCCTTTCACGAATAAGTTTAGCAGGAGGTACATCTGAAAACACTAATGCCCCAATGTCTGCATGTAATGCTTTGAAAGTTCCTGTGAGACTATGAAGTGGTTGCTCTTCCACTAAACTAGAAGGAAATATGACTGTAGCAATGAAAAACATATGAGATGAGTAATTAAGACATTTAACACCATGAAGCATTGAGAAAATAGAAATACTCACAATGGATTGGATATCTAATTCTATTGGAGTTTTCTAACTTCATGGTTGAAACTGTGAAGACATGTTGTACAATAGCAACCATCCCACCATGTGTTTGCTGCTTGAAGCCTAAGAGCTTACCTTTCCAATGAAGATCCAAATTTCCACGATCTCGAACACGATGAGGACCAAGTCCAGATGGCTGCATGTACACCCATGCACCTTTGCAAAACTCTTGTGGTAGCCAACTTCCTTCCATTGTTTTGATGTTGTGGCACGTCATTGTGTGAACTTCGTCCTTTGGTCTCCTACGAGCTCTGGAGCTTTCCATGGGAGTAAGAGTTGTTGTCATTGCTGCAGAAGTTGGGAGAATGGTAGGAGGAGAAACAATGCTTCTGTTGTATGGTATGGAGGGAATAGAGGTGAAAAATATGACTTTTTGGGTTTTGGGTATGAAAATGGGAGTTTGAAGAGGGAAAATAGAGTTTTTTGAGTCATTTTGAAAAAAGTCACTTTTTTAGTCCACAAATATGCACGGATTTTGAATTAGAAGTCAAAAATAGCACTTTTGACCCTGAAAAGTGATATGGAGGTCATTTAATGGTATTATGATGAGTTTTACAACTTTTAAAAAATTTTGAATTTTTGGGCCCAGCCTGATTACGAGATTTCTTCTCTCTCTAGAAGACAACCCTGAACATAGAGGAATCTTGTCCCCTCTTCCCCCTTCAGCCTAGTATTTTATAGGGTATAGACTGTGGCCACCACCCTCTTCTGATTGGTCCATCACTAATCACTCTTTGAGCTAAAAGGCCCATCCAGGGTTCACCTTTTTTCCTAATGATTACAATCACAAAAGATCCAGTACAAGAGGAGGAGCTGGATTTGATGGACATAGATGAACAGGAGGAGGGACAGAAAAAGTAGACAAGTAATGATCAGATAAAATTCACTGAGGAAACTGAATCAACTTTAATTCAGGAAATCCTAATTCAGGAAAAAGAAGTAGAGGAGAAAGAAACGTAGTTCTCTGAAAAAGAACAACAAGAATTGGAGAATAATAAGGTAGAAGAAGCAAAGGTAATTGAAGATAGATCAAGACATGAAGACCAGGATGATCAGACATTGGAACTTGAAGAAGATGTTGTAGACCAAGAAACATTGGAAGTTGATCAAAGCTATGAAGAACAAAAGACTAAGGTCATAGAGTATGAAGAAGAAGAAGAGGAGAATGAGTGCAAAGAAGATAAACAGATAGAAGTTAAACAACTGGAAATGGAAGTTGGGTTGGAAAGAATACCCAAAAATATAAGATCTGCTTGCCAAATCATTATGAGCAACATAGAGCAGTTTAGACCTTCAAGCAAGAATATGATCATTTCAGGAATGGTAGCAGAGTCTGAATTTGAAAAAGGTAGTAATATCATTAAGGAACACATAAGGGAAAAGGAACAAATGACAGAACAGTTGAAGATTGTGCAGGAGAAGAATGAAGAACTAACACATAGAATAATTTCTTTGGAAGAATTAGAAGTACAACAACAAAATAGAATCCAATATCTTGAAGAAAAGAGTGTAAAATTAACAGAGCAGAATAGTAAATTGGAAATGGAGTTGAAAAAGATTGAAGGTAGATATAGAACTTTACAAAGTTCATATCAAATCATAGTCAGAGCAAATGAGGAGATCAACAAACTATTAATGGAAGAAGGCGAGTTGAAGGAAGAAAGTAAAACTGCTCAGATGACAGAGGAGGAAAAGGAAGAATTGCACAAGGAGATCAAGAGATTGCAAACAGAGTTGAAGGAAGCCAAAGAACTGGAGAAACAGGCTAGTACACATGCTGCTACATCAATGAGGGGTTATAACAAGTTGCATATGGATATGGAAAAAGAAAGAAGTGATTGACAATCAAAATTAGAAAAGGAAAGGAGTGAATGGATAGCAGAAAGAGAGATATGGGCAACTCAAAACAGAAGTTTGATGGTGACAATAGAAGAGCTACAGAAAAAGCTGGAAAAGCCACAAGCTCAGGAAGAAGCACAGATAGAGACTACATATACAGAGGATTATGAAGTGGGAAATGATGACAGAAGTCAACATGGCAGTGAACCAGAAAATAAAAGACCAAAAGAGGAATATTCAGAGGAATTTGTCCAGAAGTTGTTGACAAACAGAGAATCTAGAATGGACTTCATTAGAAAAATGCATGATGAATATGAAGATCAGATTGTCACATTTGCTTTAAATAAAGGGATAAATCCTGATCAACATCATTGGGTTGCAGATGGACTGGGCATACCTTTATGCATAATCATGGAAAGTATAAAAAATTATCAGATGGCAAGGGTTGGATTATCTCCAAATAAATTAGAATATGAAGAAGATATTAATGTGACCAAAGAATTATTTGAGAAAGCTAATCCAAAATGGAGGAATAGATGGTTGGATGCAAATAAAGAGTGCAGGAAAATATGGAAGGAAGCACCTATTCAGTTGAAAATTAATCCAGCTTACTATCCAGTAGCAAGAAGAAGAGAGTGGACAATTTTTTGGGAAAGAAGGAAAGAAGGACAAATCCCACCAAAATGGTTGAATTTTCCAAAATTAGCAGGACCAAAGGCAGGAACATGGCCTACAAAAAAAATATGTGGTGGATACAGCTGAATCTATTATAGCTACATACAAAGATGTGAATGACCTAGCATGCATTTTACTGATCAGAGTAATGAGACTCATTTTGGCTTGTATAGAGACATACACAGATACAAATGTCAGAATATTAAACTACATTGGCTTCAATTCTCCTACTGATGCATTATTGTTTGATCTCAGTGAAACACCTGATAGAATATGCTTGGTGGCCTATTACAGCAGAATAATATTTTTGGGCAGTCATTATCTACAGATCTTTGAAGATGCATTTGATTATGGGTTTTTTGAAAGAGAATCTGAGATATTTGGAAACTTTTCTATAGTCACAAAATCTCGACTCACTGCATATGAAGCTGCAAACACAGAGTATTTGAAAAAGGATGTCATTGATAAACTAGAGGCTGCTATACAATGGAGGAAAGCACTGTTCGAAATGGTAAATAACCTGAACATTACAGAAAGAAAAATTCATGACCTACTGTCACAGGTCTATCAACGAAAGAAGAAGTGAAGAGAGCATTCACGATATAAGAGCAGGAAAGTCTTTTGTTAGGAGCCAAAAGGTCTAGGAGGGGAAGAATGTTAGAAGAAGTATTTTTTGTAGTATTTTTTGATGAGAAACAATTGTAAAATGTCAAAAACTTGTAAACATATTTATGTAATTGATGTAAAAATAAGGAAGGGTCTTCCTTATGTAGAGTAGAACCTTATGTAATTTTTCTAGAATTTTTGGAAACTCCTAGATAACATATTTTTAGAATAATAGAGGAAAGGACCAAAATTCAAGTGTGAAAGGGGACACTTGAAAATGTATAAAAGACAATTTCCTCTATTATGAGGGGGTTGATTGATTATTTGTTTACATGCTATCCAAGTGAAGAGAGAGTTTCTTGCTGAAAATCGTGTTTTCTCCTCTTTGTGTGATTTCTTGAGTTATGAGTCTATTCCTTGTGTATTCATGGAGATTTGTGAGCTTTTATTGTGTATTTCTATTGAATGTGTATGAAGAGAGTTGAATACTGATGTGTTGAGTGAAAAATTGATGTAAGATGGTGCTAGAGATGAAAATCATCTGATTTTACAGAATCGCGATTGTCTCGTCTAAAGGTTACAGGTAACATTTTTAAGTTTTGACTTCATGGATGTATTCTGTTGAGAAAATAACATGTTTTAGACACCAAGATTGTGGAAAATGATGGAGATTTGCTCAAGATAATCCAAACCCTTGAAATTCCTCTTCATTTTCATTATTCTCCGAGATCCAGCCATTTACCTCTTATTTCTTGGATTCTATCATGTAGAAGGGGTTGTGGTCTCATATATACTTCCAGGATTGACAATTAAAGATGTATTGTTAATTCTTTATGCTAAATGATTGGAGAGGACAACTCCAAAGATCAATAACAAACAATAGGTGAGAAGGTTTCTTCATAATCAATACCTTGGGTTTGTGCAAAACCCTTTGCCACAATTCTAGCTTTGTACCTGCTTATTGACCCATCAGAAATTCTTTTTATCTTATAGATCCATCTAGAACCAATTACCTTCATAGACTTCTTCTTTGGTACTAGTTCCCAAGTGTCACTCTCCTTGAGTGCTTCAATCTCCTCATCCATAGCTTCCTTCCATTCTGCCTTGGTCTTAGCTTCTTCATATGATGCTGGTTCTTCAATTGATAAATCTTTTGCAAGATAAATAGAGTGCTTAGTAACAAGAGAGGTTTCATACCCATATCTGATTGGCTTCTTGCTCTCCCTTTGTGATCTTATGATTGCTTGATTAGATGATTCAGGTATATCTTCCAATTTCTTCATCTTGAGTTTTCCTTTGGACTTCCATGCCTTGAACTCTTCAAGTTTGATGATGTCCTCATCATCTGAATTGGTGTCTTCATTCTGAGTAGGCTCCTCAGTGAGTCTTGGAAACTCCTCTTCCAAGTCATAAGATAGTTTTATCTTCCTGCATTCACTATCAAACCAAGATTCATTTTCATCAAAGATGATATCTCTACTGACCATGAATCCCTTGTTTGAAGGATTGTAGAACTTGTAACCTTTCTGATTTAGATCATATCTAATGAAGATACACTTCTCTGCCTTAGGATCTAGCTTACCTCTTATCTAAGAAGGGATATGCACATATGCTACACATCCAAATATCCTGCAATGATCAAGTGAAGGTCTTCTATCATGCCATGCTTCATATGGGGTCATCCCATCAAGAGATTTGGATGGCAACCTGTTTACCAAATAAGTGGCAGTAGATACACTCTCTGCCCCTTGATAAAGAGATTGAGGGATCCTTGCTTGGCCCCCATACATCTGTATGAACAAGTTCTAGGTAGTCCTCATGCATGTAGCCTTTCCTTGAGAAGGGTAACCTATGAGACTTTCCAAACTGACAAGCACCACATTTATAAATAATGTGTTGCTTGGATACATTAGGTATCCCAAGCACACATTGATCTCTACATATTTGTTTCAAGGTTCTTTCACTTGGATACATTAGGTATCCCAAGCACACATTGATCTCTGCATATTTGTTTCAAGGTTCTTTCACCTACATGCCCTAATCTTTTATGCCAAATTTCAAGCTCTGATAGTATTTGATCTTTATAACTATAAAGTGCAATGTTCCTTGTATCCTCAAGTTCAAAAGTGAAAAGTCTACCTGTCTTTTCTCCTTTGGCAATTCTCTTGAACCCATGCTTGGGATCCTCCACAAATGCTCCATATTGGTTGAATTTGACTTGCAAATCCTTTTCCACAATCTGTCCAAAACTCATCAAATTCTTGGTAATAGTTGGTACATATAGAACCCTACTCAACATATTTTTGTTCCCATCAGAGGTCTTAACATTTCCAACTTTAATTATTGAGTGCATCACCTGTTTGTACCTGATGCTTACCCTTTGGTTCCTCAAGGTCAGAGAGAAGAGCTACATTACCTTCCACAGGATTTGAGCATCCTGAGTCAGTGTAGAACAGATGGTCATCATTTATACCTGCTTTTGAAGTCATGTTCATAATCAAAAGAGAATCTTCTTGCTCCTCTGTGTAGTTGTTGTAATCCTTCTTGGATTTGTATCCTCCTTGGTGGTTGCTATTGTTGTTGTTGTTGTAGTTTTTGTTGTATCCTTGGTGGTGATTGAATCTGCCTCTTGATTGTGTGTATCCACCTCTTTGATATCCTCTACCTCTCTGATTCTTGAAGTTCCTGAAACACTCATTTGTAGTATGATTTGATAAACCACAAATATTGCATGGTGAGGAGTTATAAGGTCTCCCCCTACCTTTCTTACCTCCTTTGCCCCTTCCTCTTGATGATCTACCTCTCCCTGCATAGTTGGCTTGGGAGGTAGTTCCTTCATCTTCTACCTTCTTGTCCTTGCTTTTCTCTTTAGACTTATTCTTATCAGTGTATAGGGCAGAAGAGCTATTACCTCTTGATGAGTCTCCATTCTTGTTGAGCTTTGCTTCATGGGTGAATAGTTTCCCCATGAGTGTGGTAAGGTCTGGAATCTGCATGTCCATTGTTAAGGGCACATTGTATCTTGCTACCTTTTGGGCTATTCTAGAGTTGAGATTATATTTGTAAGGTTCAGGTGAGATAGAGATTGAGTGGGAAGAGCCTTAAAGGCCACCTTCATTTGTATAAATATGGCAGTTTTTTTAATGAGAGCTCTCTCTTGTTTCTCGCCACTTCCATGGCTTTTGATGTGTATCTTTCTTGTTTGTTGTTGATTACAATGTTCTTGTTCTTCTCTAGGTTTGCGTGCCGAGTAGTTTTTTTTATCTGCTGAACGTAGCTATGGTGACAACGCTTCTCTGCTCTCTCTCCTTCACTGTTGCAGGGAGGCGTGACCTTTCTGTTAACATTGGCACGCCCGATGGGACTCGAACCAGACTGTCTGTCTGGGTGATTGATCTGACCTTACTGTGGTGTGCGTTGAGTAATTCTGAGTATTCTATTCTCCTCGCTGTCTTGTTTGTTTATCGATACCTGTTTGGTTTGTGATTTACATAGACGACTAGAGGATTGCCAGACTGTCTGTCTGAGCGAATCGTTCTGTGTAGTTGCCGTTGTGATTGTTCTGATCGTGCTGCGTACTGTTATGTCTCTCTGTTTTGTTGATGTTCTGAAAGTTGTTTGATGAAGCCCATGCTCCAGTAATGATAGTTCATTACTGTGTGGTTGATAATTCTGAATCATCCTACGTCTTCTGTTTTGGTGGATTATCCGCACCTGCATAGTACAGATTGAGTTACTGTTATTGACTCCGTTGCGTACGGTAGTTTGTGTTGGGTCAGTTCTTTAAGCCAGATAGAGTAATCTTGTATTACGGTACTGAATATTGTCTGCACTGTACGTTGAGCGAGCATTAACTGGAGTGTGTTCGGTAAGCTTTGGACGAGTCCGATTACTGATAGCAAGATTGTGAAGCGTAAACAGATTCTTGATAGAGTTCTTCAATATTAGTATATTGCTGTGTGAAGTAATTATTTGGGAAAATCAAGCATAGGGCCTTTGTTTAACAGACCCTGTTAACAGAAAGGTCACGCCTCCCTGCAACAGTGAAGGAGAGAGAGCAGAGAAGCGTCGTCGCCATAGCTACGTTCAGCAGATAAACAAAACTACTCGGTACGCAAACCTAGACAAGAACAAGAACATTGTAATCAACAAGAAACAAGAAAGATACACATCAAAAGCCATGGAAGTGGCGACGAACAAGAGAGAGCTTTCATTAAAAAACTACCATATTTATACAAATGAAGGTGGCCTTTAAGGCTCTTCCCACTCAATGTCTATCTCACCTGAACCTTACAAATATAATCTCAACTCTAGAATAGCTCAAAAGGTAGCAAGATACAAAGTGATACAATGTGCCCTTAACACTGGCACGCACGGTGGACTTGAACTACCACATCCCTTGATAAGTGATACCCCTCCAACAAGATGAAAATTACATGGAAACCATTTATAGACTGGGAACCTTGATACAACATGTCATACAACCAAAGTGACACACCTAATCTTGAAGAGGGTTTCAATCCGCGAGCCTCCACATCACTCATGCCCGAGGACACCGGTTCCATCACACTCACCAAGATCAAATACATCAAGTCAAGCCTTCACATCAAGGCCAACACAAATCCAAACAAACTCTAAAAATAAGAATCCAACCCATGTATAATCTCCATGTACATTTTCATAATGCTAAAGTGGTAGCACCGTTCTTGGAATTGAATAGTCCCACTCCATGTACATAACCAATGTAAGAACAACCTGTCAATCCAATTATATGTCACACATAATTATGCACTACCCTTATGAACAATACTTGCAAACCAAAAGAACCAAAGTGCATGGTTAGACCATGGTATGGAATGCAAGTAAGGCTCATAACATATCCAAAACCAAGAGCAATGTAAGAGGCAAAGTGAAGTGCCTGGAACTTAATCCAAGATTCACGAATACCACTCACATAACCCTTGATCTTGCCCTCCTATATGCATACATGAAGTGCAAGGGTAGATGAATTATATCATTCCATATGTTTATAAGTGAAGTTAAACAACATATATGAATATTTAAGGTGCAAGGAGCTAACATGTGCAAGCTTTACTCCATCTATCTTTCTTTCCACGTGCTTTCATGAATCCTCAAGTCAAGATTCAAGCCATGAATGTGTAGAATGTATGCGCACAATGGCTCCACTATCTGCAAGTTGCTTCATGTTGAACATTATCTTGACGGTATGACTTCCAAACATTCACCAAACATTAAGGACTTCAATCAAATACACAAGCTGAGTGTGAAGTCATCTTTTAGAGCCCGTAAAATCAAAGTGAATGCTGTCAATATAAAGAATAAAGCATGCCGAATTACAGAAGAAAGGAGCACTAACATCTCTGCAAGTGGATACATACAACATCACATATCATCGATCATCATGTCTTAGAATTTAAACATGCTTAATATGGAACCAATAATGCTCGCAACAACATCATACTCATGGCACGATTGAAAAGTGCAACTCATATGCTATAATACTCCATTGACGGAGAGAAAACTATCATCCAGGAGGTTAATGAAGCAGCCAGATTATTTGCCTCGAAGAGTCTTTCAGTGCAACAGAATGCATACTAGCTTTCTCATTCGTTTCCTCCACAATTTGAGGTACGATCTTGAGTCGCAGAGGACCTTGGAGGCGAAAGGATGGCAAATATAGACGAATGAATACCATAAGTTGCCTTAAAACGGTCGACACGGATGGACGCTCAAAGATCCATCAGAAGCCCAAATACCGCAAAAAGGGAAGAATCGGATCTGTAACAATCGCAGATTCTGGTTAATTGCTAGAGAATTATACTATATGGATCACACTGGAATTTTACTTCGTTGTATTCCTCCACATGAAGTTAAATCAGTCATTACTCTGGCTCACTCAAACCCTTCCGGTGGACACTTTGCAACAGATTTAAGGCACCGGAAAATTCTGCAAAGTGGACTTTGGTGGCCTACGATGTACAAGGATGTATCTCAGTTTGTCAAACAATGTGATACTTGTTAGAGGTCTGGACAGCCTCTACAACACCATTTTTTCCCTCTCCAACCTGTCTTGCCATTGGAGCCTTTTCAGAAGTGGGATCTAGATTTTATTGGACCTATTACACCTCCAGCCATCCTCAGTAATAATCGTTATATTATGACATGTACTGATTATGCTACCAGATGGGCAGAAGCATGGGCTTTAAGGTCCACCACAACTATCTCGGTGGCAAAGTGTCTAATGAAAGATGTTTTCCCGCGTTTTGGCTTACCTCTGGAGCTTGTTACAGATCAAGGCACACATTTTGTTAACAACTTAATGAAAGTACTCACCCATTCTTTTCAGATAATGCATAGATTCAGTTCTCCTTATTATCCTCGTGCTAATGGTTTGGCTGAAAGTACAAACAAAACCTTGTTGAATATGCTTCAGAAACTGATTATAGAATCACCGGAAAGATGGGATCAGCTGTTACCTACAGTATTATGGGCGTACCGGACTACATACAAGGTAGCAACAGGATTAACCCCTTTCAAATTGGCTTATGGTTTGCCATAGCACCAATGGAGATTGTTGTGCCAAGTTTACCTGTGGCCATCAATGAGAAGTTGTCACCGGAAGAGTGCTTGCAATTTCGGTTGGACACACTCAGAGAACTAAATGAGCATCGCTGGGAAAGTTTTCTGACTATTCAGGAAGTGCAGTTAAGACAAGCTCGTACTCATGACCGGTATCTTAAAACTCTAGTTTTTAAGATAGGACAGCTTGTGTTATTTTATAATGCAAAATCAAATCGCTCGACTGGAAAATTCAAGTTACGATGGTTCGGTCCCTACCAGATTACTGAACAAGTGGGCCCAGCTACGTTTCGATTGGCTACTTTGACCGGCATTCCTCTTCGGAAGGTGATAAATGGTTCAAAGTTGCGGCCGTATCATCAAGCATCTGATCCGCGCTAAAACGATTCGCGGTTGACCGCATATTTTTCGTTTTCTCTTTTTCTTTTATTTTCTTTTTGTTTTTTATAAGGCTATAAATATCCTCATTTTGATACCTAATTATACTCAACAGCCGCCCAACATTATCGTTCTGTCCATGCATGCACACCGCAGTTATGAAGGTTATCATCTCAACATCGTGCGATGATTAACAAATTCAATTGCCTCTCGCTGTGCAGTATCTACATAACCTTTTTCATTCTGCTGTTAATGGCTATTGTGATTGCGTGCTCTATGTGTCTGTGCTCTCTGTATACCCTACGTAGTTTTGTTATCGTGCTTGCTATTTTCTGTGCATCATGGAAGCTCTGGCAAACTTTGCTGCCTTTCGTGAAGGACTCCTTGCTGATGTAGGTGAGTTCCTGCACGTCCGCGGGTTGGCCAATTTCGTTGAATTGCCTTGGCATTCAGTGGATTGCCACCCTTTCTATGCACAAATCATCGCCCCCATCGCTGCCACACTTGCTACAACAGCAGAGTTGGCCTATCACTTCCCTGCCATCCCGTACCGTAATCACTCTCCAAACCTTCTCTGAT